>CAWUFW010002141.1:0-1200000 GCA_963921515.1 Calotriton arnoldi | reverse complement strand
GGGAAGAAGATATTAAGAAGAATAAAGTTTAACAGAGTGGGTGTTAGACCTGGCATAATTGGCGTGGCTTTCCCCTCCTGTTTACTGACTTCGTTCCCGCTGGCTTTAGGACTCTGTGTACTTTACCACTGCTAACCAGTGCTAAATTTCTTGTGCTCTCTCCTTAAAATATGGTAGAACTGGCTTCTACTCAAATTGGCATATTTAATTTATGTTTTTCACTACTGCAAGGCTTACCTCCCCATAGCACAACACTGGATGTACTTTATTACATTTAATATGATACGAAAAACAATGGTCCTGGACCTAATTTCCAACAGTTGAGTCAAATCACCACCTACAATACTAATTTAACAAATTATTTACTGAGCCCAATTCCTGTTGGCTCACAGTAATTAATTACAGGCAGTTTACTAATGTGCAACAACCACAGAGAACATTTTCCTTTTCAAGAATTTTATTCCATCATATTTAATAAAACAATATGTACTTTACTGTACGTGACACTGAAAGACAAAGGAAAGGTTGCTCCAGGGGAACGTGCAAGAATAGAAAAGTGCTCTAGCTGTGCAAAGGGTGAATAGAATTCAGATATTACGGTGAGAGCATAGGTTATAAAAAATTCATTCATTTGACTGATGTATAATTCACAGTCTTGGTTTCTACCTGACCACATTTTATCATTCCAAATCAATTATCAATCGATTTTGAAATACACAATACAAATCTTGTGATGCACGTTACAGTTATGGACTGGTGGTCCAGGTTAGATGTATATGGGCGTCGACGTTTCGACCCGTCTTGGGGCTCAAGGGAAAACTAGGGGCCTCGGCCTGCGGGTCTTCCTCAGGACGGTGGGGGCAACCTGAGTGTAGGTGTAATATCTTGGTTAGACACCCGCTAAACTTCGCTGGGTTGGGGAACCTCCTATTGGATTAGGCGTAGTGTGCGTTCCCATCCATGAATGAAGGGTAAAACGGTAATGGCTATGGCTTCCAATACAGTCAAGGGGCAACTCGAGCGGATTGATCGCGCCGGTTTTTGTCTGCCTAGCTCCTGCATTGATTGCCCTTTGACTGTATTGGAAGCCATAGCCATTGCCGAGGCCCCTAGTTTTCCCTTGAGCCCCAAGACGGGTCGAAACGTCGACGCCCATATACATCTAACCTGGACCACCAGTCCCTAACTGTAACGTGCATCACAAGATTTGTATTGTGTATTTCAAAATCGATTGATAATTGATTTGGAATGATAAAATGTGGTCAGGTAGAAACCAAGACTGAGAATTATACATCAGTCAAATGAATGAATTTTTTATAACCTATGCTCTCACCGTAATATCTGAATTCTATTCACCCTTTGCACAGCTAGAGCACTTTTCTATTCTTGCACGTTCCCCTGGAGCAACCTTTCCTTTGTCTTTCAGTGTCACGTACAGTAAAGTACATATTGTTTTATTAAATATGATGGAATAAAATTCTTGAAAAGGAAAATGTTCTCTGTGGTTGTTGCACATTAGTAAACTGCCTGTAATTAATTACTGTGAGCCAACAGGAATTGGGCTCAGTAAATAATTTGTTAAATTAGTATTGTAGGTGGTGATTTGACTCATCTGTTGGAAATTAGGTCCAGGACCATTGTTTTTCGTATCATATCAAACCCAGGTCCAGGACCACTGGGTCACCCCATTTTTCATAATTATTACATTTAATAAGCTGCAATTTTCACATGGGAGCAGGTAACAAGTTCAAGTTTCAAAACAAAAATGGAATGGTACACCCAAAGATACAAAAGTTGGCAAGTCTTCAAGTCTGATTGTAGAAAAAAGAATTTCTTCCTTTATTTAATTTCTTTGCCATTCAAAAAGTCCAGCAACCAAACATCCAGCCAACGTGTTTCGTTCAAAATCAAATGAACTTCATCAGGGCTTATACATCTTAATTGGCATTGATTTTCGTATTCCATAAACTAATAAGAACAGGTTTCAAATGATGTTGGCCTTATGTGACATCCAATCAGTCAGTCATATCCAAAATCCCACACCAAGTCTGGCAGGCTCTTGAAATTAATCCAACTACAAAAAGGGGTACTGGTATCCCCCATATGATACCTGAATCGGTACTGTCTCGCTTCATCAGAAATAGTCTTGCTTGATACCCATTTTATACTCTATATATTTTACCATATTATTTGCTCTATATCGGTACACAATGAAAAAACATTGTAAGGTGCTGCCCAGTTGTTAGCTCTGAGTCCCTCGGGTTCTTGGACATCCTACAAACTCTATATAACGTCGCAACCAGAAGGGTCTAGTGGACGTAATGATATATTGCTTTTGTGAATCGTCCATCATAACAAGAAGTTACAGATTAAAACATCACAAATTGCTGTTTTTTCCTACTCTTTCCAATATTTGTTTTATTTCATTAGTTCGTTTTTTGGGGGAAAACATGAGAGGTCTACACAAAAGACCCCTTGCTGAATTCAGAATGTTGTCTACTTTTCAGAAATCTATAGCTTTCTGGGCTCACCAATGGGTTTCACACTAGTTTGTACCACAAACTGAAAGTAGGTTGAAAGCACAAAAATTTGAAAAAATACCTAAACTATAGTAAAAAAAATACTTTTTTTAAATTCAGCTTTGCATGTTCACGAAAGCTGGGAAGATGGTAACACTGGCACAGAAAACCTTTTGTGGATGCCATTTTTAGGGAAAAAGACACATTTTTTGCAGAGCACTTTTTCTCTTTTTCCCCCAAAAACCCCAAATGTAGCTATATTAGATTTTTCTCGGTCCCCTCCAGGGAAATACCTTTACCTTTACAATCCCCAGGATGTTGGGAAAAAAGGACACAAGTTTGGCACGGATACCTTATGTGGAAAAAAGTTAAAGAGGCCCAAGTGGAAAGTACCTCAAATAGCCTAAAAAGGGCTCAACACTGGGACGAAAAAGGCCTCATCAGTTAAATGGTTAACATGATACAAGCTCATCTGCAAGGGCGCTCCCTCACGCTTATGGGGTCCAAAATTTGGAAGAATCTACCTCTTCAGATATGTCGGATTGAGTCTCAGTTTGCATTCAAGAGGTCTCTACAAATGTTCCTATTAGGTGACAACAGATTTAAAGACCTTTCCTTCCTTCAAGTATTCTTAGTGGCAAAAACAAGTTCCCATTTACATAGCACTTTACAAGTATTAATTAATCCATGAGGAATAATGGTCATCGACTCTTTGGTAGCAGGAATTGGGACTGTGCTGTACTCAAGGTAGTCGTGTTTAGAACCTGGATATTAAGATGGGGGATCAAAGCACTGTTTAACACCTCAGATGAATGCAGTAACTGTGTTGTCACCATCAACTGAAGAGCTTGTGAAAGATCACTCCTGCTTTGATATACAGTAGCAGGATAGCAGCTATGATAGCCTAAGTAGATTTCTTTCTTCATCATAGGAACTTTTTATATTTGTATCTTCCAACTTACCAGATGCATCAGGAACAGTTTGTACCAGATGCTGCTGGCAAATAAGTGTGGTAGACTGGAAATTTTGTGTCCCACTATTTCCGCCCACTTTACTTGTTACTGGAGGAGATGTTATAAACCTCTGTACCGGGTACACAAGGCTACAAATGACATAATTACAAGCTTCTTGAAAGAAATTCTATAGTCTATCTTCCTTCCTTGCATCTTTGCTCAGCCGATACCAACATTTTTGTAATCTAATATTTCCGCTGACAATGTGAATCGAGAGGAAAATTCTGAAACTTTGGCACGATGTTCTACGGGCAAATAGCAAACCAAGACATGAGAACTGCACAGTAACCTGTATGCAAACCTTCCTTCATTGTGCGATGTGACTGATGTACCAATCGGTCAAATTCTAAAAAGGCTATACATAGAGGGTTGCAACGACTCCTGACTTTTGAGTATTGATGAGGCATGGCTGTGAAAGCAGGGATGGAGGCCTCGGACAGACAGCAGACCTCTGCCCCAGCGTTTTTATTCCCTGCATATCAATATTTTTAAGAGCAGCCTATGTGTTCTAAAGGGACATGTACACTGCTGTAACAAAATATTATGCTGACATGTAGGTAAGTCATTCAGTGGTCCCCTGAACCACTGTCTACTCCCCGTGAGGCTACCAGATATGACTCCCTAAGGGCAACCTGACACATAGGGACAGCTTGCACATTGCAAATCATCACCCCAATTAGGGTGTCAGTAACTTATCAATTTTTTTAGACCAATATTTGTAAAGCTTTGACATATTTCAGTGCAACTTGAAATTAGAATAGGATGCATTTTCACGCCCGTTCCCAATTACTATTCATAACGAGTTGCAGAGACCCTTTTGCAAGACAGAAAATATATTGCAGATTCGTGCCTTTTAGTTAGTCCTTTGAGTTGAATGGTTTGTAAAACTCCTTCCACAATCTTTCTCTTCTCTGCAATATCTTTGAAATATCTCCACACAGCAATGGCACCAATACCGGTTTATAGAATTGAAATTTCAGTGGCGATCAATTGTGTCCTACCTCAGTAAAAGGTATGGACTACACTGATCTCACGTTTTTGTTGCATTTCATAGCTTTGTGTTCATTAATGCGTACTTAGGGCCATATGTACAAAAATTAGGAAATGCGACTTCATAATTGCGATTCTTACCGAATTGCAACTAGTAAATTGGAATTCGTAATGTAAGAAAACGTAAAAGTTTTCAATAACAATTTCTAATGGGTCGCAAATTAATCTAGCTCATGAATATTAATAAGGTAAGTTGCAATTTGCGATCCATTAGGAATGAAAGCTATCACACTGATGGTGGCTTGCTGGGGTCAGCAGACCACCATGTCTGTGATTGCTTTTTAATAAAGAAAACTCCTTTCCTTAACGGAAAACGGGATCCATTTAAGAAGAAAAATTAACTTTGAAGTTTCATTTTTTAGGAGTGGGCAGTGGACAGAGGGGCTCTTACATATTTTTTTTTACATGCTCCTAAAAAATATATATTTTTAACATTCTAAAAGGGGTAAGGGGTCCATGGGGACCCCTTACCTTTTGTGAATGGTTACCACTACCTGTTAGTAATTTGGAAAAAATGACAGTTTGGAGACCGTAATTTGGTCGCAAAACATTCATACAATTCAGTGTTTGGAAGGGAACCCCAAAACAGTCCACATCCAAATACTGAATCGCTAAACCAAATTACGATTTAGTTACAGAATCGTAAGTTTTCATTTGTACAAAATTGTTTTGTACATTTGGCCCATAGTCTTACAGGATGTTTGTCTAATATAAAGTGAAAAATGCAAATATGTAGCATGTCAGCACCATTTAAAATTGTGTAAATCTAGTAAATAAATACTTTACAAGCCCACCAGCAATGCATCGATTGTAATACATATTTTTCAAATCCAATTGCAATTTTCACAATTCCTCAGTTTACAGTGAAGTGTGAGATTAGATTAGTTCGTTGCAATAAACCCCATATCTTTTGAGTGGATATATTCCTTTCAGTTTTTTGCACAGACACAGGTATGCCCTTTTTTTCCTTTTGGCAATAAGAATATGCGAATATATACAGCAATATAAAATTACGTTTTTGCATTAATCTTCTATATATAGTTCGTGCTTAACTGAATTGTATAACATGTCGTGCTTCGAAAGAAGGAAAATTAATTTTGCCACGGGCGTAGTTGTCTTTTCTATCATATGTTATCACTGCTTTCTTCAGTATTTTATCATACATTTTGTGTGTATACACACTGCAAGAGGTCAGAACTATCGCAAATAAAAGTATCTATTCAAGTAAGAAAAGCGAGGCGGGGAAACGGCAGTACGAGCCCTAATGTAACTTACAGAAGTCTTCCGGGCCATTCTGAAATCAGCGCTTAATTCGAGCCGGTGGTTTCCGGTGCTTGGCACCGCTACTTAACTGTCAGTACCAGGAATTGTGACAGTCTGCCACAAGGCGGCGTTGGTTGGTTAATATAGAGATGACCACAACAAAAGTCAATTATTAACTCAATATGTATTAAAAATGACTATTACATGCCGTCCAAACCATTCTTATAGCTTTGGGGGCCTGGAATAGTCCGAATGCACAAGTTACTAACTTGTGTAACGATATATCTGTAAGAGACAGTAGTTAGTGATAGATTCCTTACCTTAGAATATCCCCAGGCGTCAGGCTGGATCCGGAAAGTTTTGCGTAGCAGTACCCTTGCGCGTCGGTAGGCGGCGTCGTGCGGCTCCGCGTCCGTCGTCGGCGTCGTGATCGCCGGGATGACGTCGCGGGCAGTACTTAGGCGCCGCCCCTGCGCGCTGACGTCAGTTCTGTACACGACTTTCCGCGCCAGGAACGCAGAGCCATGCAAGAAGCTGACACAGGTGTCTGAAAAATACTAGGGCCCTGAAAGGGATGTCCTTAACCCTAGAAATCAGTTCGCAGAACGGGGAGGATGGGTGGGCGGTAGGAATCTATCACTAACTACTGTCTCTTACAGATATATCGTTACACAAGTTAGTAACTTGTGCATCTGAAAGAGACACGTTAGTGATAGATTCCTTACCTTAGAATAGATACCCCAGCAATACCAACCCCGGTGGTGGGTCTGCGAACAAAGATCAGACAAGGAAGTCCTGGAGGACAGAACGGCCAAAGAAGCCGTCCCTCCGGACCTGACTGTCAAGGCAGTAATGCTTTGTAAACGTGTGCAGCGAGGCCCACGTAGCTGCCTGACAGATAACCGGCAGCGGAACACCGCGGCCCAAGGCCGTGGTAGCAGCCGTTGCCCTGGTGGAATGGGCACGCAGCCCAACAGGAGGCTCCTTCTTAGCCAAAGAATAGCAGGTCTTGATGCACAAGGTAACCCAGCGGGAGATGGTCCTCTTGTGCACCGCCCGACCTTTTTGGCGCCCACGTAGCCAACAAAGAGCTGGTCATCCACCCGGAAGTGTTTTGTGCGGTCAATATAGAAAGAGAGCGCACGTTTTGGGTCCAGACGGTGGAGCCTCTCTTCCTCTCTGGAAGGATGCGGAGGCGGAAAGAAGGTGGGCAAAGTGATGGTCTGCCCAATGTGGAAAGCAGTAACCACCTTTGGCAAGAAGGACGGACGCGTCCGAAGAACAACCTTGTCTGGATGAACAGACAGAAAGGGAGGTTTGCAAGATAGAGCCTGGAGCTCACTCACCCGCCGAGCGGAGGTGATGGCCACCAGAAAGGCTGTCTTCAGAGTCAGAAGACGAAGAGGACAGTTATGTAGAGGCTCAAAGGGAGCGCACATTAAAAAGGTAAGAACCAAGTTCAAGTCCCACTGAGGCATCACAAACGGAACAGGAGGGAAGAGGTGAGTAATGCCTTTTAAGAACCTGTTAACAACAGGGGACTTGAAAAGGAGGGCTGATCAGGGAGCCTGAGGAAGGCCGAGATAGCACAAAGATAACCCTTGATGGTACCCAGGGCAGAACCCTGTTGGGCCAGAGAGAGAAGGAACAGAAGGACCTCAGAAAGAGGGGCAGAAAGGGGATCCACAGCCTTTGCAGTGCACCATGCCACAAATTTGTTCCACCTGCAGGCGTATACCACCTTAGTGGAGGGACGCCTGGCTGCCAGAATCACATCACAAACTTCGGGAGGCAAGTCGAAAGGAATCAACTGCCGCCGCTCAATCTCCACGCAAGCAGGTGTAGACTGGACAGGTTCGGGTGGAGGACCGTCCCCTGCTGCTGCGACAGAAGATCCTCCCGAAGAGGCAGACGGATCGGGGATCTATGCTCATATTGAGTAGCTCGGGATACCAAACTCTTCGAGCCCAGTCCGGAGCCACAAGAATGACTTGGGCCCGGTCGTGCCGAATCTTCTTCAACACTCTGGGTAGAAGTGGTATAGGCGGAAAGGCGTACAACAGACCGCAACTCCACTCGCGACGAAAAGCGTCGCCGAGCGAGTGCCGCCTTGGAAATTCCAACGCGCAGAACTGATGACATTGCGCGTTCTCTTCGGTGGCGAATAGATCTAACCAAGGCTCTCCCCACTGTAGAAAGAGTCCTTGCGCCACTTCCGAGTGAAGACGCCATTCGTGATCCATCATGCACCTGCGGCTGAGTTCGTCCGCCCTGGCGTTCAGAGAACCTGCCAGGTGTTGAACCATCAGGAACATGCCCTGATGTTCCAGCCATGTCCAGAGGCGCAGAGCCTCCTGACAAAGGGTCCAAGACCCCACCCCGCCCTGTTTGTTGCAGTACCACATGGCGGTGGTGTTGTCTGTGAACACCTGCACTACCTTCCCTTTGACAGAGGGAAGGAATGCCTTGAGTGCAAGCCGGATCGCCCGGAGCTCCAGAAAGTTGACATGGAGCCGGGACTCCGCCCGGAGACCAGAGGCCTCTGATCTCCGCCTCTCCCATGTGACCGCCCCATCCCAGAAGGGACGCGTCCGTCACAACTGTATGCTCTGGCTGGGGAAGGGAGAGGGATCTGCCCATGACCCATTGCCGGTTCGAGAGCCACCACTGCAACTGTTTTGCAGTCCCCTCCGAGATCTGGACGTGATCGGACAGGTTGCCCTGGTGCTGCGCCCACTGGAACTTCAGGTCCCACTGCAGAGCCCGCATATGCCATCTGGCATGATTGACCAGCAGGATGCAGGAGGCCATGAGGCCCAGCAGCCTCAGGGTCATCCGTACCGAAACCCAGGATAAAGGCCGAAAGATCGGAATCATAGCCTGAATATCCCGGACTCGCCGTTCGGGAGGATAGGCCCGAAACTGCGCCGTGTCCAGAACTGCTCCGATGAAAAGGAGCTGTGGAGAAGGAATCAGATGCGACTTCGGCACATTGATGGAGAACCCCAGCGAGTGCAGGAGTTCGGCCGTAGTCTGGAGGTGGGAGACGACTGCCTGGGACGAGCCCGCCTTCAGCAGCCAGTCGTCGAGGTAGGGGAAGACTGAGACCCCTGCCCGGCGCAGATGAGCTGCGACCACCGCCATCACTTTCGTGAACACCCGAGGGGCACTTGTAAGGCCAAAGGGGAGCACGGTGAACTGAAAATGCTCGGGGCCTACCGTGAACCGAAGGTAACGCCGGTGGGCCGGCAGGACGGGGATATGGAAATACGCGTCCTGCAAGTGCAACGCTACCAACCAGTCTCCTGGGTCGAGGGCAGTCAAGACCTGAGCTAGGGTGAGCATCTTGAACTTCTCCTTCCGGAGGAAGCGATTGACGTTCCGGAGGTCCAAGATAGGACGCATGTCCTCCTTGTCCTTTTGGGCACCAGAAAGTAGTGGGAGTAGCAACCACGCCCTACTTCTGGGGTCGGAACATGCTCGATGGCCCTCTTGGCCAAGAGGGCCGTGACTTCCTTCTGTAGAAGCACCAAGTGATCCCCTGACATGCGGTGGAATTGAGGTGGCATGGCTGGGGGGTGGTCTCGAAGGGGAGGGAGTAGCCCCTTCGGACAATGTCCAAGACCCACCTGTCCGAGGTGATGGTGCGCCAGTGGGGAAGGTGATGGCGGACCCTGCCCCCTACTGGCGTGCTGTGCACCTGAAAGGAGGGACTAGGAGGGCTTGGAGGCCGCGGACGGGTTGGAGGTGGTGGCCTGACCCGCACGCTGGTTGCCCGATCCGCCACGGCGGAATCCACGTCCTCGGCCACGCGAAGACGCCTGCTGCGCGGGCCGGTGGCTGGGCTGCTGACGTGAAGGGGCGCCCCTACCGTGGCCACGATAGGGGCGAAAAGCAGAAGGCAGCGGAGGGCGTGTAGCAGTAAGGCCCAGGGACTTGGCAGTAGCCCGTGAGTCCTTAAAGCGCTCCAACGCATGGTCTGCTTTGGACCCAAAAAGACCGACTCCATCAAAGGGCATGTCCATGAGAGTATTTTGGACATCCCCTGAAAAACCAGTGGTTCTCAGCCAGGCGTGGCGTCGGAGCGCCACCGTCGTTGCAATCGACCTGCCCAGCGAGTCGGCGGTGTCAAGGCCACAACGGATAGTGTATTTGGCCGCATCCCTTCCTTCCGCAATGGCGCGGGAAAGCAGTGCCTGGACCTCCTCAGGGCACTGGGGCAAAACATCCGCCACCGAATCCCACAGGGAGTGGGTATATCGGCCCAAAAGACAAGCGGTGTTAACGGACCGCAAGCCAGCACTGGAGGAAGAAAAACCTTTCTTCCCAAACTGATCCAGGCGTTTGGATTCCCTATCCGGAGGAGCGGTAGGGAAGGCGGTTTGGGAAGCGGAGGCTTGGACAACCAAGCTCTCAGGAGTGGGGTGGACAGAAAGAAACAGGGGGTCGCCCGGAGCAGGGCGATGGCGTCGTGACACGTTCCGATCCACAGGAGCCCCTGTGTTGGGCTTGGACCAGGCGCCCAAAAGAACGTCAGTGAGGGCGTCGTTAAACGGCAGCACAGTCTCCGCAGAGGAGGCTGCCGGCTGAAGCACCTCTGTCAAGATGTTAGGCTTGACCGTCAAAGTAGGGAGCTGGAGACGTAAGGCCCCAGCAGCCCTACGCAACACCGTACCAAAATTGGCCCCCTCCTCCGTAGCCACGGGAGGAGACAGCATGCCAGTGTCAGGGAAGTATCCAGACCACTGGCCTCCCCTAGACTCTCTGTCCAGTCCTCATCAAACTGACAGTTGCGCGTCAGAGGGTCATCAGACCCCTCCCAGTCCTCCTGGTCCTCCTCTGGTGCAAAATAAGGAGGAGGAGGGACATTTGGGACCCAAGGTCCCATCGGCGCCGGAGCCGGCGTCGAGCGACGTCGCTCCGGGTCCATGTCCGGAGCCGGAAGGAACTGGGGACGACGCCGCCCGGAGCCCAGGGCGGCGTCGAGAACGGCACCGGAGACATCGGCGCCGGCGGAGGCGTGGTTAGGTCGACCGGCGTCGATGGGGGTTGTGGAGCCGGGATCGAGGCTGGGGCCGGAGCCGGAGCCGGGATCGAGGCTGGAGGCACGGGCGACGCCGGGGCCGGAGCCGCCGGGCGACGCCGGAGCAACCCCATCAGGGCCCGCGGGGCCCGAAGGCGCACCGGAGGGGCCTGAAGGCCCGAAGAGGCGGGCCATGGCCGACAGGAATTCCTGTATTGTGGCCGGATCCGCCCCGAACCCGGGAAGGGCGGGTATGACGGGGGCGACTCCACAGGCATGTCCGGGGCCGCGGGGCGGGGACGGTGCCGGGAGGGGCCTCAGCCGAGTCGCGAGACCGGCGAGGCGAAGTCCTAGAGCGATGATGCTTTTTGGACTTTTTGTGCTTCGACTTACCGGACGAAGAAGACTTCGACGCCGACGACCGGTGTGGACTCCGCGATCGACCCCTGGACCTCTCACGCGACCGGGCCTTCCGCGGAGCCGAATGCCGGGCCTCGAGGAGCTTTCGAGACCGCTCTCGCAAAGCTTTCGGGTGGAGGGCCTGGCAGTCGGTACAGGACGCCGTGTCGTGGCCTCGGCCGAGGCAGAAGAGACACTCCCGATGCGGGTCGGTGACGGACATCATCCGCGCACAGGCGCCGCATCGCTTGAAGCCGGGCATCCCTACGACACCTCGAAAGATGGAAAAACAGTGAAAAATCACCAAAAAGTATGGTCAAAAAATGACCAGGGCACTGCTCTTCCCGGATCTGCGCTTGCTGGCGCGGAAAAGAAGAACTGACGTCAGCGCGCAGGGGCGGCGCCTAAGTACTGCCCGCGACGTCATCCCGGCGATCACGACGCCGACGACGGACGCGGAGCCGCACGACGCCGCCTACCGACGCGCAAGGGTACTGCTACGCAAAACTTTCCGGATCCAGCCTGACGCCTGGGGATATTCTAAGGTAAGGAATCTATCACTAACGTGTCTCTTTCAGATTGTCACACTTGTAGGACTGTGTGATGGTTAGTTACTGGGGGCCTGGAATAGTCCGAATTGTCACACTTGTAGGACTGTGGGATGGTTAGTTACTATCATTGGAGGTATGACAGGGGCAATGTGTGGTGCAAGCTCAGTGGCTTCCTGACCAGAGCCCTGGCACTTATTTTTTTTTACAAATTAAGCACTGTCTGATAAATAATTTTGTTAATAAATGCGTATTATCCTAGCTAAATTTATGACATTCGCTTCATTTGTGGTCGAGAGCCACATTGTGCAGGCTTCTTTGGGTAGTGTATAGGGAAGAAAATGTTAAGAGGGCAGCCGCATTTCAAGTTACCACAATTTGTCTAATTACCATCCAGCACCGAAAGGCAATGTTTTTTGAGTAAGCACATTTCACTTGACTAATGTACTGCCTGCTCGTTTAGAACGTTTCATTTCCACTGCTCATCTACAATTAAAGTCAGAGAGCATTTACTTCACTTTTTGCTAAATCTGCATCTTTACTTAATTCCAAGTGAAAGCAAGTTGTAATGTGGAAAAATGCGGTACCAGGCGCACCTCGGTCCCGCGTGCATTCCTCGGGCCGGGGCAGTGACGGGAAACAACCGAGCAGCAGCCAGGGCCTGTGCGAGTCTTGGCTCAAGGGAACGGGCAGCCCACGCAGCCTGAAAACACTTTCTTTATTTTAATAGTCGGGTCGGAATTTATTGAGATGGCGGAAGGTCAGATGCAGAAATGATTCATATTTATCGTCGACCCAGGAGCTAAAGCTTGACAGGTTGTTTGTGTTTACCTCGGAGCAGGGCACAAGTCCTAAAAAAAGAAGTGGGGGGACGCACCAAGTTAGGTGGTGTCACCGGAAGTGACGTCACGAAATTTGCCGGTCTCCGTCTGAAATGCGTGAATACATACAAGATACAAGTAGAGGTATAATACTGCAATAAGTGGCAGTCACTCAAAACACAAGAACGCACTATACACAGGACCCATTCCTCGGATTACACGGTTATTACAGACTCGGGCCGTAGGCACTACGGCATCTGTCGGGGTCCCTGGAAGTGACATGCTCGGCGTGTTGACAGCGCAGCTCCTTGAAGCCTTGGCGCCTCGGCTGTGCTCTGAGAAAGGCTGGCAAGGGGAGGCGCGAGGTGGAAGGGGAGATTAGTCTGAGCCTCGGGTGCATTTGAAAGGCTATCATTCGCGCGCAGGTGCAAACTCGGGTACCGGCTCCATCTTTTGGGCAGGGAGGACGGCGTCCACCCGGTAAAAACCCGGTAAAATAAGTGGGGGGACGCCGTCCACCCGCGTGGTACCCCGACTCGAGCCCTGCCTCGGAGTCTCAATGGTCATCTCCCGGAAATAAAGGCCGGGCACACACACGTTTATTAGTAAATAAACGGTGTACGGTGTTTTGGTGAGTAAAAAAGGAAATTATAGTCATAAATTGATATTTGACAAAATAAAAGTGCACCATGTGGTAAAGGGATAGAAGGAGAGTTTCAGGGTGGGGAATCCTGCAACTATGTGTGTAATTTAGAACATCTGTATGCTGTGCAACATACTTATGTGCTTAATTTGTAAAAGAATAAATGCCAGGGCCCAAAGTTTTCCTCAGTAGCCTTCTATAGAATGTCAGTGTGCTGAATACCAAGGTTGCATGGTTTTCATTCCACCTCATCATGCCCCTTTAATTCCCAACCAGACACTCCCTGTACGTATGGAACCCGAACCACAATATTTTAATCTTCCCACAATTTACCATATGAAGCTTGGCTTCTGCACCCTTGGTCTTAGGATAAGAGTCAACTCCCACCTCTGCTTCTGGCCCACACATCAACTTAGCAGAGTAATAAAATAGTAACTGGGACCACTAAATAACTGACCTCTAGATCAATGAAAAGTTAAATGGTTTATTACAAAATCTCAAAACAGTCATTACACAGAAAATGCAAAATATATGCCATGAAGTCTCAGATACGGAGTACATAGTCAGAAATTAGAATTATTTTTAAGTCCCACTAAACAACAAAATTCATAAAAGCAACATACAAAGTCTCGGGAGGAATAGGAAAGTAATCTGTAAAAAGTCAGACAGAGTGCTGTAAAAAAAAAAACGAAAAGTCTCTGGCTCACCCTCAAAACCAAGGGTATTTATACACAGCTTACAGATATGTAATAAGCAAAAACTGCAAATTCAGAATAGCATGACTGGTGAGAACACATAGACCAAGTCTAGTGTGCTCTGTGAGGAAAAGGAGAGCATTGGAAGGAGAGAGCTCCAGTGGGGGAACCCTGGCGAAAGGATCCACGAAGCGAGGTGTGAGGAGACAGGTGCTGTACCGATTGAGTTGTTGCCCATGTGCAGGGAAAAGTCTGAAACCCATGTATGCCAGAGGAGGGCCACAGTGAAGTGAGCCATGACAGTTGCTGCACCCGAATCATCCCCTATATGCAGTGTGAAGTCGGCAATTCCGTATGACAGGTGGGGTTGCTGTGAAGATTGCTGCCGTGGTGATCAGGCTGTATCCCATGTGCGGTATCAAGTCAGTGACCCCATATGGCAGGTGAGGCTGTCGTGAAGACTGCTGCTGTGCAAATCGGGCTGTAGCCCATGCGCAGGGGAGGAACAGTGACCCCATGCCAGAGGGGGCCACCGGGACCAAGCAATAATCATGTCCGTGTTGACACGGTCGACAGAGGAACCTTGTGGTAACCCTAGAGGGCCTGAGCCGTGACTGGGAACCAGTACCAGGACCGCTGCCCACCCCAACCTGTGAAAAGAACCGAAGAACTTACCCAGCATCAAAGGAGCATCGTGAACCCTCTAGTCGCTACCATTGCAGGACTGCATGTAAGGAACTCAAGTACAGATGACCGCAGCCTGCATGGGCCATGTGTGAAAGACTTGCCAGAGAGAGCCACTGCAGCTTCAGCCTCCGCAAAGGGGCACATTCAGAGATTTCGGTTGCTCCAATCTGTCATGTACTTTAGGTTAGTCCCATCATGTACATACCGATTACATACATTGTGTCCCTTCCACACGACATAACGGTCTTACACAGGTGACCTTTGATGGAGCAGCATTTCGCAAAAAGAAACCTGCTCGAATGAATACCCCCATATACGTACTAACAGTAAGCAGTAATAGAAAATTAACGTGCACCTTACATAAACACAAGGGAAAACTGCTTTGCGCATGCATGCACTAACGTGAGATAACGCATGAAAGAACTAAAACCGTATTTACATTATGCTTTGAAAGAAATGAGAGACAATGCATGACTAAGCCACATGTGCGTTTCGTAGTTTGCATGTTGCAGCTTATAAATAATGCCATTTTTGCATAAAGCTATGCTAGGAAAAACGCTAACAGGGAATAGTGCAAAGGTGGGTGGTAAACAGTGAAAACTACATTATCATATAATTAATGGATGTTCATTTTCCATTTGCTATCGTGAGCTGGATGAGGAGGGGCAGGATAAATAAGTGAAAATGAACTGACAAAGGCTCGCTGGAGCGCTGAGC
Organism: Calotriton arnoldi; assembly: GCA_963921515.1. NCBI lineage: Eukaryota > Metazoa > Chordata > Amphibia > Caudata > Salamandridae > Calotriton > Calotriton arnoldi. The sequence goes on along the minus strand of CAWUFW010002141.1, from coordinate 1,184,622 downwards.
ACAGCAGAAGAAGTGAAAGGGTTGAAGGCCAATGTGATGATCATCTGCCAAGGGATGTGACGAACCGTGGGACAGAAAGACTTCTTCGGTGGACATTGCTTAAAATTATATACAATTGTAACATGGATTAAATCGTGTGAACAGAACAAATATGGGTTCATGGGAATGGGTATAAAACAATGAATATGTTCAAAGTCCGAATGAAGTCACCATGGTGTGACATACCACCCCCAAAGTCCACCAATCAACTGTCTCGTTTCGTAAATTGTTTCAACTGATGTGGGACGGACATGTAGGTTTTAGGGTATAACTGGGGTGCCTTTAGGGGTGTGGTTAATAAGGTTAGGCGGAGAGAAAGGTCGGTTTGCAGAGAGGCCTAGCTGTTCCTGTCCTGTCCCGTTCCTGTCCCTGTAATCTTTGTCCCCTGACTCAATTTCAGGGGACCCCCACCATCACTTTGGCCAGAGGGGTGGTTTTCTACAGACCCGTTGGTTTGTATTATTCTGACTTGTTCTTGCACAAATTTACCTGCAAATGTATTTTGTCTCTGAAACTTTTGTCTCTTCATCTATCTACTCCTTCATGCACAATGTCATTATTTGATTGATGAGTTTCTCTCTATCTGAATTGCTGATATTTTCTCTCCCTTTGTGAGTTCATTGTTTGCACTTGTAACCGTATGCATTGAGCATTTTATCATTTAATTTGAGATAAACTTTATTAACTTCAACGAGAGTCTGTGTTTATTTAGTTGATCGAATGATTAGTCAGATAAGGAGTATCATTACCATCAACTATTCAACTAATTGGTTCATCGACCAAGTAGAGGGAAAGTTGAAATTAGATGAGTATTTTGGAAATGCCATATATGAATTTTAAGAGGAAGAGAATTGAACATTATACAAATTGACCCCAGCGCATCAGGGATTTGGGTGAATGTGTATGGGCCATTGTTCTGTGATATTATTGAGTATTGATCCCTGATTAGGCATTGGCCTCGCGCAGGATCAGTTTCTTGGTAGCAGAGGAGGGTTTAATTATTGATTAGTTTGGTAATGATTATTGATTATTGATATGTTTTAACTTGAAAAAGTTAGTGTCCTGTTTTATGTTGTCTAGAAGTATAGGTACGGAGATACCTGAGGAATCCCCGGAATGGAATTTAGCCTGAAATAGGCAGAAGAAGAGTGTGGTAAAGAAATCACACTGCAGAAGTACTTTGTCTGTTGTAATAATACCTAAGCTATGGAGGGCTGAAGGTGTTCTATTTAGGGAAATTTGGTATGAGAGTAGCGTGTCTGAAATAGCGAAGGGTCCACTTCCGAAACTCTAGCCTTATCCCCAGGGGAGTACCAAGACCTCTTTTCACACCAAAAAGTCCTCTTGCGAAACTTTGGCCTTATCCCTAGAGGAGTAATAGGCCCACCCGGAGCTTGTTTGAAGAGTAAAATAGCGCTGGCCGTTATTAGGACTCGTAGTTAAGAAAAACCTCTCGGAAAGGTGAAAACTATCTCTTTATTAGGGGAACAGACAAGGTAGCATTGTTTTGTGTTGTTACTAATCGAATTTTTGATTAAGAGTGCTTAGAAAAATATTGCCGTATTATTTTGTAAAGGGAGGGTCAGTAGAAGGAGTAATACTGACGTCAGAAAAAGCAGCGCTGGCATTGGTCAGGCAGCGGACATGTACTGAACTGTGATTGGTTGGTTGGTGTGAGCCGCGCTAGTATTGGTTGGGATTTTGCTTACGTAGTGGTGTTCTGATTGGATGGTTGGTGTGTGTCGCGCTGGTATAGGACGAGAACTGACAAATAGAATAAGTAGAATTACAGAACGGTTTCCTTATCTGTTTTGTTGAAATACACTAGTGTAAAGAGTCAGGAAAATGAAGTTCCTTGAGAAAATAAAGAATTTCTTCAAAAAGGATAAACCAATTGTGACTAGAGAGGGAATTCTTATTCCCCCTCCAGGAACGCCTGCTTCTTATATGATGTTAGAGCGAGGATATCATACGTGTACATGGTTAGAGAATTGGGTGGAGTATACAAAGGGTGATGGCGTTATAGCCTTTCCACAGCATGGTTCGTTTAACATGAGGATTTTACAGAATTTGAGAAATCGTATGAATTTATTAGAGCCAAATCCCAGACCTACACAGTATGAAGCGTTAGAGGGATGGGAAGTAGAAGCAATGGAAAGAGAGAAATATCGAGGGGGTAGGAGATACAGAAACTTAATGACTAGGTACCCTTTTGAGAGAAGAGAGGATACAATGAAACGATGAAGAGCCGTGGTAACCGAGGGTTTGTACCCAGTTTTAGTTGCTGACGAACAGACAGGAGGTAAATGTAAAGAGAAAAATAAAAACATAGAAACTTCAAGTGTAAGAGATGGTGTAAACGATTCAGATGATGAATTATTAGAGGATATTATGACCAAAAGACCCCCGCCATATCAAGAAAATTCAGTTGAGGTGACTCTGAATGCACCCTTTATGGGAAATCCATTAATCCCACAGATTGCGGACATGGCTAGGATAATGCGAGAAAAAGAATTTGATACGCTAAATAAGGCAAATGTAGAGCAGATTCAGAAAATAAATCAGTTGAGTCTAAATGCAGAAGCATTGACGGTACCGGTTACAATGGGTCCTGTAGTTCCTTTGTTTGGAGACAACCAGAATATACCTAAAGTACATACATTAGCAGTTCCAAGGAGTAATGTCAGGAGTGGAATGGAGACGGTAGTCAATGAGAATAGACAGGCTGACACAAATATTACACTGTTAGATCTTCCGGTTTGTAAAATGATAACGGAAACCCCTAGAAGAGGTATACAAATAAATCCAAGGAGAATAGGGACAAATGTCACTCCAATGACAGGGAGTTCAGCAGGTCCTTCATCAGAAGAATTGAATGATTGGATAAAGGGAATGGAAAAGAAAGAACCTCAACCGCAGAGTATAAATGTGAGTCAATTGAAAGTATATTTGGAAGAGATGATTATTGGTACAATAAGTCCAGACAGATTAGGTACTTACCGAGATGATGAATTATTGTTTTTGTGTAAAAGCATTACTTGGAGAGCAAGGAATCTTCATGAAAAAATATCCGAAGCTGCTAGTGAGTATGGAATAGACCTAGAGAAGTCAAAGGTGTAGCAGAAATCGTACAGATTGGCATTTACTGAACAGGATCTGGAGAGTTTGAATGCGTCTGGAAAAAGGTTAAAGATAAAAGAGTTGATGAATATTTTGAAGAAATGGGGAGATGTAGATTGATGGAAAAATAGATAGGTGAAAATAAGGAAGAAGCAGCTTGTAAAGGAGTGTCTATGTTCCAGTTGAAGTAAACAGAACAGGTTGAAAGGGCGTGTCCGATGAGAGAAGTACCAGGTGGTGGATATGTTCATGTTCCTTGGTCAAGGCAGGATATATTATCTTTTACGAATGATTTCCCCAGATTAAGAGAGAAACCCTTTGAATGGTACAAACAGGTAGAAAGGTTTGTGAAGTCCTCGAAGGTTCTGTTAAAGGATTTGGGTGGGTTGTTTGAGATTGTTGTTCCAGCAGAATTGTGGACAGATTGTAAGATCTCTGTCGATTGCCCAAAAGAAGAATGTCCTAGAGATCCTAAAACAGGTGCACCATCCGAAGAGGTGATGAAAAAATATAATCAAGTAATCACTTTCTTAAAAGGAAAAATTTCCCCTAAGGAAACAGATTGGGTTAAGATAGACAGAACGACCCAAGAACCGAAGGAGTCAGTGCATGCCTACTATGAAAGGTTATTACAAGTATTTAAACAGTACAGTGGATTTGAGAATATTGGAGACAAAGATATGGGACATTTTGTGTATCATTTTGTATTTGGGTTGAAACCGGATATTAGTAATATGATTCAGCAACATTTGATTTGTTGGCAGAGTAAAACATTTGATGACATTTTGAGGTATGCGAAGTATTGTAGTGATGACATTGAATCAAGACACAAGAAACTAAAGGAGAAAATGATGTGGGCACAAGTGAAGGTAGCAGAGCAACAAGAAGTAAATAATAATTCCCAGACAGGTTATCAGATGAATGGTCAGAATCAAATTGGTCAGGTACCCAATGGAGGTAAAGGTAGTGGTAAAATGAGTAAAGAAGAGGCTAGAAAGAAATTTCCTTGTCATGCGTGCGGAAAGATTGGACATTGGAAGAATGAGTGTAGATCTGCTCAAAAGAATAATGGGGTAAATCAAAATTTAAATCCACAGATGCAGAATGAGGTGGTTGTGAACCAGCAGCAGCAGCAACAGGTAGTTACTCCACAGTTACAGGTGCCACAAGCTCCAATGCCAAATAATGTGAATGCTCAGGTGAAGAGGTACGGTGTGAACACTGGATTTCACGGAAGTGACCAGATTGGTAAGAATCAAAGTGTGCAAATGGTTCCGCAATATTGGTTGCAGTGCAATGAGAATGATTCAGACTCATCTCAATGACGGTGCCTGAGGGGGGAGGAAGAGTGCGTACTTGGCGCATCTTTGGCGGTAGATCAGTCAGGTCCATTTGTCGAAGGAAAGGTGGAAGGTAATGATATTACATTCCTGGTGGACACTGGTGCTACCCGTTCTACTGTGAGAGCAGCAGAAATTCCAAACCTACCCCTCTCGGGAGAAACTATCCAAGTTGTAGGAGTCTCAAATAAGCATATTAGAACCCCAGTCACAAATCCAATAGAAGTTCATATTGGAAACTTCAGAGACATGCATAGGTTTGTGGTATGTGACTCAAGACCAGTAAATCTCTTAGGTAGAGCTTTGTTATGCAAGATGAATTGTACCATCTACTGTACACCAGATGGTATTGCGTTTCAGACACCTGATGAGGACGTTGAATTCAAAATGATGTTAGCAAAACAAGGGACAGAAGTGGATGAGTTGTTTTCACTTCTCACAGAAGAGAGTTTGCCTGAAGAATTAAGAAGTACAGGGAGGTCAGATGTATGGGATTTTACAGGAAAAGAAATCGGCCTAATGACAAATGTAGACCCGATTCAGGTTACAGTGAAAGAGGGAGCTGTGTATCCAAACACTCCTCAGTACAAAATGAATCCAGAAGTAATTGCGGGAGTCACTCCTGTGATAAATCAAATGATTGAACAGGGAATTTTGAAAGAAATAATGAGTAGTGCTTGTAATTCGCCCATTATAGGAATTAAAAAGCCAAGCGGAAAATATAGAGTAGTACAGGATTTAAGAAAGATTAATAAGATTGTGGTACCTTGCTGTCCCGTAGTACCAAATCCAGCAGTAATCCTTTACCAAATTCCATGCGATTCAGAATGGTACACCGTGATTGATCTGTGCCAAGCATTTTTCTCGATTCCCTTGCATCCGGAGAGCCAATATCTTTTGGCGTTCCGGTTCGGAGACCATGTTTTGGCATGGTGCCGAGTTCCTCAAGGGTATACCGAGAGTCCTTCAATCTTTAACCAGATTCTGAAAAGATGTCTGGAGACTTTGATCATGCCAGGAAATTCAGTCTTGGTTCAGTACATTGATGACCTACTTGTGGCATCAAAGACCCGAGAGGCATGTGTAACAGATTCCATTGCCTTACTGAACCATTTGGCAGAAGGAGGACACAAAGTGTCACCAGCAAAATTGCAATTCTGTAAACAAGAGGTCCAGTACCTAGGACACAAAATAGAAAAGGGAGTCAGAAAGGTGACACCAGAAAGAATTAGTGTGATCAAACAAATGAGCTCACCTAAAACTCAGAAAGAAGTGCGAATGTTTTTGGGAATGGTTGGATACTGTAGGCAGTGGATCTGTGGTTTCTCGCTGATTGCAAAACCTCTACAGAGGTTGACACGAAAAGATGTGAAAGATCCGATTGTGCTGGATGATGAAAGTATGGAAGCCTTTACGAAATTGAGAAACAGTCTTTGTCGAGCATCTGCATTGGGAATGTCAGATTATGCAAAGGATTTTGCATTATACTGTTGTGAGAGAGATGGATGTGTACTTTCAGTCCTAACTCAGAAACATGGAATGGCACGAGGTCCAGTAGCATATTTTTCTGCTACTTTGGATTCAGGGGCTGCAGCGTTACCAGGCTGTTTAAAAGCAGTAGCCGCCACTTGTGTGAGTCTGGAACAAAGTGAAGCGATTGTGATGGGATATCCAGTCAAAGTGTATGTGCCACATTATGTTGAGATCCTTTTAACTCGAACCCGGACTCAATACCTGACCTCTAGTCGGCTGACTATGTACGAGAGAGTAATTCTGGGTGCTGAAAATGTGACTGTGGTGAGGTGCACAACTGTAAACCCGGCAACTCTACTGCCGAATTCTCGTTGTGAGGAAGCGAGAGAGGAAGCAGATCATGATTGTTTGGATGTGACAGAACTGTGCACCAAACCCAGGTTTGATATAGAGGATGCTCCTTTGGAAGAACCAGACTGTGAGATATTTGTGGATGGGTCATGCCTAAGAAATGAGAAGGCCGATTATGCACTGCCTATGCTGTTTGCACCATAGCGGGAGTTCTAGAAGCATCCGGTCTAAAAGGGGTAAACTCTGCTTAAATTGCTGAATTGATAGCTCTAATTAGAGCATGTCAAATTGCCAAAAGTCTGAGGGTGACCATATTCACGGATAGCCAATATGGGTTTGGGGTTGTCCATGATTTTGGACAGCTATGGATGCAAAGGGGATTTCTGACTTCTTCAGGTTCCCCTATCAATAACAGCAAAACTGTAAAAGAACTATTGGATGCTTTGCAATTGCCCAAAAGAATTGCAGTGGTCAAATGTGCTGCACATAAATCAGGAGATGATTATGTAACAAAGGGCAACAGATACGCTGACCAAATAGCGCGTTTCAGTGCACGAAATTTAATGGCCTTAAACAGAGCATCTGAAAAGGGAAATACCGAATGCCATCTTATTTTTACAACCACATTGAAACTTGGGATGAAGTGAGGCAGATGCAGGAAGAGGCAAGTGATGAGGAAAAGGAAATTTGGAGAAATACAGGTTGTAGAAAGCGAGCAGAAGACGAAGTGTGGGTCTATTTTGACGAAAGACCAGTCTTGCCAGATTCTTTACTCTCCCATATGGCCAGGGTATAACATGGAATTGCACATGTTGGAAGAGATGCAATGATCAGACTCTTCAAGCAGTCATGATATAACCCAAGGTTCAGGGTCATTGCAGAGAGCCTTTGCCAGAGGTGCATCACTTGCCAGAAGCAAAATCCAGTCAGAAAGACAGTTGTTAGTTGGGGACGAATTGGAAGAGCAGGAGGACCATTTACCCATCTCCAATTGGACTTTATCGAGCTACCCCCATGTAATAGGCTGAAATATGTGTTGGTTGTTGTCTGTTTGTTCTCTCGCTGGGTGGAAGCCTATCCGACAAGAAGGAATGACAGCTTAACTGTCGCCAAATTACTTTTAAGAGAACTGATTCCTAGGTACGGATTTCCAGTCACTTTAGAGACAGATAGAGGAACAAATTTAATAATGAGATAATTCGGATGATTTCTGCAGCATTACAGATTGAACAGAAGCTGCATTGTGCCTATCGACCCGAAGCATCTGGAGTGGTTGAGCAGTTAAACGGCACAATAAAATCTAGGTTAGGAAAGGTGTGTGCATCCACAACACTGAAATGGCCTGACGCTTTACCCCTTGTATTAATGAATTGGAAGGCCGCAATAGGTATGAGAAGAAGGCAGACAACCTTGACGAACGTGTGACTATAGGTCCTGCCCCCTTGCGGGATTCATGCTGCACGTGATGAATTTATCACCGTTTTAAGCAGCACGAGGAGGTAACAATTCTCCTCCTTCACCACACCTTTAGTGTGTGCGATACCTCAACAGCTCACGTATACTACACCTGACCACCACGTCCATTCACATAGACACTATCACATAGGTCCTGAAGAAAGCCAGCATACGTAGTAGTCTGGCTGAAACATGTAGACCTTTTTACCACAGGATATTAGAGACATAAACTCTACACATATCCAGTTCGTTTTCCATTTTTAACACTGCCAGAGGGCCCACCATTAAAAGTAAAACCTTTATTTAAAGGGACCCAATGGACAGTTTTTAAACTTCACTTCCACAGCACCACTTTGCACTTACAAAAAACCTGCCCCGCTGTAATTCAGGCGTCGAAGCACACCCGAGGTGCACTCGGCACCTTGGGTGGGACCCGATGATGAAGCATGCCACCAACTAGGTTGGTGGGTGAGGGTTGGTTTCCCACACATAGACATTTAGCTTCATAAGTGTGAGCCAGTTCTTTTTGATAATTACAGTACTACCTTAGGGGTAGTGAACTAGCCCCCACATTGACCCCCTTTTCCTCTCTCTCTCATTGATCTCGATTAGGACATATCCTAGAACTTACACATACATGCTTCACCTACACCTCTAGGTTAGGCACGGTTAGGTAGGCTACGCATCGTAGGAGTACTCCAATGCTATTGTTTTATGTAATATGCTTTTATTCATCTTATTAGCACTATGGTAGAAATGTATCTACTTTTTACAATATTGGTACTAGCGATTACATTTGTCTGCTCCTGTCTTTTGACTGTCGCAGCTAACATGTTTCATACTAGACTGACGCTTGACCAATAAATAATTATTGAAACCTTTCCTATTGTCATTCTATGTATTCTGAGAAAAGTAAGCACGAGTGACTGAGCGAAAGATACCGTATTGTTTCCACGATACCTGAGGAATCAGGGTTGTCATGTTCAGTGGTTGCCAGAAACTACATACACCACTGTAAGAATACAGGAGGGTGATAGTGACACTGTAGAGCTAGCTGGTCTAACGGCTGACTCATCCTGTGGGGGTGTCCAGAGTTTGTCTGCACACCAAGCCCTCAGTTTAGGTCATCCAAAACGCGCAGGTCCTGGGGGGGTCCTAGGAACTACACGACAAATCCTGCTGGAGCAGTTAAGACTGTGTTCCGGCCAGATGGCCTGAGGTATCTTTCTTGCAGAATAGTGCTTCTGCGCAAAAACACTTTTGACTTTAATTAAGAGTCATAGTGGGACACCTGAGACTCAGGCTACTAGTGGGGTTTAACTTGAATGTCACCTCTAGTGAATAGGGAATGGACACTGCTGCTAGTTTGAGCGGAGTGGAACTCAGAGACCCTCCTATGAAACACTAGACCCTTGACCTCAGGGGACTATGTGGACTGTTTGTGAATGTCATATTTTACTTTGTGGTCGTATATAAATACTTCTTTTATTTTATTTTATTTAATTCTTCATAAAAGCAAGTATTTGACTAGACAATCATTTATTGCTGCTGCTCCACATATTTCGAGTTGTGAGCCTGTGTTTACCCCCTTGTGTCTCCCTCCCCCATCAACCTCCCTCCGAGAAGCCTTGGACTGCTTGACCCACGCTACCACGGAGTCAAGTGCTGAAGGTTTACTTGGCCCAGTTGCTAAGGATCCATAGAAGGTTGGGCCCCAGGAAATCAGGAGTAAAAGCCTCCCCCCCCCCTTTGAGCCCAGTAACTCTTACTTGCCCTGTGGCCCTCTGAACGGGGTTCTCACATAGGTGCAAACCGATGGGAGCAGATTTCTGAATTGTTATGCAAGGCTCTGTGAATTAAGCCATTGAAATGTTTATGCACTTCCACTGTACTTTAAATCATACTATATATCCACTTTCAACAATGATTTGTCCTTCAGTAATTGTCTAGTAAGACCACGGTATCCAATTGTACGTACTCAGCACCCAAGTGCAATGGATCTACTGGAATACACTGTACATGGGTTTTCCCATATGTTCGCTTAAATTATTTTGGTGAACAGATTTATCATCTTCAGACATTTGTTAGGCCCCCTTTTACATAAGCAAGTGGATTTATTTATCAGATTTGAATCCAGCATTTGTAGCAGGAAATTGAGCCCACTTACATCAGAGGCAAATTACAGTTGTTACTTATAGTTGTAAAAGTAGACCAAGATTTTGAGGCTGCATACTGCAACACATAAATCCAGAAACAATTTATACTGGATGAACCGTATATGCGTTGGACCTCGGCTAAGTAGGAGTATTCTTAAAAGGTATGGTGTAAATTTGGATCTACTAGATAGGCACAGCAGTTTACTAAGAGGGAGGAAGCTACCTTGGATGTCTGAAGTAATCACGTTTGAATTTTGAGAGTCCTGTGAGTACAGTACTTGATATCGATTTCACCATACTCTGTTGCGGAGCATAAGAGCTAGGCAGTTGTGAGAAATACAGACCACAGAGTTTTATTGTCTTAGCCCGAAAGATGGAAGTTTCTTCATAGTGGTTATATTAGTGAACATACAAATATAAAGAAGTAAATTCTTAGCCATGAAATCGCATGAGTTTTTTGCACTTGGACGTCAGGTTTGTGGAAATTAGGCATGCTGCTGTGCAGCTGGGAAGAGGCGTTCTAAGCAGGTTAGCGGTGGAACATGTGTACACACGTCTCTGCGCACATGTGCAGGCTCAGCGAGGAAGACTGTTATGCGACTCATTCTGGTGTTTGCACACAAGTAGCACAATGGAAGATGGGACTTAGGGTACATTGGTTAAGGACTTACAATTTAATAGGGAATCTTCTTGGCTGAAATTTAAAACCTAAAGTGTTAAACTAATTGAATACTTTGAGTAAAGTATGCCTAAAATATTACTTTTTATTGGCACAACATAGGAAAGTCATTTACATGGCTTATCCTATAAACTTCTGAGTCACAAATGCACATGATGAGGCAGCCAGTCAGATTACCTTTATTCGATTTGACAAAACAAATCGTAAAAGTACAGATTTCATTAAAAAAGATATTTCATATCACTGTAAGAATCATAAATTAGCATGATACACACCAGCTTGGAAACATGTAATATAATAACATACATTAAGATTCTCTAAAAACTGCAACTATAATAATGCTGGCGTAGCTTGTTTAAAATTCAAGAGTAAAAGAAGGTGACAAATATAATTGAGTCATATTTGCTCTATTCATGCTTCTTTATGTACTTACACAATTGGGCAAACTTCCCTGAGTAAGACATATTAGAATTCAAATTTTGAACTGCTGTGCTGGGTCAGTTAATTTACTCTGCTGGTCCACCTATTAGTTCGAAACTTCCCCTGGAACAATGGACCTATCCTGGGTCATTAGGCTTCTCCTGGGAAAGGAAGCGGAAGTGGTAAAATTCTCCATAAGATGAATAGCTACATCTATCTGACAAGCACTGGCAGGATGTTCCTGGATGGTACAAAGGGCCCGCTCCAGTCACAGCAGCAGGGTTTCTTGGAAATTTCAAGGGGATCTGTCTCAATGACTCTTCAAGCCACCATTTCTGTTCTTCCCAGAATGCTTTAAAGTGGAGTTGGACAGTCAGAAGGCTGCTCCCATGTAGTGCTAGACAGGGGAGATGATATAATGTGGCATCTCTAGATTAGGCAGGGATTCCAACCTTTTAGAACACTCCATCTCAATTTTGAAACCCCTACACAGGGAAGAACAGCTGAGAAGAAAAGAGGCAATAGAAGGTGAAGGACAGACCAACAGCACGGAAGACACCCTAACCTTGTACGTCTGAGAATTTTGTTGGACTGCAGAGCAAGTGGCACTGGAGACTGTAGAGGCTGGACTTGCTGGGGAACCTCAAGGAAGGAGAACCCCTTGGACTTCTGTGGACTAGTCCTGCTGGTAGGTGCCCCAGGAGTGGGTACTACAGGTTTCTGCTGGACACACAGTCACCCTGCAGGTGGCTGAAGACCTGCCGGTGCTTGAGGAGTGCAGGCGGCAGGGTGGCATACTTTGAGGATCTTGAGACACTGCTGCCAGAATCACTCCATGTCAGGAGACTACCAAGTGCTGGACAGGAGGGCACGCCAAACCTCTTACAGCCTGCTACAAACAAGGAAGGAGCAGCAGTACCAAGGGATTGCAAAAACATCAGGAATTAACAACTAAATTTTGAAGGCAAGGACCGTCTATAAGATTACTCCTGGTGGACAGAGTGTCCCACTAGAAGCAAAAATAAATCCGATCTCAAAGGGCATATTGGTGTCTAAGATATCAAGAAACGTCTCTGTTGTTTGTGTGCAACATAGTTCAGCTTTTAGCAAATGCCCTACTACATCAAACCAATCCCCAGTGCGATCTCTGAATTAACGTTGCGTATCACGTGGCCAAAGTGTTCCCTGAGGGACCGGGAGTGACAGTGCACTCATTTTCAATATATTAGGGGGTGGGGGAACAACTACCATCAGCTTTGGCCAGCCTCCTCACCGGCACAGTGTTGCCCTGTGAGGAGGGGGCAGCCAAAAGCACATTGTTGTGCTGCCTCCTGCCATATCCCATCCCATAGACCAGGAAGTGCTGGGGAGAGTGGTAGGAGGAAGAACCAGATTCACATCCCAGCATCCATTTAAGAGTCCCATGCAGGCAGGGAAGCCGGCTCGAAGCGCACAAGCTTGTGACCCCAACATTGCTCCGACTAACTAGTGTACGAGGGTAGAGGCACCTGCTTGGAGTAACAAAAGGAGGGCATTGCATCAAAAAAAGGGCTGAAATACAGAAAAGGATATATTTCACAGCTGCAGAGGTGACCACATCAAAGGATCCTCTTGAGCTGGAGGAGAACCCTATAAACCCATGCATGGGGCTACAAAAATTAGGGGCGACCTAGAAATATAGTGGAGGCCACTATAATACCCATGTCCGGATTTCAGAAGAGTACCGCTCTAAGTCTTCTGGGATATTACAAAAGAGGCCCTGGGTGAAGTTCCTGAATTAAGCACTTCCAGGGCTGACCTTGTGATGTACTATGATGGTGCATTGAAATCACTGATTTCTTGGTCCTTGAATGTTGCAAGGCAACCTGGTCCAACAATAGAAATAAGGTATTTCATTAAAATGTTTAATATTTCCAATGTTTACTGTTGAAGTATGGCTCTTCAATAGTAAAATGTCTTATCTTCATACTGTTGAGTACATTATGAACACCCGGTTAAAAAACAAGTAGCCGTGATTTTTATAACTGTGTACCCCATAATTTACTACATGCTTGTATGGTGTAGTGAGGTTTTAGAGGTTATGATCTGCTGCCACTCAAATGGGTAAAAGTGCAAAAATGTAAGGGGTACAAGCCTGGATTTAGGGGTTTATTTAATTACTATGACCTTTTCATTAGTGCACTCCTTCTGTAGTTTGAAATTCCCTTTAGAGGATGTCTTGCTGGTTTTTTTTTTACCTGCCATTTTGTATACACTTGTAATTTTGTGCATATTATTTAGATTGCAGCATCAGCTTGTCACATGCTTACCCTGCCCCTTCCCATGCTGCTCTGCTTTCTTCTGTTTCTTTCTTCTCTCCTCAACCCCCCCTCCCCCCACTCCTCCTTTGCTCACCCACCCCTTGTTTCTTACTGTTTTATAGCGGAGTTGACTTGCTCACTCAACATCCTGCCCCTCAGTCACTCTCTCCCCATCCGGTTTGTTTTTATTTCACTTTTTTGGGGGGAGGGCCTGATCAGCTCATTTCTCTAAAAAAACACACCATGTGTAGATGTTTTCAATATCATCGTTCTGGGAATGACAGTAAAGTTGAAAAAAAGGGAAAAAGGGGGGCTGCCAAACCACCTTCAAACACACAAAAGGTGCTGGGAGGAACGCTTGCAATCTGTCTAAGCACTGACAATCACTTGTTCTACCATTCCAACCTATCGTTTTTCACCCACCATGCCATCTCAGATTAGACCTATCCATATGGAAACCACCCTTGGGCCTGCTCCAAAAGGAGCAGTCCAGCCCAAACTGGCAAGCCAGATCCACTCTGAACCAAAACACAAGCAACCAAAGACCACCTTCGACCGAATCAGTCAGAAGCAGCTTGGTTCCAGTGGCACAGTGAGCATGGGACCCGTCTTCTGGGCATATCCTTGGACACTTGGGGCATTACATCAAACACACAAAAGATGATAGGAGGAATGGGCTGGACTGTTACAGTGAGTAACTGTAAGTGGTTCGACAAATTTCAAGTATTATTCTCATCGGTATTGCATGCTTGATGCTGTTCAGCATCGGCAACAAGTACTGACAAAGCTCAAAAGGCAAACCTTTCAAAGGCCGAGACCTGCTGGCTTTGTCAATGCATGTTTTTAATGCAGCAATGGTTTAAACAGTTCACATTTTTATCAATATAGGCATTTTTTCTGCGTGGTCACCCAGGATTTTTCACCTTTTGCTCGACCATATATTTTTGCTCACTTTAGAACTCTGTCACTTCACCCCTGCTAACCAGGAGTAGAGTGCTGGTGCTCCCCCTTTAAGCATGTTTAAATTAGTTTATTCCTTATTGGTACATTTAACTTGCCTGTAAGTCCCTAATATACGGTACTGAAAGTGTACCCAGGGCATGGAAGTTAAATGCCACTTGTGGACAGCACCTATTGTGCCATCCACTATAGTGGCAGTGCAAACATGGCTACAGACCTTCCCTGTGGTGTTACTTTCTTTATTTTTATTCTATGTTTCAAAATCGGTTTGGGATTTTTATTGTCAGGTGTTTTGACTTTATTATTGTTTTGGTACAGCATAAATACTTTGCATATTTCAGTAAATTAAGCCCCTCTGCTCTCTGCCATTGCTACCAGGGAGATGGGTTCAGGTTAATGTAGTGACTTTAAGGGTTCACCCTGACAAGGTTTGTGGTTATTCCTTGAAGTGGGCAGTCACTCGCCCCAAATAATAATCCAATTTCTTACAATCAGCACTTTCAATGAAACAATATCAGAGATATATTTACAAAGATATAACAGAATACATACAATAAACCAATATTAAAACGCCCAAATTAGACCGAACATGATGGTGGGTCATTATTTACATAATCTGAGGTTCTCTATTAGTCATCACCACATTGCAATGTTAAGCAAATCTGCAACAAAATATCCAGAAAATTTTAAACATAGGTGCGAACCTGGTTTGAAAGTCACCGAAGAGTAAAAGGATAAGCCTCTTGTGACATATGAATTAAACATTGAATTTAAAAATCTTTTCACCATAATAATTAGTCCATGGCATATGCATAACATTGAATTTAAAAATCTTTCCACCATAATAATGAGTCCAGGGCATATGCATAAAAAATGCTTTCCTGACTTCACCCACGCCACACACGATAGGTGAATTTTGGCACAACTAGACTCCATACTGCCATTACTTTTGTATCTGAGTAAAGGAAACTGTATCATAAATACTGTTTGCAAATATTGGCAGAGTATTTACCATTAGGTACTTTAGAATGAGTTGTAATAGGGTATATGTGGAGGCAAGAATACGTCCTAACTTAATCCTCTGGGAGGGGTTGTAGTTAGACTTAATGCTATGTGATTTTATTTTAAATGTAATATTTCTTTTAAACCTCATTTCTAGATATGGTATTGGGGCCAGAACTCATCAAGTTTACATTCTCTGAGTAATTTTGCAAGTAGCATAGCAAATTTCATGTGAGTGTTTGAGAAAAAAATAACTCTTCCACCCAGGGCTGGCGCTAGGCATGGGCAGCTGCCCAGGGCCCCGCGCCTGCTCGCAGCCATGGGGCCTCGCACCTTTAAAGACATCAAGAGTTCAGAGGCCCAGGGGGCCCCCTGAGAGTTTATATTTTTCTTTATGTCAATCTCCCCTGCTGGCCCGTCTCTGTGGGCTTAATGGCTGCATCTGCATGTTGATGACAGCAATCAGACAGGTAATTTGAGTGCCCTTGCCTGTGAAGTGGCCCTGCCCCTGTATGAATAAAAGACAGAATATCCTGCAGGGGCAGAGCAAAGGATAGAGTGGCGATGGCGGCGCATCACAATGGAAACTGCTCACCAAGGACAAGTGGAAAGGGAGCAGAGAGGCGAATAAAAGGGGCAAGACAAATGGAATACAGTGGGGGGGGAGCAGATAGGTGTGTGTGCGGCATTGAGACAAGAGGTGCACGCAGAGGAGCAGAATCCGCATGCAAAAGTGGATGGAGCAGGGTTTAAAGTCTGCTGGGTCACTCAAGTCTTAGACCCGGTAGTAAATTAAAATGGACATTGAAAAGGGGCCCTATATTCATGTCCTTAAGTTTGCCTGCAAAAACATTGATCCAGTGTCTGCACAATGAATGAAAGTTCTGAAAAGCAGGTGATGAGACGGGCCCGCTCTCCATTTTTGCCCTCACCCTCAGAGGGGAAAAACAAATCTTAACTCTGCAGCAGTGCCCCCCTTTGCTACCTTTAATGCAACTTCAGTGAGACTCGTTATAGTTCTTTCACAGTCTCATCATGTCAGAACTGGAGCATTTTCAATATTATATACAAGGAAGCTGTAGATGCTGCTTATTCATCTTATGCAACTAATAACCACTGACAAAGCCAATAGTACTGGCTTGTTCTAGGTGTAATTTTACTTGTTGCAATATTTATCTGGAGGAGATGACAGGTTTTTTCACCGCACTTAAAACCCTGCTGTCGGGTCAGAATGTAGGCCGTTTTTTTGGCTAGTTGTTGACCTGCTTTATGGTCAGGTGAGCCGGTTTTTACTGTTGATTTTTATGATATTAAAGCAACCATTGCCTGCAGCAAACTCAAATCAGTGCAGTCTGCCATACCTTACAAAAAACTTATACAGCAGGTCTTTACAAGTTTAAAACTGTCCTAGTTTGCAAACATGGGACACTTTTCTAGCTAACTAACTCCTTAATGGGGGCCCCTTTTATTTTGGTACAGAGGCCTATTTTCTGTCCCAGTCTGATGCTGCATGTTAGGCAGGGCCACTGGAATTATGCGATTGTGCGGTGGCGGCGATTTCTGCATAATTATGCATTTGACGCATTTGCCACATAATCCATCAGCTGCTGCATAATCTACTGATTTTAACAACAAAATTGCTTTCTATCTCAAACAGTTCAAAAGTTACTAAAAATGCAGCAACACGTCTTTCCGCATGTGGGAAGGCCCTTTGAAAAGCTGGAATAGTCAACTTTCTGTTTCCCACTACTAAATTTGGGTGTTAAATTGGTACTAATGGGGTGCAACCAGTGCCCAAACAGTGTTACCAAGTTTAAAAATGGCAAAAAAATGAAGTAATACTATTTCAAAATGTGCCGGGTTATGCCGCATAATTTGCCTTTTCTTGCCACATAATTTACTCACCCTGCCACATAATTTAACCCTCTCCTGCCACATAATTCCAGTGGTCCTGCTGTTAGGGTAATCCATGGCAGTAATTTTGTTCCTGTTTATATTTCCCATGCTTTACTGAATCTTGCATTCCCCAAGAGTGCTAGCTATTTCCAGCATGTGTGTTTGTGTATTTTATTTCACAGCATATTACTCTTGGATGACGCACCCTTTGTACTGAGTCGCCTCCAGGTGTTTATAACAGGCTACAGTTGAGCACTTTGGAGTTGAGGCTGCAGGCAGTACAACTTTCACACCGTGCCTGTCTGTGGGTCAAAAAGGTGTTCAGATTACATGACCATTCAAAATATGGCCTCTCTGCAGAGCACAAAGAGCAATGGTCCTGCATTGCAGTTGTGATTCTATGCAAGTGTGTGTGAAGGAGCTACTTTTATTGGTCAAAACAACAAGGTGAAAGTAAAATCATTTATTGTAGTTACTCATTTAGCTTAAACTGCTAACAACCATTGACAAAACCCAGTTGCGGCCGGCATGAGTCGGCCGTGGCTGCGTTTTGTCAATGGTTGTTAGCTGTTAACTGCGGGGG
Organism: Calotriton arnoldi; assembly: GCA_963921515.1. Taxonomy (NCBI): domain Eukaryota; kingdom Metazoa; phylum Chordata; class Amphibia; order Caudata; family Salamandridae; genus Calotriton; species Calotriton arnoldi. The sequence goes on along the minus strand of CAWUFW010002141.1, from coordinate 1,166,848 downwards.
CGGGGGGTAATTTTAATTTAAAGGAAAAAAAATCACTTTCTTAGCCGGCCCGATCCGATCCAGCGTCGTATCTGCTTAGGGGCCTCACATGTTCCTATTCTGCCCAGGCCCCACATATCCTAGGACCGGCCCTGCTTCCACCAACAGGAGCAAATCAACACTGTCCCATGAGTTCCAGCTTTACCTATATTATGGAAATAAAAAAGACTGATTCATCGCACACTTCGCAAGGTGGGGGTTTACTAAAGTTTAATCACAATCTCTTGAGGAGTGAGTTGCTGCAAACTGAACAAGCTTCTCAAAAAAAGAGTTTATTTTCTAAAAATTTGTCTAAGAGAGATGACAAAGCAGTAGCGAAAATATGGAACACTGTTGCATTTGCACTGTGAGCATTTAAGATTACGGGGTTAGAAACCACATTACAATTTTTGCAAAAAAGTTTCATTTCAGTAATTTACTTATGGCATTTGCATATTAAAGAGGTCAGCAGAGGAATCCAAGGCAAATTGAAGGACATAGTGATGCCCAAATAGTAGAAATGTTGGTATTCCCCAGACAAACACCCCCTACCTTCCAAGACAACTTTAAAGTGGATTTACCGAAAAGCATAACCTTGGTTTTAGTCAGATTAATTTTCAGCCATTATCTTTACAATATTGAGACATGGAGTCCCGGGAATGCAGGAGCTTAACAGGGATCCTAGTCAACAAAAGTAAGTTCTCAGCATAGGCAATAACTAGAATTTTTTGCCACCCAGTTTAGGTGAGTGACAGTTGAAATTGATGATTTGACAGAATAAGTCTGCCACTGCAAGAGACCCAAGTCTGAGCATACCTTTACATTTAGATTAATCAATCAGAGCTTGGCACAAACTAATGTTTAATAAAGTGGGAACCAGAATGTGGCCGGATTTAACCCCATCACAATCAAAAAGGGTCAGGTAAACTTAAATCTACTCCCAATTACAACCTGCAACCAGGTGGAATCACATAGTTTTTGGATGAAATATAAGGGAATCCGGTCTACATGTAGGCCTAGCATCTTGAACAACCCCTTGCTGTCACAGGCGTTGATAAGTCAATAAATCAACATTCAACAGTATCTTTGTGTTAATTTACTTATATAGTACAGCATATGAAGCCATAAGGGTGTTGCAGGTGCTATATCAAGCTCTAAATACTACCTGCACCCAGTCGAGGTTCTGATATATAGACACACATTCCTAGAAAACGTGCAATAAGAATTTGCTGAAGTCCAACATAGCAATAGGCTTTATTTATTTTTGTAATTCTTCTACAGCCTTTTTCAAACAACAGATTTAAGATGCTGTTTGGCCAGGAAGTGGGAATAATGCCGCTTTGTAGAACATGAATGATCAAATAGTCACTTGAGTAAATTTGACCAGAAAGGCATGTCCATCTTTAGGCCTGCCACTGAAAGACCATCATGGCTTAGGGCTCTGGAGTTATTTAAGGAACTAAAGTTCTGAATCACAGGCACAGTGACAAAAGTCCAGGCAGTCAGAGCACAAGGGCATGAAAGCCACCAGGACAAAATGTTGCCCTCATAAGGTTCAGCACATTTTGTCGTTCCAAATCATTAATCTAAAAAATTGGGTTGTCACTCCTAGTCACTTCTTGCCAAAATGCTTTAACACAGAATTATCTATTTGTGTTCCTGGTGATATATTCATGGTCCTAAGAATTGTTTCACAAGCTCTTTTAGCTGCCAACATATTGGCCTTTCAGATAGGATAGTTACAACATTTTGTAAGGGTGCAAAAGTTTCAGAGCAGATTTTCTTGCTACTCTTGCACTCAATGTTGAACTAAAGTTGATCAAATTGACATCTCGATAAGTACCAAAATGACCTACCAGATGGTTTCCTGGTTGGCTTTACTACTAATGATCAAATTGTGCAGCAAATGTATTCCCAATTAGACAGTATTTTTCCCGAGCTGTGAGTCCTGCTTTCTGCATGGTTTTAGACCAGCTGAGAACAGAATAAAGATTAACTGAGGACCATCTGATCACTAAAATATTATTGATATCAAAGAAAAATCTTCAGCCCAAGACATAATCATCTGTTGGGGCAAATGGTCACTATTAATATTATGTAGAATAGAAAAATTGCAGAACTCGTTAAGAAACCAACCATACACCAACATATAGTCAAGGACTGCATTAGACTCTGAGGGGGAAATATGTGCAATATTAACAGGTTGATCCATAGGGCACCTGCCATTCAAGGACCTAAATTATTATAGATCATTTTTCCTTTTATGCTACTTCAAGACTCCTGATATACAGCTAGGTACATTCCCCATATATTATTGCAAGTGCAGATTTCACCTTATTTGTTACCAAGCAAATACACAATTGAAATCACCTGAGTTTCCAGCTTGTGATAAATATTCAAGCAATTCTTACAATTTGCAAGGTAAAATATCTTGTGCACGTTTAGCAGGAATGAGGTATACATTGAAAATGATTATGTTAAAAATAAAAGTTCACTTCAATAAGTACAAGAAAACAAACGTTATCACCCTTAATGATGGAACCTGAGCACCCGAAAATTGCCTTTACTAATGTAATAAGCCCTCCCATTGTATGGCCACGTACAGATGGCAGGACTTTGGATTAAAAAATGCTGTACTATTCAAAAAGAACATTCATTCAGGTGCCCAGTTTTCTGGAGACAAAGAAGATCACAATTCAATAATAATTCTTTGGTATCCCTGTTGGCCAACAGCAATGGTATTCCTTGTGGAATTCTCAGGGTCTAATGAGAGCTTTTCATAACCAGGACTTACCAAGGTGGCACAAACATGTTAAATTACATGCGCCTCTCAAGTGAATGGTGGGCCGCGCACTCAATGCTTTTTAAGAACAATTCACTGCTCAAACGCCCCGACTGGTGAAGAAACGCATAACAACAACCATCCTAGAAGATACCTGGAGAAGTTCCTGTATGTCTGCTGCCTTCATTTGGCAATGTCACAAAATTGTACACCTAGATAATATTGAATCAAAATCATGGACTATCTACAGTCATTACAAAGCAACAAAATGATGGGTGGAATGCTTGGAAATGTCTCTGCCAAGTCTGGGCATACCTTCACACTTGGATTAATGGATCAGAGTTTGGCACAGAGTAATTACCAGTCTCTCAGAATAATTCATGAATTCCACATATCAATTCTTTGTTCTTCTAAATGAGACTTCCTAAGAATTATGGCTATGACCAGATGTACAGCCCATGCTCATTATGCCATAAGACTCAAGCTGAACTTCATTGATGAGACCCAACTAGGCTGTAACCGGTCTAGGGTTGCTTGCCCTCCCTTGTGGATAGAATCAGGCCTGGCAGTCCAGTCTGGACCAGAACCAAAACTGGTTTGCAAATGGATGCTCTCTGGAGTGGCGCAAAGGCCCAAATAATGCTAGACTGGAATGCTGTCCTGGCATTGCCAGTGGCTGAGATTAGTTTTAGCATTGCACCCATCACTTTTCTGATGTTCTAAGTGATATCACCAGTACGGAGCAAATTAGATTAATTTTAGGGTTGAAACTCTTATGGGATTAAAAACCTTAAATTTGGCTTTTAGGCAAAGGACTGCTAAACCATTATCCCTGCAAAAGAAGGCAAAAACATCCACAATGTTCTGAACTTCCACTGGGATTTTCAAACTAAGCCCAGAATCATCCCTAAAAGGCAATGTTGCAATAATTCTCTGTCAAGGAATGATGCATCAGTTATAAAAAGTACACAGCTTGCAATGATCCCATGAATATACATGCAAAATAGGAAAGATGTACGGACACAACCTTGATGAACTCTGAAACTAAACGTCAGTCATTTCATTCCCTTGGCCCAATTTTACTTTCACGTAGATGCATTTGTGTGCTCTCCCAATGCCAAATAGAAAGCAGATGCATTAGGGATTTTCCTAGCTTCAGTGAAGAGGAAATCTAATAATTAATTAAAGACAATGTGGCATGTGAAATATGAAATATATCTTATTGATGCTCCTGGCATCACATTCCAGGAAGAGTTACAATGAGCTAAGGGATGTCTCTTAAGGTGAATGCCCTTCAGAAGACGACAGAGAAGGGAATCCTTACTTAAGGAGACAGATTTATGCAGAGGCAGGCGAGTTGAGATAGTGGAACGGTGGATACTGATATTCCTGTATAACATCCACTAGAGAAAAGAGTCAAGAGAAAAATGGACAAGTCAATGGACAGGAAGCCTGGCCTTTCAGGAAGCACTGTAAGCTCAATGAGTGCCATCATCGACTAGATCTACATCAACCCTCAAAAGGTCTAGCCATCTCCAGAATCGCCACAGATATCTAACACTACAAGATGAAGATTGCGCTGCAGGATCGCATTGTGAGCTTGGCCTTTTGGGTCGAGAAGAAGCAAGTTGAAGGACGGAAGAAGTGAGGGGTGTCTGTAGCTATGTCCAGGAGGGAGGGAAACCAAGCTTTAGAAGGCCAATGAGGAGTGACCATGATCAACTTCCATAGGAAGCATCTCGTAAACACAAGGACTTTAGGTAAAGAGAAAATTGTGGAAAGATATAATGGAGGAACTGGAAATAGTCTAAAGAAAAACGTCCTTTGCCCAAGCATCTGGATTGGGATGTAACCTCACAAATGTGGGGATTTTGGAGTTCAAGCAGGAGGTGTAGGAGACCCCAGAGAGTGGACAGAGAAAAAAAATGGCCGGATCTAGTCTCTAGTCACTGGAGTCCTTCAGGTACCTGGAGAACCAGTCTGTAGTAGATTCAGAAAGACTTGGGAGGTGTTCCACAATCACCAAGCGCTTGTTGCGGAAGCAGTGTTCCTACAAATCCTGCGAATAGTCTGCTAGGAGTTTGGATTTTGCACCTACCAACTTGTTGACATACCTTAGTGTGGATACTCCCATGCAGAGCAAACTGTAACAGGGGGGCCTGTTTTTGGTGAGGCTTTTTATGGCAAAGGTGCCTGCAAGACGTTCCATAGCATTTACGTGGAACCTTATCTCGGTTGTGGACCACAGGCTCCCCTGGTTGACAGGGATCATGAACCGACACCCTATCGTAGACTGCTGTTATCTGAATTGATAACTAAGTTGAATGAAGAACCGTATATGGCCTTTCTATTCCAGGCTTCCATATTTCAAAGTCACAGGCAAAGTTTTGAGCGAGACTCGTCATTTAGAGGGATGAGCTCCGTGAAAGAGACGCTTTGGCATAGAAGGTGAGTTTTCCAATGTCGGAGGATTTGATAGTGTAGTAGGCCTGGAAAGATTGCTTGAATGAGATCAATGAGATGAGTCAAGGGCCTCAGAGAAAGAGCGGCTTTCAGCTCCCATCTGATATGGAAACTTTTTTTGCCAGGAAATTTGAGTGCAAAGGCGTTTGTGGCCACTGTAAACCCCACAAAATCTGTTCTTTGAGATGGTGTGAAGCTGACCAAGAAACCTACGATGTGGCAAAGAGAGACTGTCAGGTCTAAGTGGCAGGAGGGAGTCGCTGGAGACTGATGCATTAGGAGAATATAATTCTGATAAATGATCTGAAAGCCCCTGGGTCCGTGAAGGACCTTGGTAAAGCACCAAGTGGAGGATGAAAGACCAAAGGGAAGGCAGCAAAACTGTCACATCTGATGTCTCCATTTGTACTTCAGAAATGGTTCATGGTCTTCACAAATCAGAACTGAAAAGTAAGCGTCTTGAAGTCCAGTCAGGATAACCAGTACCCAGGGAGAAGGATGACATGAAGGAGGTGGATACCCTCCACCTTGAAGTGGTTGTAAGAAACTCAGTGATTGAGGGCACAGAGAGTGAAGACAAAATGAAGACCCTTCTCTTTCTTGTGGATCAGAATGATCGAGCTTACAAACCCACCCTGAAGGAGGCGGAAACCACAGACCCTTTCTGTACCTTGTCTGAACCCTCCTGGTCCACTAGAGAGGCTCCCTTTGATAGGAAGGGGATGGGAAGGGGCCTGCAGGATTGAGATGGGGTAGCCCAAAAATCTATCCAATACCCGGAAACAGCCTGAAAAAGCCAGGGGTCTGAAGTTATGGAGCGCCATGGGAGAAGCGAGGTGACCAATCTACAATTAGGCGAGAGAGGAGAAAAATAGGAAAAGGTCAGACTTACCTTGGTAAGTTAGGAAGGTGGCTAGGTTGCTTGAAGGCCCAACTGATACCATTATTGGCACAGGGTCCTCTTGGGAAGTAGACAGGAGTGCAAGGGCCAAAATAGAGGTCCAGATACCTTGAGAAGGGACGGAAGGAAGCAAATTGACTTTTAAAAGGGCCAGTTGAGTGCCCCTGGTAAAAAGGCCAAGGTAGAAAGGATAGTTCAGACCCAGCCATATGCAAATCAGTCTTGGAGTGTTACCCCAAAACCGGTCCCAGAATGCTTGTTTCCGGTTCAGGGAAGACCTTGCTTGGCAGTTCGGGCTGGACTGTTCCCATGAGGCACAGGGTCCAGACTGATTTGCATATAGCTGGGTCTGAACTGGGGTGGCGAAGTGAGCTAAAGAACGATGATGGATTCAACCCAGATCTGTGACTGGGGGTGAGTGTCTGAAAACTTTCAGCGCTCCGTCCATCATCTCCTTGTGTCTGCTTTATAAAATATCAATAGCTCGCCATGAAAGGATTCATTTTGAAAAATATTAAATCTGGGGCCTGATTCACAAAGGGCCTGTGCACTCATGGCAGAGGCCCCGCAGTCATGGCGGTGGGCCCACACCCATGGCAGGAGCTCGGCAATAAGAAGCTGCAGAGCAGAGGTCCCCCCAAGAGTGTTGGCCCTCCGCCACGACAGCGGGGAATCCGCCACGAGTGCAGGGCCTCTGCCACAAGTGCAGGGCCGCCGCCACGAGTGCAGGGCCTCTGCCCCAACAGCAGGGCCTCCGCCACGAATGCAGGGCCTCCGCCCCAACTGAGGGGCCTCCGCCACGAGTGCAGGGCCTCCGCCACGAGTGCAGGGCCTCCGCCACGAGTGCAGGGCCTCCGCCACAAGTGCACAGGCCCTTTGTGAATGGGTCCCATAGTTTATAGGGTATTAAGTACTAACTGTCTCCGGGTTTTCCTTCACTCTCACTCTTTTCAAGTGGACAGTTAAGAATGTAAACGCAGTTTAACTTTCTATATCAAAAATGTTTAGCCTGTGCACAACTGCTCTATTTTACTGGAAGCCGTCTAACAGTGCACAGAAAAAGGTAATGATATCAGTTGTTTTGATGTCATCACATAGATGACAAAGACTCACTGGAACGCTAAGAGAAAATCTGAAAATGCTCGTCAAGGAGTAGTGTTCCTAAAGCCAGATCTGGCCTAAACAGAATGCAAACAATGGAAGGGTTTTGTACTGCAGAAATCATTTAATTCCAAGCATACTATACATATCTTAAATACATCACCTAATATTTTGAAGTGACACTTTGACCCTGGCTTTTTTAAATAAAGTACATGTTCTGTATCCCTTTTAAAGCAAGACCACTGACTCATTGTCAGTTAAATTGCTCTCCCCCCCTCGCAGCTCCACCATTAAGTGAGGCCTTCCCCCGAGCCCCTGCACTCTCGCGTGTCGGTGTTCGAGGCCCTCCTCCATCCGCAGGTTTTACCTGCGCCTCATCCCTGGTAGTCCAGTGGACCTCTGTCTCCTTTCTCTCGCTCCGCTTTTTCTCTCCGTTTTCACTCGTTTTTCCCTCATTTCAATCTCCCCCTTTCACTCTCCTTCTGTGTCTTTCCTCCGTTTTCACTCGCTTTTCCCTCATTTCAATTTCCCCCTTTCACTCTCCTTCTGTGTCTTTCCTCCGTTTTCACTCGCTTTTCCCTCATTTCAATCCCCCCCTTTCACTCTCCTTCTGTGTCTTTCCTCCACTTTTCTTGCACTTTTTCTGCCCTATTCCACTCTTTCCTCTTTTTTTCCGGCCCTTTTCCGCCCGTTTTTTTTTTACCTGCCGCCGCTGCCCCCGAGGCCCCTCCCCCGCTGCACGATCGGCCCATTCCAGTTCCCCTCCCCGCTCCCACCTTCCAGCTGTCCAGCCCTCCCCGACCCCTACTTAATGGCGGCCGCTGTGCAGCCGCGCCGCTGGCGCGCCAAAGGCAAGCCCGTCTGCGCCTGTCCGCGACCCGACCGCGACCAGCGCCAGGAACCCTGGACCTCCGCACCGCCAACGCTACGACCCAGCGGCACTCCACGCACTCAACCCAGGCCGCAACAACAACTGCAAGCTAGCGTCACCGGCCGACACCCACGGACCCTTCAGCTGTCACCGCTGCCGGCACACCTACAGCACCGCCAAGAACACGGACCCAGCACAACCCGCCCACAAGAACACAACCGAACCGAAGACCCTGCAATGCATCCTCCTCAACGTCCGATCCCTCCACAAACACGCCACCGAAACCTGGGACCTCCTCGACAGCACCACCCTGGACGTAGCGTTCTTCACCAAAACCTGGACCATCACCACCTCGGGACCGGACATCGCCATACACCAAGGATACAAGATCTCCAGGAAGGACCGCCCCACCCGCCCGGGAGGAGGAATCGCCATCGTCCACAAATCCACCCTCCGCCTGAGCACACTCCCCGACGAGCCCACAGACCTGATGGAACACCTTCACTTCAAGATACTGGCCAGCCCTACCACCACCCTCCGAGGAACCCTCATCTACCGACCCCCTGGACCCCGCGGACCTTTCACCAACTCCATCACGGACATCATCTCCCCGCATGCCATCGCATCCACCAACTACACCCTGCTGGGAGACCTCAACTTCCACCTCGACAACCAACTGGACCCCAACACCACATCCCTCCTGGACAACCTCCAAAACATTGGACTCCGCCAGATCGTGACCGAACCCACAAACTCAGCAGGACACACCCTCGACCCCCTCTTCACAACAGGAAACTCCATCACCTTCAGCCACACCACCGAACTCCCATGGTCTGACCATCGATGCGTCCACTTCACCTTCAGAACACCCACCATCCACAGACACCAGCACCTGCTCCCACGAAGAAACTGGACCAGAATCACCGACAACCAGCTCACCTCCTCACTCAGCAACTCCACCCCAACCATTGCGAAAAACGACAACCCCAACACCGCAGCCCGAACCCTGCACAGATGGATCTCCGACAGCGCCAACACAATAGCCCCCCTCAAGAAAAACAACTACACCCATGCCAAGAAAGCCAGATGGTTTACCACCGAACTTCGAGAGTCCAGACGCACTTGCCGCCGCCTCGAAAAGGCCTGGAGGAACACCAAATCCACAGAAGCCCAGTACAACTTCAGAGCCGCCACCAACGCCCACCATCAACTCATCAGAAAAACGAGGAAAAAAGCGATTGAAGACAGAATCTCCACACACGCGCACAACAGCAAAGAACTCTTCAACATCATCAAGCAGTTCGCCCAACCCACCAGCGAGTCTACTGACATCCCTTCCTCACAAGACCTCTGCGACAAACTCAGCACCTTTTTCCACCAAAAATCAAGAGCATCTACGACAACTTCGACGAAGACAACCAACACACTGAACCCTCACCAACCACCCCCAACACCCTGAAGCCAGCGATTGACAACTGGACAGCCCTCACCACCGAAGACACACTGAAGACAATGAAGTCTATCCACCTCGGGTCCCCCACAGACCCCTGCCCCCACCACATCTTCAACAGAGCCGCCGACACCATCGCACCCATGCTCCGCCACACCACCAACCGCTCCCTGGCGACCGCCTCGTTCCCCGATGACTGGAAACACGCCGAGGTCAACCCCCTCCTGAAGAAACCCTCGGCGGACCCCACCAACCTCAAAAACTACAGACCCATCTCCCTGCTCCCGCTCCCAGCGAAAGTCATCGAGAAAGCCATCAACAGCCAACTCGTGTCATTCATCCAAGAGCACAACCTCCTCGACTCCTCCCAATCCGACTTCAGAAAAAACCACAGTACGGAAACCGCCCTCCTCGCCGCACCAGACGACATCCACACCCTACTGGACAAAGGAGAAACAGTAGCCCTCATCCTCCTCGACCTCTCAGCAGCGTTCGACACAGTCTCTCACCGCACCCTAATACGCAGACTCCACGACGCAGGGATCCAGGACAAGGCCCTCGACTGGATCCGCTCCTTCCTCTCCGGCAGAACGCAGCGGGTCAGACTCCTCCCTTTCCTCTTGGACCCTACACCAACCACCTGCGGAGTCCCCCAGGGGTCCTCCCTCAGCCCTACGCTCTTCAACGTCTACATGGCTCCGCTCTCCCCCATCGTCAGAACCTACGGACTCAACATTGTGTCATACGCAGACGACACCCAACTCATCCTCTCCCTGTCCAACGAACCCAACACCGCCAGACAACTTTCGAGAACGCATGGAAGCCGTCGCCAAATGGATGAAAAACAGCTGCCTGCAACTAAACACCAACAAAACAGAAGTACTCATCATGGGCCTAAACCCCGACGCCTGGAACGACACCTGGTGGCCCCCCGCCCTCGGAAGCCCGCCCACCCCCACGGACCACGCACGCAACCTGGGAATCATCCTGGACTCCGAGCTCAAAATGGACCGCCAGATCAACTCCGTCTCATCCTCCTGCTTCCACACCCTCCGCCTCCTACGTAAGACCTTCAAATGGATCCCCCTTGAACACAGAAAGACCGTCACTCACGCCCTGGTCACCAGCAGACTCTACTACGGCAGCGCACTCTACGCCGGAATAAACAAAAACCTCACCCGCAAGCTACAGAACATGCAGAACGCCGCCGCAAGACTGGTCCTCAACCTGCTAAGACACTGCCACATCTCCCAGCACCTGCGCACACTCCACTGGCTCCCCATCGAGGCTAGAGTCACTTTCAAGATGCTCACCCACGCACACAAGGCCCTCCACGACACCGGACCAGCATACCTGAACAGCAGACTCAAATTCCACGCACCCCAAAGGACCCTACGATCAGCCCAGCTCTCCTACGCCGTGGTCCCCCGCACCAGAAAGACCAGATCGGGTGGCTGCTCCTCCTTCCTCGCGGCCAGAGCCTGGAATGCCCTTCCGCACCACCTCAGACAAACAACATCGCTCCCCATCTTCGCAGGAAAGCTCAAAACCTGGCTCTTCGACAGATCCCCTCCTTGATGGACTGGAACCTGCACCCCCCCACTCCCAGCGCCTTGAGACCCTTACGGGTGAGTAGTCGCGCTCAACAAACGCCTGATTGATTGATATATTTCCCTTGTTGCTTTTGCGTGTGTGACGGCTGAAGTAGATTTATTCGGTTTTCTCTTAATATACATGTAATATACATTCATATAGAAAGTGCCTGCTCCACCCTGGAACAGGAATACTTATTTTCACAATTGGTTTCATGTTTTCCATTACCTAAGGGGAAAAGCCACGAAACTAAGCAGACTGTTGAATCTGCTCTGAACAGAGATCTTTCTATTTTGATTTTCCCAAAGGCATACTGCACAAAGATAACATGGAAATAAATGGTTATTTAATCCTAAATCTCCACCACCGCTTCCAGCGACCAACGCACACAAACAACCACTATTTCCAGACACCAATACAAAATCATTCAGGCACAGAGACTTACAGAGCATCACCAAACACACACACATCCTTAACTCTTCGCTTTCCAGCCACTAGCACACAACAGACCCCTCCTGCCAACCGCTTCCGGCCACACAGTCACATTGATGCTCGCGAGTAAGTGCTGCTACGTCACTTCCCCCCCACAAGTGTTTTCGAGCAGAATTCGACAACTCGTGGCATATTTTAGCCTATTGTTAAAGTTATGTATTTCAGTCAGAAGCAAGCAAAACACAAACTAAAAATATTGTGTTTACGGTCTAGTAGAATGACTGTGTAGGAAACTATTTTGTGAATAAAAAGATCTCGCACGAGATATGTGGCTTCAAAGTTGCAGGCAGCGGAAACTCTCCAATCTTGGTATTTCCCGTTAGACTGTATAGCCAAGCTCGCATTGTGAGACGCAAAAGGAAAAATGCAAAGAAAGAACAATTCATTTGCACCTTCTTTAAAGTTGTGGGGGCTATAAACATGGTACATGCAGCTCAGCTGCAGAACATTTTTAATAATGACATTTTGCTAGAGGTGAATTTTTGTACATTTATTGTAGCATTTCTCCTTCTCGGTACTTTCTTCTGTCAAGGACATTTCTGTTAATGAAAGTTATTTTTAGCGCACATTCTTCGCACAATGTAAACCTGTTTGTGAAGATTTTCTTCTACAGTATAGAATGAACGCTGCGGTAGATGGACAGCAATGTGCGCCAGATGCCGGCCAGAACCCAGTGTCTCATTACCATAGAAACCCTGATGGACGTGCTGAATGCAGCCTAGCAAAGAAATATGTAGCATTATTAACATGCCCCTCTGTTTATGTCTAGGTGACCCACTGACCCCTGAGGGTGGCACATGAGCTCTCCACTAGGCTGTCATCCACATCGCTCTCAGTGGTCACAGTAGAGAAGCCAAGGGCTGAGATCTTCATACTTCCACCTCCGCCCCAACCCTCTGCACTGTCTGCTACTGTCGGTGACAACTACTCTTTGTAGTGCGGTCAGTAACGTCAACATGGGAGTGGGACAGACAGAGGTGGGCAAGCCACTGAAAGCACGACCCGGCCTCGATCCTGAAGCCTGGCTCCGGCTCAGTTTGAGGTCCTGTTGGAACCTAGAGCCCATAAGGAGCCGAGCTTTCAGTGGCTTCTGCCTCCCTGTACCCTGGATGTGGAGTTAGGGCCACAGCTGTCGACTTTGGACCTGGGGAACCAGGTTCGAATCTCGGCTTCGGCTCAACATCCTGTGATTCTGGGCAAATCACTTCATTTCCCCATCCCTATAAAGAATGAGTGGTGACCTTGTATAATGTAAGGGGTGCTTATGTAAAGCTCACCGATACCATGGGGTCGAATTCGCACTAAATAAAAACAGCCGAAAGGTGCACAAAAAGAGAAAAGCAAAGCCTTAACATAAGGAATGTTACTCTATAATAATCTGGGCCAGTGCAGGGTTTGCGCAACTATTGCCTTGCCTCTTGCCTCATTAAAGGTTCATGCTTAAAAAGTATCACAAGTGCTTCAGTGCAGTACTATAATGTGACATTAATGTCAAAGCTTCCATATTCTGAAGAAATAAACTTTTTGGCTTTTGAGGAGACTTCCTCATATTTTATGTGGTGTATGATTTATATGGCAAACATTGTCAAGGCCCGGGCTCTAAAAGCCAAGCCAGACCCTTGGCTCTGACTCAGCTCACCCCGTTAATTTGGTGGCTCGCACACCTCTAGGCCTAGACTGTGACTGCACACCTCGAGGGGACACTCTGTGCCCTTGCACCAAAGGCTGCCCTCAGATGGTAAGCTAAATGCGTGCCCAGCCTCACCTGCTGCCCACATTCACCATGTCCTTCCAGGCCTGCTTCTATGGTGTGCATGCCTCAGGATTATGAAGCATGTCCTGGCACTGTGCAGATTCCTGTTCATGTAAACCCAATCAGGACTGCAGAAAGGGATGAGCAAACAGCTCTACCTCCCTCTGCAACCTTGAAGCGTCCCTGGAGCTCAGAAATGGGCGCATCTAAGCCACAGCACTGGCTCTATCCCATGGATCCGCAAGACCTCGGCCGGAGGAAGATCTTTCTCCTACCTCACTGCGAAGACCTGGAAGTCTCTACCTCTACATCTCAGACAGTCACCTTCATGCCTCAATTCAGGAAGGACCTCAAGACCTGGCTCTTCGACTGAACTGCAGAACCCCTCCTCCCCCGTGCCTTAAGACTTTAACGGGTGATTAACCTCGCTCTATAAGAACCCCGATTGATTTACTGATTGATTGAGCTGTCTCTTGTACTCCCGGCACTTCACTAACAGAGCACCTGGGTTATTAATATCAAAGGTGCGATCAGACAGAGATGGCATGTCTGAGTGTGATGGCAAAAGGGCTGTAAACATTGAATCAGAGTCTATATGGGCGCATGGCATTTCCAGAGGTGAATGTGTGTTGACATTAATTCTTCCAGAGAAGCCTGGAGGGTTTGGGTCTGAAATGTTAAACAGAAAGTTAACCACAGGTAGAAAGAGTTGTGATGTATTTGCTTTCAAATTGTGCTTTGCGGCGTTAGTGAAAGCTGGTGTTATGATGGCAGCTGTTTCCTCGTGCTCATTGGGTTTCTTCGATGCTTGTGCGTTCGTCCCTTTTCTTTGTGTGTATGTGATACCATGTGCTGGTTTGCTGGTCAGCCTTTTCAAATAATAGATGTGCAAACCCGTCCTTCAAAAAGGCTCATGGTGTGTAAAGTGATCTGTGACAATGCTCAAGGGTATGGCTGAGCGACTAACAAACATTCAGAAAGCGAGTTTTGTAAACAGTTCATTAAAATTTACAAACAGTGCAGCTAAAACATGGGCAGCAGCCGTGCAAGCTTTCATAACCCAAAGTACAGATAGAGCATTAGTGCTAACAGCAGTGCAAGCTTCCCCCACATTGAGAAAAGGGGTACAGTACAGGCGGCAACAATGCACATTCAGATTTTATTACACTTGTGCTGTCATTGATGATGGTGCTGACTATTCTACCTATATATATATCATACCCATAAGGGTCAAGTTCGTGCTACATAAAACTCTATAAATATATACATTTTCTGGCACACACTAAACAGGTGCAACTTGCACAGCACTTGTGCAGACCTACTTGCACACACAGAACAGTTGCACTCCAGGCAAGCATCTTTTCTTTACACGCAGCGAACATTTTCAATACATGTAGCTCCCAGTATGAGCTTAAATTGTTCTTGAGATTCTTTGAGTTACCAAACTAGTAAAAATATAAAACAAGGCTGCAAGGAGAATGCAAGCATTGGCAAAGCCAATAGATGACGCCTATGGAAGAGCTATTGGCTTTGCCAGTATGTTTTAGCCATTTTGTATACCAGCTTGGCAGCTGTTCAGCATGGCTAAAAGTCAGTGGCGTAAAGGTGAGTGGAGTGTGGTAAAGTAGAGCGGTGTAGAGTCGAGTGGGGTGTTATGGAGTGGGGTAGAGAGTTGTGAAGTGGTGTGGAGTGGTGTAGAGTAGTAGCGCCGTGTTGAGTGTCATGGAGTGGCGTAGAATGAAGTGGCATTGTGCTATGGAATGTCGTGGAGGGAGTAGAGTATCAGAGTGGAAGGGTGTAGAGTGGAGTAGAGTTTCGTAGATTTGAGTGGTGTAGAGTGGAGTAGAGTAGTAGAGTGGCAGAGTGGAGTAGAGTGTGGCAGATTGGAGTGGAATAGAGTGTTGAGGAGTGGTGTAGAGCAGAGTGGAGTGGCACAGAGGGTGTTGTGTAGAGTGGAGTAGAGTGTTGTAGAGAAGAGTGTTGTAGAGTAGAGTGGTGTAGAACGGAGTACATTGTCGTAGAGTGGAGTGGCATAGAGTGGAGTAGTGAAGTGGAGTGAAGTGGAGTGGTGTAGATTGGAGTAGAGTGTCAGAGTGGAGTGGCATAGAGCGTCACAGTGGAGTGGCGTAGAGTGGCATGGAGTGGATTACTGGAGTGGCGTAGAGTGGAGTATTGGAGTGGGGTAGAGTGGAGTAGTGTGTAGAAGAATAGAGTGGAGTAAAGTGGCATGGAGTGGCATAGAGTGAATTGCGAAGAACGTCAGAGTGGAGTAGTGTCGTAGAGTGGCCCAGAGTGGAGTAGAGGGTTGTAGAGTGAAGTTGCATAGAGTAGAGTGTTGTAGAGTTTAATGGAGTAGAGCGTCATACAGTAGGTGTTGTAGAGTGGCCAAGAGTGGCTTAGAGTGAAGTGGCGTAACATACAGTGGAGCAGAGTAGATAGCATAGAGTTCAGTGGCTTAGAGGGCATTGATTTTGAATAAAGCGGTGTAGAGTGCCTTGGCGTGGAGAGCAGTGGATTAGAGAGGTGCGGAGTAGAGTGGAGTGGTGCAGCATACATTGCAGTGGCGTGGTGCAGGGTGGCATGGCACAGGGTGGATTAAAGTGGTGTAAAGGGCAATGACAGAATAGATTGTTTCAGAGTAGAGTTAAGTGCTGCAGAGTAAAATGGAGTGGAGCAGGATAGAGTGCAGAGGTGTAGAGTGCAGTGGGGTAGAGTCACGTAGAGTGCAGTGGTGCGGAGTGCAGTGGTGCTGATGGAGCAGGGTAAATGAAATTTGTTTAACCTCCTAATATTTTCGTAAAATAATTAATAAACATGTTCGTTTAAGTAAATAACCAACAATGTATGTTATATGTTAAGGGTTAAAGGTAACACGCTATTCTGTGTGCAAATTAATCAACTTATAATTGTTTACGTGTCTAACATAACATTTGCGTACTGATTCAATAATAAACGCATGATCTGTGCTTTAAATAAAACGTGTGGTTGCAAAATAAAGCGATGGTAAGTAAGGGACAGCTTTATATGTTGCTTTTTGCTAGGTAATACCTAATTGGGGTACGTAGAAAGACGGGAGGGAAACGAAAGGGTTTATATTTCTTTGTTTTAACAATATTTTGTTTATCTTTGAAAATAGTGCGCTTAGGCCTGTCGAGCAGCAATATAAAATGGCCGCGAGTTGCTAGAGTACGCATGAGCGGGAGACCATGTGATAGAGGAGAGAGGCTGTGGAAAAGGGATGATCACGTGCTGATGCTGAGAGGCTAAGATGGAAGTATGGTCAAGGCTGTTGTGACCTTTCTGAGCAGATGTGTGCCAAGATGATCAGCAAGAAGCGTGAGAAGTCCGACTGAATCAATAGACGGAACTGTTTAAAACAAAATGTAACAGAAAAAGATACAATTTGGACTGATCGAAACGGATGAGCAATTGCATGAACTGTGGGAAACGATGCTTGCATGGACATTCCACATGGAACTGGTTAAGACCAGGAAGTTTGATTAGAATGTATATGGGCCTGAAGTTTTGACCAATGAGAAAGAGTCACGCCATGAAGAAGAAACATTTTATGCTGTAAGCTAGAATTAGGGTATAAGAAGACCTACTCTTGGTGGGAGGGGTTGGAATGCTGGAGAGTAGATGCTGCGTTAGATGCTGTGGGAGAGGCTGCAGGAGAAGTTGCTGGAGAGCAGATACTGGAGAAGTTAGATGCTGTAGATGAGAGAAGTTGCGGTTGCTGATGCTGACGAGCTGATGCTGCTGCTGCTATTTTCCTTTTCCAGTTGAGTATAAGATGCTGCTTGAGGAGAATTCTCCAGATAGATTCTTATTTTAGAATTATTAGATTTCCTCAGATAGATAGGTTGATTTTAAGAGTTCTTACTATGAAAACCTTATTTTTCCGTCTAATAAAAATGCATTGCAATTTCAAGTTATTCTTATATTGATGATAAATGTAATGATCTGAATAATAAGCTTAACCGCATTTCCTGCATTCAAAACTTTATATAAACTTTATTATTCTTTAAACAAATGACTCAGTGATTCTTTAGCTCAATGATTAAAAAGAAATGTTAAAGAGTTTATTGTGATTGAGCTGGTCTTAATCACCATCAACTGATTCCTACTAGTTGGTCCATCGACCAATGAGCGGAATACCTTAAAAGCAAATGAGAAATATTATGTCATGATAAAAGAGGTATCCAGTCTCCTTCCAGCGAATCGTTTTTCTCCTAGGTTAATGACGGAGAAAATCCAGGGAATAAATGAGTAAGTGAATGTATATGCGGTGCTATGGGCCCCACCGTCATATGGATATAGTGTGTGTGTTAGAGGAATAGTTGCACCTGGATGACCAAAACATAATAGGAGAATTATTTTTATTGTTAGCGCTGGATCAGATTTCTTGGTAGCAGAGTTATGGTTACTATAGATTAGTTTGGTGATTATTGATTATTGATAAGTACATGTCTAACACTTTTTGTTGAGTCGCGTTATGTTATATGTAAGTTTTCACGCTTCCGGGAAGTAGGAAGTGGAACACGTGTGGCAAGAGAAGTCACATGGAATTGTACACTGAGTTCATTTTTGGTAATAACACAGGTTGTGTTATAATAGGGACATTTTGCGTATAAAAGGTGTGTAAGTGAAATAGTGATCGGTTTTCTTGTGAAACTTTGGCCTTAATTCTCAGGAGCAGTATAGTCTCCACATGTGCTTTATCCCCAGAGAAACGGGTTTACCGATTGCTTGAAAGAAGGGTAAGGTAGAGGGAAGTGCTACTTTATCGACGAAACTGAAAATTCTGTGGTAGGGTAGAGGTAAGCGCTGCCTACTGGAAAATACAGAATTCTTGTGTAAATGGTCAAAGCTATCTTTTCGGTTTAGCGAATCAGACAATGGAAATGTGTTTTAAATGTAGTAACTAACGAAGAATTGTTGAAAAAGAAATTGCCGATAAATTTTGTAAAGGAGGGGTCAAAAGCAGAAGTGACGTAGACAAGAGTCGCGCTGGGATTGGACAGTGCGCTAGTCACGTGAGAACAGGAGCAGAACTGACGTAGACAAAAGCCGCGCTGGGATTGGACAGTGCGCCGTAGACAGAAATCGCTCTGATTGGAGCTTTCTTGTGAGTCGCGCAAGGATTGGTTGAATAGCCTAGTGACGTGGAAGTTTGTGATTGGAGTGTTGGTGTGAGTCGCGCTAGTATTGGTTGAAATAATGCATAGAGAACAGTGTTGAATTGCGGATTGTTTAAGGAGAAAAAGGTTGTGAATCATGTCGTACTATGAGTATGGTAAAGAGAAAACGTCATGGATGTCGAAAGTTAAGAACTTCTTTAAGAAAGACAAAAAGGTAGTAACTAGAGAGGGACAAATAATTCCTCCACCGAAATCACCAGCTTCACATATGATGCTGAAATATGGATATCATACATGCATATGGTTAGAAAATTGGACAAAATACACCAAGAATGATGGAGCATTGGCTTTCCCTGAGAATGGTTCATTTAATGTAGCCGTACTACGGAACTTGAGAGAAAAGATGGTAATGTTAGAACCTAGACCTAGACCGACACAGTTTGAAGCTTTAACGGAATGGGAAGATGAGATGTATGAGCGAGAGAGATTCAGAGGATTAAAGAATCATGAGTTTTTGCCTGGAAGGTTGTGGGGAGTAAATCATGAGGACAGAGTAAAGCGTTGGAGATATGCTAACATGACAGGAGGTTTGTTTCCAGCTTTTACAGTTGAGGAAGAAGCGAAGAGAAAGTGTACAGAGAAAAAGAAACATGTAGTGGTAGAAAAGTATGCGTATGGTGGTAGTGAAACAGATGACGAATTGCTGGAAGATATTTTAAACAGAAACCCACCTCCATACCAACAGACTTCTGCGGTGGTGACACCTAATGCACCGCCAATGGAAACTGGGAGGAATAAAAAACCCGAACGAAGAAATGAAACAAATAGGTCACAAGAACAATTTAAAACTTCACAAAATGAAGAGATAGAAAGTGACAATGCAACTGAATTAGCAAAAACGACAAAAGAATTGACTGAGAAAATAAGAGAATTGACAAAGAATATGGAAGCTGTAACTGTACCAGTAACGATCGGTCCAGTAATGCCAATTTTTGAGAATCAGAAAATTAATGAACATTCCTTAGTGATTCCCATGAATTCACATTTGCAAAGAAAAAGAGAAGGGATGGAACTGAAAAATGAAGGTGCACAAAATTTGGCTAGTACCTGTAGACCAAGCCCACCTACAAATTTGACGATAAATGAAAATGAGATTAGGAGAATGCCTATGGTGACAGAGTCCGCATCAGGAACACCAGAAAGAAGCAGCGATTGGATAGAATTAAATAGTACGCCTGTAGGTCCGACTCCAGATGAGTTAAATGAATGGATGAAAGCGCTAAAAACAAAAGAACCGGAAGAGAAACCATTAGATGTAATTAGGTTGAAAATAGATATGGAAGAATTGATTTTGGGAACAATTGGAACAGAAAAATAAAAAAATTATCAGGATGATGAGATTATGTTTTTGTGCAAGAGTCTTACTTGGAGAGGTAGAAATTTGCATGACAAATTGGAAGAGACAGCAAGTGAACTAGGAGTGGAATTTGTAAAAGTGAGAACGTTGCAGAAACCATACAGAGTAGATTTTTGTGAGAAAGACATAGAGAATTTGAACACATCAGGAAGACTGACCCAAATAAAAGAGTTGATCGTCTTATTGAGAAAATGGGGTGATGTGGATAGATGGAGAAATAGATGGTCGAAGAGGAATGAGAAAACAACAGATAAAGCATCTTTGGCTTTTGCAGTGACAGATAAGGAACCAGTTGTTAGGGAGTACCCAATGAGAGAAACTCCAGGTGGTAGTTATGTGCATGTTCCGTGGACCAGACAGGATATACTGTCATTTACAAATGACTTTCCTAAATTGAGAGAGAAACCAGTAGAATGGTACAGACAAGTGGAGAGATTAGTTAAGGTGTCAAAAGTGCTGTGGATAGATCTAGATGGATTGTTTGATATAGTAGTGCCAGCTGATTTGTGGACAGAATGTAAGATTACTATTGATTGGCCAACTGTAGAATATCCAAGGGATGCTAAAACAGGAGCGCCAGGTCCAGAAGTGATGAGGAAGTACGACCAAGTAGTTACCTTTTTGAAGAATAAAATTCCACCAAAAGAAACAGATTGGGTAAAAATAGACAGAACAACGCAGGAAAGCAAAGAGTCAGTGCACGCCTACTATGAGAGATTGTTGTTGGTCTTCAAACAGTATAGTGGTTATGAGACACTGAATGAGAAGGATATGAGTCATTTTGTATATAGGTTTGTGTATGGATTAAAACCAGAGATAAGTGAAATGATTAAGCAGCACTTGATTGGTTGGCAGAATAGCACAGTGGATGAAGTTTTGAGATATGCTAAGTATTGCAGTGATGAAATTGAGAGTAAACAGCGTAAATTGAAAGAAAAGGCCATGTGGGCACAGGTGAAAGTTGCAGAGAAGCAAGAAGCTCAATTGAGTAATACTGGTAGTGAAACAGGAAAGTTTAAATCCCGACCTAATATAGGTAAAGGAAAAGGACAAATGAGCATAGATGAGGCAAAGAAAAAGTGGCCATGCCACAACTGCGGAAAGCTAGGACATTGGAGAAATGAGTGTAAATTTCCTCCAAAACCTAATGTGGAAAATCAATCATTAAATTCACAGGTGCAGAGTGAGGTAGTTACTCAACAAGGTCAGGTGCCACAACCACCACTTCCCAAGAGTGTTAACCAACAGAAATACAGTGCAGAAACAGGATTCTACGGAGGAGAACAGGTAACACAGTTGCCGTGTGCAGCTGCAATTTCTCAATATTGGTTACGACAGGATGAGGATGACACGGATGAAAGTTCCTGACGGTGCCTAGGAGAGGGGGAAGAGTGCGTGCTTGGCGCAACTCTAGAGGTAGATCAGTCTGGTCCATTTGTGGATGGAGAAGTGAATGGTGCAAATGTAACATTCCTTGTTGACACTGGAGCTACCCGTTCTACTGTTAGGTCAGTGGAAATTCCAAACCTTCCTCTCTCAGGTGAACATATCCAAGTAGTTGGAGTATCAAATCAGCAAATTAAAACGCCTCTTACTAAATTAGTGAAGGTAAGAATTGGTCCACTTTAGTGAAATGCACCGATTTGTGGTATGCGATTGTAGTCCCGTGAACCTTTTAGGATGCGATTTATTGTGCAAGATGAACTGCACTATCTATTGTACCCCAGACGGAATTGCATTTCAGACTCCAGATGAGGATGTGCTGTATAAAATGACAATGGTGAATTTAGAACCAGAAGTAAATGGTTTGTTTCCTGTATTTAATGCAGAGAAAATCCCAATTGAATTGAAAAAGACAGTGAAAGAAGAAGTGTGGGACTTTTCAGGAGAAGATGTAGGATTAATGAAAGGAGTAGATCCCGTTAAAATAACAGTGAAAGAGGGAACGAGTTACCCAAATACGCCCCAGTATAAATTGACGCCAGAAATAATTGAAGGAATAACGCCAGTAATAAATAAAATGATTGAACAAGTGATTCTAAAAGAAATCATGAGCAGTCCATGTAATTCGCCAATAATGGGACTGAAAAAGCCAAACGGAACATATAGAATTGTACAAGATTTGAGGAAGGTAAACAAAATTGTTGTGCCTTGTTGCCCAATAGTACCGAACCCTGCTGTGATTCTATACCAGATTCCACGTGAAGCAGAATGGTACACAGTAATTGATTTATGTCATGCATTTTTCTCTATTCCATTGCATCCAGATAGCCAGCCATTATTTGCGTTCTGGTTTGGAGAGCGTATTTTGGCATGGGGCCGAATTCCTCAAGGGTACACAGAAAGTCCCTCAATCTTTAATCAGATTCTCAAGAAATCGTTGGAAGATCTAAGAATGCCAGAAAAGTCAGTAACGGTTCAGTATATTGATGACCTACTGGTGGCATCAAAAACAAGAGAAGCATGTGTCAATGATACAATTGCTTTGCTGAATCATTTAGCAAAAAGAGGACATAAAGTGTCCCCTTCAAAATTGCAGTTTTGTCAACAAGAAGTCCAGTATTTAGGGCATAAAATTGAGAAAGGAGTGCGAAAGGTAACGACTGAAAGAATAAAAATGATTCAAGGAATGAGAGCTCCAATGACACAAAGAGAGGTAAGAATGTTTTTGGGAATGGTAGGATATTGTCGACAATGGATAAGTGGTTTTTCACTGATTGCTAAACCATTGCAGAAACTGACAAAGAAGGATGTTAAAGATCCTTTTGAAATGAATGATGAAGAAATGAAAGCATTGAGAGCTGAAAAAGAAATTGTGTGAGGCTCCAGCATTGGGAATGCCTGACTATGAGAAAGATTTTGAGCTGTATTGCAGTGAAAGAGATGGATGTGCATTTTCAGTTTTGGTACAGAGACATGGATCTATGAAAAGACCAATTGCATATTTTTCGGCTGTTTTAGACCCTGTAGCAAAAGCATTGCCTGGATGTTTGAAAGCAGTTGCTGCGACTTGTGTGAGTCTGGAACAGAGTGAAGGCATAGTGATGGGGTATCCACTGAGAGTATATGTTCCCCATTCTGTGGAAATTCTCTTGACAAGAACAAAAACCCAATACATGACACATAGTCGGCTGACTAGGTATGAAAAAGTAATTTTGAGTGCAGATAAAGTGACCATTGACAGATGTATGAATGTGAATCCTTCAACATCATTGCCAGATGAAGAGAGTGTGATTGAAATGGATGAAGTAGATCACGATTGTCTGAATGTGCTCGAATACTGTACAAAACCAAGGTCTGACATACGAGATGAGCCTTTGAAAGAATCAGATTATATTCTGTTTGTGGATGGCTCATGTTTGAGAACAAGTGATGGAGTACTAAGCACAGCATATGCAGTTTGCACAGTAGCAACTGTAATGGAAGCATCTTGTCTGAAAGGTGTACGATCTGCCCAAGTTGCAGAATTAGTAGCTCTGATTCAAGCATGTAAGTTGGGAAGAAATGTACGGGTTACAATTGTGACAGATAGCCAGTACGGCTTTGGGGTTGTGCATGATTTTGGTCAGATTTGGTCACAAAGGGGTTTCTTGACGTCTTCAGGAACGCCCATTAGGAATGGAGATTTTGTGAAAAAGCTGCTTGAGGCGATACAGCTGCCTAAACAGATCGCTGTAGTGAAGTGCAATGCACATAAAAATGGGGAAGACTACATAACTGTTGGTAATAAATATGCTGACGAAATGGCACAGTATTGTGCAAAGAATGTGGTTTCTTTGAATAAATGTCGGGAAAGAGAGCATATTTCTTGTCCTTTGCTTTTTACTAACTCTATTGAGACATGGGATGAGGTGAGACAGTTGCAAGAAGCTGCAGAGGATGAGGAAAAAGATACCTGGATAAAAGCAGGATGTAGAAAACATGAAGAGACTGATGTTTGGGTTTACAGGGATGAGAGACCAGTTATGCCTGATAGCATGATTTCTGACATGGCATGGATGTACCATGGACAAGCCCATATTGGGAGAGATTCAATGATCAGACTTTTTAGACAAACATGGTATAATCCAAAATTCAGAGCCATAGCTGAGAGTCTTTGTCAGAGATGTCTTATTTGTCAACAGTTAAATCCAGGAAGGAAGACAGTAGTGAGTCTAGGAACAATAGGACGAGAAGGGGGTCCTTTCACTAGAATGCAAATGGATTTTATTGAAATGCCACCTTGCAACAGACTAAGGTATGTCCTAGTGGTCGTCTGTTTGTTTTCCCGTTGAGTGGAGGCATACCCAACAAGAAGGAATGATAGTATTACGGTAGCAAAACTTATGCTGCGAGAATTCATTCCGAGGTATGGTTTTCCAGTCACGATTGAAACAGATAGAGGAACACACTTCCAAAATGAATTAGTTAAACTGATTTGTGAAGCACTTAGTATTAAACAGAAACTACATTGTGCATACAGACCAGAGGCTTCTGGAATAGTAGAGCAAGTGAATGGAACAATCAAGAACAGGTTAGGAAAAATGTGTCAAGCTACAGGACTCAAATGGCCAGATGCTTTGCCATTAGTTCTGATGACAATCAGAAGTATTCCGGAAAGGAAAACTGGACTCAGTCCCCATGAAATAATTATGGGACGAGCAATGAGACAAGCACAAGTACCTGTCAACAAACTACTGACTATAACTGATGATCTAGTGCTGGATTATTGCAAAGGATTGGCTGATGTGGTGCGTTCTGTGTTTCATCAGGTTGGACCGGATGCGACCACTCTTGAAAGAAAACCAGCACACGACTTGAATCCAGGAGATTGGGTTCGCATAAAAGTCCACCGGAGAAGAAACTGTTTGGTTCCCCGCTGGGACGAACCACGACAAGTGATCCTGGTGACGACCACTGCAGTCAAGTGTGCAGGAGTGAAACACTGGGTACATGCCAGTCACACCATCAGAGTTCCAGAACCTAAAGATCGACATGTGAGTCGACATCTGGAAGTATTGGATAACAGTTCAGCATTAGAAAGAGAAGAAGAAACAAACAGGGTGCCAGAACCTGAAGATCGACCTGTAAGTCGACATCTGGAAGACCCAACTACAAGTGCAACGACAGAAGAAGAAGAAGAAATAGAAGAAATAGCTGAAGTTCCAGAATTTGAAGATCGACCTGTAAGTCGACATCTGGAAATATCAGACACCAGTTCAGAATCTGATACAGAGCATTCGGATTGTGAAGAAATTCTAAAAAGAAATTTGAATTTTGAGAGCATAAGAGAAGAAACTGAGCCAGAAAATAGTGACAGTGAGCAACCAAGTACAAGTTGTGGTAAAAATCCTTCGGAGATAATATTAATAGATGAAGAAGGGAGAGTTTCAAACAAAAAGCTAGAAAAATCGGAAAATCCCCGAGGAGCAGTAGGGACAGATAGTCAAACACAAGAACAGGGAAATTTAGAAGCAGATAGAGAGACTGACACAAATTCGGAAGAACCTCGAGGAGGGACAGAAATAGGTGAACGAAGGAAGATAAGAAAGGAACCACAAGTAGAAGAAAATGAAATTATAAGTATCAAAATAAGAGGAAATAACGAGAGAATTGAAACAGAGTCTGAAGAAAGTGGAGAAGAAAGAAATCAAAAACTAGAGACAAGAAAAAGAAATTGGAAAACAGAAAGAGAGGAAAAAGGGAGTGAAGCAAAAAGGCCAAGAAAAGGAGACAATTGGCCCAACGAAGTAAGAAAATTAAGATACAGAATCATAAGGTTGGATGGGAAAAGTGCTGAACAAGTGAATTAAATAACAAGTCAAAGAGAGCAAGAATAACAAGGTGGAAAACACTTGCAGAAAACGAAAAGAATAAAGAAGGTAAATCCGAAGTATAGATCGCCTGAATGGTTGTATCGTGCTTTGACTAGTCACAAAG
Organism: Calotriton arnoldi; assembly: GCA_963921515.1. NCBI lineage: Eukaryota > Metazoa > Chordata > Amphibia > Caudata > Salamandridae > Calotriton > Calotriton arnoldi. The sequence goes on along the minus strand of CAWUFW010002141.1, from coordinate 1,140,947 downwards.
AAGAAAAGAACACTCACGAAAACCCAGAACAAAGAAACCTGATGGGAGAAAGTGAAGTGCAACAAACCTGAAGAAGTTTAGATAGTTTCTACCGGATTTGACAAAACACTGGATCTGGACGAATTTACCGGATGTGACAAAGAAAGAATTCTGAGAAAGAATTAAAAGAAAGTACCAAGCAAAGACAAAACATTGGAGTACAGAGTGGCAAACAAGTCATTTCTGAGGTGTAGTGACACAATTTTCTGGAAAACAAATAATAAGGTTATAAAACAAAATGGAGAATACTAGAGATAGAAAATGTAAATGTGAGTTTTTAAGTAGATGGTGCAAGATGTGCTGTTTTTGTACAGGATTATTAATGACAGTATGGGTGGTTTTAGCAATCACTATTCCAATTAGTTTAGCTGTAGTAGAAATGTCTAATAACACTGAGAAAGAAAAAGGAGCTAACACTCAAGAGCCAGTTATTTTAAAGAGTAGTGCAGAATTACACAAGGACAAATCAATAACAGATTTTTCAAAAAAAATTTTACTAAATTATTATATGAATATGTAGAAACAATGGATGTAAGAGATTGCTATGTTTGTATGCAGTTGCCTGCATCTGTAGCAGAGGGTGTGACTTATCATCACCTCCCTTTGACATATGGAATAACATGTAGCGTTTTAGCAAGTTTATTTTATAAAACAGGTAGATTAGAATATTATTACACTGACATAAATAAGATTTTTGCGAAAGTTTCTCTAGTTCCCGAGCTTAACAAAATAAAAGAGGGAAAAACGTTTGGTGAATATTTTTTAGAAGATAAGATTTTAACATTAGATAGTATAATTAGGTACAACCTTACCTGTGATTTAAAGAAGGAAGAAAAAGTATTTTTAGAGATGGTTGAAGAGAGAAGAGTGAAATTTCAAAGAAAAGTGATAGAAGAGACAAAAACACCTCTTTGGGCGTTTGAGGAAGACAATCATGACAAGAAAAAGACAAATGCAGCTATGACTCTGGATTGGCCCCAACAGGGAAGGTTGTGCATTAGAAGAAATAAGACAAGATATGACAATTATTTTGTGGGTTCCAGTAATTGCCATGACAATTACCAAATTTTAGGTGGATGGGGATTCAAAGGGGGAAAAGATCCAATATTTCCAGGGATTTATTATGTTTACGGAAATAGGGCTTATTATAGGTTGCCGGACCATTGGTATGGGTCATGTTACTTAGGCCTGGTCTTTCCAAAGATTTTTCATGTGGATAGAAAAGAAAAAGGAACACACAAAATGATAAATACCTTTACACGTAGAAAAAGGGAAAGTTTTTCAGAAATAGTAGGTGATATTTTTGGTGCATTGATACCAGCAGTGGGAATATCTTTGAATGCATTTAAAATTCGGAAATTATCCACAGTGGTAGATCGTTTATCTACAGATACTGCTGGAGGGTTCTTGATGGTAAATACCGAGATGGTTGCCATGAGAGCTATGGTGATGCAAAATCGACTTGCTCTTGACATTCTTTTGGCAAAAGAGGGCGGAGTCTGTGGAATGCTGAAAGTCCAACATTGTTGCACTTACATTCCAGATAAAAGCGAAAATATACAGAAGTATATAACAAATATTACAAGTTTGCACAAAGAACTTGTTCCACTGGAGGTTGAAAGTGCATGGGGAAAACTTGGTAAAGGGTTTTCTTCAGTAATAAATTGGTTAACAAGAATGAGTGGATTAATAATAGGGAAAGTTATAATAATAGCAACCGTGATAATAATAATAATATTAGTACTGAAGCTTGCAATAACATGTATAAAGAGAAGAAGAAGGCAGAATAAGATAGAAAAAGAAAACATGATAAACGGAAAGAGAGAGAGAAATGGGTGAAATAGAGTTAGAAGAAATAAAAGAGAACATGTACAAGAAAACGAAGAAACAAGTTGAAAGGGATACAGTTGTGTAAACTAACAAAAGCAAACGGATAAAAGATATATGCTGTCTGAGAAAATTGTATAACATGGGTTTTGTGGTGATATTAAAAATCACCAAAGGGGGAGTTGATGGAGCAGGGTAAATGAAAAAATTTTAACCTCCTAATATTTTCGTAAAATAATTAATAAACATGTTCGTTTAAGTAAATAACCAACAATGTATGTTATATGTTAAGGGTTAAAGGTAACACGCTATTCTGTGTGCAAATTAATCAACTTATAATTGTTTACGTGTCTAACATAACATAACATTTGCGTACTGATTCAATAATAAACGCATGATCTGTGCTTTAAATAAAACGTGTGGTTGCAAAATAAAGCGATGGTAAGTAAGGGACAGCTTTATATGTTGCTTTTTGCTAGGTAATACCTAATTGGGGTACGTAGAAAGACAGGAGGGAAACGAAAGGGTTTATATTTCTTTGTTTTAACAATATTTTGTTTATCTTTGAAAATAGTGCGCTTAGGCCTGTCGAGCAGCAATATAAAATGGCCGCGAGTTGCTAGAGTACGCATGAGCGGGAGACCATGTGATAGAGGAGAGAGGCTGTGGAAAAGGGATGATCACGTGCTGATGCTGAGAGGCTAAGATGGAAGTATGGTCAAGGCTGTTGTGACCTTTCTGAGCAGATGTGTGCCAAGATGATCAGCAAGAAGCGTGAGAAGTCCGACTGAATCAATAGACGGAACTGTTTAAAACAAAATGTAACAGAAAAAGATACAATTTGGACTGATCGAAACGGATGAGCAATTGCATGAACTGTGGGAAATGATGCTTGCATGGACATTCCACACGGAACTGGTTAAGACCAGGAAGTTTGATTAGAATGTATATGGGCCTGAAGTTTTGACCAATGAGAAAGAGTCACGCCATGAAGAAGAAACATTTTATGCTGTAAGCTAGAATTAGGGTATAAGAAGACCTACTCTTGGTGGGAGGGGTTGGAATGCTGGAGAGTAGATGCTGCGTTAGATGCTGTGGGAGAGGCTGCAGGAGAAGTTGCTGGAGAGCAGATACTGGAGAAGTTAGATGCTGTAGATGAGAGAAGTTGCGGTTGCTGATACTGACGAGCTGATGCTGCTGCTGCTATTTTCCTTTTCCAGTTGAGTATAAGATGCTGCTTGAGGAGAATTCTCCAGATAGATTCTTATTTTAGAATTATTAGATTTCCTCAGATAGATAGGTTGATTTTAAGAGTTCTTACTATGAAAACCTTATTTTTCCGTCTAATAAAAATGCATTGCAATTTCAAGTTATTCTTATATTGATGATAAATGTAATGATCTGAATAATAAGCTTAACCGCATTTCCTGCATTCAAAACTTTATATAAACTTTATTATTCTTTAAACAAATGACTCAGTGATTCTTTAGCTCAATGATTAAAAAGAAATGTTAAAGAGTTTATTGTGATTGAGCTGGTCTTAATCACCATCAACTGATTCCTACTAGTTGGTCCATCGACCAATGAGCGGAATACCTTAAAAGCAAATGAGAAATATTATGTCATGATAAAAGAGGTATCCAGTCTCCTTCCAGCGAATCGTTTTTCTCCTAGGTTAATGACGGAAAAATCCAGGGAATAAATGAGTAAGTGAATGTATATGCGGTGCTATGGGCCCCACCGTCATATGGATATAGTGTGTGTGTTAGAGGAATAGTTGCACCTGGATGACCAAAACATAATAGGAGAATTATTTTTATTGTTAGCGCTGGATCAGTGCAGAGTAGATAAGAGCGGCGTAGAGTGTAGTGGCATAGAGATGAGTGGTGCAGAGTAGAGTGCAGTGTCATACAGTATAGTGGTGCAGAGTAGCATAGAGTTCACTGGTGGAGAGTGCAGTCTTGCAGAGTTCAGTGTCTTAGAGTGCAGTGGTGTAGAGTGCATTGGGGTACAGTGAATTGGCATAGAGTGCAGAGGTGAAGAGTGTTGCAGAGTAGAGTGCTGTAGAGAGCAGTGGTGTACAGTACAGTGCAGTAGAGTAGAAGAGAGTGGCGTAGAATGCAGTGACGGGGCACAGTGGTGTAGAGTAGCGTGCGTTGGTGTAGAGTTCAGTGGTGGAAAGTTCAGATAGGCAGAGTAGACTGTTGTAGAGTGCAGTGGTGTAGAGTTCATTGAAATAGATTGCATTGGCGTAGACTGCAGCGGCGTAGAGTAGAGTGTGGCAGAGTAGAGTGCTGTAGAGAGCAGTAGCATACAGTACAGTGATTCAGAGTAGAATAGAGTGGCACTGAGTGGAGTTATGTAGACTGCAATGGTGTAGAGTGGTGTAGCATGCAGTGGCATAGTGTTGAAGAGTAGAGTAAAGTGGCACAGAGTGCAGTGTAGTTGGCGTAGAGTGCCTTGGTTTTTAGTAAAGTGGTGTAGAGTACATTGGGTAGAGTGGCATGGAGCGCAGTGGCGTAGAGAGCAGTGATTTAGTGTCGAGTGGCATAGAGCGCTGTGGCATAGCGTAGACTGGTGTATGGTGATGCAACATAGAGTAGAGTGGCATAGAGTGTAGTTGTGTAGAGTAGATTGTTTCAGAGTACAGTGAAGCAGCAAAACGTGGAGTTCTGCAGGGTAGAGTTGAGTGCTGCAGGGTAGAGTTGAGTGGTATAGAGTAGTGGCATGAGTGCACTGACAGAGTGGAGTGGTGCAGAGACAGGAGTGGGGTAGAGTGCAGTGGCAAAGAGTGTAGTGGGGCATAGTAAAGTAGAGTGCATTGTCAGAGTAGAGTGGTGCAGAGTAGAGTACAGAGGTGTGGAGTGAAGTGGCATAGAGTGCAGTGGGGTAGAGTGCAGTAGTGCACAGTAGATTAGAGTGGTACAGTGTACAGTGGCATAGAGTAGAGTGGTGCAGTGGCATAGAGTGCAGTTGTGGAGAGTTCAGTGGCGGAGACTGCAGTGTTGCAGAGAAGAGTGTCGTAGAGTGTAATAGTGTAGAGTTGAGTGGATTAGAGTGCAGTGGCATAAAGTGCAGTGGCATAGAGTGGTGCAGAGTAAAGTGGCATAGAGTACAGTGGTTCAGAGTAGAATAGAGTGGCATAGGGTTCAGTGGCATAGAGTACAGTGGCATAGAGTGCAATGGCGAGAAGTACATTGGTTTGAGTAAATTGGTGTAGAGTGCAGTGGTGTAGAGTGCTGTGGCGTAGAGAGGAGTGGTGTAGAGTGGAATGATGCAGAGTGGAGAGTGCAGTGGTATAGAGTAAATAGTTTCAGAGTAGAGTGAAGCGGCATAGAGTGCAGTGGCCTAGAGCAGAGTGCTGTAGAGTGCAGTATCGCAGAGTGCAGTGTAGATTCGATTGGCTTAGAATGGATCGGTATAGAGTGCAGTGACGTAGAGTGGAGAGATGCAAAGTGCAGTGGCATTGAATAGAGTGGCAGAAAGTGAAGAGCAGACTATCTTAGACTGCAGGGGTGTATAATAGAACGGCATAGAGTGCATTGGCGTAGAGTGCAGTGAGTAGAGTAGAGTGGTGTAGAGAGCAGTGGCATAGAGCACAGTGGTTTAGAGTAGAACAGAGTGGCGTAGAGTACAATGGTGTAGAGTGCAGTGGCGTAGAGTATTGCATAGAAGAGTACAGAGGCGTAGAGTGCAGGGATGCAGAGTAGATTGGTGTAGACTGCAGTGGCGCAGAGTGCATTGTTTTTGAGTAAAGTGGTATAGAGTGCATTGGCATAGAATGCAGTGGTTAGAGTAGAGTGCAATGGCGTAGAGTAATACAGAGTAGAATAGAGTGTCGCAGAGTGGAAAGGTGCAGTGTAGACTGCAGTGGCGTGGAGTTGCGCAGAGTAGATTGTTTCAGAGTAGTGTGACGTGGCATAGAGAGGAATGGGGAATGGTAGAGTGGAGTGGTGCAGGGTACAGTGCAGTGACATTGAGTGCAGCGGCATAGAGTGCAGTGGTGCAGAGTAGATTAGAGCGGTGTAGAGTGGATGGCGCAGAGTGCACTGGTGTAGAGTGGAGTGGTGCAGGGTAGAGTGCATTGGCGTAGAATGCAGTGGCATAAAGTGCAGGGAAGCAGAGTAGAATGGCATAGAGTGGAATGGCAAAGAGTGCACTGGCGAAGAGTGCAGTGGTGCATAGTAGAGTGGGGTAGAGTGCATTGGCATAGTGTGATGCAGAGTAGAGAGGCATACACAGAAGCGCCGTGGAGAGGAATGGGACACAGTAGAGTGCAGTGACACGGCATAGTGTGGGTGGTGCAGAGTACAGTGCAGTGGCATGGAGTGGTGCAGAGTAGAGTGGAGAGGGGTAAAGTGGAGTATTGTTGTATGTTGGAACAACAACTACCTCAACAACGCGGTTGTTACAATGACGGCGTCTTAACCACGATTTGTGTTACCACACATTCCTGAACCACAAATTTTCGTGGTAAAGGAATGCATGGTAAACGAAATCTCTCCCACCCCTTAAAAACTAACACGAACCTTTCCCACTCCCTAAAAACTACCCTGTACCCCCAACACCTAAAAACTTACCCGAACCCCTTAACACTACCCCAAACCCCACCACCCCCTAAAAACTATCCCATACCCCTCCCACCACCAAAAAACTATCCCGAATCCCTCCCACCCCCTAAACTCTATCCCGAACCCCTCCCACCCCCTAAAAATTAACTCACACCACCTAAAAACTAACCCGAATCCCTCCCACCCCCTAAAAACTAACCCGAACCCCCCTCACCCCCTAAAAACTAACCCGGATCCCTTAAAACTACCCCAAACCCCACCACCCCCTAAAAACTATCCCATACCCCTCCCACCCCCTAAAATCTAACCCGAATCCCTCACCCCTAAAAACTACCCCGAACCCCCTACCCCCGAAAAACTACCCCGACCCCACCACCCCCTAAAAACTCCCCTGAACCCCTCCCACCCCCTAAAAAATAACCCAAACCCCTCTTACCTTTAGTGTTCCTGTCCTGCGCTCCACTCTCCCCGCCCATCCCGAACACTAGACCGACTTAGCCTTAACCACGGACATGCAAGGTTAAGGTTAAGTCGTTGTTCGGGCAGGTCGTTGTTAGGCTTGCGTGACTCCGGAACTCGCTGTGCCAGAGTCGTTGTTCAGGTTGTTTCCCATGGAGTATGCATGGTGTGGTCGCACACTGCCATTACAGACAACACATCTTCAATTGAAATGACCATTGCATTTGCACAGACAGAGTTTTACTGATAAAAGTATACAGCGCACAAACTATAATGTGTGGAAATGTCATCACCTAGTGTATTGATTTGTATTGATGGTATTAAAATATTTTTTTTCACCACACTTTAGAATTACCCCCAGTAGCCAGCATGATTGTCATGCTTATAAAAATATAACAATTTGAAGTTAATAAAAAACCTACACCAATAGGATGAAATTTAAGACACAATGTTCATGTCAGATGATAATTTTTAATTAGATGGCATTTCAGAATACTGGATAGCAGGTCCGTTCTTTATTTGTTGCCTTTCACTATATTCGCCGCCTCTCCATGTTTTGCCATGCATATCTCGGTCTCCTAAAATGGACCTCAGGGCCCTCCATGTATTGTACCATTCACAAGCACACGTACACCCAGTGCATGGACACAGCATACACACACTGAACTCCTCTGTAACCTTCCTGTAATGTAGCACTCAAAGGCACACACACATCCAGCACTTGCATTTAACCTGTGTTCACTGCACAGCACTGTATCCTTCATGTATTCTACCACTCACCGGCACACATACACCCATCACATATATTTAACCTGCAAGCACTGCACAGCACTACATCTTTCATGTACTGTACCGCTCAAAGGTACACATACACCCACAACATGCATTCGACATGCACACACTACATAGTACTGCATTATCCCTTTATCGTACGCTTCACAGGCCCACAAACACCCAGTGCAAATACAAGATCGATGCGCTGTGCAGCACTACAGACCAAACTGATGTAAGCTAAGGGGTGAGTTAAGCATACAGCAGCAGAAATTCAACATGTGTAAGCCTGTAGGCCTCACTCCAGTGACACAGGTTAACAAGCATTGGCATAGCCAATAGGTCTCGCCTTTGGGACTTTATAAGTGTTTTGCCAGAGCTATGGGCTTTGCCAATCGGTTTAAGCTATGTTGTAGAGCAGTCCGGCTGCTGTACAGCATGTTGAAAAGTTATAATAAAGTGACTGGGGTGAAAAGAAGATATAGGGCAAAATGGAAACCGGGCACAATAAAGATAGAATGATGAAAAAGAGAAGTCCAAGAGCTAACATTCTGGTGTGAAAGGTTTCTGGAGGCCTGTGTGCTGGTGCCTCCGCAAGGGTCACGGGGTGTCTGTGAAGAGAACAGAAACATTAGCTCAGGGCTGAGAGACAAGACTTTCCTTTGCGAGGCCCTGCCTTGGGTCTGGGCTCCGCTCCAGTTTTAGGCTGAATCCACGTCCAGTTTTTATTTCAGCCCGGCTATGCTGAGGGGGAAAGCAATGTAAACTCCCCCAGAGTAAGCAGAGGGGTGAGGGGCGCAGGTCAGACCGGAAAAGAGAGGGCAGACAGAAACAGAAGAGAGGGGAGCAGAGGGCAGCAGCGAAGAGTGAAGGGGGAGGGCTAGAGAGATAGGTACAGGGCAGAGGGAGGGACATGTGAAAGGGAAGGGAGAAAAGAGGCAGCGGGGAGATAGAAGGGGCGAGGGTACGGACAGTGGGGAATATATAGAGGGGCGGAGGCGAGTGTAGGAGAAAGAACAGGGAAAGGACTGAAGAGAGGGAAAGGACAGAGGGGACGCGAGAGATAAGAAAGGGGAACACAGGGTGGAGAGGGAATAGAGGCGAACAGCAGCGAAAGAAGCGAGATTAGAGGGAAGGAAGAAGGGGGGAGAGGGCTGGGGAAAAGTAGAGAGCAGGGGGACTCCAGAAACCGGGGTGAGGAGGGATGTGTGCACTCTGAGGAGAGAGGGCAAAGGAAGTGCGTAGAGGAGAAAGGAGAAATCTGAAAGAGGATGAGAGAGCGGGCGCTGTGATGAGAGATGAGAAGCGGAGGCGAGGGTGGGGGGCAGAGAGGAGCGGATGAGGAGACAAAGTGCCGGTCTGAGTTGATGAATGAGTGCTAGCGCACATGGCGGGGGGTGGGGAGGATGCGGCATGTTACATTGAGATAAGGCATGTGTCATGCAGAAAGGTAAAGCGTAAGAAGAAGGCTTTGTATCTTCTTACTTGTTAAGAGGTGATTGAGAAATGCCTAGTTACAAGTTTAAAGTGGTAACGTGGTAATGACAGGAGCATGGTGCCGTATTAGGTGTACACTGGAGTGCGCAAGTTGTAGCATCTCAGTAATTGAATCAAAATAAAGAAGGAAAGGAAAAGGCCGCATTTAGAGCACGCTAACTGTGAGTGCCAATTTTCACACGGCGCCGCTTCTGTAATACGCTGTATTTTATGAAAAAAGCTTTTATTTAAAGGGCGCGCACAGAGCATATCAGAAGGGAAAGAGAAGGCTGCATTTAGAGTGCGCTAACTTTTAGTGCCAAAGTACACACGGCGCTGCCTCTGTAATACACTATATGTGCATGTTTAAACATTGCTAGGGAGGTGAGGTAGGCTGGGGGAGGGTAAGCTGTGAGGGAATGTGGCACGGCCCCGTGGCCGCAAAAGAGCAGGCAAATGCACTCGTGCTTGTGCTGGCATCCGCCTTGCGGGAGCGAGCAGCGGCGGCGCGAGAGCCATATGTTGTCAATTACCACGCGCGCCGCTACTCGCTCCCGCAAGGTGGATGCCAGCACAAGCACGTGTGTGTGGGGAAAAGGAGCAGACCGTTGGTTAAAGGCCCTCCTAGAGTAGCGCATGCGCGCTGCCTAGGCGAGACCTAAAAAGGACCTGTTCATTCCTACTGATCATTACCTGGTAAGCTGTCACCACTGCACTCATGCTTCTTAAAAAAGCGGCCTTCCACCACTATGAGTGCACAGCTTTAGGTGCCCCTCCCAGTGCAAGAAGACCACAATCCATGAGACAGGCCTATGTCATGGCACACAAGCATGATCGCCTATTACAACAACAATCAGCATTAGGGATCCAGACATCACTACAGTTTAGACACTCAGGGCAGGGGAGCACGTCCATTACCATGCAGAGGACTTTTACAACCCAGCGGAAAATATCTGCAATCGAGAGAGACTCACAGATTAAATCGTATGTTACTTTTGCAGACGGGACTTGTAAGAAATTGAGTTATTAGTGAGGGGACTAAGTACTCACCTCAAGAACAATCACAATCCTTGTCAGGGTGAACCACTCATGTCACTAATTAAATCTGAGCTCAGCATCCTGGTAGCTATGGCACAGAGCTGACAGGCCTAATTTAGGGGCAATGTGTAAAGTATTTATGCAGTAGAAAAACCGTAACAAAGTTGAAATGCAAAACAATAAGGATCCCAAAATGAATTAGAAAAATATAGCAAAATGACAAAAAAATCCAATCAGGGAAACATGAGATATGCATTTTTAAAGTTTTAAGTAGAAATAGCACCAAGAAGTGCCAATTACAGTCAATGGCTACAATAGAAAGGACCTAGGCGCAATTTAATGCTGAATGCGATGGAGTGCGAGTCAAATACACTAACAGGGTTCTTCCTGGTCAAAGATTTTACCTTCTGGCTTTGGTCCTTCAAGTCCCAATCCACCACAGGAGTACACTTCTGAAGCCCTCCAGGGCTCACATCCCCTCCCTGGTTGTCACTGGTTGTCACTTTAAACCATTTTTAGGGCCGCTCTCCCTCCTATTGGGGGTGAAGCCTGGCTGACTAGAAGTACTAAAGGGGAAGCAGGGCCAATTGTGAGCTACATCTGCCTGTGACAGGGTAGGGCCCCTTTGAAGTGCACCAACATGGCCCCATGCCATCCTGCCAAGGGGAGGAAAACACCTCCCCACACCCAAGGCCCACTCTCCCTGGCATGGGAGCAGTTCACACCTCACCCCAGGGGAGCCATCAAGCTGCCAAGTGACAGTTGAATACTTACAGAAAGGCATTTAGAGGCTTTTATGAAGGTAAATAAGAACTTTTCCGAAATTCCTTTGCTGTCCTAAAAAGAATTCTACTTTACCATTACATTGTATTTTGTTTAACTATTAAAAAGAGTCCTTGAATATTGCTCTAGCTGTTACCAATCCAGAATTAGCACTATAAGGAGGTATAATGTAATCCAGCATTTTCATGCCAGCCGTGCTACAATGAAAACAGCTTTTATGCTTTTTTACTGTAAGGATGTGGAATATTAAACTTGTGTTACTTTTAAATTCAATGCACCTTGTCTTAATGAGCACTACTTAGGGGTGACTTTTAAATATTTAAAAGGAGGGTTTATGGTCGTCAATAAAGGGCTATTTTGACAGGTCGAATTTGCAGTTTATACCTGCACAGCCAGGTTACTAGTGGCAAGCCTGCAGTTATGTGCGCATTGTCACTGCAATGGGTGGTACAATGAGTGCTGCATCCACTGGTGACATTTAGCATTTAACTACAGGCCCTGGGTACACTGTGGGTACCATATACTTAGGGCTTATACGCAAGTTAAATATGCCAGTCAGGAGTATAAAAGGTTTACTATGTTGAAAAGAGGAGCGCAAGCACTTTACCACTGGCTAGCAAGGGTAAAGTGCAGAGTTCCATAGCAGGCAAAAATAGGTTTCAACAAAAAAGGCCAAAAAAAATTGGGGTGACCCTCAAGAAATGACAAAAACAGAACTTCAATGCAAAAAAGAATAAAGTAGGTAGAAACTGCAAAAATGGGGGAGGGGTTCCAGGAGCCAGCATGTACGATGACTGCATTCTTGTGAGGCTTCTGCGGTGGGGAGGAAAATATCTGGCATCATCAGTGTTCCTGCACTGACAAAGTGAATGGCACGGAGGCATATGCACCCCCGAGATCACCCGGTAGAGCTGCCTTTATAATTTTAGAGAGAAGACTGAATTTGTTAGCCAATTTAGTGCTGGTGAGTGCGATTGGATGTGAGATAATAGGACAGCTGCGACTCCCTGTTTCTATAGGCCGAGGTTCTAGATCCACATCAGCAGCGTCCGAGCAGTAATAGGCTTCAGTGGAGGGCACCAGTGACAGTGCGCCAGGTGCATCACCCACCTGCGCCTTGTCTCTGGGTCCCGCGGTGCATCTGGGGTCGGTCGGGTGGCCACAGTTGCCAGACAGCATGGACCGGAGGCCATGATTAGCTGCCTGGTTGCTGACCTCACCTGATGGGACAGCCCTGAACTGGCTCACCATTAGTGCATTGGGGCGTGTGAAGCAACGGAGAAGGCTCCCCTCTCAGAACTCTGTTGGGTGTTCCTCCACTCTTCTCCTTATGAAGAAGGCCCCTTAGTGGCCCGAGTCTGCTCGCTCCCTGCCTCCTCAGTGAGCCTGACATGACTTGGGGTAAGGCAGGACTCATTACAGGACATGGGGGCCGCCCCACAAATTAAGACAACTTGCAGGATCTGGACTTTGCAATATAATGCCGCCATACCAGTGATTGTACAAAGGGGACAACAAGGTGCGTTTTTGCTCTGCACTTATGGAGCATTGCCAATGTGGACAGGCTGGGACTAGGCAGACAGTACCTCCACTTTTCATTTGTCATCCCTATTTTATCTATCTGGAAGGGCATTCTGTATGGAAGGGGGGCCTTTCCCCAGAATATTGAACTTCGGTGCCCCTCTTGAGGACCTATGACCCCAGACTGCACCCTGGGTAAAACTAATAATTGACGGTCCAAACTACAATTTGAGCATTGCCACAGAATGCGGATGGCAGCATCAGAGAACTGCTCAACAGATGCACTTGATGCCTCCTTAGAACATGGGAGACTGGGATGAAGAGATGAGATCTTTATTAGAGCAATGCAATAGAGTTTAGGTTTAACTGATAATAAAATGGATGCCCTCATCACCCATATCAACTCAATATCCCTCAAGCTTGAAAAACATGACAGCTGGCTGATGAAAGCGGATCAGAGGATCTCAACTGTGGGGAACGGCCCTGCAACACACAGAGAAACGTTGCCCAACATAGAAAAAGTCCTACACGTTATCGCTGCCAAAAACGAAAATCTAGAGGCTTGTTCACAATGCCTGTATCATTAGCATTCATGAAACCACCAACAATGGCAAATGGAGGACAATGTGGAGCATCTACTACTGACTGTTTTGGGCATGTGACCTTCTTGTGGCTACTAGTGGTGGAGAGGGCCTACAGCTCTCTTGCTGCAACCCACCTGGGGCTCCTGCCTGTCCTATAATTGTGCACCTACAGAACTTTATATGTAGAGATACAGCCCTGAGGCTCGCCAGAGAGATATTAATTTGAGCTTTATGGTTTATATTATCTCACTCTTCCCGGATTTTACGATAGCGGTGCAGGAGGCCACAGGAAAGTTCATCCCAGTAAAACATCAGCTGCTTAAGGCGAACATACAATATGCCATGTTATATCCCACCCAGCTAAAGGTTACCTGCAAGGGGAAACAGCACATTTTTCAAATACCGCAACAAGTCTCCAACTTTCTAAAGTAACTGCCTCAGGAAACCCAGTGAAACTGGAATTGCATCGTGTACAGAGAATCTCCTTCACACCAATCTGATTCTAACTAAGAGACCACACTTGTATCCTTCCTAAGAACACTTGAGAACCTTAGTGCTTTCTTTACAACATTTTAGCCCGGTTATACAACATGTTAGCCCCGTTACAAAATTAATTGTAAAAGATTAATATAGTCAGTAATTTTAGGTATCACCGGGGATAGCCCATGCCTTGGAAACGGGGGCATGTCTTTATTGTCGGTGCATGTGCCTACTGTTAACAAGCCTTCCAACAATGCTGGCGTCCAGTTGCTGCTTAACAGTGCCTCCCCTGACGCCCTCGCTCGATGTCGTGGGGATAACCGCTGGATCTTCTGACGATTCCCATGGGTCACACCCTCCATTCCCTTTAACAAATTAGACCAATTCCATTCATTTCTAATTGTCTTGTTGTCAGAGATGGTCTTTATACCTTGCTGTGAGGTGCGGAGTGTTGGGGGGAGAAGGGATTGTCCTAATGGAATTGGGCCATCAGAGTGGGTGGGATAAAGGTAGACTATTGGTTGTTTTTGTTGTCTGTTTCAGTACAGCACAGTGGTCGCTAGCTATCACACAAAGCTCCAGTTGACTACGAGTACAGTAAGCTTGGACCCCTTAGATACAATGCAATATAGTGTTATCTCACCATTTTTAATTATGACAGAAGAATGGGGAGCAAAGTATCCTGTCTGACATGGAATTTATGGGGACTTGGCAACACCCATAAAAAAACGTCAGGTTCTGGCTGTCCTAGACAGGCATCATATTCAATGACAGGTCTTTGTCGCTTTAACCATCAGCATGGAAGTTGTACATTGAGTTTTCTACTTAACGCGTGTTTAGCAAATGCTGTCCCAATTGCTGGTCAGGGCCCCCCAGTCTTTAAAATTATTGAAGTGTATGCACTGTGGACAGCCCTAAGTGTGCCAGCAGTAGATGAAGAGGCATTACATATCGAGAAGGGGTTGTACTCGACAAAGTAAACACCAAGTAGCCCTGATTGTCTAACGGACCTATGCAACAGTGAAACGTTTTCGCTTTAAGACGAGACAAAAACTCAAGAATTCATGATTAAAGTATAGCTTTAATTTTTTGATCCAGAGGCAACCTTAAATGGTCTTAGATTGACAGTTTCAAAGAGCTAGCTGATGCAGAAGGAGTTTGAGATATCTCTTGCAGCTGACAAACAATTATTTAGGAATAAAATAAGATTGGTTCGCTTTCTCATGGCTAAGGGGACCTCACATATAGTAAATTATTGAAAAAAGTGCCAGGTCCCCACCTGAGCTGGGAACTTCTTTTATTAGGTCTGGCGCATTCAGCCAGACCTACTAAAATACCTTCATTTATTGGTCAGTGGTTGTGTCATTCACATTTTTCTTTCTCCCACTATAACATACGGCATGGGTCAGCTCACTTCAGTCATTGGATAACTTCACTGTGAGTGATGGCATCATGCCCGTTCAAAATGAGCCCATCCGTTCACAAAGGCGTTCCCTTCAGTGTAAGGAACTACTATTGCAATGTGTGCTTTTTGAGATGAAAATATGTTTTCTTTATCAATACCTCACTCCCATAACCATGTTTTATTTAAAAAAAAAGCATTGAAAAAGACAAAAGGCTGGCAGCCCATGTCAGACCGTCTGGCTTTGCTGATGCTTGTTCTGTATGCGGGTGCAAACTAATCAAGGTGGCCAGTAACAGGTAACATTTTGGCAATGCCACAGAACTGATGAATAAGCATATATTATGTTTTTTATGCCCCACGTATAAACATTGTGGATAAAATATCTGAAATTCCTGTTTACTAAAGATGGGCTACGTACTAACATATTGGCTTTCAAATAGTTATTTAAATTGCAGTCTGGTAAGCTTGCGATTGCTGTGGCCCTATTTTTAATGCCTGTAAAAGATTTAAAGAGGTTTTCTCATTTTAAATTATTCTCTTTTTAATCTGAATTAAACCTTTCTAAATGCATTGCTTTTATGTAATCTTGGTTTTAAATGTATGTGAGCACTGATTGTTTAATTTTATAATTTGTGCATGGTAACCGTTTTGTGTTTATTGATAAAAAAAAAAAGTCAAAATAAAAAATGACACTCCATTTTACAAAGTGGAAAATAATAAATGCAAATATTTAGAAGAGGTAGGTGAGGCGTTCCACGGACTTAGGGGCTGATTACGATGGCGGAGGGACCGCCACCAACAGGCTGTCGGTGGCGGTCCATCCGCCATCATAATGCGGTTTTCCGCCCGCCATATTACGAAGGCAGTTGGAAGTGTGGTGGTCGGAAAGACCGACCACCACAGTACAGACGGGCGGATTCATTACGACCGTCCGTCGGAACGACCGCTAGTCCCTAGCAGGCACCGCCGCAAGGATTATGATATCCCTTTCCATCAGTCGTTCCGTGGCGGTCAACCCCCCATGAAACAGCTGGGCCCCCCTTTATCCCTGCAACATGTCCCCTGGGGGGCACCTAGGGTGCCCCCCCCCACATATCCCAGCACCATGTGGTAGGCACCGCATGGTGCCTGCCACGTACTGCAGGGAGATGTAATCTGTCTTTGTTTTGTACTGCGGCGGGTGCTGCAGACCGCAACACCCGCCGCAATACAAAACATAGGCAATGCGACCGCCTCGGTGGCGGTCGCATTGTAATGCGTACTGTGGGACTGCTGCCTTGTAGGCGGGCGGTCCCAAATCCGAAACAATGGCGGATAGACTGAAGTCCGTCCGCCATCGTAATCAGCCCCTTAGCATCTAGCAGCGGATGCAAGACTCATGACGGACGCAGTGAGTGGATATGGATGACCGGAAGAAATGGCACATGAGGACCAAGAAAGAAATAACACCCATAAAGTCAGAGTTATTAACATAGGCGTCTGGAACTCTCCACTACTTGGATATAATGTATCTTTCTGCAGATGACAGAAACTGGGCCCTAACTGATATGCCATAGATTAGGAGTGTCCAACATAGGTCGAGGAGGAACAAATTCATGCTCGATTTTGAGGATAACCATGGAATATAAATGAGTTCCTGTGTGCATATTTCCTTATGTGGATATCTTTAAAAAAACACCCATGAATTGGACACTTCTACTCTGGGCAGACATCTACGGTGTAGTTCTGTCCGGCGTCACACAGAACCACAATGCTTAAAGCCACACAGTACCACTCTGCCTTTGTGGCACGGGATCAAAATGTTTTTCCAAATAGTTCTTTATTAAATTATCTTTTTTCTGTACATGTGGTGATAATACAGTGTAATTGACACGTCGTATTACAAACACAAGTATTAAATAGGATAGTTACGTTATGTCACTTTTTTTTATCACATGGCTCGTCTTGGATGACATCAACATCTTGTGCATCAATTAAGTTGCTTGCTATCTTGGTATAAAAAGCAATAACGAAGGATAAAAACCCCATGGACAACAAACAACAATTTTCGCCCCTTAAACCAGGTTTCATGATCACAGTTTTATGATATATAGTACTTCCTCTTTCTTTCCTGGGGATGTTGTTATTTTTTCTTGCTTTGGCATTTATTATTGCCCGATGCTAAAACACATTCCATGATATATTTATTCATTTTCTTGGTAATGTCCTCAGGGCACACTGTTCTGATAGTCACGGTTTCTCATACCATATTATTTTGAGTAACTTTTTGTTTCCTGGGAGATAAAAGGGACCCCAACATCAAGAAGGATTGCCTCTGAGAAAGGGCAGAATACCAAATACTAGGGAGGCAAGATAACCTTAAAAAGCCTTCTTGGTGCAAAGCTAAAATAGAAAATTCACGTACACTCCTCCAGCGAAAGCGTTATCAGATCACTAGCTGCTACCTTCAATATAAACATGCAATATTTATTCTGTTGCCACAGGCATGTGTCTTCAAACAAAAACTCAATGGTGTAGGAGCAACTCAGTTTTTCCAGTGCACTTCCTTCACTAGGTAGGTCTCTTTCGCAAAACAACAGCAAAAAACTGTAACTACAAACAAACACAAAAATCAGTACCATAACATTTTGGGTCATTGTTTATTTCATTTAAATGAATGCCGCGTGTGCAAGGAACACCCCGTTAGGAAGGATTTTCATCTTTGCTGGCAGTGCACATAATGGAAATTATCAAGTCTCACACATTATTCCTGGCGGGTATCAAATCCTCATTTATTGCAATGTCAACAGTAGAATGATAACAAAAGTAATCATTTCGTACATCAAAATCACACATTCTGCTCCTCTATGGTTCCCCTGCTGCTGTAGAATCAGCAATTTGATATGTGGTATTCTTAAAAGAACACAGCACCTCACAAAGACAATCTCTCCTTTTTAATTTAACACAGGCCCTAGACAGAGAATCACCGGCAATTCTGATAAAAAAAAATTCCACAAAGATGAAGACGGGGCGTGGCCGCCAAGATGGCGGCTCGGACTTAGCTGTTCATGGCTCCCATGGGGCTGAGGGTGCATTTTAATAATGCTGAGAAAATAATATAGTTTATAATAAACTTTCAGAATTAATGTGCAAGCTTTAATGACATTGAAAGGCTTTTAAAATGTAGAAAATACACTAGGCAATTATACTTACTGGTACTAGGCCTCAAATGGCTAAAACAACATTGCTTGAAAAACCAACTGACTAGAACAGCTGAAACACATAAAATGTTTATTTCTTGACCTTTCCATGAACATGTGTTTTTTAATAAATAATAAGTTGCATAAATGTTGTCATCTAAACTCTACAAAATATTTCTACTTGCATAAGCAAAGACCACTGTTAACACATGATTAGAAATTGTTGCTTAATGAAGAAATGAAGAAAACCTCATTTGAAAATGCAGTATTTAAAAGTGAACTTGACCTTTCAACTTGTTCTTTTTGCAGTGAATTGATTTATGCTTAATGTTTTCTTTTCTATAATACAGATGTTTCAACTTCTACATAGACCATTGTTAACAATTTGAATGATTTGATATTTAGAAGGTTAGAGATGTCAAAAATGTGGGAAAGCAGACTTGAATGAGAAAGTAACCCACATGAGCTTAGAATTGTTACAACATAGTTCCAAACTCAACATTGCTGTCTGTGGACTGTTGTATTTTGGTGAGAAGAAGAGGAGTGATCCTGTTCCCAAGAAAGCTGATTGGCCAACTGAAGAAGAAGAAGCAACATGTTGCAAAGTTTCAGAATGTGTTGTCTACAATAATGCACATTCGTAGAGCAGGTTACCGCATCCTTCTACCCCATTGCCATTTGTGGTTGCTATTTCTGTTGCTGATCCTATTCATATCCCTTTAGCCTTATTCTACATCTCTTTGAGAGTTTCTTGAACATCTCTTTATGGGAAGTTCTGCTTTGATTTTTGATTATTTGAACTGCTCTACAAACCAAAGCTTTATGCTTAATTCTCCCTCTCTCGCAAACTTGAACTCTTTATGGGTTCTGAATGACCCCATTCTCTCCCAATTCAATATAGGGATTATTTTCTTTATGGAACGCACTTAATGCTTTTATTGCAATATATTTCATTGGTTATTGATTATTGAATTATTGGTTTTTAATAAGATACTAATGACTAAAATTGATGAATTTACTTGTGATCTAATAAAGATGACTTACTAAAAGATTTATAATAAAACCCTTTAAATCATACCAAACTCTCATTATTGACTTAACTTAGAATAGAAATTGTGATTTTAATTTATGTGATGTACTGCTCCTGATCTTCTCTAAAACAATGGGCAAAGGTCCACCAACCTAGGGAGTGACTACAGGAATTAGGCCGGATAAAGGTAACCAAGTTTTTATTTAAACTGATTCCCGCTCCAGCAGGGCTTTTTCAAAATCACATATCTACTTCATAGATGGATCGCCCATTTTGGAAGAAGGTAGGACTGCACAACTGAAAGCGGCATGCCTGCAGTAAAAGTCTCCCCAGGCTCCATCAGTGCCTATGACTCACCAGATCCTGAAGGCTCATGGGAGTGCTGGGCGGGCTACATGGAGAGTGATGATGGCTGCGCCCGGGGCTGCACCAGGGAAAGCAGAGGTTGGGTTTCAAAAGGAAAACCCATGTACCTCAGAGGAGAGCAGGCAAATGTACCGGAGGCACAAGGGGTGACAGACATGGATGGACCTCAAACCCTATACGTGAGGCAGTCACAACAGAGTGATGAAAGGTGTGGCACATGGCTGAAGATAGTCCTTCTTGCCAGCAACAGAGAGAGAGAAGGGATGAGTGCCTGGCAAACTCTGGGGGCTCCATGAGTGAATCCATAGCAGCACATCGAACAATGGCAGTCTCAATTTCGGGATAAACCAATAACAACTTACGGAAAATTGCCAAATTATACATTGAAGAGGTGGTGGAAGACTTGGGGGCCCTCAGGATACACCAGCAAGCAAATGCAGTGCATACAGACAGAAACGAAATTCAAAATTTAAAACACTCTTACAAGTCCTACTCTTAGAATAATAACTCCTGCACATTAGAAGCCAGGGTAAGTCATATATGATAAATTCTTATAAAGCGTGCACATGCCCGGAGGCATCTTCACGGTACAACTGGGAAAGATCTTTAAGATGGAAAAGCCCATCCTAATTTTCAAACAGGCAAGTTTTTAAAGCCATTTAAAGAGAAGGAGATTGGTCATGGGTTTCACATTTAGAGGTAGGCTAGGCTGTTCCATATTTTGGAACAGATAATAAAACTTCTGCCGCCCCAGGAGGAGCTCCTAAATTTGGGGACCCTGACATTTAGGCGGAGGTCGATCGGAGCGTCCTGGTGAGATTGTTCCATTTTAAGCTACATTTGAGATAGTCCTGGCCCGTATCATGAAGGGCCTTGTAAGCGATACAAAGGGCCTTAAAGGCAATGTGATTCCTGATTAGTAGCCAGTGTAACTTAAGTAGGGCTTGCAATGCTGATTAAAACTTGGGGATCCCTAGAAGCATGCGGGCTGCTGCATTCTGCAGAATCTGAAGTTTATTCAGCAATCCCTGCTGCATATTCAAATAAAGGGCGTTGCAGTAGTCGATTTTGGAGAGAACGAGGATCATCACTACAGTCTTCTGCAGTTCAAAAGGAATACATCAGAGAGTTCTTATTATTATCCATAAAAGTATAGAAGGAAGAAGAGATGACTGTGTTAATTTGATCTCTGAAGCATCATCATACACAGCACCTAGATTCCTTACCCTCTTGACAGGGGTTGGGAGAGTTCCCAGCTCTTGTGGCCACCAAGTGGGGGACCAGAAAGAGATGTTGTTACCAAAAGGAGGACCTTAGTCTTCCCAAAATTTTAACTCGAGGCAATTGCCCTTCATACAGTTGCCTACTTCCAACATACAGTTATGAAATCTTGTAGCTGCATCGTTACCATTGCTGGAAAGCAAGACAATTTGTGTGTCATGAGCGTATGACACCAAACAAAAACCAAAGGCTCTGATCAAACTGGAAAATGGTGTGACATATATAAAAAAAAAAAGTGTTGGGGTCAAAGAAGACCATTCAGGAACCCAAAGGGAAGGGAAAAGGGATCAGAAACAAACTCATTCATGGTAACAAATTGTTCCTGTCCAGAGGGGAAGGATCCTATTAAAGCTGAGACAGATCTTGTGATCCAAATATTATGGAGACCGGCAAGCAGCAGATCGTGGTTGACCGTGTCGAATGCTGCCGACAGGTCGAGTAAAATGAGGGTTGCTTTGCCACTCTTATCCAGAGTTGCCCTAATTTCCTTTGAGGCCTCGATCAAAGCTGATTCAGTACGGTGGCCACTCCTGAATCCAAATTCAGTGGAATCAAGAAGATGACTGTTATTTACAAAGGAGTCTGTTTCCTAGTTCATAGCCTTCTCCACAATTTAGGCAGGCATCGGAAGACAAAAAATTGGACGATAGCTGCCTGGTTCCGGAGGACTGAGATTAGGTTTTTTTTATTAATGGAAGCACAGAGGCAATTTTCCACCATTTAGAGAAATACCTTGAGCTAAACATCTCATTAGAGGATCTAGCAAGATGAGTAGCTATGATCTCTGGCACTAACTGTACAATTGTTGGGGGGCAGGGATTGAGCACAGAACCAGAGTTTATTGATTTAATTATCACTTTTACCTGCTCAGCTGTGAGAAAAGTGCATTCACTGAAAGATCCCATGCCTGAGTAAGAAGAGGGATTGTCTCCTCCCCTGGAATGATTTACCTATTTGAGGAAAATTCATTATAAACCTCTTCTAATTTGGTTAGAAAACAATTTGCAAGTATATTGCAAACAGATTGATTGCTCCCTGCAGTGTTTTACTAGTGAAACTAGCGAGTTTATTAACTGTCTGAAATAGTTATTTTGCAAAATTTTTAGAGAATTCGATCTTTTTTATGAAATACATTGACTTTTCTGCCTACATCAGGGTCTTGTAACAACCCAGCCAGTTGGAGTAGCTCAGCGTTACTTGGTCTAAATCTTCTACCCCATCAGGCTGGGACCCAGTTAAAATCTGGTTAAGTTGATCAGCTTCAATTTTTTGACAAGCACGTACGGCTGGGGCATGGTGGGGAGCATTGACAGGGGACAGCTTGTAAGTTATCCTTATCTCAAACATGTTCGCCTTATGATCCGACCAGGTCAGAGGTAACATGGCTATAACAGTTAAAAAGGGAATGTCTGTAAAAATTGCCTCTAAGGTATGGCCCGCAAGGTGCGTCGGGGCACCTACTACTTGAGTCAAGCCCAAATTGGACATAGTGCCCACTAATACTTCTGTATCTCTATCTGTTAAAGCCTCCAGATGAAAATTAAAGTCTCCTAATAAGGTAAAAAGGCGGCTCTCGGGGCACAGGGCGGTACATTATTAATCCATTATGGACTGATTCTTAGAAAGCTCAATATTGAAGGACAGTGCATCACATTCCGAAGACGACACTGTCAGGAATATGCCTGCCATATGATCACGGTATACCACAGTTAGGCCCCCTCCCCTCAGTTTCAAGGGTCAGTTTCATGTTTCAGTGACAAATACATTATCTGGTCTGTGATGATCTAAAAATCTGTAAACTCAATTTTACTCTTCACTAATGAGCTCACATTGATTAGTACACAGGAAATGTTTCCATGTCTGTCTATATTTTTAGAACAACAAGTCTCTGCGACATTATTGCCCAACCTGCTTCCATCACATGCCTTATGACTCGCTCATGAAATATTACAACTCTGACATGAAGAATTGGCAGTGTCAGTAACAGTGTGTGGTTCTAGTTTGGTGCAGCAAGAACCCTTACCTGGAGCATTACAGGCAAACAACTCCTCTCTGGAACAACACTGTCTCCAGGGAAGTTGGGGGTTAAAACAGCCATGGGGTCTGGCGCAAGGGGCGGTCTAGGCACAGATGGGCTCGCCTGCGGTGCACCCGCTACATCCACCTGCTGTGCGCATGTGCTCTGTAATGCGTCAAATAGCCCGCCATTCAAGGGGGGCATGTCCGAGGACATGGCTTTGGTCCGACGCTTCTCAGCGCATCCAAGCCCAAACAGGTGGGATAAATTAAAAATTAACTGTGGTCCAGCAACCCCCAATCCTTGTCACAGGCTCCCCTGTTGACAGAAAGTACTAGTAAATTGATATAACTAACACAAAAGGCTGAAACAGTAAATTATAGACAGAAAAAAGGGTATAGAAACCCTTTCAAATATGGCGTCCATCCTAGCAGCAGGAGCCAGGCACCTCTAGAGAAATGGCACGAAGCGTGCCTACAAGGAAATGAAAAGTGGATTATAGCGAATTTTAGGCAGAGCTGCGCAGACGTGCTCTGTAATGCTCTAAATAGCCTGCCATCCAAGGGGGCGTGTCCGAGGGCGTGGCTTTGGTCCGGCTTCTCAGCACGTCTAAGCCCAAGCAGGTGGAATAAATTAAAAACTAAATGGGAATCAGCAACCCCCAATCCTTGCCACAGGCTCCCCTGTAGAAGGAAAGCACTGGTAAATGAATATAACACAAAAGGGTGAAAAAGTAAATCATAAACAGATAAAAACAGGTATAGAAGCCCTTTAAAAAATGGCACCCATGCAAGCAGTCGGAGCCTGGCACCTCTGAGAAATGGCACAAAGCGTGCCTACAAGTAAAGGAAAAGTGGGCTATAGCGAACCTTCCAAGGCAGATCTGGAAGTGTTGAAATGTTAACCTTCCCTCATGACTGAGTACAGCAACATAGATCATAGGAGATATTAAAACAAGTACCTGGGCACAATGTTCCACGTACCTTAACGTGAAGCATAGCTGAGAGCTACACACTATATAAAGCAGAGTGACATTATGAGGCAAAACCTTTAACAGCAAAATTAAAAGATAGAGAGTTCTTGAAAACTAATGAGAAAATCAGTACAACACATTTTAAGACAACTGCTAAACTGATGCAAACCTATCTTTTCAAGCTCTCAACATGGCACTATGGAGAGAAACGAGAAGGGAAAGCAGCTGTTTCCCTTGCAACAAACCCAAGAGAGACTTTGAAACACCTGAGGCTGACCTGAATTTCACAGTGAGTCCCTGCTGGATGAGAAGCAACCTGATTACTAAGCATCCATTAACCTCCCACAACGTTCATTCGACCAGCAGGAGATCCTTGTAGCTCCTGTTACAAAAGAGGAGGTCTTACCAGCCATTAAATCTATTAAAATATATAAAACTCCAGGCTCAGACGGCTATACCGGTACTTCTACAAAGCCTTCGCAACAACACTGGGACCCCATATGATAGAGTTCCTAAATACAATATTAAAAGAGGAGCGAGTGACCAGCACAATTGGAGCGGCCCATATCACTGACACCAAAACACGGGAAAGAGATCAAACTATGCACCTCTGATAGTTTCACATTGTTACTAAATGTAGACGCTAAATTAAATACCAAGATAGTCGTCACTAAACTGGATGCCTTGCTTCCACATATAAGCCACCCTGCTCAATCGGGTTTAACTAAGTGTAGGCACCCATATGATAACACCCACAGAACAATTCTCTTGTACTAAAAAGCTAAAAAGAAAGCAATTGGGGCTATACTAACATTTATGGATGCCGTAAAGGGTTTTGACTAGGTGGCCCTCGCAAAATGCCTACATAAGCTACCCTCAATGTCCGACATTAGTGTGCAACGATTATTGAAAATGGTCACTGTTTTTTTTTTACCTTATTGGACAGGATTAAAAACTTCAAGATTAATGCGTTATTGAGGATCCCATATCAGTTTCAGGCACTCCTCCTGATTCTGATACGTAAATCGTTTTCCACTGAACTCATAAAATGACACCACACTATCTGGTAGAGAAGCTGGGCTAAATTAGCATATACAAATCTAAACCTAGCCAATTAGGAGGGGATTTAGCACTCCTGGACTTCCAAGCATAGTGTACTGCTGCTCTGCTGCTAGTCACAGCAGACTGCTCACTTAGAGAGATGAACAAGCTTTGGACACATATGGACCGGCAGTTGGGGGCAGAACTATATGGGATTTAATATAGAGACCAAAGCAAGATAGACCCTCCAATGCCTACATTATCGCTTCCATGAGCACTAGACTAACAATTTGGGATACCCTTACTAACCACTACAGCTTGACCACCTTCTCCTACCCACATGGCCCCATCCAACACAAGCCTGCCCGTACACCAGCTTCAGAGCTAGGTCTGCTATATAAATGGAAAGAAGGGACAAGACATGTTTCATGGGCAGAAGGTCTTGTCCTTTGAATGGTGTAGAAAAAAAATCAACTGAGCCAAAAGGGGGCATGCACCAGATAATTAAGGCAACTGTCACTCAGGAGTGAACTCTAATTGACAAATGTGTAAAAACAGGCAGAGAAACAAAGGGATGAATCACTAACTTAAATAACAAGCTTAAATGCTCTGCCACCAGCTTCACAACCATATAATACCAACTGGTATAATATTCTAAGGGCGGAGGTGAAAGAGGAACAATGGAAAATCTTATGCGAAGATATTTCTAGAAATTGCCATGGCATATGTGGCAAGGAGGCTCATTTTAAAGTGGTCCTCCGCTGGTAGCTACATCTGCCTAAACTGAACAAATACCCTCACACCAGCACGATATGCTGACAGGGATGTGCCTGATTTAGAGTCTTTAGGCACATCAGGTGGGACTACCACAGATGACGGCCTATGGGCAGAGAACCTGAGTGCCATGAAAACAACTTTTAGCTATCCCATTCCTTCTGATTTATCCTTTATTATGGTAGGTCTTCGTTCACCCACGTTGAAGCATCAGATAAAGGCAGATCATTGACTGAAGGGCAAGTGCCTGGGAGCAGTAAAAAAACATTAACTGCAAACTGGAAAAAGAAAGACCCTCCACCTATTTCACTCTGTTGTCTCAGAATGTGAAATACATTAGCAATAGAGAGCTCATCAAGCACATTTTCCAATAACTACAAATTTTTTAAAGCAGTTTAGGTCCATTGCTTAAGTAGTATTGAAAGGTTTTCCCATAACCCCAAGCCATATATGCATACAGCAGCAAATATGCCTTTTCTGCATGGCACCCCAGATTTCTAGAACCTATTGTTGCTGGCATTTGAACTCTGTGCACTTTACCCCTGTTAAATAGGAGTAAAGTGCACCTGTGCTCCCGCTTTAAACAAGGTTAAATTGGCTTACCCTCATAGACATACTTAACTTGCCCATAAGTCTTTAGTATATGGAGTAGAAAATGCACCCAGGGGGTGGAAGTCAAATGCAACCTGTGGAATGCAGCACCTATTGTGCCACCCACAATTTTGAAAAATGGCTTCAGGCCTACCATGCCTACCCTGAATGCAGCAGTGCAAAAATATGCTGTCAAACGTGTCAAAATAACCCTTTCTGATAGGCAGGAAACTGTCCTTTTAAATAATAATAAGTCACCCTAACTACAACTTGTTACCCACAAGGTAGGTTGCCTGATATTTAAAAGTAGAATATGTTCAAAATTAAAGTTGGCATGTTCCTCTAGTGGCTAGCCCTCAAAAGCTATTTTCAGTGATACTGCTCTATCCATATTCTAGAAAATGTCAAAGTACAGACTATAAACTTTATTCTGTACCTTTTGACAGGAAATGGCTAGAATAGTCATTTAAAGTCTACTTTTCATATTTATTAAACATCGAATTCATTGGTGCAGTTAGATTTTTGATAAACATTTAGGAAAAGTAACTCTTAGAAAGCTACCTTTTTCCCTGCCCTTAAGCTCCCTGAGGCTAATTTGCATTAGCATTGCAGCAGATGCCCAGCAAGTGCGCAACCTTAATGAGGTGTACAAACTGCTCCCAAAGCAGAACAATGGCTTAGGTCCGGTGACATGATGGACTTTTATCGGGGCATGTGATCTTTATAAGGTCAGGAAGGTAAGCTGGGGAAGTTCCAAGAACTTCATTAACTTGAAAGAGGCAGGGATAAAGCCTGCCCATTCATAGTGTAACGTAAGGAGATACCTGAGAGGGTAGAAGCCTTTGTTTCCCAGGCACACATTAGCCAGGTTGGCTCTGAACTCAGTGGGAGGGAAGCTACCCCCAGAACCAGTTTGGAGTGGACACAGGGAGGGGAATGCTCATTTACCTGGCAATATGAATTGGTGGACACAAGGTCTCTGCACAAGGGAGGAAGGGCTATCCTATTTTGGATTTTAATAGGAAACTGGACTGTGTGAATTTTTGTGGTAGGACAAACAGGAACTGCTGAATAAAATGGATAGTTACCACTGGGACATTGTACACAATTGATTAAGCAGGGGACTGGATACACCCCTGGCTAGTGTAACCCATACACGTGGCACCCCAAGGAACCCTCTTCAGAACATTTGCTGGATCTGTGGAAGATCAGAAGAAGACTGGACCCTGCTTGCTGTAACCTGAGAGCAGGGCTGAAGGACTAGACTTGCTATCTCTTGCACCCAGAAAAAGGTAATCGACTCAAAGGGTCAGCTGTCTGACCTCCTGTGTGGCTACAGGAACACAATAAGCTGAAATAGGCCTTTTTCCTAAAGCGAGCAGTTGGTCAATTCCAACTGGACTTCGACTGGAACCAGTTCCTGGCTTCTGCTGGAGTGAGTCCTGGTCGATAAGAGTGTTCCTGAGGGCCTGGGATCCTCAGAAGGTCTCTGCACAAGGGAGGAAGGGTTACCCAATTTTGGATTTTAGAAGAAAGGTGCATTGTAAGATAATTTGCGGTATGTATGTATGTATGTATAGGATTTAAAAAGCGCAGGAATCACCCCCGGAGGGGTATCTCCGCGCTATCATACCTGGAAAGTCAGCAAACATGTGCAGATAGAAATTAAACTCTGAATAATGCTGTTTTCAGGAGTTTCCTAAAGCGTAAAAGATTGGAGCATTTACGCAGGTCCACAGGTAGGGTGTTCCAAAATTTCGAGGCCAGATGGACAACAGTTTTGCTGCCTGTTCTAAGCTTCTTAAACCGGGGGACCACTAACAGCCTTTTCCCTTCCGATCTAAGATGACGATTCGGACAGTAGACTTTAAATTTATCCGCCAGGTAGCTGGGGCTCGTGCCATAGAGAGCTTTATGGGTGAGACAACCGAGCTTAAAATTAATTCTCTGGCGGATAGGGAGCCAGTGAAGCTGTTTTAATAACGGTCCTACCGAGGTACGAGGAGGTTTTTTTAGGGCCAGGCGAGCGGCCACATTTTGAACAATCTGCAGTCTGCTGGGTAGGGCAAACAAGAACTGCTGAAAAAAGATGGATAGGGTTACCCCTGGGACATTTACCCAATTGGTTAGGGAGGGAGCAGGATACATCCCTGGCTAGTGCAACCCATAAATGTGGCATCCCAAGGAACCCTTCCCAGAACACTTGCTGGATCTGCGGAACATCAGAAAAGGACTGGACCCTGCTTGCTCTAACCCAAGAGCAGTGCGGTAGGACTGGACCTGCTATCCCTTGTACCCACGACAAAAACGTGAACTTCAAGGGTAAGCTTGTAGACTTCCTATGTGGCTACAGGAACACAATAACCTGCAAGAGTCATTTTACCTGAAGTGACCAGTTGACCAATTCAAACTGGACTTGGACTGGACTCAGCTGCTGGCATCAGCTGGAGGTAGTACTGGTTCTTAAGAGCTGACCTTGAGGTCCTGAGATCCTCAGAAGTGACGGAGAGGAACTGCTCCAGAAACCCCGAAAAGTTGGGACTTGGAAAAGTTTTGGACTTTTAAGACCTCCAGAGTGTCAACAGGACTCCGCAGCAAAGGTGTTCACAACTCTATTGGATATAGCCGCAGGCTTGTCTCGTTAGAGGTTTTTGAGCTCTGTAAAAATAAGACTATGTCAGAAGGTGCAATCTTTGACCAAGACGAACCCACTTAGTGTATCTGATCCATGCTCCATCGCAGTCGGCCTTAAATTGCACTGCGGTCCTTGTCTACCTCTTCCATAGACTATCACTGGCGCTTAGTTATTTTGCCACTATTTTTACTTAAAACTTTACAAATTCATAACTCCAGATCCATGTTATTACAGTTGTTGTTCTGCATAAATACTTTAAACATTGCCCTAAGTTAAGCCTGTCTGGTCTGTGCCATAGCTACCTAGGGGTTGAGCTCAGGTTAATTTAGTAACTATTGGGGTTCAAGATGACAAGTTAATGTTATAAATTATTGTGTGGGCAATCACCCACACCAAATAATAATCCACTTTCTTACACCTACGAAACCTGAATTCATTTAACTATTTAAGGTGAAACTGAGCTAGCCACTGGATTGAGTTATTCATACAGTGAGACAAGACAGCGTGAAGAGCGCCATGTGCACTGCATTAGCTCTTTTTGGCCAGTAGGCTTGTACTTTCTGATCTATGATGCACCTGAACACTCCCTAAGTTTTGGTTTGTTACAGGAGGGAGGAGAATTAGGCAGGGAATTAAAAGGGAAAACAAATATGTAGCAAGGACACTCGCAACAATTCTCTTTAGATGATG
Organism: Calotriton arnoldi; assembly: GCA_963921515.1. Lineage (NCBI taxonomy): Eukaryota > Metazoa > Chordata > Amphibia > Caudata > Salamandridae > Calotriton > Calotriton arnoldi. The sequence continues at coordinate 1,111,416 of CAWUFW010002141.1, read as the reverse complement.
TCCTGTCTTTAGCAATTGTTGAACACTTCATTACAGATGGAATGTAACATATATCTTGCCTAAAACTTCAATATGAGCATGTTTCAATAAAAGAAAACTTCAAAAGGCTTTGGAACCATACTCCACAGAAGGAATCAGAGTGGCCTGGTATTATGCACAAATGTTTGTCACTGGCTACCAAACTGTGCTTCATAAATCCAAATAGATATAGTCTCTCCTTGCATACATTACCTGCTATTACTTAGTACTTCCTTCATTAAGCTTCTGATGTTGCTGCTTTTTTGTGACAGAAGAGTTACCACAGAGGATCAGAGTAGCAGTTTATACTGCACCCAAAGTACATGCCATGCTTATTTGGGAAAAAAGATGTCACCTTAAATATCTGTTGTTGATGTAACCACAACCTCTGACCATAAAATGGCATGACACTAGGCTAAACACAGCCTAGACTCATTTATCAAGAGAAGAAGCCAATACTTCAGGTCCTAATTCCGAGTAGGGGGTTCAATTTCAATATCTGCACAAACTGGAGCTTACGCAGGCATCGCAATTCCAAGTTATGCAATAGTTATCACAACCCCATTGTAGCATCCTGCCAGCCCACGTACTCGCCAATAACCACGGCACATACGGAGAGTAGTTGTACACGTCTTTATTCTGCTACATGTAAGTCAGAAATCAACATTCTAAGCCTGCCTTCAACTCATCTCTCCAACGTTTACGTCACAGGCCTACGGTGTGCAGTGGGAACCAAATGAGTTCCAGCGTTCTTTTATTTACAAGACACTACATCTCCTGCTTTGTTAAATTAAAAGTTATATTTTTGCAAAATAGATAGATAAGTAAATAAATAAATACACAAATTAAATACATGAATAATTACACAGGTAAACATAGAAATACAGGCAATTACAATTCTTTAATTAAGTGTTGTGGCGCCTGAATCACAAGTCCTGATCGGATCACTGGAAACCAGGAACTGGCAGTTGAAGTGTCAGTGATCTGCATAGGTGAGGTAGAATTATCAGCAGACACAGAGTCATCAACCATCTGTCGGAACCCAGTCTCTACCTTGACATCGATGTTTGGTGAGCAATGGGCCACATCTTGAAAGTGAGAGGAATCTCTCTTAGGGAACTTCCCAGGACGCTGGGCCATCACCATGTGTCCTTTGGTGTTAGGGTTGGTAAAGGGTTCAGCCTCAAATGAAGCACCAGACTTTATTTTTCTGTGTTGTCTGACAAGCACTCGATCGCCTCTTGTAAAGGTGACATTACTAAATGGGGTTGTATGTCAGCATATATTTTCATCTTCTGTTTGTGATCAAAGTCTGTAGCATGAATATCTTCCTCATTCTCGGATCCGAGATTGGTCCACTGGGGCAGCTTGGTCGTCATGGCACTTCCAAACCTAAGAGTTGCAGGGCTTTCCCCTGTCATTGAGTGAAGGGTCGAACGGTAAGCTTGAAGAGTAGTGTTCAAAACAACTTCAAGGTTGAGCTTCTCCAGTGCAGCACACTGAACAGCTTTCTTTACAGTGCACATGAACCGTTCTACCAGACCATTGGCCTGGCGCCAACGAGGAGTGCTTTTCTGATGCTTTATATTTAGGTGATTTAGAAAGTTTTTTAATTCTGAACTACTAAAAGGTGTGCTGTTGTCAGATTTTAAGATTGTAGATATATCCCATGTCGTAAAGATGCCTTCTAACTTTTGGATAACCTTTTAATGTGTAGTAGATGAAAGTTCTTCTACCAATGGAAATGGGAGTATTCACCAACCATAACTAGAAGATGTCCATTCTCAAGAGGACCAAAGAAATCAATAGCAATTTTCTCCCAAGCATGATGTGGCAATTCTGACATGTTGAAAGATTGCTGAATAACTTGAGATGAAAGGCAGTTGCATTTGTGACAAGTCTTCAACTCTTTTTTGACCTTTCGTTGATACAGAAACCAGACTCGATCACGGAGAGCTCCCTCAGTGGCAACTATTCCTCGATGTACCTCAAGGGCAACGTCGATTTCTTGTTGTCGGAGACTCTCAGCTTTGTTTGGGGACAACTCCGCTAGCACAACCCCTACCCTCTTCCCGGGGTCGCTCCGCAGCACATTGTGAACAATGAGTCGTTGATGATTTCGTAAATAGATAGACCATGCACACTACTAGTCCATGAATGCAGATAATGTTACGATATTTGGTCGGCTTTGTGCTTAAATGTTTCTTCACAAACACCTGGTTAATCTCTGTTTCATAGCACATGAATTTCAGTTTTACTTGTACTGAACTATGACAGTGCACTGCTTTCATAAACCGTCCATCTGCCGTTAGCGTTCTTACTCCGTATAGCATATGGCATTAATTTGCGTAATGGCACAGTACCTTTTATTCACAGCCGTTTCTTTAAATTCATGGCCCCCGACACGTAGACTTTCAATGTTGCTTTCTTTTTCATTAAGTGCTTTATACAGGCTGGCGTTGCGCTGAGACTCCACCGGTGGCAGCGTTGGTTCTGCACTTCTGCTTTAGCACACGTGGCATGCACAAGCAGTTTGCTGGACCACGGAAAACACTCTGGAAGAGCGCTTTCAGAGTACGGGCTTCGTATCCCCTATTTCGTGGCCAGTTGTAGCGTCCTGCCAGCCCAGGTTCTCTACAATACAATAACCATGCCACACACGGAGAGTAGCTGTACATGTCTTTATTCTGCTGCGTGTAAGTCAGAACTCAACATTCTAAGCCTGCCTTCAACTCATCTCTCCAATGCTTACGTCACCGGCCTACATTGTGCAGTGGGAACCAAAAGAGTTCCAGCGTTCTTTCAGTTACAAGACACTACACCCATTATTTTCATTTGACAGATTTGCCTGGGATAAACAGTGACAGAAAGCAAACTTATACAGATTCTTGTGCAGTAAATACCCAATCAGCCCAGTATGCCTCATCCTGAGATTAACTTGGAATAGAAGGTACTTTCTATACTCGGTAAATACCGTACTTCACTCTGTCCTGGGGTATCACTATTTACTTGGTGTTGTAAATACAACACCCTGTTCAGTCCTACTTGGAATCAGGCATTTTGCTTTCATCAGTGCTAAGAAAAAGTCATAAGCTGATGGTGGGGCTTGCCTCAGGAGATTATGGCAGAGGTGTAACTTTATTGACTAGTATTGCGCTTGTCATATCATCAATACTTTTCATCTTGTAAAGGTCCAATGATTAAGGTACAAAGCAACAGCATACAGTATTAAGGAATCCATTCTTCTGTTTCAAAATTACAATCAACAGTTTGATTTCAAGCGAAGTATTTCCTGGTAAGTGAGTTTGCTTATGGATGAGCTTCTTGCAATTTCAACAATGCACAAATGTCTTCTATGCTGATATGAAAGGTAAATAGAAATGCACAGTACAAACAGCAGGCCATGCCCAACTAATCCACAAAATTTGCTTATGTGAACTTCTCACCTGCTGTAGCAGACGAATCTCCAGACTCTGTCCTTGATGCAAGACAGAGAACTCACTAAGAATCATCGTTCCCTCTAAGCTGCGCGCTCAAGCGGGCACGCACAATGTGCTTTCCCTCCGCGCATGGAGGGAGATGCAGCTCCTCAAACTCTTACTGCTATAAAATGCTTCGGTGAAGCCTTTGAAGTGACTCCTCCTTTCTCTCAGCTGAGAAGTGAGTGAGGCATGTAAAGTCAATTTCATATGTTTTTTTACTGATACGCTAAGTTTTCAAGGTCAGGGGACTGAGATGATGTTCATCTATACTACCCACTAGCCAGCAGTGTTTCTGTGCATGGAGACTGGGCCTGTAGGTGTCTGCTACCCAGTCACTGTGTATAAAAGAAGTGCCTCAGAGCAGCTTAGGTTTGTAAGGAGATATCAGTTTTTATTTCAAGTGACCATTGACCAAGATGGCCCCCGGTATTGCCATATGGAGCGGCCATTTTGGAGGTTTACGGTCTAGCTGCCAAGGCAATCATGACTGGACGGTTCTGGCAGTATTTAATGGACACCGGAGACAGACACGGTAAGATGCGGTCTCCGGGGGTGCCATTAGGTGATTTGCCAGAGGTGCGCTTTGACGAAGTAAGTCTTGCTAACCCTTTTCTCCTTAAGTTCCTTTCCTAGGAAAAATGATTTTTCAATATCCCATTGTAGATCAATGTGAGACACCGGGAGAATTCCCCTCCGGTTTTTTCCTCACTAATTACCATTCTGTGTCCCCATTATTTCCTTAGGGTGTGACTACAAGCCCCTCTACCCCTGCAGATCATGAGGCAATATTCTGCCTAAACTAAAGTATGTGTCACTAATATGCTGACAATTAAGTGTTATATGTTGTATGTCACGTGGTGTCTCTACACGAGTGCTTTTTGTTATGTATTTAACCACTTATTTATTACCAGGCGTCACAAGTGTGAGTTTCTTACCACGCTTGATGTTGGCACTAATTATTACTTTTAATTACACCCACCCACTATAGAGGAGTACATTGATTAAGTTAAGACGCCGCATGTGTCAAGGACCTACCAGCCTGGCTGGGAGGCCGGCGCATTTTTAATCCTTTCTTTGCTTTATTTCCTCAGATACTACGTGTCAGTGATTAACCGTATGTATTACGTGTTAGGTGTATACACAGTAGGTGTGCACCTCATTAATTCCGAATTATAGGTTTGCTTAGGAGTGGCACGCACGGGGCTGGTCCTCGTGTGGTCCTGAAGAAGGGCTTTGAGGGGACAGCTCGAAACATGTTGACCCAATACTAGGGACTCTATACTCATTATAGTTAGACTTTCCCTATTATTATCCCCTGATTTTAGTCATACCAACTAGGGGCAGGAATAAAATATTAGCCCACTAATTAGGTATTTTTAACTTTTTGTTTTTCCACTCCACTTTCACTGCACTACACATTTTCCACAACTTAGTGCTCCTACTTAGTTCCGCAAGTCGCAGCACGCCTCAATCTGCAGTGGATTGAGAGGACCCCAATGATGAAGCATGCCACCTAGGGGAAACCCTGGTGGGTGAGGGGACTCTAGAAAATAATTTTTCTTTCTGGAAAGAGGATTTTCATACATGTTCAGTGAAAACCCTGTTCTTCCCCACGGTTAGGTTTTTATTCTGGTATTCCAGATTTTGTGAAACTTGTCTGGGAAGGTAGCAAGTGGCTCTCCTTCATTTATTACCTGCTGCATGCCCACCCTTTAGGCCGCACACTGCCGGAGCATTGAGTTTTTCATTACGGAGCGTTTTGCAGGAGACATCATAGATCATCTGTTGGAGGACCGGGGGAGATGATAACTCTTTGATTTAATGTCTTGCAGAGCAAGAAAACCACTTATATCTCAACTCAGCATGTGGCCCTCTTTTTCCAGGGCCCTCAACAAATCTCCACTCACCAAATCTCTCACATGCTCTCAGCTGATTCGCTTGGCCCTGGAAGTAGCCACTGTGGGCCTTTGGGAAGAACACGTCTACCCAGGCTTTTGACAGGCTCTGCCACCTGTAGAATTACTTTTGATAGCACAAGTGGGCTGAAAGGCAGGGAATAGGCAAAGTGAACCAATGTTTTATAATCTATGCGCCCAACAGGGAATTATATAAACATTAAAAAAAGACTGCTTTTCCTAGCCTCTGTATATTTTAGAGTGCAACTGAAGGTGCTGGCAGAAATAGACAACGTCATGCACTCTTTGATTTATCGAATTCATCAGAGCCTCGGGACAAGTGAAAAGCGGTTAAACATGAATACAAGGCGAAGCCACTGAATAGGTTTAGTCTTCCGGATTAAAGCCGGAGTGCCTTGAAGCAGCTATCATTCATAGCGTTTACAAACCATTGGTGCTGCTGCTTCGAAGGGTGCAGGCCTCCTGACTACTACATTATACATGCAGCTTCTGCTGCCTTAACAGTTGGCATAAGAATAATTACTGCAGGCGTTTTATGTCTTTAGTGGGGAGGAGGATACGAAATTAAATGTTGCAAAGTCAAAAGAGGCGGCATCTCACATCAAAGATGTTCCGCTAAATTTAGCGGAAACATGGAAATGTAAGCAAGAACTGTGTGGCCCACGAGGCAAGCCTCACGTCACTGTATTATCAGTGTTTGCAAAGCAAACTGTAGCCAGGGGTACATTATGTACCTCTTACCGTTCCATATGCAATTAGGGGAGGCGTAGCAAAATACTGCTCCTGTCATGCAATACAGAAACCACACTGGGTCCATCCACCTTTACAACGAGACTGTTGTTAAAGATTTTAGAAGCAAGGAAGCCCCGTGTGCCTTGGCTGGGGGCACTGTTGACAGGGTTGCTTGGGACTGCACTAGGGATACAATGTTTTTTTTTTCCTAACGTGCAAACTGTTCAGTCCAGAACTAAATTATTTGAAACAGAGCAATCCTCTTTTACTGAACTAATGAGTCCACTCGCTGAACACCAGTGTGTATCTAAGTTCCCAAAGGTTGTTTTATTTTAGTTGGAAGCTTTTACCTTATAATTGTACATCTCAGAAAATACATTTTTCAAGTTTCTCAGAGTTTCTGGCTCCAAAAAGCACTACGCCGCCTGCTAATGCACTAAGCATTTTTTGCGGCTAGCTACTATTTGAAATATTCAAATTTGTTGTGGTACATGTTACATTGATTTTAGTCAAGCTACAAAATAAACATAGCATCAATGTATTGTTCATTTACTCAGACTACATATAAAATGCTAGATGTGTAGTACTGAAAAATAATTGTACTAAAATAATATGGTTGCGTCAAGTTGCTAGGTCATTACATGCGAGTAGTTGATTCCGAAGGCTCCGTTGCATTTCAGGTTGTCACTGACTGGTATATTTAACCAGCTTGTATTGGGTCGACATGCAGGCTCATCCTGGCTACATGAATTAATGATTAGAAATGCGTGGTGCCTGCTGAACTCATAAAGACTTTAATTAAATAATGCTCACATTAAATATTTAGGAAAAAAACTTGCTGGATCGCAGCTGGAGCTTCTATATGCATCGTTGCAGTGAGGGGTGTTCACTGTGAAATTGTGACTTGAGTAAGTGATATTTAATTGAATTTAACAGTGCAAAAGAGCAGATCAATACAATGATACAATTTTTTATGCACAGTTGTGAAAATAAATGTGGATCGATAACATGATATTTAGAAAAAGTGCACTAATTAACATATACTCACCCATTTATTGATACTGCAGTGAAAAGGTGAAATTCCGTGTTATTACCATAGTACAGAAAAACCTATATGGGAAAAATAATGTTTACCTACTCACAAATTGTATCCTATATTGACTCGGTATATTTGATAGATGAGGACCAAGAGGATAGGCCTTTGAAGCCTAATTGATTCATCCCTTAATTTCAATAGTTCAAGGTTTTCGTTGATGTTAAACCCAGAAAACAAGGCAATGGGAGAGGCACTAGGATTAGAGCGGGGGCAGTTCTATGTTTGACATTCACCACAGCTTGGAGTTGTCCTGGACTTTGAACTCCACAGAAGAGAAAAGAATTCCTAAGCAAGCTTGATACTGATGGAACCAGCAAATGCCACAAGTGTAGCTTTAAGGTAAAGCTCTAGATCAGGTTCGTTTGAAAACCATCTACGAAAGTGGAGGAAGGCCAGAGAAAGCGTGCTTCAGAGCAGAGACTCCCAGCTACAAAAAGACAGAAAATGCCTTGTGTACTTCGAGTCATCCTGTATGTCATGTGTGACCACAGACTGTTAGTTCACAAAGTGTATCTTGTATCTCTCCTGTGTAGCATACTATCCACCTATTTGTGAAACAAAAAACAGAACAAGGTCATCACTACCAAGCATGAAGACGAAAAACTGCTCTTCATGGAGTCTCCTCCCAAACTTGCCTTTCATATTGTGCCACTTCTCTGGCCTCAGTATTTGTCACAACTCACTCATCCATCCCTGCTAACCAGTCCTGGAGTGGTCGTTCCATTTCCTCCTCATCAATCCAATGCTCGCTTATGTGAGGCCAGCATTTATCTTTAAGACCATGGAGTTTATGTGGTATTTGGCACTGGTATAAAATCATGGCCACAAAAAAATGGTAGTGCTGACAGATAACCTATAAAACACAGGACTGGATGTCCCAGAAGGCAGCGCATAGCGGCAATCTTGTGTGGGTGTAGATATAAAAGATAGAGTCGCCAGCTCATATGCTTACTATTCTTCGTTGGTTGCTTAAAGGACACTGAAGAGACTCTGCTCCGGTGGAGGTAGCCATGACCATGGTCAGTTGTACATCGCTCGACGTAGGAGACATACTTGTGGTAGGAGTACTACTGAGCATGTCCTAAAGTCTGACAAGGTATTTTGTTTTGGAGATATTTTGGCAATATGGACCCTTTTGACAATGCTCTCTAACAGCGCGTTGAAAGAGCCTCAACACAGACAGTGGAAAACCTTGGATCATTTACATGATATAGCTTACAGGATTGAATATTGAGGAAAAGGATCCAGAGCAAAAGATCAACACTGAGAAGAGGGGAATTTAACCTGGACTTGAAGTTTCTTTACAGTTTTCGTCTGATAAAACTCCTGGACAATACGCATTGTCTGAGTACATGATTGTTAGTATTATGTAACCTACGTCTAGAACCTGTCAGAGCTATAATCAATGTAGGTGTCTTGCGGTAATTTAGCCACCTATGATTGCCAAGATGTTGTTTCCATACCAACCCCCTTTTGTTCCATTTAGAGCAGGTTTGCCATTGCAACAAATCCCCAACTATCTAGCTCACTTAGTGAAGGAAATCAGTGGTCAAGTCACAAAAGGTAGGCAAAGTACTCAGCATAAAACTTTAGTATACTCATCATTCATTGAATGACATGTGGACATGTGTTTTTGTCATTTCAGGTCCATACCTGCTGTCCCTTCCCTCCATCTGACCACGTCGATACTCTTTACAGCAGCAGACGGAGTTGGGGGTGGCTGAAGGTGGGCCCATTTGAACATTGAGCCAACCCTTAGGACTCGTGAGGATCTTCTAGTATACTTCACAAGAAAGTTGAGCTAGTCAAGTGTGATGTACATGTTACAGCAAGATGCTTGGATAAAAGGTATGTGCTCCTACTTTCCAGCTTGACTGTAAGTTGTGTCATCACTGCAAGAGGGCTAAGTACTTTAAATGCTTGCCGTTACCGTTCAGTGATCGATTGGTCGCAAATGTGAGCCATGGAAAGGGAAAAATAGACCTCCATCCAGCCAAATTCTGTAAACTGAATACCACTAAACTGGGAAACATTAAACCCTGGTATTTACAGCACAGACAAAAGGCAAACATGTGATGTGTTGTGTTATGTAAAAGCATGCTATAATTATTTTTATTATGTTTTGAGAATCTCACTTTCTTGCTCTTGGAAACAGACTCAGAAAAATCTTTTGCTCATTTTGATTAAGCATATTTGAGAAACTCAGTAGCCCTGTCAGGTGTCCTGAAAACATGTACTCAATTATTTAGAATATCTTTCAGCTTGGCAGAAAACCACATTTTTGTAGGTCGGCCTAAACTTTTAAAACCTTTAACAATCATTCCTTCTACTATTGATAGGTATTGGTCTTAAAAAGCAATCTGCCTGATTCTTCTTAGAATTATGTGCTCTAGAAAATAAATCCACTCTGATAACTCAGTAAATGAAGCAGATTCTTTCTAGACTTTTTCTTAGTCTGAGACCTCTGCCCTAGGATTCTTAACATTGCTAAATAGTTTTAATGAACTTGCTAATGGCATCCTACACTGCCATTTGTGCCACAGGAAGACCTTACTTTCGTGTACTTGGTGGGTTTGACTATTAAGGGGACAATTTCAGTGGGAAATTCAACCACACTGGCTCAAATTCACTAAGTTGATGTACAATGTATTCACGATACAAAGAAACTACCAGTGGTGTGGAATTCATAACGCTCAAAGCCCAAGACATGGTGTTTTCTATCACACACAAGAAGATTTAATGTCTGTGTTGTCCAATGCAAAACAAATTATGCTAAACTAGGCAGAGTTATTGCACTCTGGTGCTCACAGCCAATCAGGAAGGCTGAACGAAATTGTATTGACAGGAGACCAGTGCGTAGGCCTGTGAATGGGTAAAAGCCCTTAAATGGGATCAAGCCTAGGATTGGCTGGTGTCCTGAGACCAGTCCCTGGTAAATCATTTAGTCCTCTTGGTGAAGATGTGTGTGGAAGGGTTCTGAATGGGTAGTGTTCTCTTATTGGCTGTGGATATTGAAACCAGCGTGGACTTGAATTTCCCTCCCTTCACCTCCGAGACCACGGGGAAGCTATGTTAGGAAGAAAGGGTAGACAATGCAGCTCCTAGTGTGTGCCTCCAGCACACTATGGTAATCAGTTGGATGGCAAGGACTGAATGGGGCATCTCATTCCAGCTCCTAGAATGCCTGCCTGCCCTAAGCTCTTTGCTGCCCATGGGCCTCTCTTGCTTGTCTCTTGTGCTCTGCGCCCCTTCTGTGTACTTTGTGCCACATGGTCCGGTCATCTTCCACTTGTGCCCCTACCTGAAGGTATTTGTTCCCATGGGCCTCCAATACCTGTACCTTATGCCCTCCTGTTGCTCTTTGCTCCCTTGCACTCTCATACCTGTCCTCCGTGACCCTGCTCTGCTACTTTTTGAGGTGTTTGGGACAGAGCTGCACTGCAGCACATAATTTTCAGTGCAGAAAACATTTGTAGGTGGTTTCATAGAAAAACGATTCTATGGAATATAATTACTGAGAACCCATTTCACGTAAATGGTTTAATAGAAATTTGCAGGATAAATTGCATTTACTATTTGATAGAAGCTAATTCATAAAATGCCTTTTTTTTAAGTTGCCCTTTGCATGCTTATTTTCTAAGGTGTAAGTGCAATGGCTGCAGATCTAACTTTCAGAAAAAAATGTCTTGGTATTTATTTCAGGGCTTTACTTCTGGGGGCATTACTTCAAATTTATATCTTCCACATTGTCAAACAATTACTTCAGATGCTTTTAATTTGCTGACCCCTCACTCCCCCTAAACGCCATCCATCTCTGACCTCCTCACAACTCCTAAACCCCATCCTTCTCCTGCCCCCTGAAAATCCCTCAAGACACCTAAACTACACCCACCCGTGACCCCAAGTGCTATCCATACCTGAACCCTAAAACACTTCCCAACCCTAAACACCACCCATCTCTGAACTCCAAAACCCCTCACTATTCCTAAACTCCACCCTTCACTGAATCCTAAAAAAACCCTCACTACCTCTAAACTTCACTCATATCTGAACCGTAAAATGCTTTCTGTACATAAATTCCACCCATCCCAGATCCTTAAAACCACTAACCACCCTGAAATCCACCCATTTCTGAACCCTAAAAATCCCCTCACCACCACTAACCACTCACCTGTGAACCCTAAAAAACACTCACCACCCATTCATTCATAATCTCTACAAAGCCCACACCACCCCTAATCTACACCCATTCTGGAATCCTAAAAATCCATTTCTATGCCTGAACTCCACCCATCTCACCACCCAAAAAATTCTCACCACCCCTAAAATTCACCCATCCCTGAGCCCACAGACCTTTCACTTCCCCTAGACAACAACCAAGTTTAATCTAATTTTGGATTACTGCTTAAAATGATCTTTCCTTTAAAATGTTTCCTTTAATTTTCGAATTATTGCGTTTCCTTAAAATTAATTTCCCATGATTTGGTGTCCGCCAATGTGGTTCCTCAGTTTTCGTTTTTCCAATAATTCACAAACATCGGCAGCAAACACCTTTGCAAGAACATAACGTTGTTTATTATTTCCTCAACTTTCAATTAACGTACACACGCCTGCATTTCTGAGCAACTTTTTGCTTGTACCCAGGATTTGTAGGAAAAAATAACTGTTTAATCCTAACTACCTGTTTTATGGTTAAGCCAGGGCCACACATTGAATTTTTGTGCATTTTTTATTCAAAACGAGCGAAAAAACTGTCATCCGGCTTACTTCAGACGTCCCAGCATGGGAGACAAACACAGATCACCAGCTCTACAGTCAGTAAGTTATCCTTTTGAACTTCTTTCAAATTTTTCCCCATATGATTTCTGACCTCCACCTACTGTCTTCGCTCACAGATCTAATCTGTCGTTCGTTAACTGATTTTAATTTGTTCTCCTGTACACACAGCCTGACTGATCCATTGTTTAATGTGTTTAAATGTTTAAACAGAATACACGTTATCCTGTTATCAGCATTTTATTATTACTGTTATATTTCAGTAAGCCACGAGAGGTAACTGTAGGCTGAGGTCCAAGAAACGTTTAAACAGCTAAATACTTGGTAGAAGGCAAGACCATCAAACGGATGAAAAGATGATGTTCAATTACTGCGTTTTCTTAAACCCTTACCCACTTAGCAGCATACCAAGCATGCCAAAAGGCATTGGCTTAACCACAGTCATAAGCTTTCTCACGCAGATAGGAGCTTCCCTTGAAACCGACGACTTAAGCTTTTTTTCTGACCTTTGTAGTTCTTAGGTTTGAGTCCCAGTAATGTCTAAATCTTGGGTTCCTCTAGGAACGGATAGCAAAGTGGCAATGTAAACCCAGCCGCGTCCCATGCAGGTCAGAGCGGCGAGGCCGGTTGGGGAGGGATTTCGACAGTTGACGACGAGGGAAAATTAATTATTTAATTTTTCCTCGTGGTCCTCTGTCGATTCCCCAACTCCCCCCGCCCCCCCGCTCTTACCTGCACGGGTCGCTGCTGTGTACACCAAGATAACTTTTTTCTCCTGGGCCCTCACGCTGCTCAAATTTAAAATGGTAGAAGTTGTCATTGGCCTGGTGCATTGGCCACTCTGTGTGAAAAGCATCTGTACATAATGAAGTCCTGCCTTCTGGAAGACACCTAGAAACATTTAAGAGCTCAGAGATCAAACAAGCCCCAAGCTCGCCCCTCTTGGATGCAACCTGAAGCGCCAGTGTCACAGCACCACTAGATATCTTTGGCTGCAGCAACTGCTGTGGCTTTCTAGCAGGGCATGGGTATAAATGCATAGATATTGACAGTCAAGAATGCCATTAGGTTTCCAGCTCAGTATTTGTCCAAAAGCCTATATATACACAATTGATGCTGTGTCATAACAATGCTAGGCAGCTACCTACAGTACTCCCAGCAGCGGGTCGCCAAGAACCTCCTAGGCGCATTAGCCATCATCAGGTCCCCCTGCAAAGGCAGAAACACCTCAAGTATTTAACAATGTCAAATATCCGTGCCCTTTATAGCTAATAACAGATAAGGCTTGCCGTGCCCATTCTGTCCTCCCATGTACCACTGTGTACCCTCACAGCCTCAAGTTCTGCCTTGTTCCTACACTTCTGTCAGTTCAGTGCAGCACTTTGACAGCTTCGTCTTTGGATCAAGTCGTGAAATTTGCATGCCAGAGAGGATGCAGAGATTTCTCCTTGAGCAACGGCCCCTACCTGACAGCAGAGCGGCAATTGATAAATCTCAAGAGCAGGCCATTCCACCTTTAAACTAAGCAAGACCAAGTTGACAGAAGGCGGGAATCCGGAGTGGCCCCCTTTGTAGGTACTTCCAAACTGTCATCGCTTGCTGGTCCATCATCCCCTTTGGTATCGCTTTGTTCGCACTAAGTTGGCAGGGTATGCCCAGACGTGGGTCCCTTGCTCACTTTGCCACTGGATTCAAGCTAGCCTGGCTGATGACGGCTGAATAGCCAGAAACCGGTCCCAGGATGCTTGTTTCCGGTCCAGGGAAGAGATGGCTTGGCAGTTCGGGCTGGACTGTTCCCATGAGGCACAGGGTCAGACTGATTTGCATATGGCCATGTCTGAACTGGGGTGGTGGAGTGAGCTAAAGAATGATGATGGATTAAACCCAGATCAGTTGACTGGGGGTGAGTGTTTGATTAGCTCAAGCGCTCCGTCCATCATCCCCTTTGGTATCGCTTTGGAACACTGGGTTGGGCAGATCTATGGCGGGCGTACCACCCCGCAGAAATAGGCTACACATACATATCGGCGGTACATGGCTCTATGTCCCGCTTGGACTACCTGTTTACACCACAGAGTTATATCCACAGGTTTTCTCAGATCTCCCATCTCCCGAGAGGGTTGTCTGATCACTCGCCTGTCACGGCGACACTCCTCCTAAATTTTCAACAGCCCCCGCTCAGATGGCGGATATCCCCATGGCATCTGCGCGATCCTGATTATCAGGAGTGGCTCACTACGGCGATCCAAGATTATCTCTGCCTGAACGCGGACTCCGCGCCGTCCAGAGTCACCCTGTGGGAAGCCTTGAAACCTACTATTAGAGGGGTGGACATTAGCTATAGGACCAACGACAAGCGCAAGCGTCCTGCTCAGAGGTCTGATCTTGAGGCCCGGTGCACTTCCCTGGAGGCGAGATGCTCTATGGAACCCACCCCAGCCCTCCAGAGGAATTTATCCCTGGCGCAACAGCAGCTGCATCATCATCTAACAGAGGAGTCAAAGGACATCTGGCTGGTGTCCCAGTATCGGATATACCAGTGGGGGGATGAATCTAGTAAGATGCTACATAGGCTATGTCAGGTCAAGCGGGGCCCGACCATGGTCCCCAACATCCGAGGTGGTGATGGTGTCCTGCGTACTACGCCCGCGGAGGTGGTGGAGGAATTCGCCCGCCATTCCCCCTTGCTGTATCCCCGTAGGTAACAGGTATCTGGGGAAACCATTGCAGAGTTTCTACGGGACATTCCCCCCCAGCGACTATCGGCCCACATGAGAGATCAATTAGACGTCCCCATTACCATAGACGAACTAACAGCGGTAGTCAACGAGATGCGACCGGGTCGTGCCCCGGGTCCCATTGGGTTCCCCATGGAGTTTCTTCGCTCTCAAATAGCTGCGCTGGGTTCGCATCTACTCAGTACGATTCACGAGGCCCTCAAGCAGCGACTACTGCCTCGGGACTGGCGTCAGGCCGAAATTGTCCTCTTTTTGAAACCCAGCCGTCCACCTGAGGATCCTTCCTCATATCGCCCTATCTCCTTAATAAACTTTGAATCCAAAATATTGGGGAAGGTCCTGGCGGACCGTTTGCGGGCATGCATTCAAGACTTGGTTCATCTGTACCAATCTGGCTTTATGCCGCATCGGGCCACCCGACAAACTATTCGCCGGGTTCACAATGCTATGGCGTTGGCTCTGGAGCTGGGACATCCCGCGGCCTTACTCCTTGCAGATATAGATAAAGCGTTTGATTCTCTTAGTTGGGAGTTCCATTTCCAATTATTAGAAGCGATTAATTTTGGCCCACGTTTTCTGGCTTATGTGCGCCTCCTCTATACCGAACCTATGGCCTCTGTACGTATAGCCGGCCATCGTTCCCCCTTCTTTCCTAACGGCCGAGGCACACGTCAAGGCTGTCCCCTATGAATGAATGTGGTCAGAATGTTGTATAATTGTCAGTCTCTGTATGAATATCTTTATGTTTATTATGTGTTTTTATAGTTACCTACCACTAGGATTAAGATAATTTATAAATAAACTTTTTTATACATTTCTAATTTTTAGTGTCACTGTAGTTATTTCTCAGCCTTTTATGGCGTGAGGGTTTATGGTCTGAAGTAGCCCTAGAGTATTTACATTAATGTCCCCTATCCCCTCTCCTTTTTGCCTTGGCTGTGGAGCCCCTGGCGGTGTGGGTGCGTAGGGATCCGGTACTCTGTGGTTTTGACTGGCCGCGTTCACAACCGGACCGCATTGCGCTCTACGCAGACGATGTCCTGTTTTTTATGACCGACCCCTGGATTTCGGGCCCCCGTATCTTGCAGATCCTTCGGGTTTTCGGCCAGAACTCTGGGCTTCATACTAACCCCGCAAAATCGGTACTGTTCCCAGTGTTTGGCCATCAGGGTAGAAGCTCCTGGGCATCCCAGTTAAAACATGCCACAGAAGGGTTTCAGTATTTGTATCCCCCTGTCCGCAGATTTCCTGGACACGCAATATTAATCCACTCCTCGCCAACCTCCGCGATGAGACAGCTGTATGGTCTTCCCTACAGCTTTCGTTATACGGGCGGTCGGCCATTTTTAAGATGGTCTCTCTCCCCAGGGTTCTCTACCATCTTCAGAATTTCCCATATTACATTCCGCGGGCGTGGTTTGCACAAATCAACACCTTACACAATAAATTTCTATGACGGGGAGGGGCGATTCGGGTGGCACTTCCGACCTGTACACAATCCACCTACTGCTGCGGTATCGCGGCTGCGGATGTATACTCTTATTATGTTGCAGCTCACCTGTTAATCATTATTGACTGGTGGTATAACTCACCTGCGGACCCGGCGTTTGCACTAGAGCATGCGGCCATGGGAGGACTCCCCTCCTGCAGCTCCTTTACATTGCGCATAGCCTTGACCATTTGCCGCATACTAGTCGAACAACAATCAGGCTGTGGAGGTAGACGGTTTGGCGCATGGGATGGCACATGCGGCTGACGCAGGCGACGCCCCTATGGCATGGGAATTATTTGCGCCCAGTGGCTGCACTGAAAGGGTTCTGTCAGTGGGACCTGATTGGCATCTCCACCTTGGGGGATGTTATGCGGGGCACCGTCCTTAAATCATTTCAGAGACTACAGGAGGATTTCCATCTCCACAAAACTCAGTTCTATAGGTACCTCCAGCTACGTCACGCCTTCACTCCCTTGCTTGCAACTCTGCCAGACCTCCCCGAATTCCACCCGTTGGAAGGCCGACTCCTTATGGGGGATCTAGGAGCCCACAAAATAAGACCGATATATCAGACGCTGACGACGCACTCCAACACGACCCTACACAAAACATGAAGGGCTTGGCAGGATGGCATTCCCGATCTGACAGATGACGATTGGGCGGAGGCGATAGCTAGTCCCCATGGTGCCGCTGTTGCATCCAGATACCGTCTCATACAGTTTAAGTATGTGCACCGCGTGTATTATACCCGCCAGCGTCTTTGGAGGATGGGAGTTGTGGCATCCCCCCAGTGCTTACGATGTGATAGGGAGGAGGGGACGTTTCTTCATACGGTGTGGAGCTGTGCGGCCCTGCAGCCCTTTTGGCGTAGGGTATCGACTTGCCTTAAAGAGGTGTTGTCGTGGGACCTCCCGCACGATCCCCATCTGTTTTTCCTTCATAGTACGGAAGACATAGGTGGGAACCGTTATAAGCAGCACCTCCTCTTTCTCGCTCTTACTATCGCCAAAAGGGATATTGCTCAACTATGGAAGGGCACTTCTCCGCCGACAATGGGGAAGTGGCGAAGAGAACTAGATAAATGCATGGGTGCAGAAATGGTGGTTTTTCAAGCGAGGGGCTGCCCCCAAAAACATAGGAGAATTTGGTCTCGTTGGGCCACCTACCGGGGCATCGATCTTCCTCTTCTACCATCACAATCCCGGTAACAGTGGTTCTATGGGAGGTTTGCAGACTACACTGTGTATTTTATCGTTTCATCTATCTGGATGTGCCGGGGTATTGTTATTTGCTTGCCATTGTGGGTGGGGTGTGAAAGTATGTGCACAGTTTTTGGTGTATTATTATTATTTTTTGTTATCTACACAAATTGTACCCATTAATATTTCCACGACTGGTAATCTTTTCATAATGTATCTTCATGTGGATTTTGTTGGGCTCTTGCCCCTGTGGTACTCTAAAAAATCTAATAAAATATGTTTAAAAAAAAAACTAAGCAAGACCAAAGCATACCATTATCTTAACTCCATCTTTACTCTCCTTTGCCAGCACGAGAAATCTTAGGAAATCAGTAGAAAGAATTGAAACCTTTGAGAACCTGAAGCCCATCTACAATCTTTTTGAAGTCAGCATTTTTATTTTACATTGTTCTACCACCTTATGTTTAGCATGGAAAACGTGCAGCTTCTTCTATGTCCTTATTCCAAATCCACTGATTTCTTGGCAGGTCACGGACTCTGAAAGGTCTCCATAACATGTGCCTGACTCAGTGCTGATTGGAACAGAATCCAGTGCATTTTAAGCTTTCCCTGATGTGTGACTTACTTCGCCCATCATGCTGTGAACCATAGGCATCATCCTCTCATTAAGTCTTGTGTTTTCTATATAAGCTGTGTCCTTTCTTGCTTCTTATGTGTAAAACCAGTACAAGAACTTGGCAGAGGTGGTCTGTGGCAGATTGAGTATTCGGGGTAAGATGTCCTTCTGCAGCATGGCACACAGTGAACAGGAGCTGTGCAAAGGTCTTGTAGTGAATCGATGGAAACACTGTTGAATTTACACCAAGTTTAATGTAATAAAGTACAGGTACTGCGCAGCAGTCGATCGGTTTCCAACCTCAGCACACAACTGACGATCCCAACCACATTCCAATAGAATTAAGAACGTAGCCTCACATAAGATTCTATGTACGGATGCTGGGAAACAAAGCATCCATAACAATGAACCACTACATTATCTTCTCCCCTAAGAAGTTTTTTTTTTTAAATTAAACACTATCTAACAGTATAACTACTAACCAAGATTGTAAGGGAAAAAAACAATAACAAAGAAACCATGTACAAAGGAAATAGTACAGTGTCCGCATGTAAGATTTCCAAAAAGACCTGAAAAAGAAAATAATTTCATTGAAATCTCAATGGAACATTGCGATGCCGCTTGCTTCTTCGAGGACAAACAGATGAACCTTCACTTGTTTCATTTGAAACCAAATCAAAACAATTATTACTGATGTAGTTTCCTTCACACCCATCGACATCAGCTCTGTTGCCATACGTCTGCTGATTATTCAACTTAACCACTCGGGAAATGTTCCACCAGGTCTTGTTATTTACCCTAATGGCATTGCCACATACCTTGTCAACAATAACAGGTTCTGAAAACTTTACACATCCTTTAGGTGTGTGGACAGGACTCTTGATGCGCACCGCATCGCCCACACTGATCTTCAGGGAAACCGTTCTCTTCCTCTCATCAAAATAGTTTTTCTGCTGTACTTGAGCCTTGTTTACATTCATCCTAACAAACTCATCCACATCATCCATGACATTCATTTTGACCCATTTTAACATCCAACCAGGACAAATTTTGGAGGATGGCTTCCTGCCTCTCAGAAGTTCAAAAGGCGAAATTCTAGTATAAGAATGTAGGGTTGTGCGGTAAAACCAAAGCATGGAGCGTACTGCATTCTGCACCACACATTTGCTGGAAATAGCCCACTGGACACAATTGTTCAACACCCTGTTCATACGCTCTACCAGCCCATTAGTTTGCGGATAATCGAGTGAACTCCTGTGGTGCACAATTCCCCTTGCTTGAGAAAATTTTGAAACTCAGTACTGACCAATTGTACACCATTGTCAGAAACGATAGAGGACAGAAACCCTTCTCTTAAGAAAACATCTTTTAAGAAATCAATGATGTTCTTAGAGGTTGGTTCACTTAAGAACCGAACTTCATGCCACTTAGAGTAATAGTCGATTGCCACCACAGCATACCTAGAAGAAACAGGAAGAACACTGAAAGGACCAATGAGATCTATACCAATCTTTTCCCCCGGTCTACTCGGGAAATCTACGGGTTGCATGGGCGGTGTCCTCACCTTGAAACCTTTCTCTGCACTCCCGCAAACCGCACATTTATCAATTAGCTCATCAACTCCCATGTCCATCTGTGGCCACCACAACACTTCCCTTAGTCTGCGTTTGATTAGGGTTTTTCCCAAATGTCCTTCATGTGCACCACACAGCAATCGTGTTCTCAAACTTACAGGGGGTACCAACCTCTCACCTCGCATAAGAATACCATCTTCTACTGTGAGTTCTTGTGACACTTTTGCAAAAGTTTGAAACTGATAAGTGACATTCTTTTCTTTGGGTCACCCTTCTCTGACATATTTTATGACCTGAACCAGAACATCATCACTTGCCAACTCTCTTCTCCAATCTGATTCACTCACAGCACACATATCTTCAATATCAATAGAAGCCACAAAACAATCATCTGGATCCTCCTCTTTTTCAAAAATCAGAGTCGGATTCGGTCCCTGGAAATCGGGATAGAAAATCTGCCCTCACATTCTTACTGCCAGGCAAATACACCACATCAAAA
This sequence comes from Calotriton arnoldi, assembly GCA_963921515.1. Taxonomy (NCBI): domain Eukaryota; kingdom Metazoa; phylum Chordata; class Amphibia; order Caudata; family Salamandridae; genus Calotriton; species Calotriton arnoldi. The sequence goes on along the minus strand of CAWUFW010002141.1, from coordinate 1,091,278 downwards.
TTGTACTGTAACAATTTGGTTGAAAGTCTTGCAATCCTGGGTGTGTGCTCCTTTATTTTCTCACCTGACAGGATAGAAACTAAAGGAATATGATCAGTTCTCAGGCCAAAATGGTTTCCCCAAATGTAAGGATTGAATTTCCTGATGGCCCACCAACAGGCTAGCAGTTCTTTCTCAATCACAGAAAAACTAATTTCTACTCCCCTCAGCACCCTGGAAGCATACCCCAAAGTGTTTTCTGTGTTACCATTGTCCTGGGTGAGAATGGCCCCCAAACCGAATCCACTGCCATCAACAGTTATGGTACATTCTTTGTTTGGATCAAATGGCTTGAGAACCCTGTCACCTACCAATTGTGATTTGATCCAATCAAACACAATCTGACAGCTCTTGTCCCATTTGAAAGGTACACTTTTCTTCAACATATTTGTCAAAGGTTGGACTTTTGACGCATAATCTTGTAGAAATCTCGAGTAGAACTCACAAAGACCAATAAAGGACTTCAAATCAGCCTTATCGATAGGTGGACACGCGTCCACAATGGCCTTGACTAACCCTGGCCTTGGCTCCACACCCTGTTGCGACACCACATGTCCAAGATATTCCACTTTCTCCTGGAGGAACAAACACTTTTCACTTTTGAGAACAACCCCTTTGTCCTGCATGATCCCCAAAACCTGCTTGAGAGACTTGTCATGGCTCATTCTAGTCTCACCAAAAATCAAGACGTCGTCTTGGAAAACAGCTACTCCCGGGACACATCTCAACATCTGACTCATTATTCTTTGAAACACCGCTGCCGCTGATGCTAGGCCAAACGGCATTCTACAAAATTGATAAGTACCACTAGGTGATACAAAAGCCGTTAAATGTCTAGAAGTTGGATCCAACACCACCTGGTGGTAGGCGGATGCGAGATCCAATTTTGTGAACCATCTCGCTCCCTTGGTCAACGCTAATAACTTCGTTATTTTTGGCAATGGATGTGAGTCAATCCAAAAGTTTTTATTTAGACTGCGCAAATACACACAAACACGCAAGTCCACGTTTTTCTTTCTTGCCACCACCAAGGGTGAAAGCTACAAAGATGATTCGATTGGCTCTATAATTCCCTTGGCACATAACTCGTTAAGTTATTTTTCCAACCCCTCTCTAATGCTAAAAGGAACACTCCTTAATTTATGTTTCACAGGGATGACACTGTCTTTCACTTTAATTTCATGAGTGAACCCCTTAATTTTTCCTAAACCTGCACCAAAAACAGTGGGGTAATCCTGAATGAGGTTTTCTGTGTAATTCAAAGACTCAACTACACTAACTTGTTATTTATTACCAGGTCTGAGGACCATCTGAAACAGACCCTGGTGAAACCAACCTAAGATAGACAACCCTTTGGTGGCCACATAAGCCTTGCCTAGGATTTTTCTACCCTTGAATACTAGGATGTCCTCAAAGAAACCAGCCAACTCAATTCTCCGCCCTTCATAGGAAACCGGTGCCCTGTCTGTGGGTTCCAAAGGTCGATCACGCCAAGTTTCTGCAAATAACTCTTGAGTAATCATTGTTATTCTTGCACCTGAGTCCACCAATAAAGTAAGCTTTTTATCTCCCACACCAATTTCAACATAAGTATCAACACAAGTGGAGGTATCCCCAATGATGACTTGTCCGTCGTTCACGACCATGACCATATCTCTCAAATCATCCTGAATGTTTTGAATACTCTCACATTCATTTGCAGAGTCCGATACATTTGCCACCCCAACCGTACTGCTTTGACCTTTGTTCAAATGCCCGCTACTACTACTATGTTTGACACCTTGACAAATTTTAGCAAAATGACCATATTTGCCACAGTTTCTGCACGTTACATTTTTGGCTGGACAAAACTTGTTTCCTTTTGAATGGGAAGAATTCCCACATCTAAAACACAAATCAGATTGATTATAAAAGGTTCTCTTTTCCGAACGTGGCACCTGGACAGTCTTAAAGTCTCTGACTCTGACAGCGCCTCGCCTACCGTCTCTTCAGTCTTCTTCTCCAACTCCTTTACGGACACTTTGGATAGATCAATGCTTTTTGCGGTACGGACCGTTTCCTCCAATGAGGGATTACCCATAGAAAGTAGTTTCTGTTGAATAGACTTGTCTGCACACTTGCAAATGTACTGATCCCTAATTAACTAATCGGTAAACGCCTCAAATTGACAATCTGCGCTCAATTGCCTGAGCGCAGAAACAAAAGTATCCACATCTTCTCCAGGGAGTTGTTCTCTTTTAAAGAATTTATGGCGAATGACTACTAGACTGGGTTGCACATCAAATTGTAACTCGAGTTTCCTAACAGTCTCCACATATTCATCAATGTCTTCTTCATCCTGCGCTCTCACCAGCGGTGGTAAATGTTTGAAGATCGTTCTACCTTCAAACCCTAAACAGTGTAAAAGTAAAAATTTCTTCCTTTCTGGACGGTATCTCGATGCACCTATTGTCCCAAGATAAGTTACAAATGCATCATACCATTTTTTCCACACAATGGATGGATTCCCTGGTGTCTCTAGAAACGATGGTGGAGCTGTAACTGACAACATGTTGAAAGGTTGAAGGCAAAAAAAAAAGATACTCAGCCCAAAAATACACTTAGTTGTGAATACACCACATACTCACATCAGGAACAAATGCTGCAGAAGCATAAAAGCGATAAAACAACACTGTAAAGCGACTGCTTTGGACCTCTAAACACTGCTGGGTAAGCGCCTCACTGCACGAAACTCACCCAATACTGCTGCGACTTCGGTGTGTGGATGGCCACATTAAGAAACAGAATCAAAACAAAAATGTCTTGAAAACCAGGGTGTGCGCGTCACCGCGCTCACTTTTGACAAAATTTGCCCAAATTAAGGTGTGGGCATTACGCGCTACTTGCTCAAAACTCGCTCTGGCACCTGCCAACCACGTATGTCCAGTGTTGCCAACCACGTCCAAAGAAAATGGCCGACAACACAGTTGCTACGCTGTAGACGCAGGCACAACGTACGTTGCCAACCACGTGGTGCCTGTTTCGCCAACCACAACAAAATGGCCGACAAGAGTTGCATGCAAACTCAGCTTGTGCGAAATGGCCACTGGGAGCGATGCATCTGAAGCTCAACTGAGGACTCTGCGCATGCGTTTCTCCGCGGATCGGCTTGTTTCACCTCCTCAGCCTCCGCGACCACCAGCAGGATAGGAATGTGCAAATACGAAGGCTGCCACGTCGATCCAACCGGAAACAAATCCTCCGCTCCTCAAGAAGAACACAGCAAAACAGGTAAGTGGACGCCTAGTGGGTTCTGCAGTACCTGTAAATCATCGCCTAAAATACTTGTAGTGAATCGATGGAAACACTGTTGAATTTACACCAAGTTTAATGTAATAAAGTACAGGTACTGCGCAGCAGTCGATCGGTTTCCAACCCCAGCACACAACTGACGATCCCAACCGCATTCCAATAGAATTAAGAATGTAGTCTCACATAAGATTCTAAGCTGGGAAACAAAGCATCTATAACAGTGAACCTCTACAGGTCTCTATGAGGGACAAAGTTTGTTTACACGGTAAATAGGAGGGAGGATCTGCTGCACAGTTGTACTGCACGACATGGCTTTAGAAACACCTTTTTACATTTAGAGATGCTAATGAGAGGAAATGTGAACACCTATGGTGAAACAGTCCTCTAGCAGAAGAGTGGCACCAAAGCTTCTAATGCAGCCTGGCCCATCCAATATTAGTTGGGCGGGGTTAATAGTCTACCAGTGGCAGAGACATGTGGCACTCATCCACACTTTCTCATATCTTTAGTCACATGTCAGTATTCCATCCCATCCTGATCATGGCACTTTGTGCAATTTCATAATGTTTTCCCCCACTCCAGGTAGCATTTTCCACCATTAGGGAAGTGGAGTTTATGGATTACTACGCCTATGTGTTTGCTGTACAAAGTGTGCAGAGTGTGTGTCTGCAGTATCTGTACGTATCTACAGAGTCTCCATATCTATAGGGTGTCTCTCTCTCTCTGCAGGACATACAGGGGGTTGTTTGCCTACAGGGAAGTGTTTCCGTTTTGTATGTCTGCATTTTTTTTGTCTATAGGGTATGTGTCTGTGGAGGAGAGTTCGTGTGTTTTTCTCATGATGTGTGATCGCGCAGAGGGGTGTATTTCTGTGCTGGGTTTACCTGCGCAGAGGAGCAAGGGAAAAAAAGCTGGGAAGGAAGCATGAAGAAACTCCAGAGGAGAGCTAGTAAGACTTTAGAGTTACCATGTCAGTTCATATAATTGATGTGGCGGGTAGACTGGACGAATGAATTTTGCTTTACAGGACAAGTAGACTTTTGTAGCAAGTGTCTCCAACAGGTAGCTCGGATACGGAGCCCAGCTGAAACATAATTCAGAGGGTCTGGAATATAGTCATTTTGCCTCTTGCGTAGGGCAGGGGACAACACCACAATTTGGCAGACCCTTGAAATGACAAACAGCCAAGCCAATGGAAAAGCCCCAAGCTCAACACATACACAGTGTGACTGACAGCACAAAGTCTACAACACGACCAATCACCAAGCAGAAAATCCGACTGCTCCCTGGCAGTAAAGCAGGCCTGTGCTGCTAACCACACCATATGTCTGTGAGCACAGGGCTAGGAAAGAAGAATAGAGTAGTTGGAGTGCTGGACTGCAGGAGTCTGAGTGAAACTGTGCACGCTTAATGAAAATGACAATCTGATGACCTTGTCTGTGGTGGCAACTATTATAACAGTTATATCTGTTAGTGGATTAGGACTCATTTAATTGATCATAAGGAGCAACTAATATAGAAGAGGTTGGAGATTTCTACTGTAGCATTTTGTCTCTTGGTCAAGTAGTTTATTTGAAATAATCCACACCCCTGACTACGGCAATCAGATCATATCAAACTTGGTCTATTGTATTTCTCTAACGGTTACATCTGATACATTGACGGGCCTGAAATAAGCAAACTTTAGTAAACTCCAAGTTCCTCAAAGGCAGCCAGGGACACCCAACCATTATCCCCAAACAATAACAATTGCCGTAAAGCCTCCAGTTCTATAAGTTTGAAGCCCAGTGTGTAACCTTGTTAAAAGTGGACGAGCTGTAAGCGGACTACATCCTTCTTCAAAAATGATACCTGTGGTTGGACATTGAGTTTACTGTATGATGTTGTATCTGAGCTTGTAGCCCCCTCTCATCACTTAGAGAAAGCCTTGACTGCTCTACTTTGCAGTCTCTGAAGCATTAAGTGCCCAATGGAGGTAGCTTGGTTATCCAACTGGAGTGCACCAGCGCTGGTGGCCCTAGAACACCAGTTGTAAAAAGTAGTACCTGCCCCATATATTGTCCAGGATCTACTTACTTCCCCCTTGAAAGGGTCTCACATTCTTCACTCCACCTGCATAATCAACAAGATCGGTCTGCCCTCATCATTTATTCTGGGTTCCCTGTATTTGGTTTTGCACCACAATGGGTTAGTAATGTGTGTCAGTGCAGTTTAAAAGCAACACTATTCTTTGAAACAAAGATAACATCTTCATGCCTACCGCTGTTTTTGAAGGCAGTTTTGGAGATATTAAAGTAAAATTATCTGTAGATCCTACAAAAGTGTCTGCTTATGCTACAGTAAGAGAAAACAATCTTTTCCTTGATTTATGCAAATACATTAATACTGGTTGAGGGCACATTATGTAAATGTCAGACCTTGGGGGTGTCCTAAAACCATTTTTTATACTCTGCAATTTGTCTAAATAGAATTGGGCCCGAGGTCTTTGAGCGATATTATTTAACTTTTGACTCGTTTTTCCTGCAAGTGTATTGTTTATAAAGATTTGTGCAATGACACCTTTCATAACTTTGGGTCACGGTTCTCCTCTTGTTCGAGGCGCATAACATCAGATGTGAAATGTACTTCTCTATCAAGTTCAACAAGTCAAGAAACAGTAAGATTCATCTCAATAATTTTGCTTAAAAATAAACAGACACTGGCGGGACAACATCCACATTTGAGTTACACCCTTGATATTTGGATCCTATGTGAGGTATGAGTCACACCCTTGATATCTGGAGCTGATGCTTGGTCACCTACTAATCTTCATCCTCACCAGATAGAGTAGTGCCAAACTGTAAGAAGCCTTTGCACATTCCAATACCAATATTTAATGGTAGTGTTGTACTCTCCTGGCGGAGTCAAAAGATAATCTACTGACCCAAATAACATGATACTATCCTCTGCCACAAACAACACGCTGAAGAATGCCTATGTAGACAGCAGTTCAGGGAACAATACATTATAAGGGCCAGAGAAATGAATTCCAGGAACGAACACAAGCAAAAAAATCACTTTCCAAATGTTGACCTCACTGCATAATTTTTGTTCTGTTTACAGGAAGACATGAAGAAGAAATATACCTTTTGGGTCTATTTAGATCTAAGTGGTTATCTTGATGATCACATATCTAATACACAGGGGTACTTTTCTGTTATAAACAATATTCAATGTAATCCAATATGGTGACTACCCATTGTGAAACAGGAACAATCAAGGTCATACAACCAAGCAACAAAAATAAGAAAATCAAACCAATAAAATTTACACTAGCCATTGGTGCCATAAGAGCAACACAAATCCCATGCAAATGCATGAAATGGAGCATGTTTTTAGCAACAGAGGGAAAACAGATGAATATCAAGCACTGGTTTGCTCATCACAAAGAAAAAAAGAAGAAGAAAGAGAGTGTCTGTACACAGAGGCCAAAACAAAACAGATCTTTGTGTCTTAGCCTTGCTAAAATACTTTCAGGATAGAAGATATATAGGGTAAGAGGTACAAAGCCATCAAAGCCTGTGATTCTCGAAACCATATGGTATGTAACAGTAAAAGGATTTTTGGCATACAATGGGCCCATTTTGTGAGTCAGAAAGGCAATTCTGATTTGCAAAAAGGATGTACCAATCCATACTGAACCGCAATTCGGAAAGGGTGTCCCAGTGTAGTTATGACTTGGTATGGTATATATCAAAGGGTTGCAACCTCAATTGTAGTTGCAAATTATTGACCAATTATCAACACTTCAAAAAAGATTGTAACTGACTAGCAAAAGGGAAGGAGTCTCCTTGGGATTGCTTTCCCTTTGGGAATGGTACAAAAGTATACCTTGGGCCTGTAAGTTAAAAGTCACATGTGGACTACAGCACTCATTGGGCCTTCCACTACAGAGGCAATGTAAACACGACTGCAGGCTTGCCACCAGCAGCCTGACTGTGCTGGTTTAAACTACAAATTTGAACTGTCAAAGTAGCCCCTTTTTGACAGGCCTAAACACTCCTTTTAAATGTTAATAAGTCACCCCTAAGTTCACCTTACATTCCCCTTTAGGCAGGGTGCATCATACTTAAAAGTAGGACATGTAAAGGTTTGATATAAACCTCCTTACAGCAAAAAAGCCTTTATAGCTATTTTCACTGCAGCAGGGGTAGCTGTTTCATAGAAATTTAATATTGGCAAACTCCACTTATGAAACTGGTACAGAGTTCATATTCACGTTCTTCTCTGCAAGAGAAATCTGATTCAGCGGGATCACCATGAATCGGGATACAACAACATTAACTCCGAGCTCCAGAAAAGTTTCCGGGTCCAAATGTATAAAGTTTCACTTGACCAACCTGCAGCCTCAATCCGATCAATGCCGAGGGTGGTTTGGGCACGAAACCTGAACTTTTTTCACCTTCGTCCACGACTTCACCAAGACCTCGGACTTCGACTCCCTATTCTCGTCGAGCCCAGCTTTGGCTCCAGCCTGCTGTCTTGCCCATGGAAGGCTTTTTTCTCCAGAACAATTTCTAAGTGAGAAGGTAATTCCTTTACCCGGACAAACATAGTACTTTTATCAGGCCTTAAACCTCGTCCTTTTCCCAGTCAAGCACAATCATATGACCACAGTTGGTGCTTAATGTTTTTTGGCGCTATTTTGAACCTTCAACTTTATAAATTCATAACTCCGGTTCAACTTATTGGAGTTTTGTCATTTTGGTGTGATTTTATTTATTAAAATTTGTTCTATGTTTCTACATGGTATGGGAGTTCTCATGTGTGGTGTTTAAACTGTATTACTGTTTGAATACTGCATCAATACTTTACACACTGCTTCTAAGTTAAGTCTATCTGCTCTGGTTGTGTGATGGAACAACACATTCATTTACCACGCACACCTTTACAACGCAGACACTACCATGCATGAGCCACTACCACGCACCCCATTACTATGCATGTCATTACAATGCACATTTATAAGGGCACATTGTAAATGCCATTACCACACATACAGTCACCATGCATACCAATACAACGCAAACACTTAACACATTTCTTGACTCATCGGTGCAACACTAAAACATTTCACTTAAAACAACTGACAAAGACAGGATTATGATGCACACAAACGTTACACAATGTTAATTAGCCAAGATGTGCGCATCACTGTAAAACTGGCTACAGAATATACTGTGGAATATGCGCGCGTACAATCTGAGGACTAGAGTGTCAACAGCTAAACTAGAGGTGTGCACGTCACCGCTATAGCAGGAGTGCACTATGGTATCCAACGCTGTGAACACTAGCACCGTATTTCTAACTTGACATAAGGTGAGCCCATCACCGCAATAGTCGGAGCGTGTGACAAATTAACTTCCTACTAAATAAATGCTCGAAGCAACTCCTCCCTAAAATGGCTTTTGCAGGATGACGGTCTAGTCAATACTGCAACCATCCTACTGACGCTCGATCAGGCTACGCGCACGCGCCCATACTGTAACTTAGCTGCCCAGTCAGTAAAGGAGCTCATGAGATGTCTCAAGAAAAGGAGCTCGTAGGAGATCTCGAACGCACCCTCATGCATAAGTCCTTGCAAGTAATAAGTAAAAAAAATTATAAAATATAAATGATATCACCATAACCGATCCATGTTGCCTGCTCTCCTGCCACCTAAGTAGGCAATTATGATTGAAATCTGACAGCAGTTAAGACAGCAAGGACGTCTCGGTGCTGTTCCTGTGTGGACACACTCCTCCTGCGTTCAGAATCCTAAACTTCTCGCCGTAGCAGAGGAGACTCTGTGAAGTCAAAACCTTTACCATGCATTTTTTAATGCAGACATTGCCACTTCTTAAACTCAGATACTACCACTCCCAAGGTCATGAAACGAGCCTCTGGACTTAAAAAAGAATGCCTTTTCATAGTGCTGTCATCGTAATGCAGTGTAATGTAGTTGCATTTGTATAATCCCATAAGGGGGTGGATTTAAATTAGACTCTGAAGATGTCCATCGTTGGATGACGAATTGCCGTGTGGTCTATGTGAGAAGTGTTTTAGAGCTAGATCTAGAGTTTAAAGGATGGTATTCCATTCAGCACAGTAGCGGAGGACATTACTACTGTCATAGAAGTTCCAGTTGAGCTACAAAAAGTTTGGTGACAGGCTGCTGCTGTCAATTTTGACGGCCAACCACCAAGCTTTAACAAACTTTTTTTTTTTTTTAAAACAAACACCCACAGAGTACAGAGAACCCCCAAAAGTACAGACCTCCTAAAACAAGGGAGGATGTATGTTGAGTTATTTGTTCTGTCTTCATAACCAGGTATTACCTGGCAGTGAGGAACATAAAAAAGGACATCACATCCTTCACCCTAAATAGAGTGGGCGATGCAATATGCTTCCTTCGACTGGCCCTACCCCACTGGCCCGTCGGAGGAAGCCTTCTGTCATCAAAGCCAATGGGGTTGCATTGATGGAAAGCGGAGGCTTCTCCCGAACCTATATAGGGCGGGCAAACCTTCAGCTTAATAAAGAGAATACTCCATCGATTCGCTATGGAGTACCATGTCAGGCAATCTATAAATCACCCCCTTGGTGTTGTACATGAGTGACAGAGTGGTGCTTTTATTCCTATCTTGGGTCACTGCACTTGATGGTTTAGTGGTTGGAGGGAAGAGTGAGAGCTAGAGTGCAAGAAATATATCAACTGGTTTTTGTGATTTATTCTGCAGGTCCTATTAATTCCCCTCATATGACAACCTAGCAGCCCACGTCCTGTGCTGCACACAACAGCATGACAAATGCCCTATATAATTCTAGGAGGCACAGAACCGATTCAGGAGAAGGGCCGAAAATGATGCAGTATATTAGCCATTCATGATAAAGATTTGCACATTCCCTACAAAAGAAGTGGGGCTTATAGGCCAACACAGAAGTTTCTCCAGCTCTTTATCTAACATTCCAGGTAAGACAGGAATCTTGTACAGGGCTGCACTACCTACAGGTAGTCAGAATAGGAGCTCTAGGATTATTCGGAGGGCCAGTCATAGGTAAAAGGACTTGGTATAATCAGCCCTAAGGGCAGAGTCGCTTGCTTGTTGCTGGCATTGCTTGCAGGCAGACAGCATTAATACGGCTTAATAGCCACCAAGTGAACAGAGGTGTATGCCACAGGATGCTCTATGCAAAGGCAAGTATTATAAATATTAAGCTGCATTAGTATATACATGTATGAAAGTGCCCATCAGGAATATTGACAGAAGGCCTCTTCATGCATTCTAAATAACAAAGCATAGCTTCATAATTAAGCAGAATTCGTTCACAAGTTCCATCACTTAATTGAAATAAATTGGATAAAATGAATTATGTAAAAAGAGTGTGGAACTGTAGCTTGCTACATTCTGCTGTGGACCAAACGCGGGCATTCTACGGGATAATCAGACCAGGAGAAGCAGCTCATGTTCTCAACTGATGTTGTTTTCAAGGAAACGATACTATAAAACTCACAAGTTCTGTTGGTTTCTCCTTGTCCTCAGCAGGGGGGAGAATTGTGTCTGCAAGTGTTGGCTTAGCATTAGAAATACGTTATGTCCTTATCACTGTCATCTGAGGCTGACTGGCCCCAGCAAAGGCTCCAAGCGCACGAAGAGGGACACACAACAACAGCTCTCTGATCATAATAAGCAAGGAGCAGATAGGAAGTGGAGCAGTTTGGTCAACATAAGCAAAAACAGCTCCAATCAATCACAGGAAAAGAACAATTCCTCCATTTGTTGAAAGTCCGACAGGCAAGTAGACTTTCAGAGAATGCACAACCTGCAAACTAAAAGTAAATTTTTACAGCTGGTAAGGTAATAATCTGGTCCAATTAGAGTACATTTTACATCTTAATAAAGATCAGAAAAATATGCTCGTGATATATGCATGATGTGGACTGTGATGCAGTCACGATCCACCATGTCAAGAGAGGTTATGAGCAAAGCCAAGGCAGAAATACAGAAACCCATCCACATTGAGAGAGAGAGAAATGCTTTTCTACATGTACAGAACAGAAATTGCGGTTCAGTAACATGTTACTGATTAGCAACTTGTGCTCAGCGATTCGGTATTTGGGTCGTGTTTAGGGCGTTCCTTCCTAATGCTGAATCACAGTGGTATGTAAGAATGTTTTGTGACTAAGTAACGGCTGCAAAACATTCATTTTTTACCGACATCTCAAGGGTGGTGGTAACCATTCGCAAATGGGAAGGGGTCCCTACGAGACGACCTCTTCCCCTTTGTGAATGTAGAAGCAAATATTTTTTAAGAGTACTGCCCACTCTTAAAAATTAAACTTCAAAGTTTAATTTTTTCTTTATAAATGGGCTGCATTTTAAAAAGCAATCACAGACATGGTGGTCTGCTGACTCCAGCAGGCCACCAACCCTGTGATGCCCGCAATTCCTAATGGGTCACAAATCGAGACCCACCTAATTAATATTCATGAGGTAGGTGAATTGCGACCCCATTAGGAATCACTAAATGAAACTCAATGGGTTTCATACATAAGAAATTGCGATTTGCAAAGAATTGCAATCAGGAAATCGCAATTACTAAAATGTGTACATATGGCCCTTAGATCTTTCACTGTGTTACCTTTATTTAAATAAGAGACTTATTTCCTTTCTAAAGAACTAATCACTAAATGTTGTGTGTTGTCCCAGTGTTGGTGCTGGAGTTCTAAACTTGTATCACTCTCCAAGAATAACCACTGACTGTTTGACCTTGCTTCCCCTTAGCGTAAAAAGCCTAAAAGGTATAGGCATGGCATTGATATAAGCTATAGTAGCCAGTCACTGGGGTACAGTGACAAAATGCAACACTTGCCACAAGACAACCCTGTACCTCCGAGTCTCTTGGGTACTGGAACATTATCATGACACCACATTCTGGTGCTTTTGCACTGCATCAGATATGATGGCTTCAGCCTGTGATACTACACCACTCTGGAGGTAGGATGGTCGTTTATAACTCCTGTTCCAAGAAAAGATGGTCTACTGTGCAATGTGGTCAGGTATGATCCAACTTGTAGTTTTCTGTGCTTGGTGAGGATAGGAAGGACTACACAGACAACAATGGCGGAATGGTGCAGGGCTCCAGAGCAGTCCTAGTGCACCTGCTTCAGTAGGGGAGTGCTTGTCTCCTGCACCATAGAAAAAAGATAGCTCCATTTGTGGCTATCCCGGCTTGAGAAGGAGCAGCATCAATGGTCATTTGATGGGGTCAAAATGAGCAGGAAGAGGTAATTTACCTATCCATCTTCCTGGGTTACTGAGATTGATATTTGGGTCTAGCCTCACACTTTCAATGAGAGGGTTCCACAGACGCTGAAAAGAAAAATACAGCAGGAATCGTGTGAGGTCTTACACAGGAGGGAACATCATGGCATGTAGAGGGCTCTGAATGGCTACCACTTGTCTGACTGGACACATAAAACACAATATAAGAAGGGAGACGTTTGAAATGGAGAAGGATCTCCACTTTTATCTTCTTAAGGAAGCATCTGAGTATTTTATGCACAATAACATTCAGCATGTGTTTTACAGGAGATGATCATCCGTCTTCAGTGCACAATTTAAGCAGAAGGCTTTCGAGGAAAATATATCATCCTCACTTACCAGCTCCAAGAACCCCCTCACGACCTGCCGTTGTTTCAAGTTGGTCTCCCCATCCAGGTTGGCAGTTTCAATGTGGCACAGTCCGTCAGGGTCACTGGAAGACAGCAGCAATATATCTGCTGGGACAATTTCATTGCAACGTAGCTGTATGAAGTCTCCAACCTGCACATCCTTCCAGTATCTCTCCACATATTTTCTCTCATTCCTGAAAAATAAAAATATGTTGAGACTTTATATCACAACAGCAACAGTTCAAATGCATAATTTAAGTATGTACCTCTTTTCCACTGACACATATCTGTATTTACTTAGTGTGACTAAAACCACCTTAAGTTTAAATGTTAATTATTTCCGTCAAGGCATCTCAGATTACATAGACTTTGTATCTTGGTATAACAATTTTAAAGAATTTTAGCATAGTCTGATTTTAAATAATTGTCGTAAAATGAAATTCTCTATGTAACATCGATCGTTTGATGCAGTGCAGGTTCTACCGTACTACTGCATGTTATTTTAAACTAATTTATTGTTTTATATAAACTTTGTGGATAGGTAGCACTGCAGCTAAAAGTATGTTTAAGAAATGAATATTATGTACTTTTATGCATTTTTAATGCGAAATAAAGTTTGCAATTGAATAGGATTGACTAGAAGCACTTCTTCAGATGGTGCATAACAACTCAACAACAGGTGGGTACACGACTTATGAGAAGAGGTGGGGGATTGCTCTCTGGTGAAGTGTTACATTTCTACTGTAGAGAAAGTTTTGACTGCTATATTGTTCAGAGGCACTATCGGGGGACAAATAAAATACTCGGGTGTTTTTTAACAAACCCAAATGCTAAAGGGCTCATTTAGCACAAGGCAACCGGGCTCCCAAGCCCCTGGTTTAATAGAGGTTCGACTCTGCAGTGACCTGCATGCCGTATTTAAGTTTTGCGGCCATTAAAACTGGGTATTTTCATTGAAAGTGCTGTTGCTGTTCGAAATTCAGCCATTTTCCCACCTCTAACTGTGGCGGGGGAACGAAGACGTGTGTCAATGTGGCATCTGCCAATTTTTAGGTGGGTTGAGGACAGTTACTGCCCACCTCTAAATGAGCCCTAAGTTGCAGTTTTTTTAATTAAAAAAAGCAAATTACATACAACCTGCATTATACTAATTTAGGAAGCCTATTTCGTTAAAAGATAGTGAGTAATTTGGTATTTGATAGCAGAAAACTAAGTGAAAGAGCTATAATCCATAGCATGATGGACACGTGCATCGGGAAAGCCATCACATCTGGATTTCGCAAGCCTGACATTTTTTTAAATTTATTCTTTTGAGCAAATACATGAAATGTGCCATATCTGCCCTGGCAAGCTGATTCGTTTATCATTGGTGTTTCTTTCACAGTTTATTCTGGGATGAATGAAAATAATACACTTGATATGACTTGGGGCCAGCTCGGAAGTACGGGGACGCTGCTGCTACATGTCGATTACTATGCGGGCCACTGACACCAGTGTCCTTGTAGTCACTGCAGGGATGAACCACAGACCACGAGGACCGTTTTGGAAATAGAATGGGATAACATGGAAGTCTGTAGCCTAGAATGGAGTGCAATGCTGTCACCTTTCACCAGGTTGTATTCTCCTAGTTACAATGTCCGCTTGCTAGCCAGTCCTCTCAGTTCCATGCACATATTACCCATGTTTGCGATAGGTAGGTTGTATGCACAGATGTGATGTGTGACATTATAGTATCATGTTTTTTAATGCTTTCTTTTAAAGTGGTTTCTTTCCAAAACATTCTCCAAAATATACAGAATTATTATATTCCAAAAAGTTCTGGAGAGCCACATTCTCTACCCAGGATGTTTACGGTATCATACCATTATAATCCTACTATTGATACAGTCACAACGTACATGGGCAGCTTACACTAAAACTTATTATGTCAGAGTTATGTATGTTTTGTACATCATCGACTATCTCTCATGTATTACATAGGCGTAGGAAGTTGAACTCCATAGAATCATACTCATACAAGAAAATGGCGTAGAGTCCAGACAAAACATTAAACTGCAATCAACCCCTATGCGCTTAAGGATCTTTGGCCAACCACAAAAACTACTAAAGTCCAAAAATGAAAGCACAATGGGCCGAATTCACAAAGGTTCGTTTAGCCATAAACATATGGCCAAAAATACTGGAATAAATGAAGAAAAACCTGCTGGAATCAGTGCATAAACACCAACTCATGTGATTATTCCCGTTCCATAGGGAACACTTGTAATGTTGAAGTAATATCACAACCGGGAATTAACACACCACACAGTAAGTGGGGCTTCCTGGTGCATTATTACATTATCAGCAGTTATGATGACCTTGTAATGAGGCCCGCAGTAGTGACTATTGCTGGTAGAAGAAAATCCAATGTCAGGGAGAGAAGGTGCTAATGAGAAAATACAAGAGAATACAGCGTGTTCAGGATATTCCTTCCTAGGTTATGGGGATGAGGGGACTCTTGAAGCTTAAGGAGGCTTATTTTGAAGGAGCGCAGGTTGATGGCGGTTTTCAGGAAGAGGGGGAGGCATCTAGCAAAGGAGTTTTAATGCTGAAGCCTCCACAATACAAAATGTAGCTTCACAGTCATTGTTACAGGAATCAACACTACATGCCTCACAAGGAGCTGACAACCTCTCACTCCAGCCACAGGTACCGCCCCCTTCTACAAGGCACTTGGAGTGTTCACTCACATCACTTTCTACAGTATCACAGCTCGCAGTATTAATCATTCAGACACCACACACGGTTTTTACAGGGTTGCTATGATATTCAAGTGACGAAATACTGAGGAGATGGTGTGGGGTGGGTTACTGCGTGGTAGTAAGATGATCAGAAAGTGGTGGTGGTGAGGTTTGTAAACAAACGACCCGACTCACTAAGATTTAATCTGTGAATGTGTCTTACTCCTGGAAATACAGGAGTAAGTCACAACTATGTGAGATGTAAGCAATAATTACTCACAGGAAAAGCTTGGTGAAAATTAAAACCCTTCCTTCATAGGCCACACCACAATTCCACACTATTCTAGATAAGCACTGCACATAGCAAAGTGTCATAGCCGTCCGCTAATGTGTTTCAGCACCTCATCAGTGGTTTGAAGCGATACATAAATGCAATCAGAGTACAATCAATGTATCAATCAGCAATTTTGAGTCAAATGCCAGTGCCATTGCCCTTTATCTAGTCCACAACTACTCAGACGTTATTGTGTGCAAATTTCTCAGTAGTCAAATATCTCAGTAGTCAAATATCGTACTGAGCCCTTTATGTATCAGTTCACTGACCGGCTATTCTAGGCCCACAAAAGATAAAAGGAAGGTGGATCAAACAGGAATACTAGTCTAAAAAAATGAGCAAAATGTGCATAGTTGCTCTTTTTAGAATTTAAATAACCAAAAAGCACTTCGGATTTGTTGTACCCACACATCACTCTTCCATCAACGGTTATGATCATGCAACATCATTCATTTTCATCCTCAGTCCTTCTTTCACTTACAATTATATTTTGTCCTAGATGTCAAACATTGAAACAATAAACAATTTGAATGTTTGACATGATTTCTTCAACTTATTACACCGAGACCTGATGCCCTCTATGCTAACAGTCCCCCCCCCCCAGGTGGACAATATGACTGAACTCAAGCTGGATCCTGTCTCCCCCTGCAACTTTTGTGAGGGAAATATTAGGTCATCCAACTCCCCTCTCCATAAGGGGTCTCATCCATTATCTTATCCTATGCCGGCTGCTGGTTGTGATAGCCTCCCCTACATTGAGGAAAAGCTGGCCGACCTCAAGCACGATCTCCTTACTGTCAAAGATAACCTGCAGACCCTCTTACATTTCTCCTTGAAGATGGAAATGTTTTGTAAACTCTATCCCTCCCTTGTGACTGATCAACCTAGCCTTCCAGCAAGTGTTAAACACTGCGGATGGGAAATGTCTCCTCTCAATAGCCCGCTTAGCCTACTCTGGAGAACTCGGCCTCTTCCAAATCACCACTCCAGGCCCCATAGGTCTATGCCTCAGTTGTCGGATGATGACACTCTCTCAATTCTATCGTACAATGGCTCTTGTTGTGTCTCCTCTCACTCACCAATCAACATCCCAACTATCTCCTCTGACCCTTTTAGAGAACCAGGTATTAACTTAAGATCTGTGAACAAGGATAACCTACTACAGGTCACCACTTCTCACCTAGAAGCGGTAACAACCAACTCGCATATCAAATTGAAGCTTCTCAACTGCAGATCAGCAGTGAAACATGCAGCTGATATCTCCGAACTCATCATCACGCAAGAATTGGACCTCCTGATCCTAACTGAAACCTAGCTTAATGACTCCTCCTCCCCAATTCTTGACATCTTAGTCCCTCTTGAAAACGGCATTATAAGACTCGATAGACCTGTTAAAACTGGGGGGGGGCATTACTTGCATCCATCGCTCCAGCCTCACGTTAAAACAGGCACAAACTACTATGATGTCCTCCTGTGAGCACCTAGACACTGAAATCTGGAACAATGGCAAGATTGTCTGCGTGCTCCACACAAGATCATCCCCCAGGTGATAATCTGCTCTTCATCGAGCAAATTATGGAGTCCATTACCTCATGCTCAGACCAACACCCCAGCCATATCTTCCTCTGGGGTTTTAACCTTCACTGGAACGACACAAATGATCCCTTAGTGGGCTCCTTCAAGGCTTTCCTCTCCGACTTTAACTTCACCCAGGCCTGCAATGGACCCACCCACAAGGGCTCCACCCTTGACCTTATCATAGCTAAGACAACACCATACAACTTGATGACATTATACCCTGTGACTGGTCGGATCATCACCAAATATCCTTTCACGTCCGGGAAATGGTTCTGATCAGACAAGGTCAACCGCTCAAAACCAAACAGCTGGTTCGTAATCTGAGAAACATCAACATCAACGATCTAACATTCATTAGCAAAAATCTTCTTCCGCCACCCCCTAACATGACCAACCTGGATGACCTTACGGATCATTACATCAACACTATGACAAGTATATTCAAAACAATTGCTCCGAAGCAACTCAGAAGGATTCAGATCAAACAAACCAAACCCTGGTTTAATGGCTCCATAAATGAGGAACGTCGCAAACTTAGGCTTTCGGAGAGACTATGGAGAAATTTTCCCTCCATTACAAGCCTTAAACAGTAAAGGAGGACGAGAAGGGCATATAACAAATATATCTGTAGTGCTAAAACCGATCACTTCAGGGCTCAGCTTGACAGTGCTAAAAACAGACCCAAGAAACTATTTGAAATCATCAAACAACAAGCTAACCTCTCTACCAATCATATCCCTGCACCCATGAACTCATGCCCCAGTGGGGAAGACTTCTCAGCACACTTCTCTGAAAAGGCAAGAAAAATTTAACTTGAACTGCAACGCGCAGCACCAAATTTGCTGCCTCTGAACTCCCTCACACCCTCAGCGGAGCCTACGGTAGCGAGAACACCTACTTCCTACCCCACAGTTTGCTCTCCTAAAAACAATGCATCTTGGATTTCCTTTCTACTTCCAGATGATGCGGAGCTGCTCCAATCTATGGCGTCTTTAAAACCTCCCAATCACTTCAGCAATCCTCTACCCGGTAAGTTTTTCAAAGAACTCAATTTGGCCATTCTTCCACTTTGGTCCCTGATTATTCAAGAATCTCTTGTGCATTGTAGGATTCCTGATTGCCTCAAGATGGGGCAAGTCACTCCCATCCCAAAAAAGCCTAATGCTGACTTTGCTGATCCTAACAATTTCCGTCCAATCACCAATATCATGACTTTAGCTAATTTGCTCGAGAAATGCGTTCACACACAGCTCTGCATCCACAGCAAGAAATGTCAGCTCCTTGACCTCTACCAGTCAGGTATCAGAGCGGGTCACAGTACTGAAACAGCTCCAACTCACATTGTTGATGACGCCTTGAGATCTCTTGACCAAAATGTTTCTTGTCTACTGATCCTTCTTGATTTGTCCTCAGCATTTGACACCGTCAAACATGAAAACCTGATTGCTCTTCTTCAAAATAGGAGGGGGCTATCGGGCGCTGTCTTAAATTGGTTTGCCTCTTTCCTACATAACCGAACGCAAAGAATCAAAGTTAACCACTCCCTTGCAACTAGTACTCCGGTCACTATTGGAATACCTCAAGGTTCTGCACTTTCGCCCATGCTTTTCAACCTTTTTCATGGAACCACTCTCCGATATTCTGAACCGCTCTAACATTCAATACCATATGTATGCTGATGACACTCAACTGTATTTGAAAATCTCCTCGCCAGATGACATAAAAACTCTAAATTGTGCGCTTCTAAAAACTCAACAGTGGCTAACTCATAATCAGTTGTTGTTATATACCCTCAAAACAGAATTCCTCCTGATTGCCCCCCGCAATCACTCTGCACCTACTCAAGACTGGCTCAAACAACTTACTGCTCTTAACTGCACCCCTCATGTTGTTGACTCTGCTAGATCTTTAGGAATAACTCTGGACAAATACCTAAACATGCAAGATCCCATCAGTGCTACTATTAGGGGAGCCAATCATCAGCTCATCACTCTAAGGAAAATCAAGCCATTCTTACCTTCTGAGGACATCCAGTCAGCAGTCCAATCCTTAGTTATCTCGCGCTTAGAATATGGATTGGTGACCCTAGCTGGGTTAACTAAAACAAGATTGGCTCCTCTTAGAGCCACTCTGAACTCTTCGGCCAGACTCATCACGGGCTCCGGAAAATATGACCACATCACACCAGACCTAATTCAACTAAACTGGCTGTCCATCGAAGCAAGGATCTGTTTCACGATAGCTTGCCTGATGCACAAAGCTATTCAATACAACACCCCCGTTTACATGGCAAAAAACTTGAGCTATCGGGCTCGAGTTGGAACTTAAGAAGCTCTAATACCCTACTTTTGAAACCTCCCAAATTCAATAAGAAAAGAACATACAAATAGTGCTTTCTCTGGTCTTGCTCCAAAAATATGGAACGCTCTTCCTACCCAGATCAGATCTACTGCCTCATTCAAAAACCATGTCAAATGGCTAATCCTGAATGACCATCTAGAGCAATAGCCCTGGAGCCATCTTAAACTACTTCCATCTCCTGTTTGACATTCTTTTATACCTTTTGTTCAAAAGTTCTATCGGTGTTTCCTCAAATGCCTTTTGATTTATTGCTCTGCTGGAACTTTACATATCCCACAAGATGGGCTGATTATCCTGGGTCAACATCATTATTTAGTTTTTCCCCTTGCTCCCCTATGACTTTGCTGCTTTTCATGTACTTCACATGTTCCGCTTTGATGTTGTACTCATGCTTTTACCTCATTCCAGTTACGCTCCTTTGTACAGCGCTCTGATTCCCGTTCGGGTCATGTTCGCGCTTTATAAAACTTTTCAAATAAAATGATTTGGAAAAAAAGAAGTATCCTAATTAAAAATATGAGCACCTAACTTCAGTAAAACCCTTTACAAGCACTAATTGTACAGAGAAAAAAACTTCTGGGAAGTTGCTTGGTAAAGTTATCTAATCAATAGAATGTGCAGTCACTAAGGAAGCCAAACTCTCTCATGGCTTCCGCTCAGCATTGAACCGACAGGAGATACAATCCGTTAGGGTCTATATTGCCTAATTATTCAATGTAGCGACACACACACTGAAATACCTTATCCCAAAGGTACCAACTATAAGTGACTTTTCTAAGGATTTCTTATCTCAGCTGCACAGCTTTATTAACAATCACTGGCAAAACCAATAGTTTTGTCTTTAGTGTGCAAATGCATGGAAACACAGGCGTTCACAAATGTTGCTTACATGGACTGCACACAGAAGTGATGTTTATCACATTAAAGGCGGTCCCTGCTCCGACAATGCTGGGAAGAAGGCAGCAACACGGTTTTCGTTCAGCATAAAATGCATATTGAAAAGTTGAATGTGACGATCAGCCTGATGATTGAGTGTACTGTTCAGATGTAAAATAGTCCCTCGTGCATTCAGTGGAAGCACTTCCTGGTAAGTGGAATCATGCATCAAACAGCCAACTGCATGAAATGAGAGAGCAATACTCCCCTCGGTGGAGACAGTGCCCACTTTATATACATTTAAACGATTTGGTAACAATAGGTCACCAAACAGTAGGACGGTCAAGCAACACCTACAGAACAGGTTTCTTAAAGTACAGGTTGGGATCACTCCTACAAGAAAGAATAGTTAGTGTGAGGTCTGAAAAAAAAATTCTCAGAATGTGCTGACAAATGTATTCTGAATCATTATTTGTCACGTTCTGATCTATTTACTTATTCTTTTTTTCCTCACAACCATTTTAGGTATACCTTGAGAGAGGTGCTGTCTGAAAGAGCCACTGTTGCCAATACTTTGTAATATACATAGTTTGCATTGGTGTAACCTCTCTCACCTCATGCCGTTGGCTGTTCTGTGCATCATTCCACTTTGTTTATCAATCCACCTCGCCTTGGGAAAACAGCAATGTATTGCATCAGGGACTATTTCACATCTCAAAAGTAGTCTGAAACATCGCCTATTAAATTTTTTAACTCATACATACATTTTATATTTTAAATGTGTATTTATTTTTCACTGCAGCAGGCTTTTTAAATGTTTTGATCAGTACTCGCAATGCAAGCCAGATCCTTTGGCTTTGCCAATAACTGTTTTTAATATATTCAGTATACAGTTTAGTCATGTCATGTTTACAATCTATTTCCCAACAATTACCCCCAGTGATGGTAATTAGAAGTTCAGCATCTGAGTAAGCTATTCCAAACACTTTGGGATTGTATGTTATAGAACTCTATTTTTCCAAGTGTGCCGTTCAAAATTATGAATTACTACACAACACGAGAACCTTAAAAGGGGACAGTGTATATAGAAACTTGGTGTGGAAATACGTTGCACTGCCCTAAAATTGTGGTCTAATTTCTTGCCAACACATGACAGTGTAATGGAAAAAGGAGCGCAGTTTCCTGAATAAAAACTAAGCATATATATTCTTTAATGTAACAGAAATGCTGTTCACTTATTTGTGTTCTGATGCCATTTTCTGCTAAGTGGATACCCTGTGGCACACTATGTTTTCCAACTCAAAAATGAGATAAGACAGACAGGAGGAGTGCATTAAGGGCACTGATCCACACCCACGGCTCATGAATATTCATAAGCCAGGCCCATGGCTTGTAGCGCTCTGAATTCCTATACTATGAAAGCCTATTAAGAGTGGAAGACCTATGATTATAGATTTACAGCTCTTGGTCGAAAGACAGCTGTTCTCCTTCTCCTCCGAGTCTGTTGTCCTCTAGGTTCTAGAACATCTTTCATTCCACTCTTTGATTTGTTCCTCATCATCTGGCTACCTGCCGACTTCTTAACCGCTTCGACGCGGGTGGAATTCCCCCGCTGTGCGGGAGAATTCCACGCGTGCGCGAAACGGACGGCCCCCTGCCGTCCTCCGCACACGCCCACCGTGACGTCGGACGGCCGGGGGCCGTCCAACGCATGGAAGAGGTTAAAACCCATCTTTTTATAACATAATTGTTTTACCTCAGGGTGGTTGAATCTACTAAGAGGACAACTACTAGTGACCGTATGCTCCAATAAATGAAATAAATAATCGCATCTGAAACACACCGGGTATCAGTACCCGGATGAATTGATAATGGCTCTGTGCATTGCATTTGTTCGGCCTATGTTACTATGGGCATATCTATGTACTGATATTCCGACAGATTAGCTACACGTCTTGCCGGATAGGACAGCTGCATAGCACTAGCCTCTACAATTACAATGTGGGTCAAGAAAAAATATCCCAAAGCCCAGCTGCTATGCGAAAAGTGCTTCAAAACCCCACCAGGGATAACGCATGCTATATAAATGCAAACCCTTCCCTCCTCTATCCCTCCATTATCCTTTTCAATTCAAATAATAGACAAACATGTCCACCACTCAAATTAATTTCATATTTCCCTATACCAATTCACCACTAATCCTTTTTGGGTTCCGGAGTAGTGTGCTACTCGCTGAAAAAGCACTTGGATGCCTCATCAGGGGTAGTAAGCGCTATACAAATGCAATTACAATGTTGCAAAATTGTACCAGTGTCATTGTAGCGTTTTTTCACTTTGTAATTGTAACTGCATGTATGTTTATAGCGCTTACTATCCCTGATGGGGTGTTGAAGCACTAACGCTGCTCTGGAGCCCAAGGTTAGTAGTTAGTCCAGTGCTATTTGTTAATGTTGGTTTTGGGAGTTAGTCTTCTGTGCTCAAGCAAACCAATCCATGTATTCCAGTTTCTCTGTGGCAGACTAAATTGATACGAGGGAGGTGTTATCATGGGAGTGGGGGCAGTGCAGATCTTTGGTGGGGTTAGTAGGTGGGGTTAGTAGATGAGCTAGAGGAAGTACGGTGTTGTTAGGTTGCAAGGGTTTGACTTTTAAAATAGGAGAGGTTGTGATTGTTAAAATGAGCTCTGGGCAAATTGCTGAAATACATTAATAGAGATTAAGGAACGCATGCAAATGACAAACTTCTTGAGGCACTGCCCTTTGGTAGATGGTAGGGGTGGAGCTGCATAATCTGCTGTGCAAGGTGAAGGGAACCCTTATGGCGGGCCCAGCTTTTAGTATTCCTTGACCTCACTTTGATTTGGGCTGATGTCAGCCAGTGCAAAACCTCACACCTCTGTGCCTTTGTTGTGAGTGCTCCAGGCTGGGCATCATTACACATAGGCTGCGTCTGGAGAGCAGCCTGGATAGGACATTTGAAAGGAGAACCACTTCAAACTAGTTCTGCAGCATGTAGACTTTAGAAATATTCATTACTTGCTTTAAAGTCCTTCCAGACTGTCTTAAAACAGCTGCAATGAAGGCTGGAGTATGGAAGCATCAAGAATACAACATGAACATGCACTGTTGTGGTAACGAATGCACAGCAAGGCAGTCAGTAAAAATGAAATGCATACAATGGCAAGGCTGTGAGCGAGTGAGGCATCCTCCAAAATGGGAACAGAAGGTAGCGTACCACGGATAGTGATAAGATCACCATTACATGGATGACACAAACTCACATAAAAGAGCCAACAACAGCATTATAATTTGGGCCAGATTTGTTTGCTTATATCTGTGTTCTAGTCAGTAAAAAGAGCTGAAATTCTGGCTCAATGACCAGGTTTTGAAAAAGAAGGAGAGGGGCTCGTCTATTCCAAAGGGACAGAGCACCAGTCAACTCAAAAGTTAAAAATTAATCTTCCCTTTGGAGATGCTAAACGCAATGCACTCACGATTATTCACCACGATTATTCACCACAATCATTCACCATCCACCACACTCTGTCCGGTTAATACTCCACTCGGGATGTTAGGGCACTTATAAATATATTTAATTGACAATTCCACAGTAGTTCAATAAAAATACACAGAGTAAACAATTAAAAAATCCATTCAAAATGTATTAAAAACCAATAAATCACAATTATACAAGTTTATTAAGTTTCCAACCTCCTGGAAAGGAATACAATGAGACAGTTACATTTGTCTTATGGCTGTTAATTTGGAATAATAAACAGCACCCTACAGGGGAATTAATTTCCTGTCTTTGTGTTGCTACTGTCTTTACCAAATTTAACAAGACTTCCAGCGTCGACGCGTTTCGGTGGAATAACTTCAATCAAGCCACCTTCTTCAGGACAAAAGTTTGAATCACTCCTCTCCTTTACGTTATTTCAAATAACAAATATAATTGTTTCTTTAAACACCTATTGTGGAAGAAATAAAAATATAGGTATGTATGTATAAAAAAGTTTGAACCTATTTCTAACACATCAGTATTACATGTTTTATTTTTAATAAAAGGAAGTTATTCCATTTCTAACTATTTAAAAACATATCAAATTATGTGGTATTTTCTCCACACTCCAAGCAGTATCCATAGGTGCTCGAACCATCCCTACTTGGGTTTTCCTCATTGTTAACACGATCATCCCGCTACATTTCTCTCAATTATGACCCAATCAACAATCATGCTCTCATACTATCTATCCAAAATAGCAACTCACCGGTGCTACAGCACTCAGTTGAATGCTGCTTCAATAAAGTTTTGATGGTTCTCGAAAAATTCTGTGTTTTCTAAGGTGGAGACATAAAATTGTTCTCATAAATTATGTTATATTTTAACATGGCCGGGGTTGCTATTGTCCCTGATGGCTACATTTCCTTACCTATGTAGCTCCACTATGTTACTGCATGGGATTTTCCAATATTCAATCGGGGGTCCATTTCTGGTCGAATCACCCACTGTGTATAGGGAAAATTATATTTAGTATAGGGAGGACAATTTTGTTCCCAATAACCCATACCAACCACTCCCATACCGAATCACCCACTCTTAGTGGGAGGAGTTACATTTAATGAAGGGAGGAAGGTTTTGTTCAAGGTGCCTCACACGCACTGGACCCAACGGCTAAGAAAAAAGATCTCCGCCAAGAAGGCCCCATCACGGGTGCCGATCGGGTATTGCAGCGCCGACCCGATAAGGAGCAGACCCAGTGATGAAGCAAGACACCTAGCTGGCTGGGTGTGTGAGGGTCTTTTTCTGAAAGGAGAAAAGATTTTCTCCGGCCCTAGAAAGCACTCCAGTGCTCTCCATACGCACATTGACCTGTAAAACACAGTAGGAACGGCATACCACCTTGTTATGGACTATTTTGGGCCTGTATGCTGGACCTAGATAAATTGGCCCCCAGTCCCTCCCTCCCTTTGTAATAATGTTTCTTAACCAGCCTTCCTTCGGGACCTACTGTCCCAGAAGACCCGAACAGCAGGCCTGTTTTGCTGCGGTTATGTGTCGGGAAGGTCTTTTAGAAGTCACTGCCATGTCAAGCTCTGCAATAACTCCCTCTCTTTGTACCTTGCCAGGTGATGGAGAGAGGCACTGCTTTTTATTAGTCAAGGAAGTTCATACAAGTCATGCCCCTCAGGGAGGCTGTCCAAGCAGAACTGGCTCTTTGCCAGTTCACAAGGTCCTTTCTTCTTCGACACCTAAGGGGAACCAATACTTGCACCCTGCAGGCTCTTTCCCAGTCAACTCCAATGCTTCTGCCAGGGTCCTCGTAGCTCCCTAGCTGAAGCCTCATGGCTTCTTGCCCCACGACCTCCCTCTAGAGCAACTTAGAGGCTCCTTCACTTATACGCTACAGGCTCCATCGCTGACAGGTCAGAGGCTCCTTCTTCGGCACCTCCCAGTATCCTTCCTTATCACCTCCGAGGCTCCTTACGCGCAGTCCACATGCCTATTCACTAGCACATTACGGGCTCCTTCCCATGTGCCTCAAAGGCTCCTTTTCAGCCCACAAGCTCCTTCTGTGGCACCTCACAGGCTCCTTCTCCACCAGTTGCCCGTAAGCTCATCAAGTGTGCATTATTTCAAATTGGACTTTTGTGCTAGATAGGATATTAGAAATTGCAATAAGCCCTCAGGAGATTGAAATAAGTAATTCTGCTTTGGCCCTAGCTCTGTAGAATGTAGAGGACAAGAAGATTCTGCCCCAGAAAATAGTGTAAAAGCAAAGGCAAACACAAGTAAAAAAAAAAAAGAGAATTGATCACCATAAATGGTCCCCAGTACTTCCAGAGAAAACTTAATTGGTATGCACCAATAAAGAATCTACAGTGCGGTGGAAAACACCTGTTACTTTCCCATAGGACCCGCACCACCAGAAATGGCAGAAGATCAATTTCATACATAGCCCCCAATATTGGAATCAGCCTCCCCTACAACTTCGGGCCTGCACCGACCATAGACACTTTAAAAAAGGTCTAAAAACGTGGATGTTCTAGATCATGGGGCGTGAGACGCTAGTATTGCACTGTATGTATCACAACGCTGGAAGAGATGGCTTGACCGCATTGCTTGTAACTGTCTATTCTTTGGTGTATTGTTATAAAATATTTTTTTTAAAAATTAAAACGTGGATGTTCTAATCAATTTCAATACCACTGTTAATATCTGTTGGAAATCTCGTAACACCACCATGAGACCCTCCCAGGGTGATATGCTTGCGCTTAACAAGACCCAATTAATAATAATAAATGTACAATATAAAGAAGCAATAGTGCATCATAGAAAACATTTTTAAAAAGGCTAACAGTTGTGGCGGAACAATGATCAACACTGTGTGGCTGCGGTATTTGGTCTTTTAGTTTGGTGGGTGTGTGTGCTTCTTGGGGCATTGAGGGAGGGTACAGAGGTGGTGGGGGAGAGCCACTGTCTAATTAAAACTCTGTGGTGCCCAACAGGTCAATATGGTTCTGTCATTGTTAGGTTTTGTATCTGAAAATTAAAATAAAACATTTTATAGAAGAAAACGAAGGATAACAGAAAATGGCAGCGAAAAAATAAATTTGGGTATAGATATCAGAAGGCCCGGAAAAGGCAAAACTAAATCCATGTGCTCCAGAACATAACCGCAATAGGTTTATCATGGGTGCATGTGACCTAAATATTTTCTGCACCAAGAGAACACTGGGGTATATAACAATGGAGATAGTGATGTGATAAAAAACAAGCAAAGGAGTAATACAAACAAATTATTAACTAGCCAGAAAACCCTGGATTCCTTGAAGCTAGAAGGAATTATAAAACTAGGAGCCTAAAATAGATCAATGCTACCTCTGAATAATATCAAAGTTAGCTACAGAGAAAGTCAAAGGATTACATCTCTAGTAACATCAACCATAGTATCAGATTTTACTGCTGACTTAGAAAGCCTAGATATTAGGATGCTCTCTGTGGGAACACATAAGAATACAATTATAGACTCAGTCAAGAGCTAGAAGAGCTGTAAGATTATGCTACGAAAGGAATTAAAGTAATTTGGTGTTCAGTTATGGGGTAACACTGAATTTGAACTATGATGAAAGTGTAGAAAAGATAGAAAAGAGAGACATTGGGAAAACCGGTGAAAAAATGTGCCCCATCAAATGCCCTACCCCACAATCCAAAGACTCAATTATTTGAGAAAATCTACTGCAATAAAATAATCTTCCCCATTTAGTAAAAGAACACTTGAAATTTTACATCAGATATTATCTTTACAAGGGGTGAAGGTTAGTGATAAATATTGTATAGTTATCATGTCAGTTAAAAAGCATATCAGGAAGACTAATAACTTATCAAACAAGCAATGGCAAAGACAATAGCTCTTGCCTATACAAGAACTATTGACTTTGCCAATGTCTTTTAGCCATGAATGTACAGCAGTACGGCTGCTGTTCAGCATGTCTGTAAGTTAGTGCCATGGAGTAGCATGGCGTAGACCAGAGTGGCGTACACCAGAGTGGCGTAGAGGAGAGTGGGTTACAGTGCAGCTGCATAAAGTGGAAAGGTGAAGGGAAGAGTGGAGTGGTGTAGGGTAGGGAAAAGTCACAGAGTTGAGTGTGCAGGGTGGAGTGGCATAGAATGGCATTGAGTGGAGTTGAGTTGTGTAGAGTAGAATGGCAGAGTATAGTGGCGTAGAGTAGAATGTTAAGAGTGGTGTCAGGTGGAGTAGAGTGATGTAGAGTGAAGTAGAGTAGTGTGGCATAGAGTGGAGTGACAGAGGTGTGACGTGGACTTGAGTGGTATATAGTGGAGTGGTGTAGAGTGGCACAACATGGAGTGGTGTAGAGTGGCATAGAGTGGAGTGGGGTAGAGCAGAGTGGCGTAGCGCAGAGTGGCGTAGCACAGATCGGCATAGTGCAGTTTGGCGTAGAGCAGAGTGGCATAGAGCAGAGTGGCATAGAGCAGAGTGGCATAGAGCAGAGTGGCATAGAGCAGAGTGGCATAGAGCAGGGTGGCATAGAGCAGGGTGGCATAGAGCAGGGTGGCATAGAGCAGGGTGGCATAGAGCAGGGTGGGGTGGCCTGGCATGGAGTGGCTTAAAGTTGTGTAGAGTGGCGTAAAGTGGAGTGGCATAGTGCAGTGTGGAGTGGGGTAGTGCGGTGTAGAATGGCTTAGAGTGCGGTAGCGTAGAGTGGAGTGATGATGAGTAGCATGGAGTGTAGAGTACAGTGGCTTAGTGTGGTAGTGTAGAGTGGCACAGAGGAGAGCTGCATGGAGCGGCACTGGGTGGAGAGTGTAGAGTAGAGTGGAGTGGTGTAGATTAGAGTGGAGCAGCATAGAGTACAGTGGCATAGAGTCGAGTAGCATAGAGTGGAGTGGCGTAGAGAGGAGAGTGGCGTAGAATAGTATGGTTGTGGGTGTCAGTAACAAACAAAGAACTGAACTTAAAATCAATGCAAAAGTTATGAGGCAGGAAGGGGATGAATGGCTGAAAGGCAACGAACATAGGTGTGCGGAAGCAAGCATCATGAAGGTGTAAATGTATTGTTAGTGTGGCATTTATAGCCATTAACAGCTTTATCCAACCCATTTAAAATGTGATGTACGAGTATGCCACAAGATGCTAACGTACAGAAACAATGTCCAAAAATGTGTTTGAAAACAGAATGAATGGAGAAAGCAGCACAAGGAATGGAAACAGATGAAGTGTCCTGCAACGAGTACCTCAATCACAGCTGTATCTGGGGATGGACACTAATTAAGATGAATCAAACTGTGCTTGGTCCATGCTCCACAGAACAAATAGGAAGTGACGCTTGGCGCACACACACAGGCCAATTAGGTGTCAACGAATGATAAGCAATGGGAGGGCTCTAAGCCCTTTATTATAAACAATACCCCTCGTAAGGGAGAGAGCATGCACTGTCGCAGGCAAGACCTAAAAAGCTGAGGTTGATTGTGAAATGAGAAGAATAGGAGTACAACCGCTGCCTCATTAAGCACTTGAAGAGACAGTAAGAAGAGGAAAAAATAAGATAGAAATACCATCAGATGGAGAAAAGTCTATATATAATGTCTATAACCCAGGGAAGAACTCAATAATGATCCAAATGAACGCTGGTTGAGGTTAGCTAGACTATACGAAAAAGGTTATGCAGATCAGCACTCCTAGTAACACATTTCTGAATGTAGCTACCTGGAATGTGGCAGGGGATTTCAAGATGCAACAAATGGCTAGAATGTGAACGTGGGACGCATGAAATTGCATTTACTGCATTACAAAAAATGTAGCACAATCCTGAAATTGACCTTACCAATGGCTACTGTAGATGGTTAAAGGGCAGTATCCTGGCAGCCACCTTGTTGGTCCCTTCTAGAAAAGGCATCCTGACTATTTATAAAAGAATAGAATGAAGTGCAAATTTAAATTAATAGGCAATGTGCAGAGGAAAGGGCAAAGGTATAGCGCAGCGACTCCTTTGGGAGGTATGGAGCCACCTACACACATTAATTATTAAAGGTTTTGAAGGGCATTCATATAACGTGCTTAGAAAGGAGACCAACCAGCACGCATAGTATCAAGTTCGAATGCCAGTTAATACAATGTGACATGATATATTTTTTTCCTACACTCCTCGATCATAGACCGTGATCAGACAGAAGTTTTCACAAATCACTCATTTCATGTTCCAAGGGCCCACAGATGTACACTGTTAATACGGAATAGAGGGCTTGACCATGCCAGAGAGAAAGTGCATCCGCTGTAAGGTGATGGGGAGTCAAAACGCAGGCTAATACAAACTAAGGATTGCCAGTCGAGCTTCTCTTTGAACCATGCTTCCATACCAGCCACAATATCCAACCCAAAAAATATCATTTAAGACTTCATAGCCTTGTTAACATTAATAGAAAGAAATGCAAACTGTTTTTCTTCTTGTCCTCAACTCACTCCTCCATCCATACATATCTTCCATAAACCTCTCTATATTGTTGGTCACTTGTTAGAACATTAGATTAACTTTCATTAAGGGCTGAATATCATATGGGTTGGGTCACTGAGCTTCACAGTATTTTATGACAGTGGTAGTGGAAGATTTGTAGAAGAACAGTAACATTCACTGGTGCAATTTAAGGAAGTATGGGGATCTGTTGGGATGCTGAAGAACACTGTCACTGCTAGAGTTACAGACTCTGTGGTGAAAACACACAGGTGTTGGGTACCAGTGAGAATGTCATTCCAGTCATTAAACTGGATGAGATTCCTACTGGTAGACTGATTGAAACCGTGTATAAAAGGATGGATCTTAGTTCCTTCCAGTATGTCATCATTAGGTGTGTTGCTGATGATGTAGATAATTCTAGAGAAGGGTTGCAGCTACTCTGACGACAGAGGGTCCACAAAATCGAGTTAGCTTCCTTTTGGACATACCGGGTAATGTGGAGATGGTAGTTCTAGAAGAAGGGTTAACCCCAAGTACAGTAGGTTTGTTCACTAGTGGCACAGTGTTTGTGCTGGGTGCCATATAGATACGGAAGTAATATTTCAAAGGTACCCAGAATCTGGTGGTGTTATGAGGTTAGATTTAGAATGAAGGGTGTCAGACATCTCTGAAGGAATTATCGACACTGTAACATAATTTGTTCTTAATGTAAACCCAAAGTCCAGGTGGATGATCTCGGTAAGGCAACAACAAACAAAAAGTATTGTGTAAAGGATAAATGTCATTCAAAGATTTACTTTGATACAGAGTACCTATAACAATGCAATGAAGTGGGACTACTTGAAAGCTCATTGGCACTCCAGAGCCATGATGGAAAACATGCACTGGACTTGTAATGATAATCACATAAGAATATTGACATGTTCCTTCTATCGAAATAACCAAATAAAACAGGAATACTTTTATACTAAGCAATCATTCTCATCTCCAAGAGAAATCTTTGAAAAGTTCACATTAGAAACATATAATTTTCAAAGCATAGAAGCACAAAATAATTTGCCACTGAGTTGCAGGCCTTTCACCTCCTTATGCACAAATACATCCCAAAACTCCATCCATGATTGCTCTTTGTTAATATGTGGAATATGGTAGGTAGCCTCTCCCTGAGCTTTGCCTGTTGTAAGGTTAGTGTGATGAGGGAAACTCCAAAGTGATGTGTGGAATGATTTCATTAAGTGTAACCACTGACAATCATGCGGGGTAGCATTTCAACCCATCATTTTTTCCCACCATGCCACCTCAATGTCAACCCAGCCACATGAAAATCAGCCCTGACCCTACTCCAGTAGGAACAGTCCAGCCTGAACGGCTAGGCCAGATTCTCCCTGAACCGGAACACAAGCCATAAAAGACTGGTTTTGGCCTGATTGGAGCTCGTACGTTGGGTGTAGCTTGGTTCCAGTGGCACAGTGAGCATAGGACCCACATATGGGCATATCCTTGCCACTTCGGGCAGTACATCAAACACACAAAAGGTGATGGGAAGAATGCTTGCAATAAGTCTAACCACTGGCAATCGCTTGGCGTAGCATTTAACCCATTGTTCATTTGCCTACCATGCCACTTCAGTTTTGACCCTGCTCAAACAGGAACAGCCTTGCCAAGGTCCTCCCTGAACTGGCACACAAGCAACCCAAGACAGGTTTTGCCTAGTATAAACAGAGTCAGCCACTGGGGAGACCTGGCTTGGCAGTTCAGCCAGGACTGTTCCTATAGAAGCAGGACCAAGGCTGGTTAACATATGGCTGGTCTCTATACAGAGTGGCATAGTGGGTGAAATATGATGGATGGATTAAGGCCTGAGCGACTGCCTGTGGGTGAGACTATTTAAAGGTATTCCACCCATCACCTTTGTGTTTTTGCTTGATATTAGTTTACCACCTTCTCATAAATCACTCCATCAATTCAGTACATCGGCTAAAAAGGTTAGGGTGTTTCTCAAAGGAGAAGCTAAGGAATACGTGGAGTGGTAAAGCAGCATGGTCTTTTGACACTTGCAAATTATAGGAGTGATATCACTTGCTACTGTCACCTCGAATATGGAAAGAAATTCATAATTTCAATGGGCCCACGCAGACAAGTGCAGGATTCTCCAGGCAGTACTTGTAAACTAGGGGAGGACCTCGTTCGGGTTTTTTTGGCAAAGCATTAGATTCTGAGTCCCAGACCTTGACAATTTGCAAGAATGGGTGCCAAAATGCGGCAGAGTAAGCTTGAGAGTATTTCAGCTAAGGAGGCCTTCTCTTAGAAAAAGCCCCCTTCTTTTGCAGAATGAACAGAAGATTCTGACTAACATTTAAACAATACACATACTATTCAACCGCCTTCAAAAACATATATTTTCATTTGAGGGAAAACTGCAGGAAAGATATTAATCAAATTAAAAGAAGACAAGGTTAATTACTAAGAATATGGCTAGAACACTTTACAAATAGCATTTCATAGCAAACTGGCTCAGACTTTAGGTTGTGATGCTAATCCTGGAAACGTGGAAAGCTACCAAACTGTTGAAAACACTACAAGGCCATAATAATGGCAGAAAGTATGTCAGACAAATATTAATAACATACAACTTGAACGTCCTGTAGTGAACAGGAAGTTCATGTCCATTTATACTGTTCCGTGAAGGGCTGCGTATGTTCCAATGGTTGATTGTTCTCTAGCTAACATAGGCATGCTATACGCTATAAAGGCAAGTTACAAAGGACTTAATTAATCCTGCTGCATGCCGGAAAGACAATCCACCCTCTCAAGACCTGTGCTCTAGTCTATCTGCCTTCTTCCATCATAAAAT
The DNA here is from genome assembly GCA_963921515.1 of Calotriton arnoldi. Classification (NCBI taxonomy): domain Eukaryota; kingdom Metazoa; phylum Chordata; class Amphibia; order Caudata; family Salamandridae; genus Calotriton; species Calotriton arnoldi. The sequence continues at coordinate 1,057,560 of CAWUFW010002141.1, read as the reverse complement.
TGCCCAGTTTCAATCTCAATTTCATCCCCAATCAGATGTGACATCTTCAGTTCGTGACCCACTACTAGCCCATCCCTCTCTTTCATTAACTACCTTTGGATTGAGGAGGTAAACAACTGCATGCATAAAATTTAATAAGGGACTCTAAGTGATCAGGGCCTCCTCACATCATTGGTCTTGCTCCCAATATCTTTTATCCTTTCTTGCCCCATCCTTGTAATATGTCTAGCTCCTCAGCCAGGGGTGGGGAATTTTATAAAATATCTGCTTTCCAACGGAAAGAATGCTTCAGAAATCTACTTGTCCTGTATATAAATCAACTTGTCCCATTTGATGTCATGCAGTGAGGTGACAAATGATCTTGATTTCAAAAATGTTACTAGAAATAAATCTATATTATATTTTTGGACCAGTTCCTAAGTTTCCAACTGAGGTTCAACAAGACTGCTCACAACATTACCTTCTCCACTTGCGGACACTGTGTAATTCTTGGGGAAATAACTTCATCTCACTGTGCCTCAGTTCCCTTCTTAGCTTTAATTATGAGCACAGCCGAGCTGTTTTCAAGGGCCGATTTCGACCGATTTTGTGACAGGGGGCTGATATTGTAGGCCCCAGGTAACAAAACTGGCCCTCCCGGGGGCCCAAAACCGGCCCCCACCCTGACGGCCAACGGGGAAACGCCCGGTGCCCGCTACGGCCAGTCCGGCCCTGTTGCCCAGCCAAACATGTACTCTTGAGACGAAGGAAGTATTTTATTATACAGCAACTAACACAAAGGGAAATATGACATTCATAAACAACTACACGGTGCCCCTTAGGTCAGGGAGTTAGGCGGTTCCCCAGGTTCTATTCCCCCCTCGCTCCTTGTGATAGTGATTATTCCCCATTCACTATAGGAAGCATCCAGGGTAAGACCCACTAGTCATCAGTGTCTCAAGAGTTCACTCTGGCTCTATGTTGAAGTCAACAATGTTCCAGCGCCATGGTGCTATCTAGCAAGCAAATTCTTCTGGGGTCGAAGGACCCGAAATCAGTTTTACCCGCCCAAGCAGGATTGGAGCGACTAGAAATCCTGCGCACACTTGAGTTTGCTGAAAGCAGCCAAAGCAGGCTGCCCTCAACGGTTGTAGAGTTTCTCACCACAGTGACCTGAAGTTATTTGTGGGTCCTTTTAGAAGGTTATGTCTCTGGTCCCTCCCACGGTGCAGGGGACAGTGCGGGTGCAAGCTTATCCTTTGTCCCGGTGCAGGTGTGCATGGATCCCATGGTGGCCTCCTCCTCCGGAGATGACTCCGACCAGGTCACACATCTTGCTGGTTCCAGTGTCCCCCTCTGGCATAAGGGGTCACTGTATCCTCACTGTACACGAGCTCCAGCCCGATAAGCACAGAGAAGTCCCCACTGGCGGCGACTCCTGGCATTTTGGGTCGAGGCTCTCAACCGCACAGGGGGTACGGCCCTTACAGCATGGCAATCTTCTCACAGCATCCCCTTCTCGCATACGGAGTCACTTGCTCCTCCTTAGGCACAGGCTTCGGCCCAAATGGCGCAGCGATGCACACGGCTCACTTCACGGCAGCCCTTCTCTGGCATACGAGGGTCGCCGACTACATCCTGCACAAAAGCAATAACCCAATCGGTGCAGCAGCTGTCTCCTCACACCGCGCAAAGGGAGTCCACTTGACAGGGCTCCCACCAGACCTCGCTTCCTCCAACGATCTCCTCTTCATCACACTCTTCGTGGCAAAAAGGCAGGTGCTCGTGCTCCAGGGTAGATGGTCTTCGATTCCCGTGTTATGTACCCTCACCCAGCAGGGAGACTAGCAGGCCTTTGCCAACAGTCCCGGTCACAGGCAGAAGTTTTGCAGAGCTTCCCCTCCTCGCAGACCGATTGGCTGCTAGGCAGTTGACAATTTTTGGGGTCTCAAGCTCCCCTTCTTATAGTCCATTTACAGGCACAAAATGCGATTCAGAGTTTGAGTCTATGAAGTTTATGTTGGGGGTCTAGGTCTTTATGGAGTGCCTACTCCTCTGCTCTCTCTTCCTCTTGAAAGCAGTCTGTCACAGCAGGAGCTAATCCAAACCTGACAGCCCTACAACACAGGCCACGGCAGTGACTACAGTTCTGGATGTGAGCCATAGTGATATGTATATCAGAAGGTTAGCCCAGGGCCTCAGCCCTTACTATTTAGGATTCTCTGATCAGCCCAATCTCCATCCTGAGATATGCCAAGGGCCCTTCCTTATAACCTCTCTCTGAATCAAAGAGCACCCTTTGACGTGCACAGGGAAGCTTGGCTCTCCCCTCTCCAGTATGTCCCACCAAGCTTGCAGGAATGCATCAATATACAAATCTGTCTGGGGGGATTCCTCTACCTAATCATGTTTCAACATGCAGGAGTGGGTCTCCCAAAATGAAACCCATAGTCTGCCATGTATTGCACCATCCACACACACACACACACACACACACACACCCAGTACATGCATTAAATACACATGCACTGCACATCACTGTATCCTTCATGCAATGTATCACTCAAAGGCACACATACACCCAGCATATAGAGTTAACATGCACGCACTGCATAGAACTATATCTTTCATGTACTGTACCACTCACAGGCACACATACATCCAGTACATGCATTTAACATGCATGCATTGTACAGCACTGCATCCTTCATCATGGAGCACATGCATGATATGGGTTTGCCTCAAACAACAAAAATCAGCATTAGTGATTCAGCTTCAGTACAGTTGGGGCACTCAGGGCAGGAGTGCATGTCTATTACATTGCAAAGGACTTTTCTGTCGCAGCACCAAGCATGTTCTTCTATCCACTGAATTTAGAAAAAATTATTGTACATTTATTGATCAAATCCAGTCTCGAATACCGATATGCAGTGTATCTTGGTCTGTCTGAATACCTTCTCCATAGGTTACAGGTTGTCCACGATTTCACTGCACGTCTTATTCTTAATCTCCCTCTATCAGCCTGTATCTCATCTTACTTATAACAGATTCAATGGCTCCCCATCAGGAAACGATCCTCCATCAAGGGTCAATGCTTCACTCAAAGAGCCATCTATAATGAAGGTCCTAATCAACTAAAAGAATTAGTCAAAGCCTACCATCCTCCTCGTAGTCTTCATTCAGCTTCCTTCAAAACAGCTGTCATCCTGACCATCAAGACGGCCAGAATGGGTGGGAGTGCCTTCTCACGCTTGGCAGCTAAACTTTTGAACTGTTTGCCTTTGGATATTAAATCCACCCCAAACCATCTAGGATTTAGAAAAAATAGTAAAACCCTGCTTTTATCAGCCTATTCAGTATCTCTTCCTGTTTCCCTTCCAGTGCTTTCAAGTGCCATAAAGGCTTTATAAAAAACATGTAACATAACATAACATGGATTCCTGAGATGCCAAGACTCGATAAAAACTTTCAACAGTATATAACTGAAGTATTTACATTAATTCAAATCATAGTTATCCCATTAAGTCGCCATCTTCAAAGTTTCATAAAAGTATTCTGCTTAAAGTAAACAAAAGGTTCTTGTAAGATATAAATAATTATTGATGGATAGCTTTGAATAACGTGAGTGAAGGTCACATTATTTGTGATGTCACTTCAAACCCTGAGGTGGGCAATTCCCTGTTATTTAATAGCTTTACATTTGCAATTTTATGTTGTGTCTGCCTCCGCTGAGCATCTTCAGTAGGATGATCCTATGGATCAGCTCCCGGAGGTGGGGGAGTGTGACAGGGGAGCTGCAAACAAACTGTTGCACCTCTCCACGTTTCCTCCTTCATTAAATTCTCTCCCCTCATTCCATTTTTACCCCACATCAGGCCTTCCTCAAATACAAACACAATGATATCTGGTATCCAGACCCCATTTGCCCATTCAAGAATTGATGGGTATTTCTTCATTGTCAGAGGTCGATCTTTAAAGAACCCAAAGTGGATTTGGCGAATTGAGGGGCGATCAGTATATGGTGGAGAGCGGTTGATACTCAACCACACCAGGAAACTAAATTATGTGTATTTGAGTGCAATGTTCATAGGTAACCAAGAACAATTCTTAGTGAAAGTTTTGTAAGATTTCTGTGAGACCATCATAAAAATAATGCTGCATGATTCTAGAACAGGTATAAAAGTTTTACGTGCCTTGGTGAAGACTGAAGTACAGAATGTTAGTTAACTCAGTTTGGACTAGACTTTTGCAATGATTTCTCCTTTCATCGTTAGAAACGTAAATATCTTTCAGGTAAGCAAAAGTAGAAAAAAGATTCTGCACACATTTTATCTGAGGAATGAAGTCAAGGAAGATGTTAAAACAAATACTATATCCTTACGAGGCAGGGGTGTTTTAGACTGACAGGAACTAATTACTTCTAGGTAAATGGTTCATTAATCATTATTATCTGTGAAGATTGATTTATGAGTCTTTTTCTGTTTCACAAATGTGTTTTTTCAACTACTGATGGTACTTAACTGCATTGTTTTTTTATGTTAGGTTTATGGCCTACTAACAAGAGCTTAAACCTTCTGTATTTTCACCCTGTGAGATCTGTCCAAATAAAATGCATAATCTTTCATTTACACAACAACAAAGACGACCATAATTGAAAATAGTTTGCATTATTCGGTTGGCAAAAATGGAGTTTGAGCTGAGTGGAAGATGGAGGCCAGAACAATGATAGATGTGGTTTACATAATTTATTGTTAACTACAAAGAATTGACTTTTCTCTTGCGGCCTTTTATTCAACCTGTCTTGCACAAATTTAACTTACAGCACTCACAATTCAGATAAATGTACTGTTCCCGATTTTTACCGTGTCATTGTTTTATCTGGCAGCAAACTGTATCTATTATTAGAGAAATTCTAGTTCACTGCTTTATAAATATGCAAAACAATAATATTATTCATCTCAACATAATTAGAGGAAAAGTCAGTAATCACAGATATTTTTGGCTGTCTCCACGTTTAGAAATGTATCCTTCTAGTCAAGTTTTGTAAATACTAAGCCAGATAAGGAAAGTGTACATTCCGCTTTTGAACTCTTTGGCTCCTCTGTAAATAGGAATGAGGACATAGTTCACGAAAAATTCAAAATTCATTGTCAAAAAGCAAGATGTCAATTGTTAAACAGGAAGACACAGCCATGGAGAATCGTTAGCAGATCACGTCTGCACCAAATCAGCAATTTAGCAAGAGTCTGGGAGTCTAATGTACTGGCAATTTGAGTAAAAAGATCAAATAAACAAATTCCACATTTGCAAAGCGCGAACTTATCACCCCTAAGGGTATCCAGGCGCTGGGGGGCCGTCTGGGAGATTACGTGAGCTATTGCCCAGAGTCAAATGATGCTGAGCTGCCGCCGGGGATCGAACTGTGAGCCCCGCACTCTGGAGTCAGCCGCACTGGCCACTGCGCCACACTTCTCCCTCACTCCCTGAATAAGCGTCATGATGTGGAATGAAACTCTTCAAAACGCTTTCCCTAAGAATTAATATTTATGTCACCTTTCCTGTATTTCAAAAATGAAAACAAAAGGTTCTTCTTTGCTATATTTTCTTCTCAGGGTGGGCGCTCACTGTTGACTGTAAACTGGGGTACCAGTAATGGGTATATTTGCTTTGATGGTGGATGTGGTACTGGATCTGAAAGTAGCTGGAAGCAGTGGTACTAAGAACCTAAAGAACCACCTGCAGTTATGGGAGCTACAACAGATGTGTAGTTGGTACTAATGGTAACTGACAGAGATGGAAGTTGGCACTTTAATGACTGGATGTAATTTTTTTCAGATCTGAAATGTACCATCAACTAGTCCAGGTAGCAAGCAAAATCAGCCTGTTTGGTCACATGTGAAAAGATCTGATACAGTTGCAAAGTTTAAGATTTGCAGGATACAAAAAGACTAAGGATGGATCCCAGAAAAGATGAATCTCTGATTCACAGGCGAGACCATACAACTGATCAAGAGGGCCAACCCAAATGAAACTCTGTTTTGTAAACGGATACAAAAGACTGTATAGGAGACACACTAGAGCGTTTCTCAGATAAAGGAGTGCTGATCCCAAGAGGCATCATCAGAAAAAGTTATGTTTTATTTTATCCAGAAGCACATATTGTACCCTATACTACAAACAAACTTACCTACATTTGTCAATGGTTTTTCAGGAAATGCACAAATTTCAGTTCTCCACCGATGAAATGCTCGATACTGCAGAAAGTGTCACTGTTGAGATTTCCTTACGCCACTGCACATTTCAGTGAGAGCATGGTGAAGGAAACTAAGTGTTCTTGAAATTTTTTATGCTAAAAAATGCAGTGATTGTTCTCTAGTGGGCAGGCACATCACATATGTGGACAACCAGGAGCTTTTCAGGTTAAATATTTGCTATTTATAAGTATGTGCCTACAAAAGTAGACTTTCTTTACTAAAGGGTGGTATTGGTTCTTAACATCTGGAATGTGACATGGCACTTCGCCATGATGGCAAATTTCTTAAGAATGTCCATGGTGTGCTGCCAAAGGAGTTCAGTGTACCTGCTTAAATAATTATGTACAAACTGAACAAATTCTGCATGCTAGTGTCCCAAAAAACCTGGCATGCTACTTTGGAGCAAAATACAATTTTTTTTTTTTTTTTAGAGGTCTCGACGGGAGAGTCCATACCTTTTCACGATTTATTAGGACAACTGATATATTAAAAATCATGCTCCAGCAAGAGTTCACCCTCAATTCTGCTCTGACTGGCGCAGTTGAATTCCATCTGCAATACTACTGCACAATGTACAAACCTCTTTCTGATCCTAGAAAAAAAATGTTTAAGCAAAAAGAAGCTGGAAACGACATTTCACAAGAACAAGATGCGTGTAGTATTTCTTGCACAACACATTTTTAGTGAAAGTGTTCATTTTTCTCCCCTAACAGCAGTTTTGCCTTCCTAACCAGATAAGCCGCAATTCTTACAGGTTCAGTAACCAAATTTACGTGGTTAGTTGCATTTTCTGAAGGTCACTAAGTACACTTCTTCCATCTCTATTCACCGAGGTCAAAACATTGCAGTCAGATTCGAACTAGCCTAGGCAACAAGTCTTACTAGCAATGGGCGAGCAGGTGATCCAGCGGAAACCTTTTCTCTACTTCAGCTTCTGCACTGGGCCCATCAAACTATCTTTTTGTGAATTTCTACTGAACAAAGATTTTACACTATACCCATAGAGACATTGGTCCTTTAATGAATCTTTCTAGGTCGTAGCGAGGAGTGAGACTTCAGGATGTCCAAACCACAGTTAGCCACCCAATGAGGACCATTAATTAGTGGCCAACACACAAATTCGAAATGAGATTCAAATAAATTACTCTCAAAACCATGCTGTAAATATAAAGTATTGCAATAGGTAGACACAACCTCCTGAAGTTGTTCAGTCTAACCAGAATTAAACGCACTAAGAGTTCTGCAGTGGCAACACAGAATAGAAGAAGCAGAAATTAATTGATGCTCTGAAATGATCTATGATTCTCTCGATTAGGCATCTAGAATCAACACTAAATAGCACAGTTTAAAGAAAGAACATCAGGACACAATAACAAACTCAGGCAAATTTAGATAAATTGGTTATTGTATTAATGATCCAAAAACAATGCATGCATGCAACATTTCAAGTAGCTCAGTTAGCAACACGTAGTATAAAACCACACGTTCAGTGAAAGAATTTCAAAGAGAGAGTTTAAGCATTATAGATTCCCGCTACCAATGAAGGCTGGAGGATGGTTAATATGAGGAAAAACCTAATTCAGGAAAGGGTACAAGGATCAAGTTTAAGTCCTCTAGGAAAATGTCTATGAACATGGGGAAAGAACAAAAAACAAAAAAACTAAATCGTGACAGTTCAGATTCAGTATCTCACTAAATCTATCCAAAAGAGTTCAGTAAGCAAGTTCATTGGAAAAGAAAAGATTAGAGCACTGAGTGTAGGTTGTTGGCAAGGAAAGGAGTGCAAATCGATCTGCAATTACGGCAACAGCTGAAAAAGCTTCCCAAGTCATTGAGCAAAAAGAGCTAAAAAGTAAAAGAGCTCTTCGATCTGCATCTCCAATCTAATCCTCATCCTCCACACACACACCTCCTTAGGGGAGATCGTCTTTACAGTATAGATGATGCAGTTGTTACATCAGCAATCCGACCACAGTGGTCTATCCATTGAGCAGTCATATTCCGTTTGTCAGGTACCATTTGCTACTCCAGCACTGTTTCCCAAGCTAGTCATGAGAAACCACAGTCTTTGACATCCACACAGGTTAGTTACAAGAAGAAAAAAGTTTTTGTATCTCCTTCATGGGTACAGTCCAAGGATTGGTTCCCACCAATTCAAACACACAAGGAATAAGCCTTCATTTATAGTCAATTTATTACATTAGGCAGGATTAGTTAAAGCAACATTTGAAAGCAACATGTCAACGTTCATTTCGCTAGGCCATGAAATAATGCAGCCTAAGCAAGAGAATTTCAATGCATTAGAATCATCTTCTTCTAGTGAATCAACTCTTTAATAACTGCTCAAAACATAAGAAAGTATATCAAACGTTTCAAATTAATAAATAATAAGTGTTGTGAGTAAATATTATATAAGAAATGGACGATCCTAAATATGGCCTACGAATTTCAAAGTAGCAACAAGTAAATTAAATCTAAAAATCATTAAAACAAAATCGCTTTAATTAATATACGTTCTTTATGATGTTAGGTACTTATACTGAAAGTTTCAAGCATATATCCCATATCAACATTGATTTGCACCTATGTCGAATTTGTGAAAAGACTCTGCAATTGAAATCAATAGAAACGCTGAACTTTTCGTTAGCCTTCATAACATCTTGTTATTGTTATTATTTGATTATTCCTACTGTTTCTAGATAATCAAGCACGCTTTTACGGTGCTGATAATTCAACGTTTTCTCTCTTTCTGTGATGTTTTTCATCAACGTGTGTAAGGTACATGTTATTTCAGTGTCAAATCTAGTGTGTATATCATGTAAAGAATAATCGATATCTACGCTGTTCCACAGGTGAGCGCAACTTGTCGTTTCAACCCCGTCAAATCCTGTTGTGTGGACTAGATGTACACTGGCGCACACCTCAATTTATTTCCTAAGCTAATTCCATCAGTTAATCATGAGAGGAACTTCTCTATGGTCAACGTCACCTCTTGCCCTCCACTTCCTGCCCATCACTTGACCACAGGAAGTGGCGGCCAGCAGCGCGGATATGATTTGCTGCAACGTGCTAACATTCCTGCCCCAGACTTGAGACACCAGGAGCCATACCATTAACATGTACTGACCCTGTATAAAAGCATTGTACACTGATTTCACAAAATCCTGCTGTTTAAAGTCCATGAACTAGCTCATTCATACTGCTAGTTTGAACATGAGCTGCAGCCAACATACCTCATGTTCATACCGTGGCCTTTGGTTTCAAAGCTGTAAAACCGGGGTAAATGTGGCAAAGACATTGACAGAGTGAAACAGTCACTGCAAGCAACAGGAAAACCCAGGATCTGGAATGACATATCAGCATCCATTGGGAGCACCCCTATACCCTTCTACAATTTAAGAACTAGCAGAGGGTGAATTTTACATAATTTGCTTTTGCAGGAATTATGTGAAATTCCTTAAAAATACAAAATTATACGAAATGCAAAACTGACATTTAGCGCTATTGCGATAAAATGCATCCAACGATGGAAAAAAATTGTGCAAAAAACACAAGTGCTGCAAGGTACAATGCTGGCATTCTGGTCTTCCTCGCAGTTCCCATGCGCTCACGCTAACGTTTCACTGAAAAAGCAGCATAAGTATAATTTGTGGCATAATAGATTCATTTTGGGAGTTTTGCGTTACAAGCATAATGTGAAATTTGGCCCAGGACTAGAAAGAACAAACAGAAGATACACACCTCTTTGAAGAGCAACACAACGCAACACAATATGTGGTACGCATTTCCTCTCAAAACCCAGTACCCCCGCCTCTGTTTGAAACTTTTCTTCCGATCTGTACAGCCCTCCAATGCATTTTTGCTAAGTTTGCGCTATACAAATATACATACATACACCCATGGAACACTCCAGTTTGCCAGAAGTACCTGTGTTAAGGAAAGGTGTGGAAAAAAACAAATGTCTGGCCACAACCACCTCAGTATCCAGCGTGCAGCCGGGCATGGCATGTGCGCTTTGCGGTTCCACATCCAGGCCAAAACACGTCACTCAACCCCGAGCAGAAGCGCTGCTCCTTTACCGCTTCTGACGTACAGAAAGGACTACAGAATGGCGGCTGTGTGACAGATGGGCCTCTGTGGAGGCTTTGTGCCAACTGCTCACCGAATCAGCGCTCATAAAAGTCTCCAAAGGACTCTCTAATTTTAATGGGATATAAAATGGTTCCTGAGCCATTGTAGGTCAGCAAGAAATCATGTTTAGGAGTTAGCAATATACATTCTTGTTTTAATGCTTGCATTTGACATATGTTTTATGCTACAGACGCATTTATTGTAATTTAAGTGCTAAACGAAACCAAATTCGTAATCATGTTTCTAATTTATTTTTAAGGAATGTCCCATTAATTAATTGCTCGGAGCTGCCAAGACGTACCCAGTAGGCGTGAAAGCACTAGGTCATCGTGTCCACAGTGGCTATGGCAGAAAAACCTGGCACCAGGAGAACATATCTCCGCTTGTAGAAATGTTTTTGTAAAAGCAAACTTCAAATACAAAGCAAGGAGTTAAGCGGGAAGTGCAGAATATAGTGTTTGCTGAGAGAGACCAGCAGCGGATAATTCTCAAAAGCAGTTCCAATGCAACATAAGTGCAGCCATGGGCAGCCATGGGCATATCCGATGCAACAAATTGTTTTTGTTAACAAATGTAGTTTGTAATCAGTATTAAAAGTGGAAGATCCGAACTGAAAAAAGATAAAATCACAACATATATTGAAACGCATGCAGGGCCTGGGCAGCGACGTGACAGCTGGGGCCTGTAGGCTTCTCTGCGACATTCTCTCACATGGATGCACCCGACTGATCGCGCGCGCTGCGCTCCTTGTGATAGGAGAACAAGATCGGTGAGACCCCGGAGGCCAGGCCTAGCACGTGCTGGGAAAGCTACGTCAGACCTGGGCCTAGGTGAAGATTCTCTGGGGTAGTGTAAATAACCACATCTGTTCATCTGTTGACAAAAATATTGTGAACGTGGGTTAGTGATAAAACGCGCGGATGCTATCTATTTCACTGGGTCTGTAAACTATTACTTGAATGGTCTGCACACAGGGCCGTTTTGATCATGTCGCATTTTGGGAAAATTAACAGCAATACTGAAACGAAAGGAGAAGAGCGGTAGCACCGTTGTGTCCTGAAGACACTACCCCAAACCACAATGGTGTCCTGGGAATGGAGGAAGATGTCTCCTCCTCTCTCAGTGCCACTGTGGCAGCGAGGTGCTGTGTGTCCAGGCTTTCCCGTCCACTCAGAATGTATGGCTAGGAGTGCCTGCAGCACACTGTTCCATGGTGCGTGTGGAACACCCCTAGGACTGCTCTTTTTCCTTACCTCATATCCAGTGGCACCTGGTTACATTCTCGGACATAAAAAACACTACTGGTTCAGGGTTGTTCTGGTAGAGATAACGGTGTGCCAAGCAACAGTAGAAAGGAGAAAAAAATACAGCATAGGTTTATTATGTGGACAGAATGCTTGCTGTGGGACATTTTAGCAACCATGACGTTTTTTTTCTTCTGGGAGATCAACTAGGCAATAGTGGCCAGTAGCCATAGTGAACATCCACATGACCGCAGACCCACGAGTGCTTTCACTGTTGAGGGAGTGTGAGTTGGTCCGTCTGCAATATAATATTATGTGCAGCGGCAGGGATATTCCTGCTTCAACAGAGGGGCTGATGAACTGCAGTGTTCACAGAGTCGAGATTCTAAGGGTGGGCACCAGAGCAAGACAGCTGGCCAGAGCGTTTGGGATCCTGAATAGAGGATCCCTTGGCGGTCAGAATAAAAAGGCAAGGTATGAGCTGGGTGTCCACTGGGTACCGGTAGAAATAGGCCCCTAGCAGACGGAGTATTGAGGTAAGGTCACAGAGAGACAAGCATGGTTAAAATTAATTGGGTAGGGGGGCGTGGCCGGGCAAGATGGCCGATAGGACGTAGACCGTCTCGGCTCCCGGCCCACGCGATGTTCCGGAGCACATTCTGGCGGCTATCGGACTCCTAGATCGGCGCAAACGGCTCCTGCATGAGACGGAAGACCTGAGGCACTGGATGAGCCCCATCGAATACCTTAGAACTGCCTGAACTGGCCTCGTTCCATCTTTCACTGCCTCGAGCGGAGGGCCTGACGGAGGTTAAGATGGCTGCCGGAGCGCTGCCGAAGGGGGAAGCGTCCTGGCCTTTCTGAACGAGGTACGGACTAGCGACTTTCTTTCAGAGGCTGCGACTGGATTCGCATTGCGGGCTGCCTTATGATACATGGGGCGCCCTGAACTGGGATCGGAGAGGATACGGAGCGTTCCACTGCCTGTGCCTGACCCTGATATGGCGGCCGGTCCCTTTGCCGAGGGGTCGGGCGCTGGCGCTTGATCTTCTGGACTCACGGGGCTCACGGGCCCCTAAGCTTGCCTTCCCGGACGACGCACTGAGAGTGAGTGGGGGTTTGCGGGCTGGCGGCAGGCGTTGCCGCTTGACTCCCTGGGCCTCAGAACCCCCGTCTTGGCCAGGTTGACAACGCACCTGGGGGCTCGAGTGGGGGCTCTTCGGCTGGATCGCCGATGGACTGACGGAAACTTGCAAAACCCTGACTGGGAGCGGATGAGACTGCTATACTGCTCACCGTCTATGCCTGACCCTAACATGGCGGTTGGCCTTGACAACGCGGCGATGGCTGCTGACTCCTGCACTCGTGGGCTTTCGGGCCCCTTCGTTTAGCATATCGGAGGACGTACTAGGAGGTACAAACCGGGGCTCCCTCGGTCTGACCATAGCGGAGCGGACGTCAGCACGCAGCTACTTCTGGCTCCATGAAAAAGCACGCCGCATAGCCATACACCACCACACCTGCATGGGCGTCCGGTTGGGGAGGTGGAGAGGAGGCCCCCACGCTGCCCTACGCAGCGGTTAACCTCACATCTGTTGGCCGGTTTCACCGCTACATACTTCGCACGGGAGTGCACCAGCGCTACTGCGGGTCCTCTTCTTCCTCACGCCTCCCGGCAGCTCTGTACAGCCTGAGGTCTACACAATATCTGGAGCCGTCATCTCCACAGTGCGCAGTCACCTTCATCGTGGCCTGGCAACGGATCTGGAGGGCGGCTTAGGGCGGTACCAACAATACCCTGGAAGCGCTGATTAACAACCTCACAGGGTCTTCTCGCACCCCTAACTATACCGTCTCACTGGTGGTTGACCCTGGAGGTTCTCCCTTACCCTTGACGGAGCTGCGGGGGTCCGTGTGGCCCCATCCTTATGCCGCCGAAAAAGGTGACGAGCAAGACGCCAAGTAAAGTTTCGGACTTCTTCGCGACTTCCGACAAGCGCCCGACGCTGCGCGGAGACGCAGGAGCTGAAGCCATGGCCCTCACGAAAGCAGATCTGTTGGTCATGTTTAAGGACTTTAAAACTGAATTGCGCAACGATCTCAGCCAGGACATCAAAGCCTCTATGGATCAACTGCGTTCAGACCTCACGGAACGTCTGACATCCCTCCAACAGGATGTGGACTCGGTGGGTACCAGGGTGCTAGACCTGGAGACGCAACACCAGGAGCAGGAGCGACTCACCACTGAGGTACGCGACGAGGTCCGGACGCTTAAGGACCAGTTGCAACAGGTGCAGGTCAAAGCTGAGGACCTCGAAAACAGAGCACAGAGAGAGAACATACGAATCAGAAACCTGATGGAGGGCGTGGAGGGACCGGACCTAGAGGATTTCGTTGAGGGGCTCTTTGCTGAGATCCTGAGTCCCCAGATCCTTAAAATAAAGTTGGACAGAGTACATCGAGTGGGCACTGTACAGAGCGGCGAGCAGAAGAGACCCCGCGATATTCTGGCGAAATTCCATTCGTACAAAGTTAAGGAGAAGATAATTCAGGCGGCCAGATCGAAAGACTCCATCTCCTTTCAGGGTCATTCCTGCACCATATACTAGGATGTGGCACCGTCGACGCTGGCACGGAGACAAATGTTCAGATCCGTCACCACTAAATTGCGCGACGACAAGATCAGATACCGATGGACATATCCATTTGGACTCAGCTTTGAACTTCAGAACAAGCGACGGCACATTACAGATCTGCAGGAGGGTCTGGATCTCTTGGGCCTTCCTCCCGAGGAGCGCGACTCCAACAGAGGTACCAATGGAGGGCCTCTCCGGGGCTCGGGGTCGACTTCCACCTGGTCTGCGGGCTCGCGCAGAGGCCGCCGATGACCGCTTAAAGACCGCATCATGAGGTCTGATGGATCGATCGCCGACACCATACGGCACCTTACGGACTTATGAACACTGCCTCTGGAGGTCGTGGTCTTCTTACACACACAATGACTGCAGGTGACGCCCTGCTTCTGTTCGCCGTCCCCCACCTTCGGATCCGGCTGCGGCCCCGGTCTCTACTGCTCTGGACATCTGTTCCGGAGGTGGGGAGGCGGTGAGCTGAATTGACAACATAAGTAAGGAGTGTTGCGTTTCCTCTTTTCTTCCCTGTTTAAAAATTGTCGAGATTGGAATTTAGTAGCGTAACTACCCTTGATTATATAATATTAGCGGGGGCACGCTGTGGGTTAGGCCTCCATTGCAGATGACTTAATTTTGTCGTTTTTCTAATCACAGTTTTGCATTGTGGTATTACTTATCAGCCGCACAGAGTTTTTTTTTTTTGGTTACTCAATGGCCTTGTACCGGGATGGGCGTGGGCGGGGTCCTCGGATCTGTCATCCCCCCTGGTCCCTGAGGGGGCGTTTTAGCCCCATAAAGGGGATTTAGTAGTAGTCTTAGTATTGTTAAGTTGATTATGTTTGTTTACATTTTGAGGGGGGTATGGGGTGAGAGTGGGAGGGAATTGGTGGCGGCTTTTTAAAGTCCAACTCTCAGGGGTCCTCTGATGGTTGCAATTTCACCGCTGACGTGAAATGGTGTCACTCGCCTCTTCAAGGCCAGGCGAAGTCCTGGCACCTGGTGGAGATACTAGGGCTCATAAAAAATGACGGATTTTTTTCTCCAACATAATGCCAATTACGATTGGAACATGGAACGTTAGGGGGCTTAACTCCCCCCAAAAGCGTCAAAAGGTATGGAAATACCTTCTAGACCACCATCTCGATATAATAGCCTTGCAAGAGACGCATTTGGACAGAACCGACGACACTCGCCTTAGACACAAACAATTTCCACTAATCTATAGGACCTCGGCTCACACAAAACACAGAGGGGTGGCGATAATGTTCCGCTCTTCCATACAATTCCAACCATTAGGAGTGCAACATGACAAAGATGGTCGCTGGATTATAGTTAAGGGCCGTCTGAGAGGGAGAATATGCACATTTGTAGCAGTATATGCCCCCAATACTGGACAGACTGTTTTCTTACACACACTCCTGGGGAAGCTAACGGACTTTGCAGAGGGGCCATTGATCCTCATGGGTGACTTCAATTTGATATGGCAAAAAGAGTTAGATAGTACGCATTCACAACGCTCCAACATGGGCTCCTTCTCCACGGACACACAACGACGCTTGCACGACATGGGGCTCCTCGACGCATGGCGCAAGCTCTATCCGCAGACCCGCGATTACACATTCTACTCATGTCCATCGTACCTATTCCCGGCTCGACTACATTTTTATTAGCCAATCCCTACAGGGTTCCCTTCAAGAGGCCAAGATTTTCCCCCTTTCCATTTCAGATCACAGTCTACTCTCTGTATGCCTCACATGGGATGGGAACGCCTCGACTACACCTAGGTGGTACTTCCCGGCATCGCTGGCCCGTGACGAGGAATCCTGTACCCGGCTGAGGGAAACCATTACTGAATTTTTTGCTATTAATAAACCGGAGGACACGTCGGAATATACCACATGGGACACGTTTAAAGCAGTCTTTAGGGGGAGATGCATCGCTCTTAACTCGGCATTAAATGCGCAGCGCACTAGGGAGAGGGAACAATTGGAAACAGAGTTGACTTCTCTTGAACACTCTCACAAATTGAACCCCACAAGACACACCCTTCGCAACCTCACGGCGCTCCGAGGCAAGCTCCAGGCAATTTATAACAATAGGGCGGAGTTTACGCTTCTCAAATTACGGCACTTATCCTACACTCAGGGCAATAAGATTGGTAAACATCTGGCCAGACAACTGAAGGACAAACGAGAGAGAGAATATTTGGGCGGCATTCGGGGACCCTCTGGGGAAGTTACACATCAGGATGAGGTTAAAGCCGAGATCTTTGGATCTTTTTACAAAAACCTGTATGCCGGGGAAGCCCTAGACCCGAACGCCCAACGGGAGTATCTCCAGCCACTGCCTCTACCCCAGGTATCTGCTGCATGGAACGAATTACTTACCGCTCCTATTACTGTAGATGAGGTTACTTCTGCCATCAATGCCTTAAAGCCCCATAAAGCCCCTGGCCCGGACGGGTATACCGCCCTCTTCTATAAGACATTTGCCCCCGACATTAGCTCCCATCTGGTGCGACTCTTCAACAAGATGGATGAAGGCGAGACTTCTGGCACTATGTCCGAAGCCGTGATATCTGTGATACCCAAGTCAGGGAAGGACCCCCAACGCTGTGCCTCCTAAAAACCCATAGCCTTGTTAAATCTCGACGCGAAATTGTACTCCTCTATCATAGCCAAGCGCTTGAATGACCTCATGCCTGAGCTCATACACGCTGATCAGTCGGGATTTATTAAAGGCCGTCAAACGCACGACAACACACGTCGAATTATTCACCTGATAGAGAAGGCCAACAGACGTCGAATTCCCGCGGTCTTGGTAGGGCTGGACGCTGAGAAGGCCTTCGACAGGGTGGACTGGGCGTTTCTCTTTAACACACTCACGGCATTCGGGTTTTCGTCTAAATTTCTCACTATGATTCGAGCCAATTATCTACATCCCCGTTCTAGAGTAGTTGTCAACGGGGTGCTCTCACCCTCCTTTCCCCATGCCAGAGGCACTAGACAGGGGTGCCCCCTGTCACCCCTACTTTTTGCTCTTAGTATCGAGCCATTAGCGCTAGCGGTTAGGATTAACCCTGGCATCCAGGGCTTGCCATTCATGGGAGAGTCACATAAAATCTCCCTTTTCGCAGACGATGTCCTCTTGTCCCTATCCAACCCGGCCACTTCCCTCCCGTCCCTACAATCGGAACTTGAACGCTTTGAAGCAGTAGCCGGTTTTAAAATAAATGTAGGCAAATCATATATTCTCAACCTTACTCTCTCGCAATCAGAAGTTCACAGGCTCCAGTCTCTTACATCTCTGCCATGGGCCACTTCCTCCATTCAATATCTGGGAGTCCAGTTAACACCGAAAGTAGAGGGGCTTTATGCTGCCAATTTCCCCCCCATCCTTCAGCGAATCCAAGCGGACCTCGCGAAATGGAAGCCTCTCTTCCTATCATGGTTAGGCCGAATTCACGCCGTGAAGATGACACTTCTTCCCAAGCTTCTTTATTTGTTTCAGGCTTTGCCCATTGAGCTAGAGGGGGATTTTTTTTGGCGAATGAAGGCCATGATCTTGCGCTTTATATGGCAGGGGGGGCGCGCCCGCTTCTCCTTTTCTTTATTACGTCGCTCTCGCGGGGAGGGGGGAGTTGGACTTCCGGATATCCACTTATATTACAAAGCGGCACAGTTGAGTCTTGGTCGAATGGTCAAAGCAGGACTCCGATAAGCACTGGCTGCATATGGATCGTAGTGTGGCAGGAAGGACCATATGGGATCTCATTTGGCGCCCCAAGAGAGATAGACCTCAGAATACTTACATCAGTACTCCCACACGTACCACTTTAAGGGTGTGGGACTCAGTCGCTGGTGACGACAGGTGGACTTCGTTCCCTTCTCCATTCACACCACTTCACTTTAATCCGGCATTTCCCCCAGCCATGCATGAGGGGCCTTTTGACGCCTGGAGGGAGGGAGGATGTTTGGCCTTGACACATCTGTTTCATAACTTTGATCCTCTCACTTTTGATAATTGCAAGCGCGATTATGAACTGGGGAGCACAGAAAGCTACCACTATGCTCAGTTAATGCACTGGGCCCTTACTCCTCAAGTTCGGGAAGCAGCCACACGCCCCCTCACAAGGTTCGAGGCTTTTCTCGCCAAGACCACTTCTATGAAAGGGACGATTTCGTTCATTTATAAATTCCTACTTACCACCATTCCTCCCCGCGTCCACGGTATATGTCTATGTGGGAAGATATGCTACAGCGTCCTATTTCGGATGATGAATGGACACATTTATGGTCTGACATCATAAGATTTAACCATTCCACAGATCTTCGCGAGGCCCACCTGAAAACTATGATGGACTGGTACCTACACCCATCCAAGCTTAAGCGGATCTTCCCTGCCACCTCTGACAGGTGCTGGAGAGGGTGCGGACTACTTGGGGACTTTCAGCATATATGGTGGGACTGCCCAACTATCCGCCCCTTTTGGGAAGAAATACTGTCACACATCAGGGACATGTTGGGATACCCCATCCCCTCTACTATGGCGGGTGTCCTTTTGGGGCTGCGCGACTCTTCCCTAGAGCATCAGACCCGAGCTGATAAAACCATTATGTGGCTCTGTATAGGAGCAGCTAAGACCACCCTAGCAGCCGCCTGGAAGAGGAAGGAGGCACCAGCTATCTCCCTCTGGCATTCTCGTCTATGGAGACTGCTCAGCCTTGAACGTATGTCCGACATCTTCAGATATGACTAAAAGAACTTTGAATTCCGATGGGGCCCCTTAGTCACTTTTCTTTCACGTGGTCTTCCGTCTGCTGTGTGTCCTCCCACCATTAGAGCCCTTCATCTTTTTCAAGTTTGAGTCGAGTTTTATTGCCATTAGATAGCTCAGCTCAGTTCATGATGCCGCCACCAATGTTGGGTAGGAGGGTGGGGGGGGTTTACCTTTGTTTACCTTAATCTCCCGATTGGGAGTTGTTTTTCTATGATTTTTGTTCACTTCATGTAGCACCTTCCGGCTGGAAGGCGTAGGGAACTTACCATCACAGACAGAAGATTCAACACATGTGGGTCCACTGGCTCACGCTTTCTGCGAATACGAACTCACTCCAAGCTCCGTTATCATCGCAACTGTGCCGACCTTTAAGCATTGTATCTCGAAAGGAGTTGGATTCAGGTCCTGTTAAATGTGGTCATTCCCCTGCGAGGGATACTATGATGGTATTGTTTTTAAGAAGCATGTTGAGAAAAACTTAATAAACACATCTTTGTGAAAAAAAAATAATAATAATTGGGTATGGAGTATATGCATACTCCGATGAAAAAGGGAAAGGAGGAACACAGAGAAAACTTCTCCAGGTGTTTGTTTAGCTTAGTGAAATAAGCATTGACAAAGTCAACAGATCTCGCAATAGCTACTGGATTTGCCAATATGTTTTAGCAATGTTGTACACCAGCGTGGCTGCTGTTCAGCATGGCTAAAGTTAGTGGGATAAACGAGAGTGGCGCGGAATGGAGTGTCATAAAGTGGAGTAGAGTGGAGTGTTATGGAGTGGCGTAGAGTAGAGTTGAGGGGCGTGGAGAGGAGTCGAGTGGCATGGAGTGTTATGGAGTAGCGTGTTGTAGAGTGAAAGGGCATAGAGTGCAGTAGAGTTGAGTGGCATATAGTGGGGTAGAATGTCGTAAAGTGGAGTGGCACAGAGTGTCATGGAGTGGTGCAGAGCAGAGCGAGTGGCATAGAGAGTATTGCGTACAGTGGCATAGAGTATTGTAAAGTAGAGTGGCACAAAGTGGAGAATATTTTCATAGAGTGAAGTAGTGTAGGAGAGTGGAATGGCATAGAGTGGAGTACAGTGTTGTGGCATAGAGTGGAGTGGCATAGAGTGGAGTGGCATAGAGTGGAGTGGCGTGGAGTGTAGTAGAGTGGAATGTGTCTTAGAATAGAGTGGAGTAATGTGGCATGGAGTGGTATAGAGGGAGTTGCGTAGAGCAGAGTAGTGTTGCAGAGTAGAGTGTTGTGGAGTGGAGTAGAGTGTCATTGAGTGGAGAATAGTTTAATGGAATAGAGCATCAGAGTGCAATATCATAGATTGTAGTGGAGTAGAGTGGCCTAGAGTGAACTGGTGTAGAATGCATTAGTTTGGAGTAAAGTGGTTTAGAGTGCAGTGGTGTGGAGCAGATTGTTTCAGAGTAGAGTGAAGTGGCATAGAGTGGAGTAGTTCAGGGTAATGTGGAGTGGTGCAGGTTAGAATGCAGAGGTGTCGAGTGGCGTGGAGTGCAATGGCGTAGAGTGCAGTGGTGTGGAGTGCATTGGCGTAGAGAGCAGTAAAGTGGTGTAGAGTTGAGTGGTGCATAGTAGAGTGCAGTAGCATATGGTGCAGTAGCATAGAGTAGAGTGGTGCAGAACAGAGTGGTGCAGAGAGTAATGGCGTATAGTACAGTAGTGCAGAGTAGAATAGAGTAGCAGAGAGTGCAGTGATGTAGAGCACAATGGTGTAGAGTGGCACAGCGTGCAGTGGCGTAGAGTGCAGTCTTGCAGAGTAGAGTGTCGTAGAGTGCAGTGGCGTAGATTAGAGTTGCATAGAGCAGTCTCGCGTAGAGCAGAGTTTCACAGAGTAGAGTGGCGTAGAGGGGCACAGAGTAGAGTGGCGCAGAGTAGAGTGGCGCAGAGTAGAGTGGCGCAGAGTAGAGTGGCGCAGAGTAGAGTGGCATAGAGAACAGTGATGCAGAGTAGAATAGAGTGACGTAGAGTGCAGTGACAAAGTACAATGGTGTAGAGTGGCTTAGCGTGCAGTGGCATAGAATGCAGTGGCAGAGTGTTGCAGTGTAGAGTATAGTGGTGCAGAGTAATTGGGGTAGAGTGCATTGGTTTTGAGTAAAGTGGCGTTCAGTGCATTGGCATAGAGTACAGTGATTTAGAGTAGAGTGGCATAGAGTAGAGTGGTGCAGAGAAGAGTGCAGTGGTGTTTAGTGCACTGACAGAGTGCAGTGATTTAGAGTACAGTGGTGCACAGTAGAGTGGTATAGAGAGCAGTGACAGAGTACAGTGGTGCAAAATAGAATAGAGAGGCATACAGGGGAATGACGTAGAGTACAATGGCATAGAGTTCAGTGGCATAGAGTTGCACAGTAGAGTAGAGTGGCGTAAAGTGCAGTGGTGCAGAGTAGATTGGCGTGCAGTGGCGTACAGTGCATTGGCTTGAATAAAGTGGTGTAGAGTGCACTGGTGTAAAGTTGAGTGGTGCAGAGCAAAGTGGAATGGTGCAGAGTGGAGTGGCGCTGAGTGCAATGGTGCCGAGTGCAGTGGCGTAGAGTACATTGTTTCAGAGTAGACTGGAGTGGTGCATGGTAGAGTAGAGTGGCGTACAGTAGAGTTGCATAGAATGCAGAGTAGATTAGAGAGCGTAGAGTGCATTGGCATAGAGTGCAGTGGCGTAGAGTGGAGTGTTGCAGAGTAGAGTGGCATAGAGTGGAGTGAAGCAGAGTGGAGTGGTATAGAGTGCAGTGGCGTAGAGTAGTGTGGGATTGAGTGCATTGGCATAGAGTAGAGTGGGGTACAGTAGAGAGGCATAGAGTGGAGTGGTGCAGAAAGTAGTGGAGTAGAGTCCAGTAGTGCAGAGTAGAATAGAGTGTCGTAAAGTGCAGTGATGTAAAGCACAATGGTGTAGAGTGACATAGCGTGCAGTGGCGTTCAGTGCAGTCTTGCAGAGTAGAGTGTAGTAGAGTGCAGTGGTGTAGACTAGAGTGACAGAGTAGAGTAGCACAGAGTAGAGTTGCGTAAAGAACAGTGATGCTGAACAGAATAGAGTGCAGTGTCATAGAACGCAATGGTGGAGAGTGGCTTAGTGTACAGTGGCGTAAAGTGCAGTGGTGTACAGTGTTGTAGAGTAAAGTGGCGTAGAGTAGTTGGCATAAAGTGCAGTGGCGTCGAGTGCATTGGTTTTGATTAAAGTGGTGTTTAGTGCATTGGCGTAGAGTGCACTGGTTTAGAGTAGAGTGGCGCAGAGGGCAGTGGCATAGAGTAGAGTGGTGCAGAGTGGAGTGGCACAGCATAGAGTTCAGTGCCGGAGAATGCAGTGTTGCAGAGTAGACTGCAGCAGAGTGCAGTGGTGTGGAGTGCAGTGGTGTAGAGTGGTGCAGAGCAGAGGCGTACAGTATAGTTGTTCAGAGTAGACTAGAGTGTCATAGAGTGCATTGGCTTAGAGTGCAGTGATGGAGAGTGGAGTGGCACAGAGTAGAGTGGCGCTGAGTGAAATGGCGCCGAGTGCAGTGGCGCTAAGTGCAGTGGGTTATAGTACATTGTTTCAGAGTGGAGTGGTGCATGGCAGAGTAGAGAGGTGTAGAGTGCAGAGTAGATTAGCGCTCTTTAAGCCAATGTTCCAGTTACAGATTTTTGGTGTACTTAGAATTTCGGAACTGGGAGTAGCAGAAGAAAAGAAAGGTAGCCCTGACTGACGGTGTTGGGTCAGGAGAAATAACACACCTGGTTGGCAAAGTAAAATTTCAATGATAGTGGTTTATGGGAGGCACTGGGGACAGTCGGTGATAGTAGTTTCTGAACACTAGGATGCCTGTCTGGTCAGTTTTCTATGGTCTAGGAGACTCTGGTGTACAGGACACAGGGGTAAGTGGGCAATCCTTGTAAATAGAATAGCCTATTGTCCCTGGAAAATCTGGAATCCAAAACAACTCTAAGCTCACTGAAATCCACAATTCTCCTGCCCCTTTAAAGCAGGAAACCCAGACCCAACCCTCAACACCGACAATTATCAAGCTCCATCAACATAGGTTTCTGTTCATGCACCTTCTAAGCACTGCTTCAGGTGCAGGACTTCCCTGTGCTGACGCATATGATCTTAAGGCATTTCTGGAGTAGTGATACGGAAATATACATTTGATGCCTCCATCGATAAAAAAACTGCACTTTTTGGATTTCTGGCTTACCTGACTACAAAATTTAGAACACTGACTGAAAGGTTGCTTATTGTAACACTAATTTGGTATGTTTTATAGCTTAGATAACTGCTATTGCTTTGCCTTACAATATTCTAAGGCTAGATCAGGGGCACTGTTCTTAAATATTTTACAGTATTCTCTGGACTTTATCCAATGACAAGACTGTAATGTTGATGACGTCAAAGGCATCGCTAGAATTTTTTTAGGTGTTGACACCGCTTCAAATTCCTTGTCGAGCCTTTGGATTCACAAACCACCTATTTTTTTCTTTTCTTGGGACTTTTAGTTGGGGTTCCCGTGAATCTATGAAAGGAAAACTGTAAAATTAATGCTGCCTCCCTTTTTATTATCACTACCTTTCAGGGTTTAATGTTTGTCACCTAATAAGTGTATCAAAAGATGCAGAGGGGACAGAGAAAACTAAGGTCAGTTTAGCTGAGGAGATTTCTTAAGGACAATGGATATAATGTAGTGTCAGTAGAGACATCGGACTCCAGACACTAATGCCTAAACAAAAGCATTGGTAGACATTGGCGTAAGAGCTCTTAAAATGTCATGCAATAAAATACTGCCTAAGAGAAATTGCTGACTTTCATTTTTATTAAAAAGCCCAAAATATACAGTGTAACTGGGCTGATGTATGCGAAAGTCCATCACTACTTTAGGCGGGAAACAGCGTTTACAACGCATACAGAACTACGCAGTGCCATTACAACGCAGGCACTACAACAAATGCGGCACCGGCAGAGCTGGGGTAGGTCTGCTGACCATTTGCGCGGATGTCGAAGACACTGCACTATTCAGTGTTCGAACTCGCAGGCCGTTGATGTAACATCTCTTTTACCCAGACTGGGTTGATGTCATAGATCTACAGGTACCACATTTTTTAGGGTGCTGTAAGGGTGGTCACTTTATTAGTTTATTGTGTACCCCTACCAAAAAGTGTGGATAGACATAGATCTTGATTTGGTCCTGAAGAATTGCCTTCTAATTGAAGTATCGGCAAGAAACATGTTGACCTTAATGCGCACTAACCCCGTGACCTTTTAACAGGGGTGCGCGATTTTCACGTTTTTAATGAAGGAGAGTGGCCACGATCATTAAAGTTGTTTTGGGTGGACCACCCCCTTTTTGTTTTAACCTCACTTCTACACTCACTACATCTACACTCACTAGGGCCCTCACACGCACGGCACCTTACGGCAAAAAAGGAAATAAAGATCTCCGCCAAAAGGCCCCGTCAAGGGCGCCGATCGGGTATTGCAGCGCCGACCCGATAAGGAGCAGACCCGATGATGAAGCAAGACACCCCACTGATGGGGGTGTGTGAGGGTCTCTTTTCCAAAAGGAGGCAATGTTCTCCTGCCCTTAGTGTATAACTTATTATACTAACCATACGTCAACCTACAGTGTTCACTAGGAACTGCATACCATACTGTTTTGCACTACAACAAATGCGTCATTACCACACGTTCCATTACAACGCAAGTCGTTACAACTACTTGCTTTAGGGAAGGCATTGTTGGATTTTAAATCCAACACCTTCCCTACTGTTGCACAGACTGGAGTTGGAATAGTAAAATATATTATTCCAAAGTCCAGCACTTCCCTAAGGTAAGTCGTTGTAACGACTTGCGTTGTAAAGGAACGTGTGGTAACGACCCATTCATTGTATTGCCCGCGTCGTGAAGGCATACGTTGTAAAAGCATGCATGAATACGTCATACATCTCTTTATGCAGAAAGTAGATGTGCTGGTCCACATGCGACAATGTCTCTTTGAACGATAGCTAAAGCCATGTCAATAGATAATGCAGCCTTCGTAAAGGAGTAAATACTACAACAAAAGCTATATCGTAAAAAAAAAATTGAATACAGCATTATGTTGCCGAATATTAAGTCAGTAATCTAAACAAAGTATTTTCCTCTCAAATTATTTTCTGAACCCATGTATAAAAGATTGCTTGACAGTATACAGTTAAAGCAGCACAAATTAGAATTATGATTTTTTAAATAAACAATGGCTTGCAAGTCACGTTTGTGCATTTCTCTACCTGGAATGAAAGGTGCAGATACAAACGTATGTGTCTGACACCTGCAAAGCCATCCATCATCAGCTTGACATGCGAACTTCCATTTCACATATTCTAAAACAAAATGTTAGTATTTTCTGTAAATGGCAACCAAAAAATGAACATGATGTACTGCACTCTCCCTCTCCTCTTTCCTGTGCCCACACAATTCTCCTTTAATTTACTGCTTTTAGGATAGCATTGCTTTGACTGCATAAAAATGCAATCTATCTTGTGGCATATAAAACACTCTGTGAAATAGATATATAGAAACAGAAAGTCAAACTCCACACAAAGAAAATAATGTAATATTGCCTTTTTGCCCACTGCCGAGGGCTATCCCAGTTGATAAAGGCCCTGAACCTGTGTTTGGCGAGGGCCTAAAACAAGGAAGAGAGCCTTTGATAATCTGTATAGTCTGAGGCAGAAGGGCTATAAGTCTATTAGAACATTCCACCCATTGAGGGTAGAATGTTCTAAATTAAAAACGGAGAAATAAAGACAAACATAGGAATATAGAAGCAGAAGGCTTACACCAGCCACTATTAGCCTGGCGCCACTTCACTGTCTTGAATGGAGCTCCCAACATTCCAATGTTCTAATATTGCCTTATTGCCCACTGCCGAGGGCTATTCCAGTTGATAAAGGCCCTGAACCAGAGTTCAGCGAGGGCCTATAGCAAGGAAGAGAGCCTTTAAAAACCAGTATAGTACGAGGCAGAAGGGCTATAAGTCTATTAGAACATTCCACCCATTGAGAGTAGAATGTTCTAAATTAAAAATGTAGAAACAAAGACAAACATAGGAATATTGAAGCAGATGGCTTACACCAGCCAATATTAGCCTGGAGCCACTTCATTGTCTTCAATAGAGCTCCCAACATTCCAATGTTCTAATATAGCCTTATAGCCCGCCGTAGAGGGCT
The DNA here is from genome assembly GCA_963921515.1 of Calotriton arnoldi. NCBI lineage: Eukaryota > Metazoa > Chordata > Amphibia > Caudata > Salamandridae > Calotriton > Calotriton arnoldi. The sequence continues at coordinate 1,031,364 of CAWUFW010002141.1, read as the reverse complement.
ATACAGACTATTAAAGGCCCGCTCCTTCGGCTCGGGCCTTTAACAAGGGAGCGGGACTTTAATAGCCGGTATAGCCCAGCTACGAAGGGCTATAAGGCTATTAGAACATTCTGCCACTAGAGGGCAGAATGTTCTAACAAATAAAACAAAGGCTTCAGGGAGCGCGAGGGGATTGAAATCCCCTCAGGCTCCCTGAAGCCTTTGTTCACAGCCACAGCTGTGAACAAATAAACATTGGAATGTTGGAGCTCCGGGCTTATACCAGCCATTATAAGCCCGGAGCTACTCCATTGTTTTCAATGGAGCTCCCAACATTCCAATGTTCTAATCTGTAATATTCGAAATTCTATCTAAATTAAATCATATAAATCATTGAATCTGAGCCACCCCTAACATCAAACCCACCAGCATAACCAATCCCTCTGTAGGAATCCCACCTAATAGTGCTGTGCTTTCATACAATATAGATGAACAGGAGAGCAGCAGAGAAGGCTGCCATCATCAAAAGGAAACCATTGCTGGAAATCGCCTATGTACCTTAACAGCAAAGGGGTCTTTGCAGTGGGCTTAACCTCACTGCTCCCAAATCACATTTTGTGCACACGTAAGTTGAACTTAGGTGCACAAAGGGAGGCATTTTACAAATGTAAGTCCCTGTCCTGAATCAACAAATTTGAAAAGAGATAATGTAATATTTCAAGGGCATACTTGTGAATACGGATATTTTGTATGTATTGGAAAATAGTTGTACCTACAAGTACAGCATTAGGGGCAGGATTCTAGGCATGTCTGGGATGATCACTGTTAGACCTCTTTTCAGAGGGTCATATGGTAGACTGTGGCTACTGGGCCCCACCCATGGGGGTTGGGGTAGTTTGTCACTTATGTCCTGGGGCTCAGTTTACTATGGCTCTACAGACCGGGCCAAGAACAACCCCTTTTGCACTTGACTCTCAAAGTAGTGAGGGCAAGTAGTCACAAACATTTCAGGGAGGTAGCGTGGGGTGCTCAAGACAGCACTCAACAATCAACCAATAGACATAATAACTCCAATTTCCAACCCAGTGCTCATCTATTCAAAACAAGAAAGTATTTTCAATTACACGGATGTATTAAATTCTATACAAGAGCTATGCATGTTAGTGTCTGTGGGTGCATTTTATCTTCGTGGTGCTACATCTCCGCGATCCCTCTCTACTAATCTGTTCCCAGGTTACCCTCTAACCCCTGGGCGTTGCCACTACAGGAATGCAGGCAATACACTTTCACTGTCTGGGAATGCATTCCTCACCCTCTCCATCTTGTGCGATGCCAGGCCAGGGGTGTCCACAATGGATCTGACTGGCCACCATTACTCAGGCTCACTCACACACATAGTGGATGATCACACGTGTTACACGCATTACACATGCACAAGCAACTGGCATGCATATGGGGTGCCAGCATTACACCTACCTGAGCATACACATAATAGCACAACTTTACACAAGTGAAACAGCCGGCCTCGGTCTTAGAGACACAGCTAAAAAGGTCTGTTTTCACTTCTGAAACAATGGTATGCTTCCACCATCATGTTATGCGCTATACTCAAAAGAGAGAAGGAAAGTTCACTAACCATAAAGACGGCAACCATGGTGTGCCCTACAGGTCACAGGAAACATCCAGGGCCTCACATATTCAGGGACATGCCTAGGCCTAGGCCTTTTCACAAACACTAAATTAGCCTGAACACAGGGACAAAATAAAAGTCAGGATAATAGATAAACATGTAGTTGGGCACTCAGGGCAGTGGAACATGGCAGTATAACACAGGATTTATTGTTGTCCCAACAGTCACCATACAAAAATAGATGAACTCTCACAAATTTTAAAATTAGTAGGTATTTATATAGCCCTTCCAGTACTTTCCTGCTTGGAAATGCAGGCAGATTTCCTTTAATCAAAGGCAGGAGTACTAGTGTGATGTGTCTCATGCTTTATTGACAAGTGATGTAACACCTGGAATGTGGTGATGCAGTCAGTCAAGAGAGAGAGACGGTTGTTGACTGTGGATGGGACATCTACGGAATAGAGCTGTCTTTTAACAAAATGACAAATTACTGTGTCATGGAGTGGTGTTCTCAATTGAGGACTTCACATTTGGCAACGAGCGGGATGGGATCCTGCTTGCAGCTTTAAGACACCCCAACATGTATTTGGTTACACCGATTCATGTTTAGGACCGTCAACAGTGTAGTGCTTGTGATTGGAAGAAGTCGGGGGCCATTGGTGATGAGCCAGAATCCTGAATATTTTGAACATTTGGGGTTGCTGCCCACAACTGGACTGAAATCGGCGCTTGAGTGGCACACGTTGTAGGTCTGACGGCCATTCCTGCAAGTCGGCGTGAGCGGAGCGTGTTCCCTTTGACAGCGGTTCCTGAAGTCGGTGTTTCGACAAAGCAAGCTTTATTTTCCTATCAGCTGTGTCTTGTGGGATTTTCAACCGATGAGAATCCTCTGTATTTTATTTGCTGGCAAAAGGTCAGGCTTGTACTCACGAGAACGCATCTGCTGACAAGGTTGCATCGTGATCATTATGAGCTGCTGGAGGCTCGATGGAGAAACGAATTTCAGCGAGGAGCGTGTCTAATGCTTTGGCAGTTGGATGGGAAATGTAGTGGCCATGTTGAGTTAGTTGTGCTGCAATACTGAATAACTGTGGCGTTATTGTCAACAGGCCTGTCAAAGATGAAATGGAACTCACTTGGTAACAGGCACACCCACCAGCAAGTTTGTTGCAAGGAAAGGGGAGGTACCTGCTGCTTCTCGGTGACAGGCATACCCATCAGAGATTAGGAACGGGCACAACATCTGTCAGGAGAATGTCTGGACAAATAAAAATGGCTACAGACAGTAAAATTGGAAAAATCCTGATATGACAGTAAAATTGTGGAGCGATCCTAATATATGACTATTTGGCTTCTAGAAGTTGTGCTATATTTTAATTATTTCTTTTGCTTATTTCTTTTGTTTGCTGCACTGATGTCACTTAGTTTGGTGAGAAATATGCAGAGCATAACGCCACCCCCATTTTTATGAGTAATCCAGGAGACCCACCATTAAGATGGGATAAATGGAAGAAAGTATTTGAAAACTATGCAAAGGTGTATGGTCCTAACTTGGGCAATGAGAGTAAAGTGATGTTGTTGATGCATAGTTTGAGTGTGGAAGGACAACAGATTTTCGAAAATGTATGGAATTAGAGAGGGATGATAGCAGAGGTTTGTTTAAGTGAATATGATGTCTGTATGAAAAAGTTGGATTTAAATTTCTATCCAAAAGTTGAGACAGTTTTAGAGAGGTATAATTTTGGCGTACGTAAACAGAGACTGAGACAGTGGAAGAATATGTCACTGCATTGCAGAAGTTAGCGGCGACATGCACGTTTGGTCCCCTGGCAGATTAGAGGATCAGGGACCAGTTTTTGTTATGTTGCTGCTCAGAGAAGGTACTGGTGGAGTTGTGGCTTAAAGATGAGCCGGAATTATGAGGTAATACTTGTGGCAAAAAGAGTAGAGCACATGATGAAGTGTGTTTAAGAGCTTAAACACAATGAGAGTAAAGAAACTGAAAAGCAAACAGTAATGGTTGTTAGGAAAAATAAGAAAGAAAAGGAGGACGATAAAGAGAGAACAATTAAAGGGCTATGTTTGAGATGTCGCCAGTTTGGACACATGGCAAATAATAAAATGTATCCCGCTTTTAGTTCCAACTGTAATAAGTGTGCCAGAAAGGGACTTTTTGCAAAATGTTGTAAGAGTGGAACAGTTGCAAAGAAAAAAGTACAAGAAGTACAAAATGTTTGTTGTGATGAAATAATACTACAGGTTACAGGAAAGGGTTGAGGAAATCCAGAGGGTTGGGTTACTAATGGGGGTAAGGAAATTTTGATGATGTTTGATTCTGTTCTTAGTGTGCAATAATTCAAAAATGTTTTTACACAGACTTATTTGAAGGGCATGTCAGTCTGAATTCAAAATGATCAAGGAGAGTTTGCAGAATGCTCCAAGTCTTAAATCATTTGTGCTGGGAAAATAATGTACATTGATCCTGATGCGTGTCAAAAAGGTTTCAGAGCAGTGTTGGTACAGGTGGTGAATGGTGAAGAACAAACAATAGTGTTTGCGTCAAGGTGTCTGAAGTGATCGTATTTAAATTATCCTGTGATTAAAAAGTAAGCTTTAGCTGTAAAGTGGGCTTTTAGTAAATTTAGATTCTTCTTATGAGGGAACCAGTTTGGCATAAAAACAGATCATAAGCCTTTAGGGAAGATATTTTCTACAAAAGGACAGGAAATGTCTCTGCACGTACTAGCAAATGGGTTATATCACTGCAAGAATTTACTTTCCAGTACATTACTTACCTGGTAGTGATAACAAAACAGCTGATTGTCTCTCACAGTCAGTGACTGTAGACTCTGAGGTTTCTGATGAGGAAGTGGATGTGGATGAAGGGTAGGTCGCTGTCTGTGTAGCTACTGAGGGTGCAATTGGGGAAGAGAAATGGAAGAATGGGGTAGAGAAGGAAGGTGTTTTGAGCGGACTGATGAAGTGGCTCAAGTCTGGAGATAAAGAGGTAGGAACTTTTTGGGGAAAATCTGACGCCTTACAAATTAATAAGGAATGAGTTGTCAGTAAAGAATGGTCTAATGTTCAGAGGATTTAGATAGTTTTTTTAGCTAAGTTACGAAAAAGAGTTATTGGTCTAGCACACTCAGAACATCTTGGGATTATAAAAACCAAGTAGATAATTAGGTTGGATTTTTGGTGGACAGGTTTAGAATTGCAGGTTGAGCGGTTGATAAAGGAATGTTCTGATTGTGTTGGCAGTGACAAAGTCCTTAAACCGAGGATAGAGCCTTTGATTGTAGGTAAGCAACTGTTGTTGCCATGACAGGATTTTGCTCTGGATTTGGTAGGGCCTCTGAAAGGGATGTCTGATACGCCTTAAATATTGGTCCTAATTAATTTATATTCTAAGTGGGCGGTTGTGCAGGCAATCAGTGACATCAACACTAAAGGGGTTATCAGGTTTTGAACTCTGTTTGAGAGTGAAGGGTTACCAGGGACATTACTGAGTGATACAGTGTTTAGTTATGTTCACATGAAATGGAAGAGTTCCTTAAAATGTCAGGGTTCAAGCATAAAAATGTGCTCTTTATCATGGGGTTTTATAAAGATTCAACAGAACCATCAAAGAGTCTATACAGTTATCTAAAGCAGCTGGTTTGACTTTGAGGAAAGTTTTACATGATACGCTGGCTGCATATCGACTGTCTCTACATCAGTCTATGGGAAAGACTCAGTTTGAGCTGTTTAGAGGTAGAACTCCTAACATTGAATTAGTTCCATCTTGAATGAGTTGGAGAAAGGGATGAATGATCGACTGGACAAATCCTGGAGGATGGTGTGTCGTGAAAAGGGAGAAATGAGGAAAAGACATTTTGATGAGAGGAATGGTGGGAGTTGGTGATTGGGTTAAAGGGCGTACTCCGACAGGAGCAATGCGTTATTCAAAGTTTTCTGCTCCATCGTAGGTTACTAAACTGTTCAGAAATGGCATCAAAACAGAAGATGGGAAGATATATAATTTGAATTGTGTGGCTTTATCCCCTAAAAAATGAGGTGCTAAGTGAATATATTTGCACAGGAAGCACAGTACAATCTGTTCTTCAGGGACAATTTTATTTGAGCGTGAGAAGATCATGCTGGAACCACAAGTCTCTCAAATATCTGAATGACTTCATTTGATTATTCAATGCTTTCAGAACAGATGGGATTCTAACTTTCTTTGTTTACTTTCCCCTTATTCCTTGTTTAAGGAACTTTTTATGAAAATAGTTCTATAATAACATGCATTATATTTGTTTGAAGAGAAGATATGTGGTATCTTGTGGTCTCTTGACCAGTGATGTAACACCTGGAATGTGGTGATGAAGCTGGTCAAGAGATTCCATTAGAGATGGTTGTTGGCTTTGGATGGGTGTCTATGGAATAAAGCTGTCTTTTAACAAAAGGCCAAATTACTGTGTCACGGCGTGTTGTTTTCAATTAAGGACTTCACATTGTGTTTCCTGGAGGCAATAGGGGCATGAAGGGAATATTTCCCTATTTCCTGTTAGTGTAGTGGAAGGAATTCATCATTGAGAAAAAATGTTCTACTGTTAGAAATCGTGTCTCTAGCTGGGAGAGGTATGCACCCTTTCCAAGTAAGTAAGTAAAATCTTTATTGCGTGATTAATAAAAATCATTGCAATCAAAACATCTTCACAATCACATAATATATAAAAACATAAAACTCTATACTGCAAATATTATTAACAATTGTACCAATACATTCATAAATATGTCATAAAATCAAACATGGACCAGATTATGCAATAAATAGTAATTCCATTGAAGAAACAAAGTTTTTTTAAAAGACGTCAATAATTACTATAGCTAGATATTGCACATATTGCGAGTTAAAGTGCCATAATTAGGAAGTCCATAGTTCAAGGACAATAATAAAGTGCATCAATTATATCTGTCCCTAGATAGTTTCAGTAGGTTCATTGCTTAATTAGTACCCTAATAGCATATACACTTTGTTCTACTAGGTATCAACTGTTCAAAGGATCTCTTACATTCAAGTGAAACAAATTTAATACATTTCAAGCTGTCGATATCAAACATTTTTCAGCTGCATGTAGAAATTTTATCAGCTGGCATAACATCGGAAATGACTCACCAGATAGGGACCTAATAAGTGCCTGTCGTGCTGACCTAACCCCAATCTTCAAAAATAGGGGTTTTAAAAAAATATGCCGAATGGTAATCAATTTCGGACACACACATACTATATAAACTAATGATTCTTGTGGCCATCCGCATAATCTGCAATTAGTATCCGCCCACTGCTCAATCCAGGGCTGCATACACTATTTTGTCGGATTTATTCCCATTCGTAGATTTAGAAAACTATTTTTTATTTTAGCTGAGAAATGTGCCGTCAGATAGGGCTGAATACATAACGACTGGTATGAGTTAATCACATAGCATGCATGCTTTTTCCCTGCTAATGCGTTTTTATCCAACTTAAGGGATTCAACTTTAATTTGTTTTTTTAAGATCAACTTATAATTGGGCATAATCAATTCCTGAAGTGCTATTTGCATAGCAATATCCCTTAGGCATGTTGAAATGTGAGATCTCCATTTAACAGTATAAGCGGACTTATTTATTTCAATCCAGCAATAGTTCCCAAGGGAGGCAGGGGCAGAAGAAAACATAGAGAACATGCATTTCAAAATAGCTCCTGCTGACACCAAGCTCTGCCTTTGGAGACCAAACTCTAGTCTTATTCCGGCTTGCACTACTGATCTGGGGATCCCAAAAGTTGATATAAAAGCCTTGACCACCAGTAAATCTAGAAGCTTTGCATCTTTCCCCCTAGTAATGGATGAGCCATATAAAAGAGTTGGCTCTAGCTTGGCTTTCATAACTTTAAGGATATAGTCATAAGATTGACAATTCAACAATTTTTTAAAACTTTTAAAAGCATGAATTAGGACCACTGTTTTTGCCCTTAGGTATTTAAAATGAAAGTTAAAAGAGACTGTTATCAAACACCCCCCTGTCCAAGTAGGGACAGTAATGCTCGTCAGGGTCAGACAGTCACACACTTAAATCAGCCTGTGCTCACCCTCTGGTAGCTTGGCACACAGCAGTCAGGCTTAACATAAGGGGCAATGTGTAAAGCAGCTGTGCATACGTGGATACAGTAACAGTGAAAACACAACAAAAAAGACTCCACCAAGAAGTATGACAACAGTATTTCTTGTAATCTTCAAAACAAAATAAAAATTATACGAATCCCATTAAAACATCTCAAGTTATGAATACTTCAAGAATGTACAATGGTGAAAGAGCCACTGTGCTTTTAGTAGGTTCTATACAGTCATGCTGGGAAAATGACTGCGATCCATTCCATGGATTGGGAACAGACTTTCGCCCAGGCTCAGCCTGAAGCAATGCTTCCAAAGTTATTAGAGTTAAAATGCAATGTCAAGTTTGCGGAAGACTGATCTACTCACTCCATTTGGGGCTGCTCGCGAAAGCGCCGGTGGGCGGCAGGGACCTCGTGAGTCCTGGAGTGCACACTACCTTTCTCTGGGTATTGCAGTGGTGTTGTGGGCCTCGGGATCCTGACCCACATTGCTGGAGTCTCCCCTTGCTGAATACGATGCAGTGATTGGAGTCACAGAGGGGAGACGCCTGTCTTTACTTGATGCATGCAGTGTACGCCGGGTCACGCTGGACTGCCTTCGGGCTCTGCGGCTTTGGTGAAGTCGACAAACACAATGGTCTCCGCTCGAGCAGGGAGACACAAGGTTCTTGATCGGTCAATGGAGCTGATGCGTGTGAATACCCAAAAGCAGCTGTCCACACTGCTAAGGCCCAGGACTGGTTGAGGGCAAGTCAGGCAGAGTCAGACCCTGGATTAGCAGAGCCTAGCAGCAGTCATTTGTGCGAATGAAATCCTTGATGGCCCTGAGATTTCCTGAACATGGGACAAGCCAACAAGCCCTTGGAGTTACTTAGGTTGCAAAAGGCTGTAGAGAACAGGTCCAGTCCTTCTCACTGCCCACGTCACAGTCAGCAGGCCAATACAGCAGAGCAGGTAGCAAAGTGGCAGTCCCTCCTGTAGCCCAGCAGGCCAACACAGCAAAGCAGTTAGCAAAGTGGCAGTTTCTCCTGTAGCACTGCTCCTCTTCTTGACAGTCTCCTTAGGACCCCAAAGTGAACAGGTGATGGGGGGGTCATATACCCAATACTTGTACCCTAATGTGTCCTTGAAGTGGAGGTGACTACAAACCAAAGCCTTTGTGGTGAACAAGTCTCCTTTCAGCCCAGCTCTGTCTGCCAGCCTATCTGTGGGGGATAAATCAGTGTTTTGTGTGAGGCCAGGCCACTACCTATTCAGGTGTACATGTCAGCTCCTCCCCTCCCCCTTGCCCAGGAAGACTAATCAGAATGCAGATGAATGCAGATGCAGCTGAGTGTCCAGTACTTGTGGCTGTCTAGAGTGAAAACACAAAGTGTGGCTGTCACCCCATCTCAGATGTGTTTTGGAGACAGGCTGTATGGCACACAAAAGAACTAAGAGTAGAGAAATAGCCGCTTTCTAAAAGTGGCATTTCTAGATTAGTAATACCAGATCCAACTTTACCACTAAAGAGGATTTGTCATTACCTATTCAATGATATAAAACAAAGCAGCTACTCCTCTGCAATCAGGAACTCTTAAAAGGATATTTAATGAGTTCTCAAAGTTAACAAATGAGAGGAGCAGGACTCACAGTAGTGAAAATGAACTGGGGTGGTTGTCACTAGGAGGACATGTAAAACAAAAAGTTACATGTCCTACTGTAGTAACGAAGGTCCACGCAGGTAGGTAAACTTTAAGGTGATTTATTCAAGCAGGTAACAAGTAGTATAACAAGTAGATAAGTTATAAAGGAGAGCCCCACCAGGAGCAGCCTGTGTGCTGCTCAGCCCATGCCTAACTGTCACTTCACCTTCTCTGTGTCCCAACATTCCGAGGCTCATCAGACTCCAACATTCTATTGTGATCAGATCACAGGCACTGGCTAAGCAGGTGGGTGGAAAATACATTACACTACATATGCAGGATACTACATATCCCCTTTCCTTCCAACAGAAGAACAAATGCAATATATGATAAAATATAACGAGTGAGAACAAGGGACAGAGAGCTAGGAAGGAACAATGGAGTGACAGAGAGAAAGTCAAGGAACAGAACAAGCAAAGCAGAGCAAGAAGACAGATGGGAGAAGACAAGGAGGAGAAGGTAAAGTGTAAGAAGCAAATAGAAAAAACCCATCCTCAACAACAGCGAAATAGAAAGTAAGAGACAGTGAGACGCAAGCGAGGAAATAAGAAATAGCGAGAGACAGACGTACCAAATGCAACCCCTACGCACACCCATTGGCCAGGCAGGCAAGCAAGGAAAGAAGGACAGGGCACGACGGGAACAGAACTGAAGACATACCCAAGCACAAGTAGAAGAGAAGGAAGAGATTCCTCCTGAACAAGGAAGAACGAGAAGAACACTGCAGAAAGGGAAAGACTGAAGACCCAAGAAGGATAACAGCGAAATACGTATGGAACAGATTCCAAAGATGAAGAGGAAGAGAACATCAATAGGAAATCTGAACCGGAGAAAACAGAGAAGAAGCGAATGGACACAAACAGTATCACAATACTCCTCCCCATTTCCAAATGGATAATAAAAATAAGAATTGAGTGTAGCTATGCGTATATTAAACAGCAATGTAACATCATGGAAAATACAAAGGAAATACCAGCCAATGGGACTAAGACCCATGGCCGTCCTCTACTCCCAGGCAGGAGGGTGAGGATCACTGTGAATGGGACAAGAAGCCCATGACGTAGCAGGCCGGGTGAAGTCAACCCCCATGTAGAGGAAAACAGTACTGCCCTGTAGAGATGGGACTGAAACCCATAAGACGCCCTGTGTGAGGGTGACTGTGTAAATGTGAATGGGACTGTGACCCTGAGACGGTGCCCTGTGTAAGGGTACCTGTGTAACTGTAAATGGGACTGTGACCCATGGAACGGTGCCCTGTGTAGGGGTACCTATGTAAAAGTAAATGGGAATGTAACCCATGCTACGGTGCCCTGTGTAAGGGTAAAAACCGTGTGTGACCCAAATAGGAAAATGTATGTGGGTAAAATGAGCTAGTACCCATTCCCATCCCTATGTAGGAAAAAAAATAAAGTGTGAAATGTACACCTGTGGTATGACCAATGGACCCCAGAAGGTGTGTACCTAGAGTCCCTAATAACCATATGTATCCCATCATGAACGCAAAATGTAGCCTATGTAGGCAAGAGTGTAGTGTGGGAATGGGGAAAGTACCCGCTACCATCCCTGTGTGGTGAAAAGATAGGCATGTCCATATGTAATGTGCCACGAGCCAAAGCAAGTAAGCCTACTGTGAAAACACAGACACGCTTATGAAAGGGTTAAATTACGAAACACATTGTGATTAAATAGGCTGACTTTCGTTTAGGGTGTGCGTGTCACCGAAGCCTTGAGACACACAGACAATAGTATGCAGACAACTTGGCTCTAGACGACTATGATGTGAAAGATATTTTAAAATTACGGCGGCTCCCTCTGTCCTCGGAGCACATTAGTGAAACTGATCAGCATGTGACTACGACAGTGGATATTAAAACACAGGAATGTCATCTTGTAGAACGGTACACTGCTGTAGAATGTCACTGAAATCGAAAAAATACAACACCAATATGTGCGTTTATGTGCCGATTATTCTGTTGCAGGCACATGAAATGAAGAGACGTAAAAGGTGACATATGCGGGTGTAAGATTGTGAACAACCCTCGCAGAGTTTTTGTGCGTGCGCCCGATTGGTGAATTATCTTCTCCTCTCACCTCTTGTAATAGATGACGGAGGAACTCATGCAGGATGAAGAGTTGCAGCAGGTGCATGGCACTATGTCCGGAATGGAGATGCAGGAAAAACAAAGTCCGCCATGACCCTATTGATGAAAAATCAAGAATGGCGGCACGCAGGGCACGCCGTGCAGGATGGCTCCCGGCTCACTTGTGCGCCAATCAAAGATGCTTGCCCATAACGTGACGAAGAGCGTGTCGTCACAGAGGATCCTCCGGGTGACCAGCGCGGGAAATGCATGAGGCAAGCGGCAGTTGGGAAAGAAAGGCAACCAAACCAACGGTTGCAACTCCCAGAAGGAAGACAATTAGGTTGTGGTAGGAAAATGTTGTATAGTAACTCACCACAGCGTCTGTCCTTCAAAAATGGCAAGAACCAAACGGCACTATGAAAACCCCGGAGTACATTTGTGAAACACTATTTGGCTGAGAGGAGCTTCATGAGAGAAACACCTCGAGGCACCATGGTAGTGGGGTGTAACAAACAGCAGACACTGTGTTGTAGGCAGGTGATATAAACGTTGCATCACTCGGTGTTGAAGCTTGAGAGAAAAGGGCATGTTTTCCTCCAAGATAAAAGTCAAAACGATGTTGGGCAAGATGACGGAATCATTAGAAATAAGATTCAAAGTCCAAAATGGGTAGCGTAGATGTGCACAAGGTCACACAGCGTAGTCAGCAGTTGCTCAAGATCACACAGCTCAAAGTAGTAAGAAGGCATACCATGCAGCCACATCTTACCGCTGTTGGAAAATCAAAATGGAACAAACAGCTGTCTGTAAGTTGTAGAAAACGCGTGGCAGTGTAGCAGACTGAGATGGTAAAGCCAAAGTCCAGGATGAGTAGAGAGGATGAGCACAGCGCGCCTGGGCTAGGGCTGTCCGGTGGTGAGACACTGGTGGGGCTGAATGGCGTAGTGCTTCATCTTACTTGTGTTGATGTCTTCTTTTCTTTTAAAGTTGATGGTAGTTTCTCACTTGTTGTCGTCATTCTTGTTGATTGTAGAACACGCTTGTTTCATGTTGGCACCTTTACGTTTCCTTTGGATACCTCCGCTTTTGTACATTGTGGTAGTAGCCACTGTAGTTTCTGTAGATTGCGCCATCTCCAGGTCCTCCTGTGTTCGCCAGGTACCTTAGATCCGCTTGTTCCACGTAGGTACGTCACCAACTCGTCGCCAAATTATGTAGTAACGAAGGTCCACGCAGGTAGGTAAACTTTAAGGTGATTTATTCAAGCAGGTAACAAGTAGTATAACAAGTAGATAAGTTATAAAGGAGAGCCCCACCAGGAGCAGCCTGTGTGCTGCTCAGCCCATGCCTAACTGTCACTTCACCTTCTCTGTGTCCCAACATTCCGAGGCTCATCAGACTCCAACATTCTATTGTGATCAGATCACAGGCACTGGCTAAGCAGGTGGGTGGAAAATACATTACACTACATATGCAGGATACTACACCTACCTTTTACTCACACAGCATCCTGCCCTTAGGGCTACCTAGGGCCTACCTTAGGGCTGACTGATTTTAATAAAAGGGGAGTGTAAGGCTTGCAAGTAGTTGGAAATGCAAAGTCGAGGTAGCAGTAAACTGCATACACAGGCCATGCAGTGGCAAGCCTGAGTCAGGTTTGAAAGGCTACTTCTGCGGGGATGCACAATCAGTACTGTAGGACCACTAGTAGCAAGTGGTTTACAGGCCTGGGTATATGGTATACCACTTTACTAGGGACTTATAAATGAACAAAATATACCACTAATGGATAAACCAATTGTTATCACATTTTAGGTACGAGCAAATGCACTTTAGTACTGGTCAGCAGTGGAAAAGTGCTCAGAGTCCTAAAGCCAGCAAAAAGGAAGTCAAAAACAGGAGGTCAGAAAGCAAGAAGTCTTGGGAAACCAAGCCAAAAGATGCCAGGTCTAACACCTACTTAGAGGAAATAAATGTGTGTGTAAGCATATCTGTGTCACATTAACACATGAAGAATTTTTTATGTGGGGGAAATTCCACACAAGTAACATTTACGCATTGACTTTATATCAGAATATCCACAACGATTGTAGCTCTCCTTGAATACTCCTGGGATGATTTGTAAATCCTATAAAACCCTGAACTCTTCTCCTAACTGAGGAGAAACCATATGGGAGCAGATTTCTAACTTCTTAATTGGGCCCATTCTTTGTGACTGGAGTCCTTTGCATAAAGACTTTTATCTACAAAAGGAATCCGGTGGGATTTTTGAAAGAGCCACAATTAAGGAGAAAACTTAACCGCAAAATAAAGCTACATAGACCAGATACGAGCAAATGAAGATTGTTGATCTCTGAAAAAAACGCATACACTTGACAAAATGCAAGTTGTATTTGCAATTATAAAAGATAAAGAATGTTTGTACTGCATGAGCCCTTCTTGACTAGAAGTCCGAATTGGAATGTCCGGGACAAAGGCATTATTAAGAGAAATCAAGAGAAAGCAGACGAATTTAAAAATGAACAAAGGGGGCAACTTCAAAATAAGAAACAATAAGAACGGAATAAACGGGAAAATAATGCAGGGTGTCTGACCTCACTTCAAATTATGCTGGCTCCTCAGAAATCAGTTCCAACAGTTCCTCTGCCGTTTTTAGGTCTCGGCCTGCACCAGCGCTTGCGCTGGTCTGGCCGAGAGTTTTAGTAAGCGGGTTTTGGAAGTGCAAACACTGGCTTTCGGCTGGCGAACAGCTTGAGTTCACGTTGGCGTGCACGCGCAGCTGCCCTCTGGGTTTCCTATCTCTTCCTCATTTCCTCGTCATGGCTCATTAACTCTCTGGACTCTGATGTTTCAATCGCAGCAGCAGCTCACATTACCAACTGAGGGCCCTGGACTACAGTCACATGAAAAACAACAGCGATTAGCATTGAAATGCAAGCTTTTTTTTGTCTAGTTAGAAATATTGCTTCGGTGGGTTGATTTCACCTTATATCGCTATTTGTTTTATATTGGGAGTCACAGCCTAATTACCAGTATTTTTGTCTCTCACTGTTTTTAAAAAAATATTTATTCGCACAAAGCTATATTTAAGGTTACTTTTTCCGCGTCACTTCTTCACTCTATTTAAACTCCACACCCCCCACTCTTATTGTCTCTCTCCTTCTCTCTCTCTCCCCTCTCTAATTCTCTCTCTACTTAATTAACTCTCCCCTCTCTATCTTTTTTAGCCTTTCATTCTCTCTCACCCCTTTATCTGTTTCTCTTTCAAACTCCTTCATTCACTCTCTCTCCTTCTTTCTCTCTCTCTATCCCGCTCCACTCTTTATTCTATGTACACCCTTTCTCTCTCTTTCTCTCTCACCACCCTCTCTAATTGGGCATTATATCTTCACTCTATCTCTCACTCGGCAACACCACAGCATCACTCTGCGCAACCACAGCATCAATCAGAGCCAGCACAGCATCAATCAGAGCCAGCACAGCATCAATCAGAGCCAGCACAGCATCACTCAGCACCAACACAACATCTCTCAACGCCATCACAGCATCACTCAACGCCATCACAGCATCACTCAGCGCAACCACAGCATCACTCAGCGCAACCACAGCATCACTCAGCGCAACCACAGCATCACTCAGTGCAACCACAGCATCACTCAGTGCAACCACAGCATCACTCAGTGCAACCACAGCATCACTCAGTGCAACAACAGCATCACTCAGCGCAACCACAGCATTACTCAGCACAACCACAGCATCACTTAGCGCCACCACAGCATCACTCAGCGCCACCACAGCATCACTCAGCGCCACCACAACATCACTCCGCGCCACAACAGCATCACTCAGCACCACCATAGCTTTACTCAGCGACACCACATCATCACTCAGGGCCAACACTGCATCACTCAGCACCACCACAGGATGACTCAGCACCACCACAGGATGACTCAGCACCACCACAGGATGACTCAGCGCCACCACAGCATCGCTCAGCGCCACCACAGCATCGCTCAGCGCCACCACAGCATCGCTCAGCGCCACCACAGCATCGCTCAGCGCCACCACAGCATCGCTCAGCGCCACCACAGCATCGCTCAGCGCCACCACAGCATCGCTCAGTGCCACCACAGCCTCGCTCAGCATCACCACAGCATCGCTCGGCACCACCACAGCATCACTCAGCGCCAAGACAATATCACTCAGCACCACCACAGCATCACTCAGCGCCAAGACAATATCACTCAGCACCACCACAGCATCACTCAGCACCACAGCAGTATCACTCAGCAAGACCTGAGTATCATTCAGCATCACCTCAGCATCGTCTCCGCAACAGTCGCCACCACCACCACTACCACCTCAGCATCACTCAGCACCACCTCAGCCTGCTCTCGGAATCTGGCATCTGTTGAATCTCCCCTAGCGTCTGGCCGCTGCTAGAGTTATAATACAGGTACTAGTTCCCAACCTTCACCCTCCGATTGTTTATGGCCCCTCAAAAAAAAAGCTTTAACAAACAACCATTGCAATAGGCAGAAACAAGTTGCCAGCATTGCAAGAACAAAAGAAAACTGAGGAAATTTTTTATTGTAAATACTTTTTTAATATGGTCGTTCAGTTTTACATAATGCCTTCTTGGTCATATATAAAGTAACAAAAATGCTTCTGACACTTTTTTATTATAACTTTTCAGCATGCTGCACAGCAGCCACACTTCTCTACAGCACAGCTTGAAGACATTGGCAAAGTCAATAGCTCTGGCTAAACACTTATAAGGCCCCAAAGGCGAGACCTATTGGCTATGCCAATGCTTGTCATTTGAGCAAAGGGTACAACAAACACGAAACCAAGTAAAAAGGCCAGTTTTGGGCAGTGAATGGACCCCAAATCATATTTGATGTTAACTGAAGGGAACGCCCAGAGGTGGAATTGGAAAACGTACTCTCAGAATACTCAGACAAAGGGTTGCAGCAAAAAGGGGGTGGAATCGAGGATGTCGGAACAGGTCGGCTTTAATGCAGTGCGACTGGTGCGGCCGCACTGGGCGCTGACCTGTGGAAGGGGACGCTGATCTCAGGGGGTGAGGTGCTGTATTTAGCAATAACTTATGATCGGACAGATGAGGGGCACTTTTCCCCGGTGGTAGTGACAGAATCCGAGGAGGCGGTCATGGGGGACACCAAAAATGATTTTCACACAGGGCGCCACCAGCGCTAAAGCGGGGCCTGTGTCGGAATAGAAGAGTACACACAAGGACCTACATATGTAACCTGCATACAGAGCTTGAGAAAGTAAATTGTTTTCATATCTGTTTTACCTCTCGACCAACTAGGTAGCGACATGCACAGTGTACCTTGCTTCCCCTAATGGCCTGCTCGGTCTGGGAGGTAGGTGTGGCAGCAGTGTTCGTCTGAACTTCCTTTAAGTTCAAACACCTGCTTACAGCCAGGACACTCTCACAAAGGAATGACTGGTTGTCCTTGAACATGAGGTGTTTGGAGCGGGCAAAGGAGACTGCGGTAAAAATCATCCACGCTTCACAGACTCCCTCGCGCTGCACAGCACACCCCACGTGCACAGGTGCATAGAGCAATGTGCCCTGGCGAGAGAACTCTGTGCCACAACACAGTAGGGTGTTCATGCAGCAACTGAGTCATAACAAGGTATTAGCTTAAGCAAAGCTGCCAGGACCGAAACCCATCTGGTCCACCTCCCATGCCAACACTAGATAAGCTACAGTAAGTTCAAATCTGGCACAAAACATTGAGCATTTTTTTGTTACATTTACCACGGCAAACATGAGAATTCAGGATGCAAAAAGGCCTCAGAGAAAAATACAGGACAGTATTATATTTCCTAGCTTAACCCTCTTCATAAAGATTAATTAAATGGAAAATGATTTGGCATCTTATTATCAGCTTAAAAATGAATTGCAGAAAAGCAAGTCATGGTATGCCCCTACACACCATGGCACTGTCCATTGAGATGATTATGTACTTTCTTAATGTTTGTTCTCATGAACAGACACTTTTCCTGTGTGTTGTTAGGCTTGTGTTTGGTTTTTTGACACTGTTGTGGCTCATAATGGAGAATATGATGTTGTGGCTATAATCACAAAGGAGGAATGATGGCGAGAGGCAGATAACTGACCAATGTTGGTGTTGTGGAGGGGACTTATGCAGTGTGGTGAAAGAAATGAAGCAGGTGTCGAGATGGTGAAATCTGGATGAATACCAGTTATGTCCAGCTAAACAATTCCAAGACAGAAATCTTCTTTGGCACCAAGGGAAGAGCTGACCTTCTCACACTTTCCCTCCCAGATATAGGCAGTCACAAGGTCGATTTGACGTAGATATGAAGAATAGGGTTTTCCTTAAGAGTTGTTGCCCTAAGTAGCCAAGTTCAGACCCATCTTATCCTTTCTCTCATCTATCTAGCAATCCTTAGTAGTAGGCACTACTGTTAGTTTAGGGCTAGATTATTGTAACTGCTTCTATGCGGGCCTTCCAATATCACATCTCAGTCAAGGGCCCAACATGCCACAATCAGAATGGTCTCAGACCTGGGGAAAAGGAATCATATTCTAGCAGTAGAGATCTTTCATTGGTGATCAGTGCAAGAATTCGGTCAAACTCCGCTGATGGATGCATTAATGTATTCACGAACTGATGCCTCAATACCTACCCAGCAGAATCACTCTGTAGTGCCTTTAGAGACATCTAAATTAGAAGAAATTATTTTGTGAGTCCTGTAAATCAAGAGTAAAAATGAAGGAGGCAGATATTTTTCACCTAAGGTCCAGCCTTCTGGAACTCCTCCCAGAAGCGCCAAGATCTTCCCCCAATTTGACCTGCTTGAAGAAGGTATTCACTCCCACTTATGCTTAGGCAAATGGTTGCTAAACCTAAGCCAAGAGACATATCATTTGGTGTTAGAAATTGGGTTTCTGAGCGGCAGAGGTATGCACCATGTCCAAGCAGAAACCAAAATCCTAGTCAGGGTAAGTCAGATACACCCCTTAAATTAACCTGTGCTTACCCTCTGTTGCCCTGGCACAGAGCAGTCAGGCTTAACTTAAGAGGCAATGTGTGAAGTATTTGTGCAACACTTCAAACAGTGAAACAGCGAAAACACCATGCAAAAAGATACCCCACCTGGTTAGAAAAATAGAGCTTCATTTAGTGAACAAAACAAGACCAAAGTTACAAAAATCTAAAAAAGTAGAACTGGAATTATTAATTTTTAATGAATATCTTAAAATATAGTGCTTTGAAGCATAAAGCGCCAACCGGGGCCATCTGGTCACACTAGACTAGGTAAAATCCAAAATTTCAGGCCGACTGCGATGGAGCATGGGTTAGATACAGAAGCCAACCTTGTCCCGCTGCAAAAGTACTTTGTTTGTGTCATGGACAGAAGTCCGATGCGTGGCCATCAATCCTTTGGATGTAGGCAATGCGTAGGTTCCAAGACGCCCAAAGACGGAGATGAGTCAAAGCTGTAGGTCCAAGGGTCCAGGACTTGATTGGCACCAGTTGGCAGGCAAGAGTCTCAGGTGGCAGAGTCCAGGTGCTGTAGGTTAGTGGTTGGAAGTCTTTGATGTCCATGAGAATTCCAACAGGAGGCAAGCCAGCAAACTCTTGGAGTCACTTTGGTTCTGGGTTAGAGAGATACAGGTCCAGTCCTTCTCACTTCCAGGCAAGGAAGACAGCAGGTCAGCACAGCAAAGCAAAGTAGGGGTCTAGCAGAGTGACAGTCCTTTCAGCAGCACAGCAGTCCTTCTTTCTGGCAGGGTATCAACCGGCCCAGTAGTGTACGGAGTTGGTGGTGTCAGAGGCCCAGTATTTATACCCAGTTGTGCCTTTGAAGTGGGGGACTTCAAAGTGAGGCCTTTCAAGTACACAGAGTCCCAGTTCTTCCTGCCCTGGCTCCGGACTCACTACAGGAGGGTATACAGCCCTTTGTGTGGGGACAGGACACAGCCTATTCATGTGTGTCAGCTCCTCCCCTACATCCTGCCCAGGATGACCGATCAGCATGTGGATGGCCCATCAGTCACACCTAAGCTCCTTTTGTTCATGGCTGTCTAGAGGGAATGCACAAAGCCCAGCTGTCACCCACCCCAGATGAGTATTCAGAGACAGGAAGAAGGCACCAAATTGCTAAAATAAGAAACTGCCAACTTTCTAAAAGCGGCATTTTCAGAATTACAATTTAAAATCCGACCTCACCATAAGTTGGGAATTTAAAGTGTGATTCCAGAGACACCAAACTTTGGGGTCCCAACTCTTCCCAATTGGAAATTACACTTATAAGATGTAATACGGTAATCCCAATGTTAACCTAAGGGAAACATAGACCTTGCAGTAGTGAAAAATGAATTTAAGAGTTTATCACTACCAGGACATGTAAAACATAAAAGTACATGTCCTACTTTTCAAATACACTGCACCCTGTCCTTGGGATGTCCAGGGCCTACCTTAGGAGTGACATATGTATTAAAAAGAAAGGTATGGGCCAGGCAAGAGGGTCAATTTGCCTGGTTGACATGGCAGTTTAAAACTGCACACACAGGCTCTGTGTTGGCATGCCTGAAACATGTTTAAAGGGCTATTCAAGTGGGTCGCACAATCAGTGCTGCAGGTCCACTAGTAGCATTTAATGTAATGGCCCTTGGCACATGTAGTCCACTTTACTAGGGACTTATAAGTAAACTAAATATGCCAATTGGGGATAAGCCAATGTTGCCATGTTTAAAGCAGACAGTGCATGCACTTTAGCACTGGTTATCAGTGGTAAAGTGCCCAGAGTCCTAAAGCCAACAAAAACAAAGTCAGCAAAACAGAAGGTCAGAAGGCAAAAAAGGCAGGGGAAACCACGTCAAGGAAGCCAGGTCTATCACTTGGGGTTTTGAAAGTGTTAGAAATACCACGACATCTAATTGGGAGAAGCACAAAGTGCTGTACTTCCCAACTTTGAAAAAAGGATCATACACAGACCTTTTATGGGTAACTACTAAATATGTGGACTTATTTTGGGGAAATTTGCACTACTTTCAGCCATTTTATAATTTAAATTCAGTATGATGTAACCAACAATGCCATTTATTTAAGTGACACATTAGCGTAAAGGTGGTCTAGTGCACTATCCTTTGAGACCATAAAGGTCCTTTTTCATATGTGGGAAGAGTATGTTAAGTGAATATGATTCTGCATCATGTGAATCCAATGCTGAATATTTCACATTCTAAACGTGCAGACATCAGAAGTCCTATTCTTCTACAAGAACACAACAAACTTCAGGTCCCAGGCAAAAATTGGTTTCTTATGTCAAAGAAAGGAAATTGTTAATAAAGCTAGGTGTGGTATGTTAGCAAAGCTTTGCAATCTATACTAGTGGTAAACATGTAAAATGCCCCAAACTTAAACGTAAGCCCTGAAGTAAATCTCAAAATAGTTGCATTATCTTGGAATTTTTCAACTTCGATGTTTATGTTTTTTTCTTTTTTACTTAATTTACTTTGGAAAATCATGACTGTTATGGGAAGTGTTTAACAAATGTTGGCAAGTTGAAGAACTTCATACACAAGATGAGATTCATGGTACATGAAATCAAGATATGTAATGAGCTTGAACTATGGGTACAATGGGTGACCTTGAACTTCAACTTGAGGGGTTACAGGACTTTACAATTACAATTTCTGGCCACTTCTATGTACTTGTAGATACGTCTGCAACCCCTGATTCAAAACCGTAGTCCTAGTGTACAAGAGCAAAATGGGGTTGCCTGGCGATAACGTTCATTTCCCCTTTCCTAACCCATGAAAAGCCTTCACTCAAATGTTAGTGGCTGAGGGAAGGACTTCGAGGCAGAGTGCCGTGCTCCTTGTACCACTGCACAGCAAAAACTGGAATGGCACTAGAGTTCTTGAGGAGCAACCCGGAGTGGAGCCCTGCCACCAGCATCAATATGGTCCTCTTCTCCAAGATTAAATTTGGCCATGTAGCTCCTCTCATCATCACAACAAAACTCCTGTTTTCTCCACAGAATGCAATGCATCAGAGACACTAGAGTCCAAAGGCAGAAAAAGCAGGATGCTGCTCTTCTTTACTTAACTGAATCCCTTCTTATTGTCTCCTGCCATGCAGAAGGGAGCATCAATCTGGTTTATCCCCCGACTAGTACCCATGCGAGTCCCAGACTCCTTGGCCCTCCTCTAGGAGACACCTTGGTTGAAGCCCTTAATGGTAAGGAGTGGTGGTGTGGGGAGGAGCAAGGCAGACTCGCAGGCAAAGCCCCAGGTATTTTATGGTAGTATTTAGCCAAAAAATCAGTACTTTCCAATGAAATGGGAAGCCAACATAACACTCTTGCATTTGATAGAGTTCCCTGACCTATGATGGCAGCACAGAAAATGTGATAGCATGGCACAGCATATGGTTGGATTATCTTTCATATGATACGGTGTGCATGACAGCAGTACCTAGTGTATGATGGCAGTATATCGCACACAATAAAAATGCCCTGGCAAAGAGGATAGTATTATGGCTTACAATGGAAATATATTAGCTGATTATGGCAGTAACTGGTAGTAACTTGTAGTACTTAAAATACAGGGATATAACAAAGGTTGACAATCAATTTCTTTATTATGGCAGTAACTCACAGTAACTTGTAGTACTTGCAGTTTAGGGCTATAACAAAGGTTGACAATCGCTTTCTTTATTATGGCATTACCTGGCTTATGATGAAATGAACATTACAAAATGGCCTACACTTGCATATTCTTTTGATAACATGATACAAGGCAGCAACTTGTAATATGACTGCCATACCCGGGCATAAGATGACAGCATCATGGCCTAGAATGATAACACTTTGACCTATCATCGAAATGTCTTGTCATATGACTGCACTGGCCGTTATATGTGTGACAGTAATTGTGATTAGAATGGCAATACCGTGGTATAAGATGACAGTACCCAGGCGCATGAAGGAAGCACCCTACTAAAAGATAGTTGACATATGTTGGAATAATGCATGGTGTATGATGGCAGTGCCTTGACATATGATGGGAGTACCTTTGTATAAGATGGCATAACCCATGTTATATGATGCCCACACCATTGATACATTATGGCTGTTGGGATGGAAATGTCCTTCACATGGTGAGGGGCATGCACCCCTGCACTGAGTGCCCCAACTGTAATGTTGTCTGAATCCCTGATGCTGTGTTTTTTGTTGCCATGGATGAACACAGATCATGATTTTAGCACCATGACATAGACCTGTCTCACGGATTGCAATCCTTATCGACTGGTAGGAGCCCAAAATGCGTGGTGGTGGCGGCATACCATGTAGTGATCATTAGAAGTGAAAAGGACCTCTTTACCTGTGTCACTGGAGTGAGGCCTACAGGCTCACTCATTTAAAGTTCTGCTGTTGTGTGCTTAACTCACCCTTGGCCTACATCAGTTTGGTGCGTAGTGCTGTGCAGTGCATGTGTAGTATACACATGCTGGGTGTATATGTTTCTGTGAATGGTACAATACAGGGATAATGCAGTACTGTGCAGAGTGTTATAATATATGGATGTGCTGCGTGTATGTGTATCTGTGAAATTTACAGTACATAAAGGATGTAGAACAGTGCAGTGTATGTATGCAATTGCGCATGAGCTAGGTGAATGTGTGCCTGTGAATGGTACAATGAATGGAAGACAGGGTTCTATTTTGGGGGCCCAGGGCGGACTGAAGAAACATGAGGAGAGGAGATAGACGAATCCCCCCATACAGATTGCTGCATTCCTGTAAGCTGGATAGGCACACCAGAGGAAGGGAGAGCCAGGCTCTCCAGTACACTTCAAATAGTGCTCTTTGATTCAGAGAGAGGTCACTGGGAAGGTGCCTGGGCACATCTCAGGAAAGAGATGAGGCTGATAAGAGAATAATAAAGAGTAGGCCTGAGACCCTGGGTAACCTTTTGGCACACATATCACTGTGCTTGACATTCAGGTGTAAACCTCTAGTCACTCTCATGGCCTGTGTTATGAGGCTATCAGGTTTGGAGTCACTCCTGCTTTGACAGACTGCTTTCAGGAGGAACAGAGAGCAGAGGAGAAGGCACTTCAAAAGGAAGCAGACCCCCAAAATAAGCTTCAAACACTCGGACTTTAAATCACATTTAGTGCCTGAAAATGGACTATTAAAAGGGGGACTTGAGTCACCAAAAATTGTCAAGCAGCCGGTTGGTTGGGCTGTGTGAGGGGGAAGAAGCACTGCAAGTCTTTTGCCTGTGGCCAGGACTGAGGCCAAGGACTGCTAGTCTCCCAGCTGGGTGAGCGGACATCACCCAGGGAATCCAAGAAAACCTGTCCTTGGAGCCCAGAGAACCAGCGCCTGCCTGCTTGCCAAGGCCAGTGTGTCCTATGAGGAAGAGGAGAGCGTTGGACGGAACGAGGTCCAGTGGGGATGGGGAGAAGGCTGCTGCACGGATCGGGTCATTGCCCGTGTGCAGAGTAAACTCGGTGACCTCTGTATACCAGAGGAGGGCCACTGAAGTGAGTCATAACTTTTGCGGCACCGAACGGGTGGGAAGACGTGTGGCGCAGCGACCACGGCGACTGACTCCAGAACCCGGGGGCCCACGGTTCGATCCCCGGTGCCGGCGGCAGATCAGCCTTGCACCATGTGACTCTGGGCAATAGCTTGCTTAATCTTCCCGACGGCCCCCAGCGCCTTGACACCCTCGGGTAATTGTTTGTGCTTTAAAAATACTGGATATTTACAAATACTGGACATCAACCGTATGCAGCCAGTGACCACGTGTGCCAGGGAGGGGTGCTGTGAAGATTGCTGCCATGCTGATTAAGCTGTAGCCTGTGTGTGGTATCAAGTCGACGACACTATATGCCAGGCGGGGCAGCCGGGAAGACTGCTGCTGTGCTGATTGCGCCAGAGCCCATGTGCAGAGAAGAAACAGTGACCTTGTGTGCCAGAGGGGGCCACGGGGACCAAGCAAGTAGCGTGGTCTGGTCAAGACCATTGGTGGAGGAAAGAGGCTGTCATGGTAACACTAAGCGGGCCTGAGCCGTGACTGAGGATCAGTACCAGGATCGAATCACCTCCATGCCCATCCTGTGGGAGGAACTGAGGAACTTACCCAGCATCAGAAAAGCATCACCCAGCCACAGCAGGACTGCACGTGAAGAGCTTGAGGACAACCAAACGAGCCCGCAAAGGCCACGTGTGAAAGTCTTATCGGATAAAGCCACTGAAGCTTCAGCACCCATGGGGGCGCGCTCAGAAACTATGGTCGCTCGGATTCTGCTGGTGCGGATAAGACTGAGTTTGGGCCAGACTGCCCCGGGAAGAACTTGCTTGCCAGATAGCGCTTCGGCACTAGAACACTTTGACTTTAATAAAGAGTCGGAATGGGATTCCTGAGACTGACAACTAGTAGGGCTTAACCTGAATGTCACCTATATTGAATGGGGAGTGGGACTTAGGGACCCGCCTATGAAACACTAAAGCCGTGACCTCAGGGGATTATGTGTATTGTTTGTCAATGGTGTTTTTTTACTTTGTGGCTGTATATAAATACTCCTTTTTTCATAAAAGCAAGTATTTGACTGGACAATTATTGGTTGCTGCTGCGTGTATTTTGAGTTGTGAGCCTGTGTTCACTCCCTTGTGTTTATCTCCCCCTGAGAAGCAATGGACTGCTCGACCCCCGCTACCACTGAGAGTCAAGTGCTGAAGGGGTACTTAGCCCAGTTGCTCAGAATCCATAGTAGGTTGGGCCCCCAGACATCAGGAGTAAAAACCTCGACCCCCACGCCTTGGACCAGTAACCTCCGATTGCCCCTTGGCCCTCTGAACAAGGTTCTGACAATGATAGTGCACAGTGCATATGATGATACTCCCCAGGCAACTAAAAGCTTCGCCTGTGGCATATCAGGGTTCCTTTCCTGGCAAATGCTGGCAGTGCTTCCGCTGTATAATTTAGCATTTGTGGCATATCATTTCTCCCTCTGGTATATAGTGTTTTCACTTCTGATATATCACCTACTGGTTCAACGGCATATAATGATTATAGGCCTGGCAGATGATGGGAGCACTTTAGGCAATATACGGCTGGTAGCCACTATAGACTCTGATCTACTTTAGTGAGATGTTTCTATCTACCTCATTAAATGTACACATTATTGTGTAATTCTTTATCTCCCCTTAATGATGTCACTCAACACAATTTCATGTCAGGGGTCATGTAAAGTCACTTCCTGTAAGATAAGCAATTAAATGTTGTGCAGTTTCATCACAGAATAGTTGCAGATCAAGAAAGATCACAGTTCCAGGCTCTTTCCTTAGTTCACAAATCACTGCATGGGCATAATCCAGGTTACCTCTCAAAGATTGTCCAGCCATAGAGACCCATTCAAAGCATACATTCCGTCACACTCAGCCTCTTATCCATTTACAAGACTAATAACAAGGATTTGTCAAGGAACAACCCTGTGGAACACCTTGTTGCAATTCCTAGGGCTTCTAACAGGTCAGAGGAGCTCCAACCTTCCATCTGTCAATGTGTCCATTGTCAAATATATAACCAGGTGTTTCGTTACCTAGACAGACTGCTATCTCTGGTTGCCTTTCTGCACATATTCCAGTTGTGATCACTGCTGGATTATATGTTATTTCTTCAACAAGACTTTACCAACTTTGAATTTTTCTATTTCTCATTTGAGACAATGTCAGAAGTGGATTGTTAAGTCTTTTGATCAGTACTGCGGGCCAAGATTCATCCCATCCTACATTTCTGTATTTTTTGTCTTCTTACCTTTGTTATTTGTATCCTTCCTTAGTGCTTCAAGACGCCTGGTTGAGGGAATTTTGACGTTTACAAAAATGTTAACTAAATAAATAACGGTAATATGCAAGAGAAACAAAAAGCAGCAGTTTAGCAATACATTTTCAACCATTTAAGCAAAACGTCTGCAAACAAGTTGCATGCCAGAGCTTTGAGCTGACTAATGTTTACCCCAAACCTCTCTACAGGTGGTGTAATGCATATCTGTCACCTATAAGGTGAGCAGTGGTGATTTCTGCCAAATGTTTGGCATTCTAGTTAGTAAATAAAAAACAATGTGTCCCCACAGCATGAAGAGGGTTACAATATACAACTTTCTTTTTAAAAATAAATATAGACTTGTTCCCTTGAGGAAACAAGTTACCCTGCCCTCAAGATGACTAGCACATTTCTAACCCATTTAGGGACACAAAACAGCACTTAAACGTCCGATTAGGAAAAAGGGCAATCATATCAACTATGGGACAGGGGTGTGAAATTTCTATAACCCGAGGCCCAGGACATATTGTTTGGGGTCAAGGACAACAGGTTCTCATGTTTATTTTGTCCTTGGGACAAGTAGGCCCAACCCCCTGCAGCACAAACCTTTTGGCTGCCAGATTACAGCACCACATTATGGATCAGGGAAGGGCATTGTCTGCAGTTAAGGTAATATTTGTGTTCATATGTTCATGCTGTTCGAACTTGTAGTTATGGTTCATTAATACAAAGCCTTTATTATTAGGGTGAGCACTCTAAGGAAATGTAAGTTCAGACTGCACTACTGACTGTGGTACTAGTATAAAAATGTGTAGACATTTGCAAAGGTAACAATATCAAGGTAAGCATAATGCTTCCAGGATGCTCTCGGATTAGATGCATTTATATGCAAAAGCTTGAAAGCAAGATTGATGATTCTTAGCTTTCAAAATAAAACGTTCACAAAA
The DNA here is from genome assembly GCA_963921515.1 of Calotriton arnoldi. Taxonomy (NCBI): domain Eukaryota; kingdom Metazoa; phylum Chordata; class Amphibia; order Caudata; family Salamandridae; genus Calotriton; species Calotriton arnoldi. The sequence goes on along the minus strand of CAWUFW010002141.1, from coordinate 1,004,050 downwards.
ATACGCAACTAGGAAAAAAAGTTTTGCTAAACTACTGTGAAATTTAGTGAAATGTGTTGATGCATGCTAGCATTTCCCAAAAATATTTATAACGGAAAATCAGTCTAACCAGTTTCAATAAAATTATAGGAAACATGAAAATAAACAAGCATTGGCAAAGCCAATGGATATGACATTGGTGGTCAGCCTTTTGGTTTTGTCAATGCGTGTCTTTTATTGACATGGTTTTTCTTAAACTTTATTGTTGTGGGAGCTGCCGGGCCCTCATTATAAAAAAACATTGACAAAACCATAAATATTTTTGGTCTCAAAAACCACACATTGCCATAGTAGTTCCTGGCACTGAACAAAACTACTTTGCATGATGATATGCTCCTGGTGAAAGAGCAGAATGTGGTCACTCACAGTGAAACCAGCCAGCAGATAGAGAGACTGAATTTTAATAAAAACAAAAGGTCTTGGTTACCCAAGTAGGGGCCCAAGAAATTCACAAAAGTGCACCCATGGTATATGTCCTTGCATTAGTGCAGATTTACGGCTTTCATGAATTCACAAGAATTTACAGAAATAGGCCAGGAAATCGTACTCCTAGAAAACATTTGTGAAATGCATTTTAGTACGAGTAAATATGCATGTGTAGATCTGCTCATGCGAAAATCTGTTGAGCACTAACAACTTCACATTTCCACCAACTACATTTCTCCCCAAACTCTGGAAGAAGTTTTACTTCTGCCCTTATCAGGAATACATTTCCACCCTTTCTCTGTATGAGAAATATTAGAGAAGAGCTGATGAAAACACATAAAACATGCAAGTTAGTAGGTTTACACAGACTCAAAAAAGCATTCCAACCATGTGGAACTATTGCTTACTGCTACTTCCAGCTCCAGTATGTAGATCTTCGGAAAGATGGCAAAATAAGGGAATTGCTAGTATTCAAACCCTACTATGGATTCAGCTCTGGCAAAATCAGAGAGGCTAATATCAGAGCTCTTATATAATGAGATTGCTGCCATAATTTGTTGCTGCACTACAGGGCACCAAAAGGACAAGTGGATTTTATTATAGGACAAGTATATTTATGAAGCAACCTGTCCCATGGACAAATAGATATTTTATTAAATTCCACACCCCTGTATGGGGTTGGAGGATATGGCGGGGGACAACCTCACCAGCGAATTCCGGCTTAGCAAAGGAGACAAGTATACATATTCTTCCTCAGGGAGTTGGCAGATGAAGCCCTCTATTTTCTTGTGCAAGGAGGTGCACCATCCTGACATACAGTTCATGGAAAGGGAACACCCATACAACAGAAAAAGTACAGGGTTCTGCAGAGGCGTGAGAAACAGATAAAAGAAGGAGGACAAGCCAGTCACTGAATCCACTGAAGCCTGAAAGGAGGAGAAAGCACCCTGACCAATAATACAACAAATCGGAAGGCATCTCAGACTCAAAGGAGGTTCACATACCAATTCAGCTAAATTCTAATGCTTTCATCGGTCATGCTACATCTGACATGACATTCCACGATATTCTAACACCTTTGTAGATTTTCTTTCTTGGCTAGATTTGTTATGTAAATGACCTAAATATCATTTACAAAAATATCTTCCCATTGAAGTTAATAATTGTAAATCTACACCCAACAGAGCGATGTTATGTAAACAACATTTAGACTACAATTTTTATGCCAGGCAATATTTTTGCTACTGCCATTATGATTAACAACCACACTTGAGCTGAGGGTAGGATAGGATGCATAGGGTGAAGAGGAAAATTAGGGTGATGGCAGGTGCCCCTTATGTTCAGTGCATAAAATGGGCAAAATGGGCACATAACCTTGGATTTCTGAAGAGTTGTTTGTTGATCGGCTATGTTTTCATTTACCTACAATGCACTTTTGTTTTTGCAGTTTTATATAGCGCAAACTCGACCCAAAGGTACTGGAGTGCTAGACATAAGCACCAGTTAAATTACAGAAGAACAAGATATTTTTTTGTTTGCCCGGGGAGATTAAGTGATTTGCCCAGAATTACATGATGTTGAGCCGACGCCAAGACTCAAACCTGGTTTCCCAGCTCCAAAGTCTGCAGCTCTCTGGCCGTTACAAAGGCAAAAGAACAATATTACTCAAAAACAAATGCATTAAAAACTGCTCGAACTACTGTCAGGATGATCTGGCTACTGTGGCATTGTAAGTCAAAATAGGGATTTGTGATATGACCAAAGTGTGAATAAACTAGCATGTTTTAGACAGTGTAGCATTTCTGTGGGTTGTCTCCCAGACAAAACACAATACAGTATTTTCTGTTCAGATCACTGGAGTGAAATTGATCAAAAAAGTAAGGGGCTCCATTTTCGGATATATGCGCTCACATAGCTCTGAAGTACACCACTTACACATGGGGTAGGAAAATTGTCGCTTGCCAAACAGCCATGGGTTGTACCATTATGTTTTGAGCCTTGTCGCTTTGATACTCAATTCCTCTGTTGTAACAATGCTGCCATATCTGATGCCTGTTTTCATGCTCTGTACCACTATTGGGAACTGTTTGATAAAATCAATAAAAAAAAAAAAAAATTAAAAAGAGGGGGCTCATGCATTGTTGACATTTTTCGTAGTATTTGCCAAGATTCTGAAGTCACTTTTGGTGATCCCCTTTTTAAATGTAGGCACACTGATGATATGTCCGTAAAGTAATAACAGCTTTAAGCAGATGGGCAAATGTAACGTTTTCTTCTTTGACTATATATGTGGTGCAATCTTCCGCAATGCGAGAGAGTGGAGTGCAACTGAGACCGGAGAGTGAGGTTGCCATGGAAGCAATAGTGGAAGGGATGAAGTGAGACTCGATGCATTTGAGGGTATGGTACAATAATATTGCGGCTTAAATATAGCCTGACAAAAATAATGTGTCCAAAATATCATCTAGAAAAAAATCCCCCCATTTTGAGTTAACAGAATATCTACACCCAAAGAAGCAACATTTTTGTAAACGATATAGTAAGATCACAATATTTATTTGAGGCACTATTTTTATTATCAACATTCTGGCATACGCTTCCAAAGGGTGTAAAGGGTGCATGGGGTAATCAGCAGACAGTTATGTTATTGAAATATTTCAAGCACAAAAAATACCGGCGCTAGCTCTAACTGAAAAACACATACCCGTCCTAAATTAGAAAATAACCAAGTTTTTAATTCCTTCCTAAAAGCTAAAAGGTTAAGTTTGTTTCTGAGATGGAGGGGAAGTTGGGCCCTTTCTTTTGCGGTTGAAGTTACAAAACTTCTTTCACCCCAGTTGGTACTTTTGAATCTAGGCACCACCAGTTTCCGAGCACCAGAGGAACGAAGATTTCCTCCTGGACACTGCCATTTGAAGGCTTGCACCATATAGTCTGGGCCTACTCCATTAAGAGCTTTATAGGCCAGAAAAGGGGCTTTGAATCTGACACGCTGCCTGACAGGCAGCCAGAGTAGCTTGATTATATCTTGCGAGATGGATTTGAATTTGGGCGTGCCTGTCAGCACTCTGGCAGCCGCGTTCTGCAAGATTTGAAGCCTGTTTAGATGTTGTATATTTAAATACAGGCCATTACAATAATCTATCTGAGCTAGAACTAATGCAGTTAACACCGTTTTTGAGCATTTCGCGGAATAAAAGGGAAGATCTTTTTTAACATCCTCAGAATGTAGAAGGCGGACAACGTCACTGCATTGACCTGCTGGCCAAATGTCAGTTTATTGTCCATCATCACTCCCAGATTCCTAACCTTGCTCACTGGAGAGGGCAGGGTGCCTAATTCCTCTGGCCACCAGGAAGGGTTCCAAAGAGTAGGATTGCTCCCGAAGAGGGTGACCTTTGTTTTAGCAGAGTTCAACTTTGAACAGTTTGAGTTCATCCAGTTTCCAATAGCTGCCATACAGTCATGAAAATTCATGCATGTACTATTGTCGGAGGAAGTCATTGCTACCACGATTTGGGTATCATCAGCATATGAATGAGATCAAACCCAAAAGATCTAATTTGTGCAGCCAGAGGTTTAACATAAACATTAAACAGAGTGGGACTAAGTGAGGATCCCTGCGGGACCCCACATGGCAGAGAGAACGGCTCCGATTGAAAAGAATCCAGCACCACCACTTGCTTCCTTTGAGATAAAACAGATTTGAGGAGTGCCAGTGCTGACCCCTCGATACCAACAGCCCGGAGACAGCCGACCAGGATCTTGTGATCCATCGTATCAAAGGCTGCCGATAAATCGAGGAGTACTAGTGCTGCTCTGCCACATCCATCCTCAAGGTCGGAATGGGACCAAAAATAGGCCCAGGCAGCCCCAAAAAAGTGGCCCACATTTGAGGAGCCCGACCTTTCAGAAAACATTGCCTGGTTAGCATCAGGAGGCTCACTTTTGAAGACATTTGTGGTATATTAAGCATTTTTAAGCTTGAAGGTCAGCTGTAAAAACTGAATACTTATTTCAGTCTCAATGCCTTGTACAAGGTTGCAAGAATCCTGCTCTCAATCTACTAGGTCTTTGACTCCGATTATAACATTAATCAGAAATCTGGTACAAATAGAAGGGGCAAAAGGGGTTAGGTCAGAATCCCTGAGAAAAGAACCTACAATGACAAGTGGAAAAGAAAAAGCAGCTCTGAAATTCCTCCTCTTGATTCACTACATACAGGTTTCATAGAATAAACCTGTTTTTTTCATTAGCGCTCGCCCTTGTTTCGGCCCCCTTTTTAGGTCTAGCCTGGGCAGCGCATGTGCTGGTCTGCGAGGCATGTTGTATTAGAGTATGGACTTGAAGCCCCGCCCACTTTCCGCCCATATTTTTTATTGGCTTATGTCATTGTCCTTCGTAAACGCTGGCTTCTGATTCCTTAATAGGCTTGTTAGTCCCTCCTTAGTATAGCCTTGTATTAATTTGTTACCTCCCATGGCGACATCCCCTTTTACATGTGTTGTTGCTCGGTAGGCTTTAATTACAGCCTCCAAGCACGATTTCATTTAATGGTTTTCGCATGCCTGCTGTTGCAGGCAGGACACGCTCTCTCGTAAAGCTTTATTTTATTTTTTTACACGCTTGTAGTGGTGGCCGTGCCTTTGCTTTACGTGCTGCCCAAAACGCGGCCACATGTTTTTTTGTTGTTTTTTTTACTATTTAGTTAATTCTTTTTTTTTCAAATTGTCCCATACCGCACTTACACTTTAATGACAGCCACGCCCTTACCTTAAACGAAACGAGTCTAAGGAAAGTGAAAGCGGGGCATGGGGCGCTTTTACAAAAAAAAAAAGCATTTGTTTGTCAACTTGACAAACATGCTTTTTTTGTGAAAGCGCCTCATACCGCGCTTTCACTTTAATGGCGGCCACGCCCCTTTCTTTAGACACGGCTCGGCTAAAGAAAGGGGCGCGGCCAACGTTAAAGTGCCGCACGGGCGTTTATACAAACTAGCATTTGTAATGCAATAGGTGTCGCATTTACAAAACTGTCATAAATGCGAGACCTATTGCATTGCAAATGCTTGTTTATAATACAAGTGATTAATAATAACCTATTATTCAATATGCCCACCCTTGATGCGGACTGAGGCAGTAAACCATGGCTGGCAAAGGCGCATAGAGGCACCTGCAACAGTCATCAGCGAGATTAACCAGGACTAGCAAAGTCCTAGCCTTGGCCTCTGGATCCTGCCAGGCCTCAAGACCTCCCCATTAGTGGCATGCTGTAGTGTCACTGGTACAGGTAGCCCCGGGCGCTGTTGAGGTAATCCCTACCGTGCCCAGGGCTACCCATCAGTCATGCTGTCAGCTCATACTCTCCCATCTCCTCACGGGGAGAAGGGTTGGCAAGACCCTCATTCACCGCACCCTACCTTATGACAAGATGAGGTGAAAAAGCAAGAAATTGACAGCTGGAGCCTATGCATCACTGTGCAGACTCCAACTTTGTGCTTCAGTTCCCGAGGCTGGAAGAAACTGTGTACCTGCCCTGAGAGTCTATCCAATACCATTATCTTAAGCACAACAGGTCAGGTAGCTGAAGGTAAGTAAGTAAACTAAAAACTATGTGAAATGTTGTGTGAGAGTGTATGCGTGCTGTGTATATGAGTGATAGTGTAACTAAGTGAGTCTGAGGGAGTGGGAATAATTGAGACTAAGTTAGAATTAGTGAGTGAGTTAAAGTGAGTGCAAGTGAGCGTGAGTGAGTGAGAATGAAGTGAGAATTAAGGCAGTAATTCGTGCTATATGATGTACCTAGGTAAAATGCAGGCACACAAGCTGTAATTCCTGCCATATGGAACAGCCGTGGCAAAATGCTGGTGCTGACATACTGGGCATAATTCTTGGTACAAGGGAAACTATAGCAAAATGCAGGCACTGGCATATTGGAGGTAATTCTTGGCATATGGGATGCGACACCCATGGCAAAATGCTGGTGCTGGCACACTAGAGGTAGTTTGTTGTCTATGGGACGCCAGTGGTAAAATGCTGGCACTGGCATATTGGAGATCATTCTTGGCATATGGGACACCTATAGCAAAATGCTAGTGCTACCATACTCAAGAAAATTCTGGACATTAGTCAGGACAACCATGGCATATTGGGCGGGGGACGCAGGCAACCACAACAAAATTCTGGCCTTGACATTCTAGTGGTAATTTTGACCTTTGGGTCACCCATCACATATATATGGATGCAGTCAATGGCAACATGGTGCCACTGGCATACTGTATGTAGTTCTTGGCATTAACAGAGTGCCCATGACATATGGGAAAAATCTTTACCAAAATAATTCTAGCCCTGACACATGGAGTTAATTATTAACATATAGGGGCACCCGCTGCATATTTTAAATGAAATGGAAGTCAAACGTTTTCATTGACTTGGCACACCTTTAAAGTACTTCAGCATTTAGTAAGTGCACTTTTGAGAGACAATGGTTTTTGAGCAAGTTTATGTGAAAATTCTGCTTTAAAGTACACTATTTAACCTCCTTTTTAAAAAAGATTTTAGGGGGAGACACCCCATGGACCTTCCTTGAAGTTGGGCATACTCACTTTGCTTGCTGACAGGAATTCAGAGCAAGTATTACACCACATCGCTGTCAAAGCTGCTTTTTGATGTTGTTTAACCCCTGTATGTAAGGGACAGGCGTCACTTTTTTTCTTAATAAATTTCTTTTATAGCAGTGCGAGTGTAGGGTGACAGCGATTTACATCAGACCCAGATATTGTACACAGAAAATGAATCATACAAGTGTGTAAATTAATTCATAGGAAATGTTACATAAGACACTTATGGTTACAAGGCGTAAAAGTAGCATATCTGCCACATTGGTTGGTATAATATGTTAAGAGTGTTTGGTCTGGTGAAACAGACAGGAATTAAAACATAACGCAGTGGTTGGGGTTGTCTGCACTAATAAAAGTTTATTACTACCCAAAGAACCCTTTTTTAGCAATATCAAAATAAAGAAAGATTGATTAAGAATGAAATACGTTTCTATGCTTTGCATTTTGCGTGCAGCTCCTTGATGCTGGTTCATAGCGCACTGTGCTGCAGTGGAAGGATTATAACTAGGGGCACTGGAATTATGTGATTCAGCAGCCACGGCATTTTCTGTGTAATTATGGATATGCCACATTTGCCACTTAATTCTTCATCTACTGCATAATATGCAGAATTTAAGGGAAACAATAGTTTTCTAGCTCAGTCAGTTTAAAACTTACAAAAAATTGGCAGCACGTGTTCCTGCGCATTGGAAAGCCCTTCTCAAATGTTGACTGGTCATCTTTCAGTTGTTATTGCTGTATTTGATTTTTAAACGGATACTAATGGGGTTAAACGTTTTCCCAGACTGGGATTATAATGTTATAAAGTGACAAAATAATGAAACAATACCTTCAAAAAGTTGCACAATAGGTCTTTTCGTGCCCCTAAATTTTGTCAACTGCTGCATAATTTGGTCCTACCTACCGCCCTAATTCCAATGGCAGTGATTATAATTTATAAACTGCAAGTAACAAAAGGACATCTAAGCAGTAACCTGTTGACCTTTCTACATAAAATACAAATCTTTGATTTGCAAGCTACACATTGTGTTTGCAGCAGGCATATAAACCCTCTCTGCTAACATATGACAAGATAAACCTGACTAGACAAAACACGGATCTCTCCAGCAAGTACATGCTACAAGTACACAAAATAAACTGGGTATGTGCTGGGTAGATTACCGAATGAAATTCGAACCAGCCAGGTCGAGGTGAAAATGGCCACAACACCTGACCTGGCATGGTCTTCCAACGAGGACTTTCAGCCTTTGTGCACTCCCACACCCCCTCCCACTATGACCTAAATGTGAAGTCCTAGTGGAGGAGGGGCAGGTGAAAGCTGAGTGACATTACTTCACTTCTGGGACAGAACTAACAGCTAGGTGAGAATGGCCCAAAGGCCTCAACAACACCTGGCCCCAAAAAAAAGCAGCCCCCTGCTGGCACTTAAGCACCGGCCAATTGACCCATGCCCTATTGCCCGCATTGGCAATCCGACCCTGTCCATCCTCCACTGTGGAGGGACGGCTGGTATTGTGGACGTCCTGAACCCAGGGGGGGCGAAAGAGTTCTCCACTTAGCATCATCAGTGTCTGTCCCAGAATCTCAGGCACTGCAGCCACACACCCCATGTTGCCTTGTTAAGTGTGGGGAGGTTTTTTTTGTTTGAGTGGCTACAGCCATTAGAAATCAACATTTAAGAGCAATACCAAGTCAAAGTAAAAATAAATCACTAACACTTCTTAAGCAGAGTGAAGGAACTCGCGCGTATCATTTAAAAAAATTGGAGACCAAAGAAAAGTGGTTGGCAAAGTGTAATAGTTGCTAATTCAAGAAAAACTTATTTGCAGATCACATCCTTCTAAAATAAAAGCTGTTAAGCAGCAACACATGTTTCGGTTCATTTCACATCAGCAGAATCTCCCTGCCTTCTTAGAAGTTCTCAGTTTAATCACAGTAAGATGTTATCAAGATCTTTTATTAGTTGTCGTAAATAAAGGGCTCAGCAACTCAGCAAGTACAGGTGGTAAATGAAATATATTCGTAGGTTTTCAGCACTATCAAGATTTGCCTTTAACTTAATAAACATTATCTGCCTTTCCAGTCACCACTAGAGAAAAGAACACAAACTACAAACAGTCAATTCTAGCTAACGCCTACAGCACAGTGGAGTGGCAAGCACTGCTGGGCGTGTTCTTCAGTCCTCAGGATTTACTACACACAGCCATGTTGACTCCTCTGTAGACAGATACTGCAGGCACTGCAGCTGCGCCAACAATGGTAAGATTGATTCCAAGGTATTTAAAAAATGTTCTCCACTAACTATCAACAACATTTGAAATATGTACTCCCGAAAAGTAGGACATATTGTGTTTTTAATTTGTAGGGGACAGAAATTCTATCAATTTAGAATATGAGCATACAAAATGCACCGGCTTATTTGCTACAACCGAATACAAAATCCCTTGCAAATATAATGTATGCAAAACTGGAATGTAAACCTTCTAAGTAATCTCCCTTTCTGTAAAGGGGAGCTGCCTTCCTGTATTTCAAGACTGTTTCATCTCTGAAATTCCTACCTTTGAAAGATGCCATGTCTCCTCAAACTTTATGCAGCTAGAAAGGTATGCTTCGAGAGGGGGAGATAACAGAGTGTACATGCCTGGAATGAATGAACTATATATATATATTTTTTCCGTATCCTTCTATGGCACCAAATTAGTGTGAATGTATGCGCATATCAATTATACACCCGGTGAAAGTATTCAGTCCTGGATACTTTAATGTTTAGACTCCACAAACATGATTAACTTTGCTTCTCGCACTTCAAAGTTAGGTTTGCTACAAGGTAAACATCCATTTGGTACCCCATTAAAGGCCAATCCAACGTTCTATTGGCCTGATTCCAAGATGCTGAAATGTAACCTTAAAGTGAACTAGTGTTCTATTAACATGCAGACGAGCTACTTACAGAAGGTCTTTGAATGTTGCAAAAGATTACATTGGGGAAAAAAATATCTGTTTTTTTATAGTCTGGATTTAGGAACTTATTGTCCTTAATGATTTTTCCAACAGGTAGCTGAGAATGGGGCTCAATAAGAATGGGCACTGAGGGATTTCATGGTGAATTAAAAGATGGCTTAAATGAGCTGGAAGGACAACAAAAGTGTTTCCTTGGATCACGGAAACTACCCAACTGTTGCCTTATGACACAATTTTATCTTGGTAAAAAAAAAATGGAATCAGGTGTTGAGGACACCTGAAACAGATTCTTGAAACCTTACTCCTAGATTCTGCAATACTGTCCATTGTCTCATATGTTTGCAGTATAACCTGATAATGTCCGTGCTTGATCCTGCATGTCCGAGTTGCCTAACAGCCATGAAGACACCTCGTTTCCACCATATATTCACGCCATCTCATTAGAGCAACACAGAGGATGGCCGAGCACTGGCCAGTTTCTTGATGTCAGTGTCACTGGCTCTCCCAGTTAGGACAGCCAAATACAAGGGTTGGTTTGGGAGCCAGTCACGTCCCTCGTGAGCGCTCACCAAGGGAAGATTAGATCAATCCAAGAAAAGGGAGGAAATGGACGGCCTGCTATTTTCACACCACATTACAGTGCACAGAGTAAAAAAGACAGCAAGGGGGTACTGAAGTAAAAGCTGAATGGGCCGCCAAGGAGATTCAAACATTTGTTCCATGAAGGGGAGTTGGGGGGCTAGTACTTAAATGGGGCGGGGCACGCAAACAAGTGAGGAGGGAAGGGTCTAATTATATGACTGGCTTCAAAGAGACTTCAAGGAGACTTGGATCTTTCCCATCTGGAGAACCACTAAGACGGGTGGGTGGTATTACCATGGACGGACCTCCCCCTTTCAACACGACCTAAACCTGTTCTTCCTGGTAAATGTCAGAAAGACTCCAAAGGAGTGGCAGGGATACTGATAGTTTCTCCCTTTCTTAATAAGGATTCCTCTGGAGACAACATAAATGATCAGTAACACCCCTCGCCTTACTGCGACTATCTCCCGGGGATTTTAACATAAAGGCACTGTTCTCATGTCTACCACGTTTACACAGACTGGACAATGTTTACTGGTCATGAAATAATGGCCTAGGCACATCCTCTATTGAAAGTTTCTGTAATAAATTCGAAGAAGCATACTTTCGACACTGACCTTGTTTTTAACTGAAGTCAGGACAAGGCCCTTATTATGAATGGCCCATTACAATCCCTGTTATTATCATTTCCCGGGTTCTAGTAATTGCGGGGGTGGGAGCAATACCTGGCCTGCGTGTTTTTGTATTGATTACATATGCTTTAATTTATTGATTTATGATATTTACATACAATGCGCAACCACTGAAGAAAACAAATTAGTAACTGTACCATTACTGTTACACCAATGAAACAGAGGTGTGGGATTTGCATCAACCAGACATGGGAGAGGAGATACCACATAAAAACTAATCTTCGAAGTAGAACTTGAAAATGAATGAATGAATGAAAGAATGAATGAAACAGTATTTCTAAAGCGCCTGGTTACCCAAAGGCATCCGCGCTCTATTGCCTGCATACACACTGAATTATGAGCCGTAATATAAGGAAAGAGTAATGTTTTAATCTGTCTCCGGAAAATAAGGTAGTAAGGTTGGGCACGGATCTGCAGGGGCAGACTGTTCCAGATTTTAGCCACATTATAAGTGAAGAGGCGGCCACCACTGCGTGCTCTCATTATTCTTGGTGTTGACAGAAGGTGTTTGGTTTCCGACCTCAGGACCCTATTTGGGCGGTACAGTTGGACAAGGGACTGAATAGCCAAAGATCCCTTACCTGAGAGTGCCCTGTGTGCTATGCATAATGCTTTGAACTGAATACGCTCACGAATAGGAAGCCAGTGTAAGGATGCTAAAGCTGGTTTAGCCGAGGAGCGCTTTGGGATGTGCATAAGCATGCGCGCCGCGCAGTTTTGAACAATTTGTAGCTTCCTTATCGAGGCGCAGGGGGCTCCGAGATGTAGGACATTAGCATAGTCAAGACGGGACAAGATGAGGGCCTGAACTAAAACTCTTCTTTCAGGGAAAGGAAGTAGTGGGAGCACTTTACGGATCATACGCAGGATCCCATAGCAGCTTGCTGCTACTTTATGCCCTTGCTCTTTAAAATCAAGGTTCCGGTCGAGCCAAACACCCAGACTCTTGATTTGATCTTTAGGGAGGGGGGTGGGACCAAGAGAGCTAGTCCAGAGTAGTCCAATATTCACCATTTCTTTATTCCCTAGGAGCATTAGCTCAGTTTTTGACCCATTAAGTTTCAAAAATGAGTCTTCCATCCATCTTGATACTTTGTCCAAACAGAGGGCGAGACCAGCGCAGGTAGAGTCCCGTTGGTTGAAAGAAACAACTAACTGGGTGTCATCAGCATAAGTGACAATCTGGATTCCAAAAGGTAGCACCACCTCTGCCAAAGGCCTCAAATAAAAGTTAAAAAGTGTGGGGCTCAGGGAAGAACCCTGGGGAACCCCACAGTTAAGAGGTATAGGCTTAGAGGAAATTCCGTCTTCAAAAACTTCAAAGAATCTATCTTCTAAGAACGACAGCAGCCAGTTAAGCATGGTCCCGGCAATTCCCAACTCATTTAGCCTTTTTATCAGCAGCTGATGATTGACCGTGTCGAAGGCCGCGCTCAGGTCCAAAAGAATTATGGCCGCACAGCCTTCAGCGTCTAAGATTTTTCTAGCCTCTTCCACTAGCACCAGGAGAGCCGTCTCAGTACCCTGTTGAGGTCTGAACCCCATCTGGGAGGGGTGGAGACAATTATTATTCTCCAAGAAGGAAGACAGTACAGAGTTCACATGTTTCTCAGCAATCTTACTGATCGCCGGCAGCAAGGAGATAGGGCGATAATTGCTCCACACCTCCGGTTCCAGGGTTGGTTTTTTCAAAAGGGCTTTAACCATAGCCCGTTTCCACAGTGGGGGAACCATCCCTGAGGAAAAGGAGGCATTAATCAAGTTGAGGATTACTGGAGATAGGGTTTCAGAGGCCAGATTTAAGATATTGGGAGGGGCAGGGTCAATGGGGGAACCAGATTTCAGTTGCTGTTGATCTCTAGCAAAGTGGACGGGTTAAGTGGAGGAATTTCCTCCATTATGCCAGCTCTCACTTTGTCCAAGTTCTCCTGCTCTCCAATATTTAATTGAGTTGTTATTTGAGGGAAAGAGGAATAAATGGTTTTGATTTTACTGGAGAAGAATTCTGCCATGGCATTACAGCACGCTAAAATGTTTTCAGAAACGATGGGGGGGTTGGGGAGGGGATGGTAAGCAATCCCTTAGCTATGCGAAAAATTTCGTGTGGGGAATTAGCAGCTGCTAAAATTTTCTCTTCGTAGTATAGAGTTTGGGCCGATTGTATTTCAGATTTATAGGTTTTTATGGCCTCTCTATAGATTAGTTTATGATTGGCAGAAAAATCCTTCTTCCATGTCCTTTCAGCTCTCTTACAAATCTTCTTAAGTTCACGGAGTTTCGAGGAGTACCACGGGTTTCGCTTGGTTCCTGCCTTGTTGTATGTCCTTTTATTTGGGAGGACAGTATTCAGTGATGATTCCACCCAGTTGTTAAATTTGTTGTACGCTTTGACAGGATCAGGGTCAGAGGTAGGTCTGGAATTTTCCAGAGCCATTACCTATGACTCAATTGGTAATTTGGACCATGTACGTGAGTATTCCCTATTTCCCATGGTTGCTGTGGAAGTAGCTTGCAGAACCCAGGTGAGAGGAATTTAAAAATGGTCAGACCAAGGCAGCCTAATGGGGTCTCCGGCTGAGAGATTCTCCAAGTTGGAGAAAATGGGGTCCAGTAAGTGACCTTTGGTGTGGGTGGGGCCCCTTACTCTTTGCATAAGTTGGAACGCACCTTGACCGTCAGTTAACTCACATGCATCTGTTTGTAGGATGTCCTCAATATGGAGGTTTAAGTCCCCTAGCAGCGTGAAGTTAGCGCTGGCACTAGCCAGATTGCCTGCTGTCTCAAGGAGTGCTTTATTAAATTGATTGAGGGGTTCTGGGGGTCGATAGATCAAAATCCCCGAAAATGTACAGACGTAGGAAATACGAATTGCAAAGGCAAGGCTTTCACAATCGGTTAGCGGGCTTGCTGTGGTGCGACAATTAAAATCAGTTTTATGTATAATCGCTAAGCCACCACCCCTTCCAGCGCCCCTGTCAAGCCTCTGAATAACATAGCCAGACGGGAGGGCTTGAACAATAGCGAAGTTAGCCTCGTTGTTAAGCCAGGTTTCTGTTAAAAACAGCACCTCCGGGCTTGCTTCCTCAAGTAGTAGGCGAATTTCGAGGGCATGCTTCGGCATAGATCGACAGTTAAGTAAAAACATTTTAAGCCCCGTGTTGTGATTTATGACTGTGAGAGGCCTAATCCTCTGGCAGAATTTGAATAAACAATGAGGACAGTGACTAACATTGCTATCAGGCAACATATGATGTAGGCACTTACTCTGGGGTGCGCCCATCCAATTTTTTAGCTGCTCTGAGGTGTAGGACGATGAATCTTTATCAGAACCAGCAGAATTCCTGGCCCCTGGCGCCGGTCGGGCGCGGACGGGCGCAGACGGGCTTGCCATTGGCGCTCCGGCGGCGCGCCCGCTGCGCGGCCGCTCAGCGTCCATGCTTTTATTCTCCACCACTGTTACCGTCCGATCTAGGTCCCGCCTCTGCCTCTTCCTGAAGGACCGGAAGTGCAGCAGTGAGAGCGGTTCCCGTAACCTGTGCCTAGCCCAGGAGAGCAGTAAACAACGAAGGTAGGCTACATGCTACCCGATTGTGCAAAAAAGCAGATTAGTATTCAGTTTTAAGTTTAAAAAATTCAAGTTCAGTTAAGCATGAATCAAATTCATCACATTTCATTTCAAGATTTAGCAGTAATAAAAAGCGCGGTAATTTAAAACAGTGAGCGACTTCATCGAGCAGAGCGTTCCTAATATGAGCTAAAGGCACGATCAGCTCGCGTCACCCCCAATTCAATAGTCAAGTGTGTGCAGGTTTTAAGATTTTGGCTTGATAGATAAATGGGTTGAGGCTAAGCTGATCACAAATTGGAGACAGTTCCATATTTCCAGTGAAGAACACGTGAAGTCTCAACTTGCAGTTCTTGTTGTTTTCTCAGTTGCAGTGTTTTTATTAATAAAGTGTCTTAATTTTGGTCTGTACAGGGTAGGTGAAGCGAAGCCTCTTATGGGCAAGGCTGCAAATGTGATCCATTTTTGTAGTGGCAGCTAGTCGAGAGAAAACATTATCAAAGGCACAAGGTTTCATCCAATCAGATACAATGTGACCACCTCTATGCAAAACCTCTGCCTTTGTCATGGACCTTTAATCAAAAGCTCAACAAAAATGTCATATTTTAAAGGTCTGTTGAAAAACATACAAAATGTGTCACTGTTGCTTGAAAAGGATTAGCTGTGTGTAACATGATCGTCTGTGAACCCAGTACCACAGAATCATGATGATCTGCCGCCAATGTTTTTGACGTGTGAAGGTTTGTTGGATGAGCAGGGTAAGAAAACACCTAGGTTTCGGAGTTGCAAATAGTGGGGAGGGGTTATCAATTTGAGGAAGTGCCTGAGGCCTTACTACCACCAGGCATTATCCAGTAATAAAAAGCAGCATCTTGAATTTGATCTCTGGGAGCCCAAAGAGTAGGGTGAGGTGGTGGTGGGGGTGGTGGGGGGGGGGGGGATTTTTAGTGTGGTTGCACATAACCTAAATTCCACAAGTTCAAACACATTCTGACTGTCTGATTCTTTAGTCTTAGATGCCTGCTGGAGAGGTTTTTGAAAGTTCAGAGTGGACTATGTTACAGCAGTTTAGTTGCCCTCTGAAGTGTCCTATCAAGTCCACCGTATGCTGGGTTTGAAAGAGCAGGAACACTTTTCTAAGAATGCCCAACTCTAGGTTGACCCGCATTGCAATAGCATTGCTTAGAGGTGCAAATTATTGGTTTGCTTTGAATAAAATTCCCCAATTTTCTGCTATTTCGTGTTCCCCCAAATCAAATTGCCCAATTCAAAGGGGTGTTTTGGGCTCTTCGCTCGGCCCATCCCTTCTGGAATTAGGATCTTAGTAAAAAGCACTCTCATATCCAGCAGACTACGTGATCAATGTAACTCATGATATTTACAAGGCTCCTGCTGTTGGAAAGAGGATTGGGAGTCATCGGAGTACATTTCAACCACTGCCTCTGAAATGGCTTAATGAGGATAACCTGGCTTAGAAAAAGTACTTTCACTAAAGAGTGCTTCAAATAAGGTAAGGGGAATTGTCCCCCAAAACAGTTGATGTCACTAGCAATGGATAGCACTGATTATTGATGTGAGAAGGTGGCCTGGTTTATGCTGTCCACTAATTAAAGTGGGCACCTTGTACCACTCCACACGACTCTTATGATGTATGAGGTCAAAGATAACCTTTAGAAAGCTATCCTAGTGGTAGCTGTGGAGAGCAGCCTTCAGGCTTAATCTTGAAGGAATGTAAAGCAGCTTGTTTTACCAGAATATCACCTCCTGAATGACTAAATGAAAGGAGAACCACACAGTAGTTATATAAAAATATGTATTTATTAATATAACACTCTCTGCTAGTCTCTACACGAGACTAGGGCATAAAGCACACAATACTGAATCAATAGAACATTCGTAAGTAGCAAAATACACAGCGGGCTCCAGGGGGAGACCGAACCATATACTAAGAAAATGGTATAACAATCACGACTTGACTAGACACAGCGCCTAGAGCACGTAGAATCGCTGGGACCCCAAGGAACCACCCAGAGGAGTGACACAGTTATAAGTTAAGGACACTTCTACGAGGACTTCGAGCAAACCCTTTGGAACATAGGAGGTTCTAAGGCCAACACACCAGTGAGTACCAAGGTACCCGTGTTACCTATCCCAGAGGAGCCGGGTGCATAGGGGTCAAGTGGTGTCGGAAACCTTCGTCGTTTTCAATGGAGGAGTGCAAAGAAGTACTGCTGCCCGGAGGGCAAAGAGTGTCCGGTGGAATCCAAGCCTGGATTTGAGGTGAGAGGAACCTGAAAGCAGAGGGGACAGAGTCTGGGTCACTTCAGGTGACCAGGGGCTCAGTAGTCGAATGCCCACCGATGTTGAGTGCTTCAGGTGCGAAGAAGAGTTGCTTGACTCTGCAGCCATGGGGACCAGGAGACGTCGAGGATGACCAGGATCCGGAGGTGAGCTGTCCCATGAAGGATGTTGAGTGCTGAGGGGTCAATGTCCGGCTGGCGCACCAACAAGCCTTGGCAAATGCAACCCACGCGGTCAGAGGAAACAGGTTACGGTGTGGACCAGCAAGGTCCAGGGGACTCTCCAAGCAATGGGGAGTCAGGGCACGTCTGGAGCAACCAGGAAAGCCCAAGAACAAACAAGGTGACCCTCGCCAGGACCCACAGGCCAATGGACCAGGGATCGCGAGGAGACCTCAAGCTGGTTTGCAAAGTACCAGCCCACAGGACACTCGGTGAGTGGAGGCCGGATATCTTCGGTGCAAATACTGCTCGGGGTCAGGACTACACAGAGTCCAATCCACAAGTTCGGGAATTGTCAACAAGCATATGCAATTGCAAATGTAGGCGGTGCACAGGGGTTCGGATTGCACGGCCCCCAAGAGGGATACTGATCTCAGAATCGCTGAGAGGGCAGATCGACCTCAGGGACCTTCGGCAACCCACCTCCTGTTTTGCTGAAATCTTTGGAGTCCTCAGGAGCTTGGGAGAAGCAAACTGGCCGGATGCGTCTTTGGTGCCTGCTTCTGCAGGGGAGTAACTCCTTTACTCCAAGGGAGATTCTTCAGTCGTCCAGCGTCGTGCAGGCAGTCGAAGTACTTGGTTTCTTCTTAGCAGAATCTTGTCCAGGTAAAATCTAAAGTCCTGTAGCCAGGTATCCCACTTTATACCCATGGGAAGGGGTTGGAAAGATTCTAGGGACCCTCCTAGGGGAGGGGCAGGACAGAGGGGTGGCTACACCCAAGTCCTTTGTCCAGTTTCGCGCCAGAGCAGGAACCAATGGCTCCCAGAACTGGTTTGAGCTGGACTATGCACAGGGACACCAAATGTGCCCCCAGTGCAGACTTTCTGGCACTCTCAGAGTGCACCCACCCAGCCCCAATACACTAAACCCTGTCTGGGAGGTAGTCACACCTCCCTGTGACAGGATGCCTATTGTCATGCCTTCCTCTGCTCGAGCTTGGCTCAGCAGCAGGAGAGCAGAATCGTGTATGTGGCTGGCAGCGTCCATTTTGTGCTGCCCGGGTCGAGAAAGCTGGTACCGGGTAGACCGGTGACCCACAGATGTCCCTTTGGAAGGGTGGAATCATACCTCCCACACCAGTTACTGATGTGGAGGTATGATTCCAAGGTGTTTGACACCAAACACGACATGTTTCGAAGCAGCCGTTTTAAAGTTAGCATTTACCGCGAGGTTATAATGCACTTAAACATACATGTCTGGCTGCATCATAGACAACACCGGAGAATAGTCTCCGAAGGCTGCAGAGGGGCTCTGCTCATGCAGGGGCACACTCTCACGTAAAACCCAGAACCCTGCCTCAGGATTGATAAGGCCTGCCATAGGGGTGACTGATAGGTTTTCAAGTGTAGTGATTTAGATAGATATAGTGAACTTGTATCTTAGTAAGTGGTGCAAGCACCATCTTACACAGTCTGCTGTAGCAGGCCTCTCGTGTCATTTTGAATGGCCTCTCATGGGTGGCATAATACATGCTGCATGCAGCCCATGGGAGGCCTCTGGGGTACCTATGCCCTGGGTACATGGTGTACCATATACTAGGGACTGATAAGGGTACCCCAGTATCCAATCTGGAGTGTACCTAAAGTACATACATAGCACTTTAAGGGAGAAAGCAGATAGACTGGGTTCCTGAATAGCTGGATCCCAAGTCAGACTAGTCAAAAAACAGCAAAACACCAGGAAAAAAGTGGGGGTAACCATGCAGTCAGATCCTACCTTCCTACAATTGATCTCACCTCTCCAAAGCACTTATATATTCCAGTCAACTGAGAACCACGCACTCCAATGTCTGCTCTAAGAGGATAACAAAGAAATGAACATGATTCTACATAAGGAGTCGGTTTACAGCCATGCTATACTTGATGTATTTGTCACGTTTATGTTAGTATGACTGTAAGAGTATTAACCATCGACAGGTCAGAGTAACTAGGCTTTGGCCACCTCTAAAACATTTTGTGATAGGCAGGTGAGGTCTTTGATGGTTCTCTCTCATGCAACCCCCTTATAAAGGTTGTTGTTAAAAAATTACACCAAATAAGATTTGGATATGTTTTCACAAATATTCACCTTCCCCCCCGGAACAGGCATCATTTAATTTATAGCACATGCAGCTGAGATATCTTGAATGGTCTCTGCCAATGTGGGCTGCCTTGCTCTCACATAAAAAAATCATGGGTGACTGCAGTTTGTACAGAAACATCTATGACTTAAGAACAGGCAATCACCTGACAGACACAAGAGGACAAGTGAAATCAGGTTTGGTGTGAGGAAAATGTGAGTATATATATATATATGATTTCTGACCACAGGAGCTAGTAATGTGAAAACCCTGGCCTATATCTTGATCGGTTCTTTATTCTTTCCACGGTGACCACTTATTGTGGACGGAGCGAATAAAGCTACTGAATGAACTCCCAAGAGAGATGGAACCTTCCCCTCCAGCTGAAAATCACAACTTCATTGAGTCTGCCTCTTACCGCATTTAGGGATCTACAGGAATATGTAAACTGCTATATTAAGTCAATGCTTTTCATTTGTGTGCATCTTGTCTGATGTAATTGACATGATGGTAAGGCGCCAGGAAACATGCTTTTGGCTGTAGTTTGTGCGAAACTGAACACATATGGCAAGGTCAATTACAAGTTCTATTTTTGTTACTTTCCCCATACCCCACCACAATTGTTCGGGATATAGATGACCACAATAGCTGAGATACTGAGCACATTATGCTCGACCTTCTTGAGCTCACGAGAGAATCAGATAGTTCTTAGACCAAAAGGGAGTTACTCTATAGAATATGGTGACAAGACAAGGAGTGCAAGGGGAGTTAGTGGGCACAGAGGTGGCGCAGAGGTTTCAGGTCAATTGCCAAGCATGCTGATGTTAGCTCCTGGAGAAAGGAACCAAAGAGTCGCTATTCAACCTCAGCCATCCTAGACAGAGACATGCTGACTCCTGTCCTGCTTCCATCACTTAGGTCATGGCATCCCTCTTACACAGTGAAAGAAAGGGAGACAGTGTAGGCCAGTGTTCCCAAGACAGGGAGACAGTGTTGGCCATGCAGAATACCAGCACTGTTATCGTGGAATGTGGTCCATGGGGCGTGGCTAAGCCGGCCAAGATGGCGGACGCATCTCCCTAGAGCTCCGCTCGGCGGCCCACGCAATCGCCATTAACCCGAACCCCAGATGCCTTAAACCCACACAAAATCCCGCATCCGAGCTACCGTCGCGCGGATGGCGGTCGGGGGACTGCAGCGGCGATCCCAGCATTGTGAGCGGCTCCAGCGGGTACACCAGATCGAGCTCAAAATGGCGGCCCCGCCGAGACCCTGAAAGCATATCGCGGCAGTGAACAGAGCGAGGCCCAACACCGGAGGGGTACAAGAAGCAGGCTGGGCTGCCTGGGCGACACCAAACGAGTACGGTGAGAGCGCTGCCAGCAATTGACCCGGTCCTGAGTGGCGGGCGCGCACATTTACCCGCCCCGCACGGGGCGACCCCCCTGCATGTGGCGAGTCACGCTGCCTGGGACCCGCATTAATCCAGCGCCAAAAAGTGCCTAAACGAGGCGATCCCCTCCCTGCCCGGCGCCGGGACTCGAGGTGCGCAGGGGGGGGGGTGGTACCTCGACGGGGAGGCCTCCGCCTACACACCCATTGTAGCGCATGGTCCGCGACCGACAGTCGAACCCCCCCGGGGAGGAAACCCAGATACTACACAGACCCCGCGTGAGCCGACGCTGAGCAGATTCACCGAACGGGATGAACCCTAAGCTCGCCCCAACCACGAAGACCCGGGGCTGAGACACGGTGGAGGAGGAAGAGTGTTGGCACCCTCTGGTACTTGCACCAAACCCCGGGACCATAATACAGCGCCTACGAGACTCTTGTATACTGTGGGGGTCACGGAGTGACAGGCCGAAACGCGGGCCCGGGCGCGACAGTTCTGGGATGCCCTCGGACGCCGCTGGGGCCTCCCTCTGACCCCCCGGAGCACGAATACACCGCAAGAGACAGTGATCAAACTTAAAGCAGTGCGCTCCGGCCATAGGTAACACACTGCCTGGGCCCCCCGCTCCCCCGGAACAACCCGGCGGTTTTTCCCTCCCAGAATAGTCTGTGGATCCTGACGGGGCCCGACGGCCGGGCCCCTCCCCACTTCCCGGAGTTCTGGACCCCGCTAACAAGGAGTTGCATTGTAAGGCATGCGCCGCACCTCAAAATTGCCGCACTGAACCCCGGGAGCCATTCTGATTCCCCCCCTTTGGACAACACGATACCCAGCCACACCTGACCTACAGAACACGGTGACTGGAGTTGGTCGGAACAGGTCCCCATTGAGGGCTGGAATCTGGGGGACAACGGACGACGGGGATCGACGAGGGAGTGTGTAGAAAATAGAGCGTGGATTCCGGGACCGCGGGGCCATGCCTGGTCGCCCCTACCCCCTCCCTCCCCGCATATAATACACACAGACGGACGCGGACTCCCCTTGAACAATCTTGGAGACACCCACGGATAGCGCACCCACAGCCAATCTGATCTGTGAGGAGGTCTGATCAAACGCGAGACAACTCTATCGAGTGGCATAGCATGCGTGGGAGACCTTCGGTGAGACAAAGGGAGACGACAACAGGCCAGAGGGCGCTGGACACAACAGTCCGCCATCCCCAAGGTGAAAGGTGGTGGAGCACAACACGAGACCCCACCCACTACAGACGGTGAGAAGAACGACCATCATGGGTCGTCCACGCACCACAGGAACATCACAAACCCCTGGGCATCAGAGAGTGACCTCCCCAGACCCTGACATCACCCGATCGGAAGGAGAACCACCTGGTCCGGAGTCCATGTCCGGTAAACTGGATAAAGTACTCGCGGCCACAGAACATTCCAGGGTAACCATGGAAAATAAATTTGGTGAACTAGCCACAGACCTCGGCCTACTCCGGGATGACCACAGGAAACTGGCAGACAAAGTCAACCAAGGGGAAAAACGCTTCAAATCCTAGAACCACAGATGAAGCAACAACAAAACGCTTTAAAGACCTGCAATCCCGGATAAAGATCCTGGAAAATAAAACGGACGATTTAGAAGGGCGCTCCCGAAGGAGCAATATACGCATTATAAATCTCCCGGAAGGAGTGGAGGGGTCCAACCCGATCCGATACATCACAGCATGGATCACAACGTTCACACCAGCAAAAGACTTGACCCCTTATTTCTCTATAGAGAGAGCACACCGGGTTCTGGCTCGCAGGCCACGACCGGGGTTGCCACCCCGCCCATTCCTCTTGAAGCTACTCCATTATCAGGACAGAGACACCATTCTCCGTGCGGCTAGGCAGCAAGGGACGCTTCGAGTGGAAGATAAGCAGGTTATGCTATTCCCGGATTACTCCAGAGCCGTCCAACAACAGAGAGCTACCTTCCTAGCAGTTAAACGCATCCTGCGCCAAAAGAATGTACAATATGCTCTACTATTCCCTGCCCGTCTCAAAATTATCCACGAGGGAGCCACACACTTCTTTACGGACCCCACGGAAGCGAATACCTGGACGGAACAGCACTTGGCAAAACTGGAAGACCCCAAAAACATGCAAAACTACCGACCATCCGACCGCTCAAGGCGACAATTGAAAAGAGTCACCCTTACGCAGCTGGACACACGGACCAACCCAGCTACTAACAACTCTCCTGATCTAGAACAAAACGGAGCGCAGGAGAGCCCTGCAAGCAGCAGCGGAAATGAAGTTAACAGGAGAGAGCTCGAATAGAGAGAGAGGTCCACACTTATTCAGCTCGGAAGAAGATGGCAGCGACACGCACACATCCCGAGAGGGCTCAGTGACACCCCCGATGGTGACCCCTCAGACGGCGGACACACTGATATAACAGACATTGCTCCGGGAGGCATTGAGAAAATGATTCAATGTACGACCAGGTCACCTGAAGAAAAGACAATACACCCTCCAGGTGTGACATGGCCACAGACGACCACGACCATCACGAGACTGGAAAATGAACACTAAAACAGTCCGAAATGGGAGGCAGAGAACAGGAAAGGCACCTCTGGGCAGCTTCACCACATCGTCTTCAAGCGGGCGGCCGCGGTGGTGACAGCTGGCGGAGATGCAAAGTCACCCCCCTCTAGCAACGAACTAAAGTTTGTATATGAAATACAGTTTGGACGTATCGCCTCGAACGATAGGTCCCCCATGTTGGGAATGTTTCCCGTTGATTAATTTTACCCCCTCCCTCCCTCCAGTTCCCCGAGTACCCTTAGTGGAGCGAGATCCCGGATATGAAAAACGTAGACGATATGTAAGTGACTGGCAGTGCGCTGATGGGAGAGGGCAGTGGGCGAAGGGAACATCGCACAAAAAGAAGCCCCGATTAGACACCAGGAAGGATGGCAACCAAGGTCCCTAACACAGATATAAAACTCATCACATTAAACGTCAGGGGTATGCACACGGCGCACAAGCGTTACGCCATTTACGCATATATAAAGAGGCAACAAGCGCAGATAGCTTTTCTGCAAGAGACACACCTGACGACAACAGAGGTAGACCGCTTGCGTAAAAAATGGCGAGGCGTTATCTGCGCCACAAAATACTCCGCATTTGCCAGAGGTGCCCTAATCTGGATTAGACCGGGGGTACCGTTTAGGGAACAGACACGAATAGTGGACAAGGACGGAAGATACGCTCTGATAACGGGACTACTAGAGGGTCAATCAATACTGCTGGGAAGCATATATGCCCCCAATGTAGAGCAGGATCAATATTGGAGCCGCCTCACGGGAGTACTAGCCCAACACACGTCGATCCCATGGCTACTGGGAGGGGATTACAACTGCACCCTAAACATCAACCTAGACAGATCTCACCCCCCGTCGGCACAATCACCAGCGTTCAAACAGACGGAGCACTTCCGACATTGGGTGGACCACTGGGCACTGGTGGATACCTGGAGAGCACAGAACCCAACCACTAGACTATACTCCTTCCACTCAATCCCACATAATTTACGAGTGAGGCTCGATAGATTCCTCTGCTCCGCAACACTTCTCCCGAAGGTACAACACGCAGACTACCTAGGCAGAGTGGTGTCAGACCACGACGCACATACAGTGACCCTTAGGTGGAAACCGCCCCACCCCCCTGTCCCAACGTGGAGGCTGCCACGGGAGTGCCTCACTGATCAGGCGTTTCGCCATATACATGGGGACCACATTCAAGAACACTTCACAATTAATACCGGTACAGCGTCCTCCAGATTAATAGAATGGGACACATTTAAGGTCGAAGCTAGGGGGCACTGCATCCAACAAATAGTAGGAGTACGACGAACACTAGAAAGTACACTGCAAAAAGCAGAGGCAAAGTTGGCGGGCTTATCAAAGGACTTGGATAAAGGGGAAGCCACCCCAGCCCAAGTAGCAGAAGCGAAAACATCTCATGCAGAAACCATGCGTAACCTCCGCAAATATAACTTCAGAACATATGCCACCAGAGTACACCGGGAGGGTAATAGAACCGGGACACTCCTAGCCTGGCTAGCCAAACAAGACACAGAAACAAAAACAATCACGGAACTCATAGACAAAACGGGAAGCCCTAAACACTCACAAGTAGACATACTACACATATTTCATGACTATTACTCAGAAATCTACCGAGCCCCAACGCAGACAACACACCAAGAGCTGACACAGTTCCTCGGTCCATCGACCATGCCCAGTATCCCACCTGCAGACAAAAAGGAGTTAGAGACGAGGATCAAGCTCCCGGACGTAGCCCACGCGATCCGAACACTAGCGCGAAACAAAGCGCCGGGAATAGACGGTTTCCCACTCGAGTATTATATCACTTTTGCGACCCGGCTAACACCCCAACTGGCATCCATGTATGGGGACGCGCTGACCAGGGGCGAGCTACCGGGCTCACTCCGAGAATCAATCCTGGTGACATTCCCGAAGCCACATAGAGACCCAAAGCACCCCGCTTCATATAGACCGATAACACTACTGAACGCGGACTGTAAAATTCTAGGTAAAATATTAGCGGATCGTTACAGTCAAATTCTCCCAACACTGGTGCACCCAGACCAATGTGGCTTTGTCCCAAGGCGTAACACCTCGCAGAATCTACGCAGACTGTTCCACATCCAAGATAGAGCAAAAGGACAGTTCCCACGTGCGGCGTGCCTGATTTTAGACCTAGAAAAGGCCTTTGATACACTAATATGGCCATATTTATTTGCAGTCCTCCGAAAAATAAATGTTGGTCCGACTTTATTGGCATACACACAGCTCCTCTATAAGGGTCTCACCTCCAGGGTAAGAATGGGCAAACTCATATCCGCTCCATTATCGGTGGAGCGGGGGACCAGACAGGGGTGCCCCCTGTCCCCCCTCCTGTTCGCTCTGGCAGTGGAGCCCTTGGCAATTCGATTACGACGGGAGGGGGAAGTATGGGGTATTCCAATAGCGGACACAGTACACTGTGTATCGCTGTATGCAGATGATCTCCTGATCTACGTCCGAGATGTCACAAGTGACCTCACCCCGATATGGACAACGCTACAGGACTTTGCAAGGACCTCCGGTCTCAAAGTCAATTGGGACAAATCTACGATTTTCCCACTCAGCCCTCATCTGGCACCTTTGGACCTAACAGTAGGAACCCAGAAAATCACCTGGAGTGCCGGGGCCCCTCGATATCTGGGGGTGCGGCTGTATCACTCTCCCGATGATTTATACGAAGGAAATCATCGTAAGACATTAGCGGGACTGCGAGCGGCGGTAAAATTCTGGAAAACACTACCCCTGGCTCCCATCGGCCGTATAGCCATAGCCAAAATGATTATGGTTCCCAGACTACTTTATCATTTCACTAATCTCCCTGTAATACCACCGCGCTCCTTCTTTCGGGAGTTGGATACACTACTCACAACACTGATATGGGGGATGGTCGGCATAGGATAGCTTTACACACACTGTGCTTGCCCACGACTCGAGGAGGATTGGGAGCTCCATCCCTCGAAGCATACTTCCTGGCGGCACAACTCCAATGGCTATCTCATTGGACGGCAGAACGACATATAGGGGAAACAATTACCGATGAGGGTCGTGTACCCTTCCAGCCATCCGGAGACTGCTAATGCCAGGTACCAAACCACTACGCACACACCCCCTACAGGTGTCACTGGCCCGCAAGTGTATGCTACGAATACATCGTATGTCGAAGGGAAGGCCCCTGTACTCCCCACTACTCCCATTAGCGGGGTTTCCCCGAAAGGACAAATACTATACTACGGGAGCCCTTCAGGTATGGACCGATCACGACATAACCGAGGTGGAGGCCCTGTTTGAAGATGGACAGTTAAGGACATATGCCCAAATGGTTGAGTGTTATGACCTCCCGCCAGGACAATTCCTAACGCATAGACAACTCTTAGATAGCGGCCGACACTGCTGGGATCTTCGAGAGGGGGAACCCCCGACACACCCGGTGTTGCACACGATCCTACGTATGGGGGCGGGCAGACACTTAGTCACCTGGCACTACAAGGCGATCCGGGAGCTGACCGACACTTCCTTGGACACGCTGCGGCAGAAATGGGAGGATGAGATGGGACGGGTGTTCCATGATAAAGAATGGGAAAAGGTGCTAGAATATCCCAAAAAGGTCTCTAGGAATGCGCGTTTTAAAAATATTCAGTTCAATATCCTACACAGGGCATATCTCACACCACATCGACTACACCGTTTTTACCCTAACACACATTTTGCGTGCCCCCGCTGTCAGACCCCGGAGGCGAACTTTAAGCATATGTTCTGGGATTGCCCTACCATTCAACAGTATTGGAATAAGGTACACCAGACACTCCGAGCGACGGTTAACCTTCCGACTATATCCACATGGGAAGCATGTGCACTGGGAATTTTCCACAAAAGGAAGACCGCAAAACTACAATGGCGCTTTGCATCCCTAGCCATTCTCTTAGCAAAGAGGGGAATAGCCATGCACTGGCGAGCCCCAGCGGGACCCCCAGAGGCGGCCTGGGTGGGTGCTATGAAAAAATGGGGCGCAGCAGAGGAAGAGGTACTAAGGGACGAGGAAGTAAAAGGGACACGTAAACATCCCATTTCCATGGAATGGGCACAGCTACTATTCCAATTCACACAGGAGACGACAACAGTGGTAACACCTGAGGCCTCACAACCACAACCCCAAACTCCGCTCCTATCCCCCACGGACCGGATAACAGACACCACTACACAACATCAAGACACTCACAGCAAATGACATGTCAAGGACATGCCAGACACGTTCCCACCCGCTCACACGCACGGTCTCTCCCCCCTCACACACACAACAGTGCAGTAAAACTGAACCGCAGCCAGTCACATCACTGATTGATGCATATGTGTATCCCGACCGCTCCCCGCCTCCCCCCACACCCGGTTTCCCTCCCACAGTTAACAGTTTTGTTCTCCCCCTCGGTATTTCCGAAACCGAATTGATCCGACAGGGGATGTGATCACGAATTCTTGTTGGGACGACACACAAAGGTAGAGGTGAGGGCGAAATACCAACCCACACCCCCGGGATACCCGCCCAACCAGACACCACAAAATATACCAATGTATGGCGAATTAAGCCAGAAGTTAGCTCCCGGACTGTCGTAAGATATCCAATTCAATGTGTATGATATACGATGAGATTGTAGAATTGTTCATTATGGATAATATTCGAACACTTGCAAAAGTATGTGAAAATGTGTTAATGATGCAGTATCCACTTGTAACACGAAATGTAAAATCCCAATAAACAAATTTAAACAAAAAATCGTGGAATGTGGTCTACAAGAAAGAAAGCCAGTTAGGCAATCAAAAAAGAAAAGTGGCAAAGAATGGGAATGAAACTGACTCATTGAATCACAAAGGAGAACCTGGAAAAAGGACAGAATAGTTCAATGTCCTTTTGAGTAAGAGAAAGCAGTGGGAGAAGTAGTTTGATTTGCTGATGTTTCAGCGTGTTTAGGTTGAAGCCTACCAGACAGGGCAGAAAAGACTTCTTGTGGCTATTCTGAAATCTTCCCTGGGAATGCATTCTGTCCATTGCTTACCATTTGCTTTGGGGTTTGTAACTTACATTTTCTGGCTTTCTATTTGCTGGCTTTATTTGTTTTAGGCTGCCCAGCAAGTCTTTGATCCTCAGAAGGAGCAAAGCTTGTTCACCATGCCTCCTCGAATTCTTCCAAGAGTCTTCCCTTTTTGTAAACAGGACTTTAAATTTTGTTCTTATCTTGTCACATTTGCTGTGTCTTCAAAGACAGAGGTCAAATGCCAGGCTCCGTCTTCCAAGGGAGCTTGGTGTTTACTTTTCTGTATACTACTTCAAAGTAAAAGAATTTATGTGACAATCTTGCCTGTTGGTTATAAAAAGATTTTTTCTAGCACACAACAAAATTTAAATGTCTGTAAATCAACTGTGCAAATATTTCATAATACATCGGAATTAGGAAAGCACAAATGAAGCACTTTTTTAAATATTTCGTAAGTGTACACTAAGAGATGTTGTTTCCATACATTCTTGGTGCGCTGTATAGTTTTAATAGCAAAACTGTATGCGCAAATGTAATGGTAATTTTAATTGCAAATGTGCTGTCTGTAATGGCAGTGCACTACAACACCCTGCGTACACCACACTACGCCGCTCCACTCTATGCCAATCCACTCTACGACACACTACCCCACTCTATGAAAAGACACTTCATTCCACTCTATGCCACTTCACTCTAGGAAAACTCTACTCCAATCTATGACACTGCACTCTACGACACTCTATGCCACTCTACGACACTCCATGCCACTTTACTCCACTCTACGCCACTCCACACCACTCCACGACACTTTACTCCACCCTATGCCCCTCAGTTCTATGTCCCTCCACTCTATGACATGCTACTTTACTCCACTCTAAGCCACTCTACTACACTACACTCTATGACACTATACACCACTTCGCTCTATGCCACTATACGCCACTTCACTCTAGGTCACTCTACGCCGTTCCACTCCATTGCACTCTATGCCACTCCACTGTATGACTCTACTACACTCTACTCCACTACACGATATTCTACTCTATGCCACTCCACTTTACGACCCTCCACTCTACTCCCTCCTCGACACTCCATGACACTCCAGTCCATGACACTCTACTCTTTGCCACACTACTCCACTCCATTCCACTCTATGCCACTCCACTGTAAGACCCTCCACTCTACTCCCTCCTCGACACTCCACTCCACTTCAGTCCATGACACTCTAAACTCTACTCTTTACCTCACTACCCCCACTCTCCTGCGCACGACTAACTTTTAGCCATGCTGAACAGCAGCCACGCTGGTGTACAACACGGCTAAAACACACTCGTGAAGCCAATAGCTCTTGCATAGGCGAGACCTATTGGCTTTGCCAATGCTTGTTCCTTTTACAGGCAGGTTGAAAAGAGAAAATGTATGCCTAGGTGAGAGCTAGAGAAAATGCCATCAAAGAGATGCGAGGGTCAAAGCAAAGGTTCCTTAGTGTTCCTGTTGTTCTTTTATCACATGCAAGCGACCAGGAACAATCAGAGAACATAATCTACTCACCACAGTTAGGAGAACAAAGGGTTCACGCTTCAAGTACCATATGAATAAACAAAAGACAGACAGAGCCCAAGGATCAGCACAGGCGCTGATCAGGCGAAATTAACAAACGTAGAGACCACTGCAGAACTGTCACTCCTGGCGAGAAGCACAGCAGACATTGGCTGTGCTGAACTAGCACCCTGACCAGGCACGAAGGCAACTTGTACATGCATGCAGAAATGTAATGTAAAACAAGCATTTACACTATTCAAACAATGGTGCATTCTATTATGCCATATATTTCAATTCGTTCCCATGGATGGAAGCCGGTTAAAAAGTTACACTTTCTGGGCCCGATTTACAGAACTAACTTAAGACAAAATCCTAAACTTACTACCATTTTGGTATTCACAGAAGGCACTTACTCATTTTGGTATTCACAGAAGGCACTTACTTACTCATTTTGAGTTACTTACTCATTTTGAGCAACTTACTCATTTTGTGTAACTTACTCATTTTGGTATTCATAGAAGGCACTTACTCATTGATGAGTAAGTGCCTTCTGTGAATACCAAAATGAGTAAGTTACTCAAAATGAGTAAGTTACTCAAAATGAGTAAGTTACTCATTTTAGGTTTCACAGATGGCACTTACTCATCAATGAGCAAGTGCCTTCTGTGAATACCAAAATGAGTAAGTTACTCAAAATGAGTAAGTTACTCATTTTGGTATTCACAGATGGCACTTACTCATCAATGAGTAAGTGCCTTCTGTGAATACCAAAACGAGTAAGTGCCTTCTGTGAATACCAAAATGATAGTAAGTTTAGGATTTTGTCTTAAGTTAGTTCTGTGAATCGGGCCCTCTGAGTGTGCGGGCTGCCTGGCTGGGCTCCACACGCTGCTCTGTTGTGCAAGCAGACGGGGTTCATATGTTCCTGGTAGTGTAAGAGAGAGCATGTCAGAGACTGGGGAGGGAATGCGAGCTGACAAACATGAGATAAGAGAGGAGAGTTAGGCTCTCCCCTGGGAAGCTGCAGGACTGTTCCCTGCTGCCTGGACCACCAGGAAGTTGACACAGATGAGTGGCTGCAGTTCTTCAAGGTCTGCAGTACTGCAGGCTGCCTGGGAAAGGGCCGGGGCTGACTCAAGGAAAGAATGATGGAGAAACGTACAATGCGGTTGTCGCTTCCAGTCTTTTTAAATGCCAGGAGGGTCTGATTTCACTTGCAGGATAATGGACAGTGCAGGTGCAGGTTCAGAACAGCTCAGTCTACATTTGAAAATAAAGAAAAAAAAATTGGCAAAGCCATAAAAGTGACTACAAAAGGAAACAAACAAATGAAAGGAGGCTTTAGCTCATGGGCTCTAGCACTGAAGTGCACTACTTTCCAAGCAGATATGCACGTGTACAGGCAAAAATGACGCAAATCACAGTGAAGAGTAGGCCTGGGTGTGAAATTCCGCTCCGCTCGTGGAGTTTACGGAACTTTTTATTTACACCCCCACCCCTTCGTGTAACGTTAAGTTGGCAAGCAAGGAAAATCTTATTCCAGACCACGTTCCGGCGAGATTTCTCAACACGGGCCACTACCACTTACGTTGAGACACCTTCCGTTCGCGTTAAGGAAGGTGTCGCTTAAGTAGAATATCTACTCAAGTGACAGAAAGAAACAGTGCCCTTTTGCACTGCGCATGGTGCTGTTCGTGCTGATTTTCCAGCGCAGGACGGACACCCAGTGCTAAAAATCAGCGTCAACGCCGTGACATAACTTACTTCGCCGCTTTCAGGAACTCCACGTAGCGCGGCGGAATTTTTTGGTCACTTCGCGGAGCTCCGCATAGAGGAACTCCGTGAACTCTGCCCAGGCGTAGTGAAGAGGCAGGAAGATGCAAAATATGAATGACACTACAACAGGCCCATGGGTAGTAAACCTTTACATGTATTACAGCCAATAAAGAGTTTGACAACCGAACCCCAATCAATAATCCCACACAGGGAGTCCTCTTGAAGACTATTCTAACCTTCTCTAATTTATTTATAGATGAATATATATTTAGTATTATTTTGCCTTGCGTCACTTGAAACATGCCAGGGGATGAAAAAAGAGCATTGTGAACCCCCCGCTTAAGCAGCTACAGCGGGGGTGGAGTACTTGATGGGCCCCCTCTGTCTGCAAATCGGCAGTCAAAGACTCATAAGTGAAAGGGTCAGTGGGTGGGCGAGTGAGTAAAAAGATGGACGGAGGGACGTGTAAGCGAGGGTGGATGGGCAGATGGATAGATGAATAAATGAAAGGATGGATGAGTGAAAGAGTAAATAAATGGATGATGAATTAATGGATGGGTGGTAGGATGAATGAAATGATCTATGGCTGAGTGAAAGGATGGATTGATGGAAAGGATGGAATGATGTAAAGGATAAATGGAGTGAAAGAGTGGATGGATGAATGAATGAAATGATGGATCGAAGAGTGAAATGGTGGATGGAGGGATGGATGAGCAAAAAGATAGACGGAGGAAAGGATGGATAGGTTTGGAGCAGGGGCGCCGTGAACCCCCTTGCTTTAGCAGCTATAGCAGGAGTGGATTTCTTCATGGGCCTGTTCTGTCTGCAAACTCATCAGAAAAAGGTTCATAATTAACGTGAAAATGAGTGAGTGAAAGGATGGATGGATGTGAGTGAAAGGGTGGATGGATGAGTGAAGGGATAGATGGGTAGATGGATAGATGGATACGTGGAAATATTGTAAGGATGAATGAGTGAAAAAAGGGATAAATGAGTGAAAGGGAGGTTGGATGGATGAGTGAAAGGGTGGATGATTCATGAAAGGATTGATTGATGGATGAGTGAAAGGATCAATGGATGAGTAAAAGAACTGAATGTAAGGATGGATGAGTGAAAGGGTGGGTGGATGGATGAAAGGGTGGTTGGATGAGTGAAAGAATGAATGGGGGGAAAGGAAGCTCAATGGATGGACAGCTGAGAGAAAGGGTGGATGGATGAGTGAAAGGACAGAGTGAAAGGGTGGATGGATGCATGAGCTGATGTAATGATGGACGAGTGAATGGATGGATGAGTGAAAGGATTGAATGTAAGGATGGATGAGTGAAAGGGTGGGTGGATGTATGAAAGGGTGGTTGGCTGAGTGACAGAACGAATGGGAGAAAGGAAGCTCAATAGATGGACAGATGAGTGAAGCGTGTGAAGCGTGGATGGATGAGTGAGTGAAAGGACGAATGAGTGAAAGGGTAAATGAATGGATGAGTGGGTGGGTGGAATGTGGCTAAATGAGTGAAAGGAAGGATGAGTGAAAGAGTGACTAAATGAGTGAAAGGGACGATGATGCAATGAAACGATGGATGGACGGAGTAAAAGGGTGGATGGGTGAGTGAAAAAATCGACATAAATGAGTGAAAGAATGGATTGATGAGTGAAAGGGTCGATGGATAGATGGATAGGTTTGATGGATACGTTTCGGGATGGAGGAATAGGTTTGGATATGGATGGGCGGATGGACAGAATGACGAAAGACTGAATGATGGATGTAAAAATGAATGGATGACAGAAAATAAAGGTGAAATAGTGGCTATCAAAGGGCGGATGGAAGGATTAAAAGGATGCTTGGATGGAAGAAACAAGAAAGCTCTTCTGGGGAGAGTTGCGAGGACTTGCTTTGCTTGCTTGGTGCCATAAGAGCTCTGGTTCGAAGTGGGGGGTATTTTAATTTTCTGGTTACCCTGCTGCAGATATCCAAAGGTTTTGGTTAGCCTAGCCAGTTAGCATCAAATACATGTAAGCACACTTCGCTATCATTTCATTAGGCACTCCTATATTTTTTTCCCTTAGAATGCTAAGCCTTTTTGTTAAATTTGGGACAGTTCATACTTGAGCTTTCATAACTTTTCTCCCATAAATGCTATCCGGGAAAAATACACATCTCTTTTTTCCCTATTTTTTGCCATTTTAAAGAGATCTTGGTACAGTTGTGATCTACACAAAGGCCTCTCAGGAAATAGGCAAAGTAGTGCAGATTGTTTTTCATTTTCCAAATAAATGGAAAAGCTAGTGATGTGAAAGAATTTGTGAATTTCCGTTAAGAATGCCACCCATCAAACGTGTACTGTGCTAAGTACTGAAATGGCACAGGCAGAGGACAAAGTTTTCTATTTTTACACTTTTGCACATAGTGGTTGATACAACCAGCTTGCAATTTGTGGGGAAAAGGGGTGTGAAATCCAGAAGTGGACTTAAAAGGCTTTACATTTCTGCAATCAGCAGAGAGATCATTTCTATAAATGGGTCAAGATATTTCCATACAAAATAATCTAACCAATGAATTCACAGAATTGTAAATGTGACAGGGAGAAGGAGCTTGGCACACGAACAGGCTAGCAGAGGGCTAGCAAAAGAAAGCCGAAGTACTCAGTGTACCACAGAAAGAAAAAACAAAAGATGCATATTAAAAGCAAATGGAAAAGTAACACACTTTACACAAACCCCTCAACCCATGATACTACAAGAACGATTGGTGACAAGAATAGATGAAAAGGCCTAAATCATCCCCGTGTTGAATGACAAGCAATTCTAAGATATCTTGCAGTAGGCAGAATAAAAGAAACCGATGTATTATGTGCTACTTTTTGGTCTTCCACAGCGGTCCACCGTGGAAAGATTATTGCCATGTTTCATTCTTTCAATACCATTTTAGAAAGGATTCTCTAGTACTGAAACTAGAAGGCAGGAAATGTGAAAGCAATGGGCAGGAAGCCCAAAGCCCAAACAACACTCGTTATTTGACCTTTGATTTTCTGCCTTTAGGGTGGTGATTTAAACGAAGAGCTGACAAAAGAAAGAGTTCAGCAAAGGCGTGGCTTCGGGCTAAGGGAGTCCCTCTTTGAAAAGTGTAACTGGCTCTTATGATCTACCTTAAGGTTGGAATATACTGAAAGGGGAATAGATGTTGACCTTTTAGGTCAAGTCATCCTTGTTTCTGTTGTTGACCAGAACCAACCTTTTATGTGTTAAAGTGTTACTTTCCTTCATTGTGTTTGGTATGAATAGTTTATTACCCATTTTATTTGGAGTTATACACTTGCCTTTAGGTCTTTGAGTGGCATGTTTTCAAACACATTCTATCATAAATGTATGATTGATTCATTGTGGTGTGGCTTCTCTAAGTCAAGATGGAACAGCTCAATTGTTTCTTTAGAAGACTTTCCTTGGTAGCTATTGAAAAAGAAATACTATTTCACTAATCTAGTGTGGCGTAAACAGTAGGCTGTAGAGTTCACTAACATCTCTAGAGTTCTGTGCCGTATGCAAACGTGATATGAATTTGATGTGTTCTTACATGCTACCCATCTCTCTTTATACGGGCTAAGAAAACAAGCCCATATTTACTTTGCCATGATGTATGCTGATTGACTCGTAATCTTTATGAGCAGTGTTGTGAGGAAGCAGGCCATTGGTTGTGTGGCTTGTACAAGTAATAGGTCCACATTTGCCCTCCACTGAGAACCAAACACCCCATTCTAGTGTTTGACTCTCTCAGGGTAGCAGAGCAGTCATAGGTTACGCCAGGGAGGTGATGTGGGCTAGTAATTGCCATTCGCTGGCATGCAATAATAACACTCAATAAATAATTGTCCAGTCTGTGTTTTTCTTTGGAAAAGTAAAAGTACATTTATTACACATACACACACTGCTCAATATTACGCATTAATTTACAAACATTCATCAGGCTGGCGAAAATACCTTTGGCACCTTTACATTTGACCCCTAAAGGGTCATAACCTCAAAGTTCACAGTACACCCCAATTCACGTTTCATAGGACGCATAACCATATATGGGGGTGTCGGTGGCATTAGGTCAGCGTTGTCACAGTTCAAGCCTAGAATCACAGGTCACAGTAATACCTCATTCCATCACTGACTCCAGTAACCATAAGTCCTCTGCACTTATGTATAGTTAGGCATTGGGACAAGGTGCTTGTATCATCAATAAACATTACAGCCTCTCAGGAATAAGAGCTATTGTAAGGATTAACAAACCTTTGAAGAAAGCATTGTAAAAAATATGAGACCGACAGCAGGAGTATCGGACCTTTGCTGCTGGCCCCTTGGCCCAACCGCACCTTGCACTTTACCCCTAGTCCCTGGAGGGGCTTGAAAAACCTCACGGCGGTCCCGCAGCGCGGGAGACCGATAGCAGGAGTATCGGACCTTTGCTGCTGGCCCCTTGGCCCAACCGCACCTTGCACTTTACCCCTAGTCCCTGGAGGGGCTTGAAAAACCTCACGGCGGTCCCGCAGCGCGGAGACCGACAGCAGGAGTATCGGACCTTTGCTGCTGGCCCCTTGGCCCAACCGCACCTTGCACTTTACCCCTAGTCCCTGGAGGGGCTTGAAAAACCTCACGGCGGTCCCGCAGCGCGGAGACCGATAGCAGGAGTATCGGACCTTTGCTGCTGGCCCCTTGGCCCAACCGCACTTTGCACTTTACCCCTAGTCCCTGGAGGGGCTTGAAAAACCTCACGGCGGTCCCGCAGCGCGGAGACCGACAGCAGGAGTATCGGACCTTTGCTGCTGGCCCCTTGGCCCAACCGCACCTTGCACTTTACCCCTAGTCCCTGGAGGGGCTTGAAAAACCTCACGGCGGTCCCGCAGCGCGGGAGACCGACAGCAGGAGTATCGGACCTTTGCTGCTGGCCCCTTGGCCCAACCGCACCTTGCACTTTACCCCTAGTCCCTGGAGGGGCTTGAAAAACCTCACGGCGGTCCCGCAGCGCGGGAGACCGACAGCAGGAGTATCGGACCTTTGCTGCTGGCCCCTTGGCCCAACCGCACCTTGCACTTTACCCCTAGTCCCTGGAGGGGCTTGAAAAACCTCACGGCGGTCCCGCAGCGCGGGAGACCGACAGCAGGAGTATCGGACCTTTGCTGCTGGCCCCTTGGCCCAACCGCACCTTGCACTTTACCCCTAGTCCCTGGAGGGGCTTGAAAAACCTCACGGCGGTCCCGCAACGCGGGACGCGCGCGGGACGTGCCCAGGCTCGGCCCGGGCGAAGACCGGGCCAAGACGGGCCCGTCTTAGCCCGTCATAGACTGGCAGAGACTGGACTGGGCCACGGCTCCAAAGCCTACAATAAAAGGTACTTTGGACATATTACCTTCCCTGCCAGGTTCAGAAAGGGAGAACATTCATTGCATTGTATAACGCAGGAATTAAATAATACATGGTGTAAATATCTAGTGGGGCAGAGCGGGGTTCATTAAAAGTGTTATAGATTAGCTCCATCTGTATTCCTCATTAAGGAGATTTATGAGGCCACAGTGATATTTTGGAAACGATGGGGAAAAGAAAAACACTTAGTGCCAATATTACGAAGCAAAAGCAAAAGGATCTAGGGAAGCATCCACGCGAAAGTCTGCTTAGTTACCTTACGGGAGCAATGGGCGCAATCGAGCGTCAGATCATTACAGTAGAGGAAGCTCTTAATCCAGGTATTCCGGGGAGGGAGGGGGGAACCCCATTACCCAATATATCAAGAGAAGGGCTCGTTCCATCTCTACCCCTATCGCTATCCCGTAGTTTATCAAGAGCGAATGGCAGTATAGTAAATATGCAGGATAATATAGTAGTTAGCGATGAAGATTTGGATATCCAACCTCGGATAAAGCGGGCTAGAAACCCGGATAGCTCGTCTTACATAAGAGGGGATAAGAGTTTGACAGACAGCGAGATAACATCTATAGAGCCGAAAAATTCCAAAAGGGATAAACCTTCATTAGCGAAAAACAACATAGTTAGAAGGGGTAAGTTAAAACCTATCGATAATTTGCGTACTCAGAGCGAGGTCATAAAGTTAAAAACCAAATTGGACGAATTGGATACTTTTCTGAGGGATAGCCTAGGCGGTTTAACGCATAGGATTGGCCTAATAGAAGAGATTTTAACTAAAAGCTTAGTTAAACCACAGCCTCTCGTCCATCAGTCTTCTGTTCAATTGGCAAATCATGAAAATCCTTCAAAATGTAGGGGTCTATGTGACATTGGAAATAATCCTGGTTCTCCCGAGGATACGACATCTGTTTCACAGTTGATCGTACAAAACATTCCCATGGTACACTCAGGAGCCCCGCCCTTGGTTGCCTCGACAGCCTCCAACAGGATTGTACATCTTCCAGTATCTAATAGCCTAAAGACACATAGTAATAGGAACATAGCTGAGACTGATAGATTTGCAACACGTCTGAGTCTACCACCGGCAGCGATACCATATGTTGTGGTTTTAATTAATGTTCCCAAACTTCAGAATAGGGTGGAGGAGGCATGGGAAAGGGAGCGAAACAAGGCTCTGCAGTGGTTAGGAGTAAGGACGGGCCTTACTGAGAGACTATTTAATGAATTTAAGATGATCAGAAGAGTGAGCTGGGTAGGAAATGGGCCAAAGAATCAGACAGGGGACTGTTTAGTGCTGACCTTTAAAACACCACAGTTAGTTAGATTGATTCTGACTAGAGTAGGTAACCAATGTTTACAGGCACAAGGTGTTAATTTGGTCCCATTGGGATACTTTTACCAGCACCTACTTGGTGCTGATGCAAGCGATATGGGTCCCCAAATTCGGCATCATAATAGTGGGTTTAACCTTCCAACTTTTAACCGATTTGAGGCTCTTGCTAATCTGGAGTCAGTAGATTGACAACCAAAGGGTGTTCTCACATCGCATGATACAATGGAATTAGTAAAGACTACCCTCAATCCGTGTGGAAAGTTAAAACTAGTTAGTATTGACCTTACTTCTCCATCTAATATAATTAAACCTACAATTACAAAGTTTGCAAATGACCTAGATTTAGATCCCTTGATTGACCCAGCCCCCCTCCTATAGCATTAGACGTGGAAAAATCAAAGAAGCAAGTGGATTATGGAGGAAATAGCAATGGTTCTGGAGTTAAAGATATTTGTAAAATTTTGTTTTGGAACGTGGCGGGTATAAAAACAAAGGTATCTAACTTATTATGGTATGACTTTGTAAGTAAGTTTGATGTTGTGAGTCTACAAGAAACTTGGGTGGAACAATCAACTCATATTTGTGGGTATAAAACCTTTCATACGCCTGCTGTACGATCAGCACATGGAAGAGCAAAAGGTGGCCTCTGTATTTATATTTCAAATTTTTTGAATTTAAGACAAATCGTTTTTAATGTCACAGACCAGTTCTATCAGATCATTAGTCTTCATATAGATCATATTTTTTGTATCATTCTAGTGAATTTTTATAACAATGCATCATTTGAGCAAATTGAGGGACTATTGGGAAAAGTGAGTAGTGATTTACACAAATTACAATCATGTATGTCAAAGGAGACCTGTTTTATATGGGGTGGGGATTTTAACTCTCCTATATGCCAACACAGGAACAATGGGGTATGTGGTATATCGTATGATCAGGGGCCTAGTGTTTCACATTTTCCACATACACCTTATGGCGATCTTCTGAATGACATCCTGTTTACGTTTGATTTTGGGTTTATTAATGATTTATGTGTGCCTATGGTCCCTTTTCAGCCCACCTTTAATGGCCAAGGGACTTTTTCCATTATTGACTATGTATTGGCCTCAAGTAGATTTGCCACCCGCTTAAATGATTTTATTGTGCATGATTTGGCGCTTAGTGATCACTTTCCCATCAGTTTCGGTATAAAGGTGTATACCAAAAGTGTTGGTATTAGGAAAGACTCTACCCATTTTGTGGATAATATTTCTTTGAGCAGGCAAAATGGTTACCAACTGAAATGGGAAAATGTCGATCCCGAGACCTTTACTAAAAAGGTGATATTGAATTGTAATGATATGTTTTTAACTTGTCTGGACGATAAATCAACTCACCAGGACATTATAGATAACTTTTTAGTCATTTCAAGTTTTATTAAGGAAACACTTCATATGAACCCTAGTAAGAAACTGAAACAAAAAACAGGCTGGTTTGATAATAGTTGTACAAAGGCCCATTCTAAACTTAAAAAGCGCTTCATGTTGGGGACAGAAATCGTGATAATATTAGAGACGCTAGATGTGAATATAAGAAGGCATTGAAAGATAGAAAGTTGGCGCTTAGAGAGGAAGCATGGCAAGCGCTGCGTGATGCCTCAGTTAATCGGGACCCCGCAGCTTTTGGAATGCGGTTAATGCACCTTTCCTAGCAGAAAATAATAAGGCCAGTATAGAGATTGCCATCACTGAACCCGAATGGATATTACATTATTCCAATCTGTATAATATTTCAACTCTAGATGATCAGGGAACTCCATTAAATGTTGAGGATACTTTGATACCTCTAATTACACCAGATTTATTAATAGATTTTACTCTTAAGGAGGTCAGCTCGGCGATTAATTTAAGCTCAGGAGGGAAGGCGGCAGGACCCGACGGCATCCCAGTGGACTTTTTAAGTTTAATGTACCTCTTTGGGGTCCTCTGTTAACACAGGTTTTTAACGCTTGCTGCTCTCAAGGTTTTTATCGACCTGGTATGATTCTATTATAGTGCCCATTTTTAAAAAAGGGGATAGGGTAAACCCAGCGTGTTATCGCCCGATCTCATTACTGGACTCTACAATCAAAATCGTGGGTCGAGTTTTGTTAGATAGGTTGCAAGGGTGGGCAGAGGAACACTCTATTTTAAGCGATTTACAATATGGGTTCCGCAAAGGAATGGGCACAATAGAACAGGGTCTAAACCTACACATTATTTTAGAAAAATACACAAAAGCAAAAAAAGAGAGGTTTTATGTAACTTTTGTTGATTTAACAGCAGCATTTGACTGTGTCATTCATGAGAAGCTCTGGTTGGTTTTAGAGAAGATGGGTGTAAATGTTTTAATAATCACTTTCTTGAGGCAGCTTTATTCAGGTGCAAGGGCTAGGGTTAGATTTGGGAGAGGTGGCGAATGTACTGAGCATTTTAGTGTTAAAAGAGGAGTAAGACAAGGGT
Organism: Calotriton arnoldi; assembly: GCA_963921515.1. NCBI lineage: Eukaryota > Metazoa > Chordata > Amphibia > Caudata > Salamandridae > Calotriton > Calotriton arnoldi. Next base: position 962,992 of record CAWUFW010002141.1, on the reverse strand, counting down.
GCATTCTTGCCCCGTTCCTTTTTCACTATATATAAATAGTTTGGAATCAGTATTAATTCAGGAGTGTAAAGATTTACCTGTAGCCGCCAACCGCACTATTCCGGCACTCTTGTATGCGGATGATGCGGTTCTAATGGCCCGAACACCGCTGGGTTTACAAAGGGTGGTAAATACCTTTGTTAATTTTATGGCGAGTTTGGGGCTCGCGGTCAATTGTTCTAAAACCTTTTCAATGAACTGTGGGAGAGGACAAAAAAAGAAAAGTATGACTATTTTTATAAACTCAAAGGCTATAGAGCGTACTAAGACTTTCTCCTACTTGGGGATTTTATTTGATGATTTAGGGAAGTGGTCGCCGGCAATTAAAGTAAGAAGGTTACTATTGGTCAAATCGATTATGGCCCTGTTAAATTGTTGTAAAAAATTAGGAAGACGTGCACCTGGAGAAATTTTACCAATTTATAGGGCTAAATGTGTATCCATAGCCACGTATGGAGCCGGAATTTGGGGCTTTATAGGGGTCAATGCCTTACAGCTTGCAGAAAACATGTTTTTAAGGCACATCTTGGCAGTACCAGATAGTACTTCTACTTATATATGCCACCAAGAACTCGGGGTTCCGTATTTAGAGGATATAATTAAGATACAGCCTGTCCTCTTGTGGCATAGAGTATGGACCGCAGATGAGACAGAACTGAATAGGATAATACTGAAGGATGCCATGGTAGTAGATGGGGTCAGAAATATAAGATGGTTAACTTACGTCAAAAGTTTCTGATCAATCTGGGTCACCCTGAATATTTTAAAGATCCGCAGACCATGCAAAATGTATCAAGGAAAGATTTAAAAGTAAGTTGTATGCATTATTTGGGTGAAATGAGGATTTCAATTGAATTAAAGAAACCAACAGTGCAAGCATATTTTCCGGTTTTAGTTACTTTTAAGATGCAGCCATACATTTCCCTTATTACTGATGATCATGAAAGGTTTCTCCTGACACGTTTCAGGTTGAATATTCTATATCGTTTGTTTAGTTTTCCTGTACAGAATGATTGGTCGAGAACTCTATGCAATTGTCCATGTGATGAGATTTCGGCACAATCGACGATACATATACTGTTCTTTTGTAAATTTTATTCTATACCAAGAAGGAGATGGATTATACCCGTGCTTAAAAAATTAGGTTTTAGACAATGTTATCCTGCTTTTATGATTCTTCAACAGTTAGAGGACTATTTTACTATTGTATCTGTTATTGCTTTTTTAAAAAGTGTTTTTAGGTCTCGAAAATCAATTATGATGTGATTCAATTCATTTTTTAAAATCTTAAGTTGGAATGATGGTTTTATATTACTGATATATGAACTGTGCTTTTATGGTTAACTGTAATAGTTGCCGAATAAAGAACTTTTGATTGATTGATTGATTGCATTGTAAAAAATATGTTTGGATGAAGCATTACTTAAAATCATTGTGAATACCACTTTTAAATAAGGCACTGCCAAATCATCATGAATAACACTTCTCATTTATGTATTGTTCAAAACATTACAACAAAACATTTAAATAAAGCGTTTTCAAACATCAACTATGTGTCTGTGTCCTTTTTTAACAATCTTTAAGCCACAAAACCTGCTGCCATGAACTTAACCTCTTACAGGGTGCTGCTTTGCTCTCCCAGCTGGAGATCACCTGCTCTGGAGAGTGCCTAATTATAGAAGGGAATCCCAGGGTGGACCTTCTTCCTGAGACCCTGCCAACTTAGGGTCAGTACTTTGTGAAAACGCCCCCTGGGACCTTTGGGGGAGTTGTGATGCTCCTGCAGCTCCCCACACTCTTTTTCCAGCTGTTGGTGGTGGACCAGCAGTCATGGGGCCAACACAAGTAGTTGAGATGGCTTTAGTTAGTTCCTGGCCCTGCAGGGAATTATGGGGCACTCCCTCTGGAGCATGCATATCAGATTAGCGGCTGAGGCAGCTTCCTTTATGGAGTCGTGTAGCCCTGTGCTATGTACTTTTCCTTTGTTCTCTCTCCTTTTGCTTGGGGTTCTGTGGGGGTGCCCGGTCCCAATGCTTTACTTTGTTGGGGGTAGACCAGGGAGGCTCTTCGCGTGGCAGCCTCTTCTCTGCTGTTGCGGGAGCCAGCAGCACTCTTCTCTCCCTGACCTCTCCACCTCTGCTGTGTATAGGGCGCTCGCATCGGCGGTGGCCGCCAGCTCCGCCCAGACATGGGCACGTCGAGAGGAGCAGGCCCACCGCATATGGGGGGGGCCCAGAGTTGGGAATCCCGGGCCCCGCCTCCTTCCCTCTCTCTCGCGGGGCAAGCTCAAGGGCACTCCCCCTACCATGGATGCCATCGGGCATCCATAAATCTGCCTGAGGCCCTCCGAACGCTGGGGGAGGGAGCCCCATGCACTCCCCCTCCCAGGACCTAAAATTAAAAAATCATACTTGCGGTGACCCATGGGCCCTGGTCCACGCCGGGGTGTTTTGAGCAGCTGGGCGGCGGAGCTCCATGCACTCCAGGATCACTCTGGTGGGTCAAAGGTCAAATCCTTCTCATATCCATATCTCAGGCTCTGTTGGGCTGTTAAGCAAGCATTTGGTCTCATTTTGTTCCTGGTGGCGAGCGCTTGCCACCTGGAATACTCTCCTCAAGTCTCCTGGCCTCTAAAGTGGAAACCTTGCAGGGAGCTGGTTCCACTGGCTCTCTGCTCCAGCCTTCCTGCTCTTTCTCCTCAGGCACTTCTCTCCTACTTGGCGCAGAAGCCCATTTCCTTCCCCCATCTAGTCCTTAGGAAGTGTAAGGGGACCAGCTGTCCTGGAACTGAGGAGAGCCCCACTGGATCTGGGGGCAACTGCAGTCAGAGTCCTTAGTCCAGATGGATATCAAGGGGTTCCACCTTCCAGTTGTCCATGGCTGCCATCCCCAGTCTCAGTGTCCAGCAAAAAAACACAAGCAAGAGAACTCTAGCCCTATGAGTGTACAGTAACATTATGAGGCCTACCCCTGGTCAATAACCAACCTGCAGTTTCCTCTTTGCGCCAGGCTGTCATATGGCCGATAGGGTCATTGTCGACATCGCTAAGTTAGCATGAGCTCTGCTGCCATGATGCTGCTTTTGTGCACGTTACTGCATGACTTTATTTTGCAAGACTCTGTTTATGCCTTTCGAATGAGAACCGTCTGCTTTGTGCGTTCTCAGTCTGTTCCTGGAGTTTAGTCTGAACACCGTGAGCAAGGTAAATAAACAATGCCCCTTGTTATTCTGTTCTGGTCAGTCCCTAGCAACTAGACAAAACATGCTAACACATCTGCGGCTGCTGAAAAACTCGTGCTTTGATATTATGGGGATGCATGTTGGTTTAACACACACTTGGAGAGGGACCTTTCCAGGGAGAAGAGCCATGCGGTTCCTATGATGTAGATATACCATCTAGGCACTAAGGTATGGGATCTGCTGACAAAGCCCAGAGATCTTCTATTATATAATAATACTTCTTCTTACCAAAGGGAGGGTGGTTAGGCCTTATAGTCCTTTATCCACTGTCTTTATAAGATGGCATCTCCCATTATAATATATGGACTTGCTACAATGCTGTCTTAGGTTTATGCCTTTTGCTGCTGGTAGTGGCTCGTATACTGCGTTATAGAGCACGATAGTTAAAATAAACATTTTAAACTATAACAGTGTCTCTGTCAATTCTTATTGTGGACAAGTATACTAGTGAGTGAGCGAAAGGGTACGTCTTGTTACCGCGATTCCTGAAAGAGTCGGGAGCGTTGTGTTCTAGTGTGTCTAATCATTTGCATCTTCGTGATTGTTTAGGAGAGCGAGTGAGACACTATAGCTAGTCGGTCCTGGGATCGTGGGTACTGAGGCGGTAGGAAGGCTTAGCCCCTATACACCGAGATCGAATATTCCTGCGCATAGTTCTGTGTATGTGCAGAATCCCTGCAACATGGCGCCACAAACGTTTGGTCTGGTACTTACCTGCGAGACTCCTGAGTACTGCTCGTGCTTGTCCACAATCCCCTCACTTCTGTTTCCGGAGACCAATGTGATGGTGTAACCTCCTATATTTGAAATTTTATAGGTTTTTGAAGCTTGAATTCAAAAAGGTCTTTCTCTTTTCTCTTGCCCAGTGTTGCGCTGCCGCTAGTAGGTTGTTTTAATATTTTTTTCATTATGGTGCTTGCCATAACAGCTCCAAACCGCGCTCCAGTCACCGGTTATTTGACTCAATATGGAGTCCCTAATGCTGGTGCTGCTCTTATTTTTGTGGTAGAGGCGGATGCAGCTCACCGCTTCCAGGTATTCTATTCTTGGGTCACCTTTCCGGCAATGAATTGAATTGATAATTTCTTTCACGAATATACTGCCACTGCGCTTCCGCAGAATTATCGACCTTATAGGTCACTTGAAGTTCCGTTGACAGCTTGGCAACACACCATATGGTTTAATGGCACCCTTCCTCAACCTTTGAGACAGCGGTCCGTTTAGGCCCCTTATCGATTGACGGGGCCACGTGGCCCGTTTTGGCTGGGTATACCCACATCCAAATTACTTAATGTTCCTGTCGCGGACCTACGCGTATTACATACAGCATTAATACGTGTACATAGGGCTGTTATACAGTTCATGTTGCGCAACATACAGGTGGCACCACCTGGAGTTGCGGCACTACCGCCGGGGCACGGTGGTTTAGTTATAAGTCCCCTCATGATTAATTCAGTGGTGGGCAAACGTCCGCAAAATAAGGATGAACTTCCTTATTGGCTTGCTGAAAAATTTGGGCAACTCAAAGCTGTTTTTCCAAATACCACTCCTGTTGAGAAACACAGGATCTTGACAATGAGCTTGCCAAAAGGCCTTGTTCCCGAGTTAGCTGATTGTAACACTTGGGGTAGAGTGTTTGCAGCGGTATATTCGATGTGTTTTGGCACCCCCTTAATGACAGTTCTCCCTTCCGTGATAAAGCGTGTTCATGATGATTGGGAATGAGACTGGTGGGAGTGTTCGACATTGTTTGCGATATGATCCTTGCTAATGTGAAGGGTGAAGCTGTAAGCTTACAAGTGGCTCAACGCTTGGAGGCTGTTGCTGATGCAGACAAACAGCGCAAATTACCGAAGATTATTGCTAAAGCTTATAAAACCTTAGGGCGCAATAGTCTGGGAATTAAGCCTTTTACTCAAACTCAACCTCAACAAAAAGCCCAAACTGAGAAGGATGGGCGCCCCTTCTTTCGTAAAAAGAACTAGAGTAAAAAACAGAGGCAGCAAAACCAGAAACAAGGTTCGCGTGCTGGTAAACCGACACCTGATTCTTCTGAGCGTACTTATGATTTGCGCGATTGCGCGAAAATTAAGACACCAGACAGATTTTAAGTCCCTGATCAGCGCTCTCCTCGTTCTTTGCAGGACACATCGGACTCTCAAGTCGGTGGTGTAGAGCGCCAGGATCGCAGCAAAGCTGTGACCAGTCAGCAGGGATGGGATCAACCTCGCCAGTTTGACGTAAAAGCCAAACAAGAGGGACTGCTTCGTTTTCGCCCCCGTATCAAAAGAAAAAAGTTCACGCTACTCCTAGATTGGACATGGGCAGTGCCACTCCTCGACAGCGCGGCGGAAGTTACCATAGTACGGGAGGCACTGCGTCCCTGTCTGGAGGCGAGAGCAACTGATACATTTATTACAGTAGAAACAGCAGATATACGAGTTGCACCCCCTCATAGACTATATGAAATAGTCCTCCAGATTGAAGGTGATATACAGCGTACAATTACGGCGGTTTTCTAGGAAAATTGCACCTCCTCATATGACATTTTGTTGGCAGAGGCGGATTGGCCTCCGCCATTTGTTCTGGCTTCTTCTTGAGGGGAGGACGTCATACTTCCGAGTTTCACGTTACGTCCCTGAGGAGGCTAAATAAGCTTACACATCGGAGTGGGCATTGGCCCTGGCTCCGGTGGTGTATCGTAATCAAGTGGGCTGGGACAGGCACATGAGATTCCTTCGCGATGTTCGCCGCAGCCCCAACCACAATATCCAATCAGACGAGAGGCTAAAGCTTCCGTCTGTGACATTTTGTCCCAATTGGAATATCAAGGAGTAATTGAACCCTGTGTACCACCCATGAATAATCCTCTTTTTCCGATATCAAAACAGGATGGTTCATATCGCATAGTGTTAGGTTATCGAAATTTAAATAGTCATGTTCGTACGTTTGCAGTACAGAACACACACAGTTCTGCATTAGTGAATAACATTGTTCACAAAAAATACAAAACTTCACTGGATATATCCAATGGTTTTTACAGTCACAATTTGGCTCACGAGAGCCATGATTTGACCGCATTTAGTGCGGTCGGCAACCAAAAAAGATTTACGCATTTGCCTGTGGACTATAAGAACAGCCCTGGGGCATTCACTGCGCGTGTTGCGTCTTTGTTACACAGCATAGACCCAGATGCGTTCTCCTACATCGATGATATTTATCTGACTGATGACGAGCTGATTCCGCATCTGGTCCGCGTGGATCGGATTATTCTGTTGTTTGCCGACTTTGGTTATAAATTTAACTTTGCAAAATCACACATCGCTTGTTTGGCGGTGCTTTTCTTGGGCTATGAGCTCAATAATGAAGGTAGGGGGTTGGCCCCCCACTTTCTGGAGAAATGTGCACAGTTGCAGCCTCCATCTACTCTGAAAAAACTTCAGTCTTTGCTGGGATTTTTTAATTTCGGGAGATCATTCATTCCGGATTATGCCCAGCGTATCAAACTGCTTTATGCATTGATACAACCCACATATTCTTCTGCCAGCTGGCTTCCGGAACATACCTCTATTCTACGATCTTTGCAGTCGGATCTGCTAGCAACTAAATTCTTGTTGGCACGTGATAATTCTACGAACCTGGTCATACGAATTGTGCCAGTGACGGTGGGTTTCACTTACATAACGTTTAATGAAGGAGACACAGTACCAATTGCATACAAATCACATTTGTACACATCGGCGGAAATGCGGTTTTCCAATGTTGAAATTCTTTTGACTGCGGTCCAAATAGCGATTCTGAAAGAACGATCTCTGGCGCAGGAGAAACGTATTCTTATGGTTTTGCGTATACCTGCTTTAGAAGCAGTGACCAAGGCAAGTGTATCGAATTCTAAAGCTTTACATCCCCGTTGGATACAATGGGCTGCTTCTTTGACATCGGCTGATGTCACGTTTATCTTCGATCCCGCTCTGCAGACACAGGAGATTTTACAGTATGAACATGTTCATCCTCCTCCGTTGTCGTTGCTACCTTTGGATCAGTACAAATGTATCATTTATACCGACGGCTCGGCTCAACCGGCCATCGGGTCCAAACATGCTTATTCAGCAGCTTGCGCTATTGTGGCTGGTTCAATCGTAAATGGTGGTCTTCCATAGTGCATACACAGGCACTGGGGGACTGAAAGGCGCAATTGGCGGAGCTGCGTGCTCTTGTTTTAGCTCTAGAGTTTGCTGATCCTAACGTGAACACTCTTATTGTATGCGATTCCTACTACTGTGTCCAGTCTTTTAATGACAACTTATACTTCTGGTCTCAAAATTAATATCGAGACTCCAAGGGCAGTGCAATAAAGCATAAAACGCTTTGGGTTTGAGTGGCGGAACTTAAAAAACATCTGCCACTCACACAGGTTATTCATACTCTTGGCCATCGGCGGGTGGGAACACATGCTGTTGGAAATTCTTTGGCTGATGAGGCAGCCAAATCTGCAGTAGCCACGTGTTCCGTTGCAACAGTTACAAGGTCCATGACTAAAATAGATAATGAAATACTGGCAGCTACAGCTGCTACGATAGATGGAACTAATTTCCCGAGCAAGTTCCTTATGCTACAATACCGTCGGTTGGGGATCGGCTGATTCCCAACATGGACCGCAGGCTTCCTTTGATCATAGCCGCACACGAGGGCATGGCGTCTGCACATGCCGGAGTGTCTGCGACTGTTTCTATTTTACAGCTACGTTATTGGTGGCGTGGTTTATATAGACAAACCCGTAATTATGTGCTTTCTTGTGACATTTGTCAACAAATCAAACCATCTACGGTTTCACGTCCACCACAAACACAGCTATATATATCAAATCAGCCATTTGGCTGTGTATATCTTGATCACTGCGGTCCATTGACTTATGATACTGCATATAAATATATTTTTGTTGCAGTTGATTCATGCACTAGATTCCTATGTGTTTGGCCACAAAGCAGTGCTGACGTTCGAAATTTCATTAGAGATTTGCGTGTCTTTGTCAGGACGTTTGCCTGTGGCACCTTCCATTCTGATCAAGGTCCAGTATTCGCCTCTAAGGCGTACAAGGATGCGATGAAGTCTTTAGGGGTGCTGGTGCAGTTTTCGTCTCCATAAAGGCCTGAGGGCAATTCTATAGTGGAGCGAATGAACCGTGACTTATAGCAATCTTTGACAGCTAGAGTCTTAGGAACTGGCAGGCCCATTTGTATGGTGTTGATCTCCCGGTAATGATCCCCCGAGAAGATCTCTGGGTGGGCGGACCCCATACGAAATGCTCTTTGGCATTAAAATGTTTGTGCCAGACCTTGATGGTATAGACGTTGTGGCGGCTGCCGCAACCTTTGACGTAGATAACCATTCTACTATGTTACAGCACCTACAAAAGACCTGTGACAGCTACGCTACAGAACATTTACCCTCTTCCAATGAAGCTGCAATGCTGATTCCGGTCACCGGCTGGCTGCCTAAGATTGGAGATCTGGTACGAGAAAAGTTGGAGAACAAAAAAGAATTTGGTCCCTCTTATCGTGCACCGGTACCAGTTCTTGGATTGAAGGGTACTTGTACAACAATACTACCACCTTTGCCTGGTCTCAAAGAAAACAGATATATTTCAATTGACAATGTCAAATTACACCATCTGGCCGATTCTGAATAGTGTGACTCCCATTATTTCATGCAACGATATTTCCCTGAATCCAATGGTTTCGGCCTCTTCGACTTATGCACGTGTCGTTGAGGGTGAGATGGAGACTTCTATTGACTTTCTGGCCGTTGTGCCCTTCTCCTCCTCCAACGCTGATGTCGAGTATGCTTATCCTGCAGATGAGTGCCGTATTGAAGTACTGGACAGTCCTTTACATCAAGCTGATGCTGCACTGCCTCCGTTAATGTATGTGGGAGCAAGCGGTTATTTTGAGGACCGTACGAGCTTCTCTTATGACTCTTCCTCTTCGTCATCAACTGTGACAACTCCACCGACGCAAACCAGTATTTTCATTTCCTGGTTCAAAAAGACTTACCTGGTCCCACCCTGGACCTACATCTGGCGGGTGCTTATACTGATTTTCCTCTTAATGTCGATTGGGTTTGTGACAGTGTTCTTCTTGCTAATCAATGGTTATTACTTGCCAGAACGCTCTGCTGTGAAGTTGGTCGATGGAATTCTGGCTCCCCATACATCATCCCATATCATGAAACGTGATCATGCACTTGTGAACATTTCGGCTTTCCCTGTTGCTGATGGCATCGTTTGGGATAAAGTGTCTTTCGAAATCCATGGTCCAACAGAAGTCTTCAACATACCCTACGTGTTTCGCATTTCCTTAGGAGATGTGGTAACACAGGACATACATTCTGATGATTGGGATGTACAAGCAGTACATTCGTTGTTTTCAGATTTAAAGTATTAGGCTGCTTCTGATGCTGAAGATTTGTATTTAAATTCGGCCAATTATGCTGATTTTTCTGTTACCAACATTATGGTCATCATTTTTTGCATAAAACAAACACGTTAAGACCTGTTTTTAATTTTACGCAGTGGGAACATTGTCCAACTCCCTAATGGGAAGTTCCAAAACACTCCAGAGTAAGTTCACCTATTTTACTGATTACAACACGTCCAACCCAGAGTCCTATTTCTTTAAATTGAAATTACTGTCTCAATCTAAATTTATGCTGACGCACACAAAGTTAATTTATTCAAATTCATTTAGAAGTGAATTAGCCTTACAGGGTTACGAACACTGGAAAGATACCATTGATTTGAAATCAATTTGGGGTACCAAGGATTGGCAGGTCCAGGGTACCGAAGCTTTGCATCGTGCGTGTCTCATTCCGACTCAAATATTTTTAAATAACACGGTGCACAAAACTACTTGTTTTGGCTTGGCTACAGCCAAAAATTTGAATATTCCCTCCATTCCCTCATTGACTGAGTATGATAATTGGTGTAAACACACCAATCAGACTATTGACTAACTACAAGCACTGTTTCGAAATGGCAATTTAAATATCTCTGATGTTGACCCCTCAGGATGGTTGCTGTGGCAAACCAATGCCACTGCCTGTCAACTGCATTTTTATAATGCAGCGACCGGTTTCACTCAATCTAGACCTGATCCACGTTTCCTGCATTCACATTCAGTCACCACATACTCGGTGGGGAAACTGTCAGCAATGGTTTGCAACACCCTACACTGTCGTCAGTAAAACGACACCTGTCTCTTGTCGGGTGACATTAATTTGGCTGATTTTATCTTGAGTCCTAAATCACCAAGATCGAAAAGATTTATCTATGAGGCTTATAATGAATTATGGAAACTATTGCAGATGGAAGCAGCATTCCGTCTGCGCCAAATTGACAAGGCAAATGCTGGCAGTTGTCGACAATAACATAAATACATTGTCTTCCCGTATTTACACGTCAGATAATATTTTGTCATCTGTCATTGTTATTGTTCAAAATGATGTATCTGTGTTATACCGTGGTCAAAATCAATTACGATCTGTGATGCAATTTGCATGGACGTTGCAAACTCTCAAAATGGGTAAAGTACCATGGAATTATTTGAACGCTTCTGCATGGTTTATGCCATTTAATTTGACTGATAAACAAAGGTTCATGTCCATGAAAGATGCTACATACACATTGTTGCACATTGAACAATTAGAACATTTACCATTTTCCGTAGCGGAGGCTGATTCAGCTGTATGGTTAATTCATGGCGTTATTTCTCTGCCATTCACACTATTTCCACCAAGGGGAATGCTAGGTGGTAGGACATTAGTGCCGGCACAGTGATCCCACACAAAAATGTGTGGAAAAAGTGATTTTTACAGCTAAATGAGGTTTTCAGGGTTTTCTGGGTAGGAAAACGTTGGGGGATCCACGCAAGCCATACCTCACTGGACTCCCCAGGGTGTCTAGTTTTCAGAAATGTGTGGGTTTGGTAGGTATCGCTAGATGGCCGCGAGCCCGGGGCCAAAAAAACAGATGCCCCCCCTGCAAAACCAGGTAGTTTTATGATAAGTAATTCTGAAGTCTCCAAAGTACGATTTTGGCCATTTCCTGTTGCAGCCACTATGCCTACCCACACAAGAGAGGTACCATTTTTATCGGGAGACCTGGCGGAACGCTAGATGGAAGGAAATGTGTGTCAACAGGGTGATCCCACAACTTTCCCACACAGAAAAGGGACGAAAATGTGATTTTCTTTCAGCTAAATTTGAGGTTTGCAGGGGATTCTGGGAAGGGAAACGTTGGGGGATTCACACAAATCATACTTCACTGGACTTCCCAGGGTGTCTAGTTTTCAGAAATGTGTGGGTGTGGTAGGTTTCCCTAGATTGCCGCTGAGCCCGGGGCCAAAAAACTAGGTGCCCCCCCCCCCCTTGCAAAACCAGATCGTTTTATGATAGGTAATTTTTATGTCTCCACAATATGTTTTGGGTCCTTGCCTGTCGCGGGTACTTGACCCACCCAGGTACCATTTTTATCGGGAGACTTTGGAGAATGCGGGGTGGGTGGAAGTTTGTGGACCAACGCAGATTCCAGAACTTTCCATCACAGAAATGTGGGGAAAATGTGTTTTTTTTTTTTACAAAGTTTGAGGTTTGCAAGGAATTCTGGGTAACAGAACCTGGTGAGAGCCACACAAGTCACCAGCGGCGGTTCCTGCATGAGAGCGTAGGGGGCGGAGCCCAACCAGTCTTGAGGGAAGGAGAAGGAGATTAAAAGACTGCTCTGAGGGAGTACTGTCAGGTCTGGAAGTAGCAGTGCAGCCCACCTGTGTACAAACACATGCTGCACATGCGAGGTGGACGACTTCAATATCGCCCAAATCCCGCATGCTCAGTGTGCGTCTATGAGGCAGAGGTGAGGGCAATCAGGTGCTGCCTAAAGCAGCAGTTTTTCCAGGGCTCCGGTCGAGCACTCAGCTGGCCCGGATCTGTGACGTAGTTGAGAATATCCTTCTAGGATCCCACCTCCTCCTCTGACTGGCTGACCCTTGATACTGTCAGCCTATGAGAATAGGAGGCGGGATTTTCACGTCCCTTGCTGAAGGCTTTTGCCTCCTGTTCGTCCTTTGGATCTTTATCGTCTCCAGTCAGCCCTCAGTGCGGCCCATCAGATTCCGACTCACATGCTACCAGAGCACGGAGCATTCGATGAGGTCAAGTACAAGCTGAAAGGTGAGTACAAGTGCGCCTTGCCTCCTCATCTATCCAGCTGCCTTAGAGGCCTGGTTTAATTTGTCTTCGGTTTTTGTTTCCTTATTTCTCTCTAATCTCATCTCCAGTCCCTAATATTTCCCATCGGGATTCGGGAACCTTATCAGCTACCCTGAGGCCCCCTTCGTCATCCTGCTATCCCATCACAGAACCCCCCTCCTTGTCACGGCTGGTCTGATTGGCACTGCTAGGTAGGTGTGGCCTAGCGCCACGTGGTCCCTGGCTGGAAGTTCCTCGGGGCAGCCTTGAGCAGTAAGCAGTGAGTTAAAAATCACTGCTTGTACATCGGGAGAGTTACATAGTCTGGGTATGGAATGGGTCCAGTGAATGTGTGTTTAAATATGCGTGGGTCACAGTGAGATGCAAGCTTACAAACGTGAATAATAGCAGTGCCAGGCCTTTTGAACTGTTACATGTTGGAAGAGGAGACCGCAAAATGTTTTTCTTTTAACCTTTTCAATAATGTTGTTAAAGGAAAACATTTGCGTTTTACTAATGAGTATGTTTTCTGTGCGTAGTGGTGATGGGCTTTTGACAGGCATGTTACCTGCTTGCCAATGAAGTGAAAAGTATGCTTTTATTATTTATGGCTGTGGTCGGACACTTCAAGGAAAGCAGGAAAATATGTTCTTTATAAATGTGGGTTGCTCTCGAGTATTCAGCCCACATAGTAAAACGATGGAAGATAAACAGCGGGGTGCCTGCTGAGGGTCTGCACAGTTACTAAGAACTGATAATGACTATCAGGCAGTGATGATAGACAATGGGATTTTCTAAAGTTAAATACATTTTTTCTATACCTCGCACAATGAACTTCATTGCATTGTTAAAATTACATAGCATTTTAAACACTTGACCACCATTTGTAACAGGTTCCTCTATGTCCTTTTCATGTCCTTATGGCCTGCACCTGTGATGAATTAATTGTGCAGCACCCACAAAACAGTTTGTCCCTTGCTCTGAAATATTTTCCCAACTGCAAAGGCATACATTGTATGGATTAACACAATGGTGAGACTTTCTTGCCAGAATTAAAATGTTTGCAGAAGGGGCTCAACCGACTGAGTTACCTGATCAGCACATTAATGCTTCTCTGTTAAGTTTCGGTTGCCACCAGATGTGTTGGTATTATCACAGCATATCCACTAGACCAAAAAAAATTAATTCCTTCGCGTATCAGGGAATCTGATTTTTTTAATCATTTGTACCAGAGGGCACTGCCATGGCTATTTCATAATATCTGTAGAGGAAATGTATCATATATATTGCTAAAGGTTCAATGATATGACCACAACTGCTGTCTGATCTCTGACCAGATGTAATCTCTCTGGGCCTGTGATAATTTGAGTATTAGCATTTCTCCCTGAGCCTATACATTTTTGTTTGTCTTTGGTGTGCATGGCTTTTGCTTTGTATTTCCTATGATAGGCAATTTTACCTTGCATAAACACAGCATCTAAGCAGCCTGTCATACATATAACTCATTTTCACACCATATAACAAAAGAATAGCGGGGAGAAACTGAGGGAAGTCAGGCTGAGACTGGTACTTACGCCCTCCACTTTCAAAGTTCACCAGCCGCCACTGCAAGTCACCCCATCCTGGATTCCCCTGGATGTCTAGTTTTCGAAAATGTATAGCTTTGCTGGGTTTCCCTAGGTGCCGGCAGAGCTAGGGTTCAAAATCCACAGCTAGGCACTTTGAAAAAAAGGGTCAGTTTTCACTGTAAAAATGTGGTGTGTCCACGTTGCGTTTCACGGGCACTAGGCCTACCCACACAAGTTCGGTACCATTTTTTCGGAGGACATTGGGGAATGCGGGGTGGGTGGGATTTTGAGGATCCACGCAGATTCCTGAACTTTCCATCACAGAAATGTGAGGAAAATGTGTGTTTTTTTTTTTTTACAAAGTTTGAGGTTTGCAAGGGATTCTGGGTAGCAGAACCTGGTGAGAGCCACTCAAGTCACCCAATCCTCAATTCCTCTGGGAGTCTAGTTTCCAAAAATGTATAGGTTTGCTAGGTTTCCCTAAGTGCCGGCTGAGCTAGGGTTCAAAATCCACAGCTAGGCCCTTTGCAAAAAAAGGGTCTGTTTTCACTGTAAAAATGTGGAGTGTCCACGTTGCGTTTTGGGCCGTTTCCTGTCACGGTCACTAGGCCTACCCACACAAGTGAGGTACCATTTTTATCGGGAGACTTAGGGGAACACAGAATTGTAGAGCAACTGTTATTACCTATTGACTTTCGATGCATTTCTGCCCTCCAAATGTAGGACAATGTGTAAAAAAGAAGTCATTTTGAAAAATGTCCTATAATTCACATGCTAGTATGGGTACCCACAATTTCGGAGATGTGCAAATAGCTACTGTTTCTAAACTCTATATTTTGTTCCCATTTCAGAAATACATAGGTGTCTTTCGTACCGATTTTTCACTGTTTATATTTTCATGCTATATTCCCGGTACACAATAACAAGCATTTGCAATGCAATAGGTCTCGCATTTACGCGAGTTTAAGCTATTGGCATTGTAAATGACAATGCCTTTTATTTATGTTTTAAAAACAAAAACAAAAAGCATTGTTATTTGCAATGTCAATAGCTCAAAGTTGCGTAAATGCGAGACCTATTGCATTGCAAATGCATGTTTAGAATTGGTCAGAAATCTGGCAGCAGCATGAAGGACAGCTCATAGGGAGGGCACATCTTTCTGGAAGCCATGAGATGGGTAGAGCCATATTTAAGTCAGATGATTACCTTGGCCTTGACCAGTTGCGAGAAGGGGGTAACACTCTCCAGATGGATGAGGTGCATTATCCAACTGAGATAATTCACTGGCTTCATCGGATAGGCTGATGGGACTCTGATGCCTGTGCAGTAAAGATTTTGCGGCAGGAAACATGGTTTAGTATCTACCACAGGTGGAGACACAATCCCTGCTAAATATAGAAGCCTCGTGAGAGCTTTGGCAACAGGCTTCAGAGCCGAGCCAAAACGCAGAATGCCGACACTATCAAACCTTTTCCTTGACTACATAAACACTGCAAGTAGATAACATTAAAAATGACGTTTCGACATTTATAGAAGTAATATCGGAAACGGCTTTCCTAACCCGCTTGATTCCTGTGGAATAACTTGGCTGCGTTAGGAAGTTACAAAAGAATCGCATGGCAGCCATTATTAGTGACCAGTTACGGGACACATTAATTTTTGTTAGGCACGGGGAGATTAAGTAATTTGCCCAGAATCACGGAATGTTAAGCGTCCCTGCCGAGACTCGAACCCGGTTTCACCAGCTCCGAGGTCGACCACCCTAGCCGTTAGGCCACATTCTCTCCCATCCATGAAGTGCATTAGGAATCTACTCAGGTCTCGAGCCAGGTTCTTCTGTGAGATTGTAGTGTGTGGCGCGCAGCCTAGTGTGCCAGCAACTGGGGGTGCCCTCTTGTGCATACAAACATCAAATATTGTTCCCAGATCCAGGGGAAAGGCACATTTAGTTAATGCCACATTGCTTGCGGTGGAAAGCACCACGCATCAAGCCTGTGTTTTCTAAATGCACTCTATGCGTGCGTCTTAAGTAGTGAGGCCTAAACTGTACAATTACGCCACCACTGGCAGTACAACGAGGTGAGCTCACTGCACGTATCTCCTCGCTTGCCTCCCCAGAGGAGTCGTGTAACTAACAATACGAGCCCTTTATGGCACCTTTTATCATCCTCGGCCCAGCGGCACACAAACTCAGAAACCCTGGATACATTGCATCAGATCCATGATAAATGAGTCTCAAAGGGCGCGCGCGAGGATAGCCCGCGTGCCGTAATTATCTGAGGTGGAGTCGTTCTGGCGGCCTAATGTCGCCGAGTGTTTTGTTGCTTGGAGGCCATGTTTGTGTGCCCCTCCTCTCTGGCACAGTTTCTTTGTGCCTGTAATTCGTGCTGTGTATATTCAAGGTTTTGTGCAGACATTTTGTTTCACTTGCAGAGCGCAATGCTTTCTGAAATTAAAAAAAGTGTGCATGCTCTCAAACCATGGATTCTCCAAGAGCTGCTAATTCGATAGCCTTTCATTCAATTAGCATATCTGCCTGCCATTAGCAGAGGGGAAGCAGACAGAACTGATTTGAGGCCGCGCCGTTCCTGTAGAAGCACAGAAGCGCGCTCGCGGACTCGGATACAACTTCGGCGTAAACGGTAACATACTGTGACCTGACCACTAATGCTGCTTGCAGTTATATAGCCAGCTGATTTTCATTTATTTTATATTGACCTGGTTTTGTTCAAAGAATATTCTTTACAGTGTGCGGAAATATCTTATTCACACGGTAGAGCACATGGCTGGAAGGTGTTGGCTTGTTTGCTCTACTACTTTCAATTTTAACAAGCTCTCGCCATTACGCAAAGGCAGCAGCTTGTTTATATTTGCATCGCGCTTTCACTTTAAGTGAAAGCGCGATGCAAAAATAAACACGCGGCCGCCCTTGCCAAAGGCGACTGAAACAAGCTGTCGTCATTACCCAAATAATAAAAAAAAGTGCTTTACCCAGTAATTAAAGGAGACCGTGTCAGGCTGCAAGGAAATGATCCAGTCCGGATGGGCGAGCCCAAAAGGAGACAGGGCGGTAACAAAGAAGTCCCGTTTTCAATGGGAAGCCAGCGTTAAGCATAAACGCTGACGCCAGCCAATAGGAATGATGGGCTGGGCTTCAAGTCCCCTTCTGAAATCTACCCTATTACAATAAGCCTCGCAGAGCGAGCAGCGCATGCGCGCTGCAACGCAGGTCTGCGAGACCTAAAAACTATTTTAAGATGCTGCTCAGTTATTGGCTTTGGGTTTGCCGGGTTCTTGGTGAACCTACAAGTCCTATATATCCCCACAACCAGAAGGATCCAGCAGATGTAACAGTATATTGCTTTAAAATAATCTGTCATACTTCGAAGAAGTTACAGGTGTAAACGTTGGAACAAATGGCTTTTTTTTTAACTCATTTTCAATTTTTCCTATTTTCAACTGTTAGTTTCTATAAAAAAAATCTAGAAGGATCTACACAAATGACCCCTTGCTGAATTCAGAATTTTGTCTACTTTTCTGAAATGTATAGTTTTCCAGGATCCATTATTGCTTTCATACCCATTTCTACCATTAACTGGAAGGAGGTTGAAAGCACAAAAAAATAGTAAAAATAGGCTATGTCCCAGTAAAATGCCAAAACTGTGTAAAATATTTTGGTTTTCTGACAAAAGTCTGTCAGTCCCTGAAAGCTGGGAAGATGGTGATTTCAGCACCACAAACCCTTTATTGATACCATTTGCAGGGGAAAAAACAGACACTTTTATCTGCAGCACTTTTTCCCAATTTTTTAAAACACAATTTTGCTGTATTTTGGCAAATTTCTGGGTTTCTGGGTATTTGGCAAATTTCTGGGTTTGTTGATTTCCCCCTCCAGGGGAATCAACAAACCCAGGGTACCTTTCAAATCCCCATGATGTTGGAAGAAAAGGATGCAATTTTGGTGTGGATACCTTATGTGTTCAAAAAGTTACAGGAGCCTAAGCGCAAACTACCCCAAATAGCCAAAAAAAGGTTTAGCACAGGGGGAAAAAAGGCCTTGCAGCGAAGGGGTTAAAAGGCAAACACTGGCGGTAAACATGTGCAGTCCATTTATTGTGTATTTACAGCAGGTGAGTTACTGTTTAGGAGTCTCACCCACAGTAAAAGGAAAAAAATAGGTGATCCAAAAGTGAAAAATCTAGGCGGATTAGATGAGCAGAACCCATCACCTCACAAGTGTGTACTCGTATTTTTAAATGGTGATTTTCGCCTTTTCAGTTATTTTCGTTTTATTATTTTCCTATTTAGTATATCATGGGCTTTATTTTCCTCTTCAGATTTGGATCAACCAACACTGTGACAGCTCCCGAGTTAAAATGTGCATTTGAAGGTGGATCTTTAATTGCCTCCTAACCCTTCTTCTTAATTGCTTTGATTGGCACTTGCTGTTTTTCACTGAGAACCATCAAGCTAGTGCTTGGCAATATATTTTAAAATTTAAAGAGTACAAACTTATTTCTTACAAACAAAAAGAGATGCAACGTTTTCTATTTGAACTAACTCAATGGCACGCTTTTTGTAAAGCAAACCCATCCATTAATACCATGAGCTAAACGCCATTAAAAGACCGTACTAATGCAATTGCAAGGACAAACAGGCATGCACAACCAACACAGGTGTACTATAACAGCATTGATGCCTGCTGTGTGTGTTGAATTTTAACGTTTGGTAGTTTCTTATAAATATTCCACTATATCTAGCAATGAATGTAAAATAGCTGTGAAGGACCTGACAAAAAAACATCTAGTTCCACAATCTTGTCACTTATCAGGGAAATCTTATTGCTAGCTTATTTATTTTTTATTTTTACCTCAAGCATCGATTGCAAAAAAATCAATTCTGCAAGTTTTCCCTTTTCGCACTCCAATAAAGGTTCTTCGATGGTTAGACTCCGAAAACAGAGCTCAGCTACAGAATACATGTATCGGATCCGCCAAAAAACTGTGATTTTACCTATTTTTTAATGAAAAGTTTTATAATTGGGAGAACATTTTAATCATTATCTTATTATACCCTTTTCTAGAGTAAAAAAAAAAATAGTGTACAGTCAACACAATTAACTGCAGATTCACAGCCAACACAAATTAACTGCAGATTCTCATGTTGAAAAAATAAACCGATAATTAAAACCCTAGGGCACCGATTCTTAACAATTTGACTTCTGTGGACTCCCACTTAATCATTACTGGAAGCCGAGGTCCCAAGCCTTAACATTTGCAATGATTTGAACCACAAAACAATACACAAAAAATACAGAAACAAGCATTCATCAAGCAAGTAAACATTTATGAAATATTTCATTGAATTCACAAACATTTAACAAACTTTAAACTTTAAGGGGAAGGTTGCAGCTTTTCTGAATTAAATTTAGGCCACTCATCATCTATGTGTTACTCTGTTTGATGCACTTGCACTGCTCCTACGAAACAATCTCAGGATACTAACTTAATTTTAAGCCTCCAATTTCAAATTCCTTCACATTTACAGAGCGTCTTAAAATTTAACATTGTCTTTATTTATATACACTTTATTGATCTGTTAATATTATGCCTGGGCGGTAAATTCCGTTCCGCTCGCGGAATTTGCGGAATTTGGGTAATTTCGCGTTCTGCGGAGAACGCGGAATTGCCAAAAATTCCGCGATCCGCGGCTTTGCGGAAGTTTTTGCTTGTTCGCGCTCTCAAAGTGCGTGTTTGCGAGATATTTCTCCCCGAGCATGCAAACAGCGTTCGCGAACAGGAAAAAAGCATCGCGAACGGGCGGAACAAGCAATTCCGCATGTTTGCTGAACTTTTGCGTGCTCGCAGAGCTTTGCGTAGCGCGACTACGCAAAGTCCGCCCACCCCTAGTTAATATTATTACATTTTCAAAGCAGTCGCCGACATCCTGAGTAGGTTTCACTGACCCTCAGGGGTCCCAGGACCAGGGGTTAAGAACCACTGGGGGTTTAGACATGATACTTTCCTGCTCTTTCATCAGAAAAGTAGCAACTCACCAATGTAATGTGAAGGGGCCATCCAGTCAGAAAAGAAACAGCCGGCCATGTGCAAATCCAGAGTTTTGAAAGAGTAAGATTTCCTTGTGTGGTGTGGAAACGTAGCCGGGCTCACTCATGGGAACGTACAAAGCAGGAGGTTAGATTCCTCGGTGGCCCAATATGGGGCCACAATTAATGACAAACATTGGCAAATCTAATAGGTCTGACTCACAAAGTAATTCACAGACCAATTGGCTTTGTGAATGGTTTTGTACCACTGGAGGAAGCTGCATGGCCTGCTAAACAGCAACAGCAGTTTCAAGGGTAGAGGAAAAGAGCCACGGGGCACCATCATGGTGGGAGCAGTGTCCCGGCGGAAGTGGAGAGGAGATCCCTGGTGAGGATTAAAACAGAGCTGATGGGCGCACAGAAAGGAAGCAGTGACATAGAGACAGTTGAGAGGAACGTTAAAATATTTAATGTGTGAATAGTGTCTCTCCTTGTCAATGCCATCGGACATGATCACTGTGTGAGCAGAATCCTGATGGCAGGGAGACCGGAACCACCTGGCAGCGATTAATGTAAAGCCTCCAGGCACACAGAAAGGAAGCAAGGGCCAGAGGCAGGGGAAAGGAGTTTGGTTACATCAAGTCCAATCCTGCTTTTGTTGGCCTTCTCTAGGAAACCACAAATACTATTCTGATAGCCATATGATCATTATATTTGGTCCCTTGGCTGCAGCCTCAGATTGTTGAAAGTTTCACTAAACCTGCAATGTGGGTGCACACCTTCTACATCATTCTTACTGTGATCACCACAATCACCAACGCTATGTAAGAATCTCAGTACCAGGTCACACCTATCCTCAGCTAATGATGGATGTCATTAAATATAGGTCTAGCTTAATTGCTGCAACTATGCAGGCACTGAAACAGGATGTTATTATTTGCCCAGCTTTGCACTTACTGGTCAGATTATTTTGACCTATAGATGAATAAATCAATGACTAGAGAATTTTTACTGTATCTTTTCATGGCATAATTTATACAGTTTCACAAAGTTGTGACAACTAGATGCGAATCCTGAAGCAAATCTCTTTTATCGGGGATCCAATTCTGCCTACTATGAAGTGCAAAAAATGCAGTGACCTGCAGGTGGTATCTTGCAGCCACAAAATACTATTGCCACATGACTGGTCTACAAGCAAGGCAAAGGCAGGTTATCAAAGACCTGATATGACTGCCTGTCAGTATCCGTCAAGAATGAGCCTAACACATGGCCCTATTTAACTGTTGCAAATGGCATCCAATTAGATTGCTGAAACTATAGCAATATTATTAGGCACCCTTTTAGCCAATCGGAATTGACGCCTGTGTGAGATCTGGTTTTATTGGCTGAATACAGACACCAAGGTTGCAGTAGGTAGCCTTTACCATCCTGAACTTCAGGATGCACTCCTGTGGGGCGCAGGAAGCCCAAACACAGAATATATGTAATTGAGGTTCATAACACTACTCAATGTTCCTGGTACCTAACAAACAATGATGAAAAAACATGATCTTTTGCAAAGAAATTATCTACGTTCAATAGAAGATTGACACAAATTTACTTGTTTATGTCAGCAAAGGTGTTATCTTGAGCTTTCCAATTAAAAAGATTTTCAGACGATTATCAGAAGAAACAAACAGTGACACGTTGTGGTTTGTAGCAACAAATATGGTAAAAGGAGCAATTCAATAAAGATGATTATCAAGATATTTACAACTATAAGACATGATACAGACTGTGTGGACATATTTAACAACAAACTTATCTTTTCGTATAAAAGAGAAATGTAGAAGCAACATATATTAATCAAAGCAGAAAGAATGTTGAAAAAAGACACATATATATATATATATATATTTATATATTATCTACTGGCGGTCGCCAGTAGATAGTTATAGTTAGGACCTATTTTCCATAGGAAATCCGCAACATTCTATTTGAAATAACTTTGGCGCCGGTTGACGAATCTTCGCGAAATTTTCAAACTTTGTGGCCTGCTCCGGTTTGCTCCTATCCTGAAAGTCTCGGGGTGATTCGTCAAGCGGGGGCCGAGAAAAAAGGGGGGTCCCAAAACATGTTTTCCCCATGCAATTTTCCATAGGAAACTTTAGACACGGCTACAGCCCGAACTGCTGAACGGAATTACACCAAATTTGGCAAAGAGGTAGTTCTTGGTTCAGAAAGAACCCTTTTTGTTAAATGGTGTAAATCCGTTCAGTAGTTGCTGAGAAAATCAAAAGTAAAAACCCATATATATCTATGGCCGCGGAGGATCCGCGCACCCTCCCGATGACGAGCTGTATGCTAATTGGCTGTCAACACTCCAAACCAGGAAGTGTTGGCAGCCATCTTGTGACTCGGTAGAACTGAGTCACAAGAAAACAGTAAAAAAATCACGCAAAACGCAAAAAGGGGCAGGGTAGAAACACCCTGACCCCTAGGCCTGCTCAGGGGGTCCTACAAGGACCCCCAGGGCCAAATGTTTTTTTATTTAAAAAAAAAAAAAAAAAAAAAAAAATCGGCAAAAAACGCGCTGGGTGCGCGGATCCTGCCGATAAAAAAAAAATGAAGCTTCGTGGTTAATTGGCCCCCGGGTGGGCCAAGTCCCGGGGGCATGTGGGGTTTAATTTTATAATAATATGGGGGGCCTTGATGAGATAAAGAAGTAAATGTGTAATGACAGATTGTACTTTTCAGACATAACATAGTCCTCCTGTATTCCAAGGTAGGAGGCGGGATACAGCTTGAAGAAAGAATGAGATGAAAATACTCATGTGGGGCATGATTAAAGATGTGAGTGACAATGTCTCAAGCAAATGGTTGAAGATCCCCCAGTCAAAGATGCCTATGGCTGAAGGAAGCGAAACCAAAGCCTCTTAAAGTATGAATACAATACAATATGTTCTGCCTGAATGGGGCTAGTGCCATTACATCTGAAGTCCAAAAATGCAGAACTGAGATGTGACCGGGAGAGAACTCTAAATGAGAACCTGCAAGGAGAGGGCAGTGTAAGAAACCAACACGGCAAGAGCTTTGAAGGGAGAATAAATGAATAGGCTGTATTTTATGCGGTGGGAAAATTCTACTCTGCTCCAAGTTTGCACTATCCAATTACTCGAAAATGTGCTTTATTTGAATACATTGAAATAACAAACATTTTGTAATTTGATGACCTTATTATTTTTGTATCATTTTCGGAATTTAATTGGGTGAATTTAGCAAAAATTGATGAGGCACGCGAGTCAATCAAAATGCACTAAGAAGCTATGAACAACAGTTCTTGGTCTTTCAATTGCACGTACAAATGCAGAATAATTGTACAAATGATGATAATACATATTGTTGTGATTATTAATAGAAAAAGAATGCCTAAAAAGTATTTTTTTATCATTAATATTCCAATATATAAGTGCAAACACTACACGAGGTGTTACTTTATAACCTGTGATGATTAATTGATCTTCATCTCTCTTCTGATGCAGCTGACTGCCCACGTTGAGGATGGACAATCTTTTTTGTAAAGGTGACCATAACCAAGGCAATGTTTCTTTGCAGGCCACAAGCAACCTGGTCTGACATGGTGAGATTAACACAAATATTCCTGCCTTCTTTCACTTAAGACTTTGTTGGCCCTTGATCCAGCGCTAACAATAAAAATAATTCTCCTATTATCCTTTGGTCATCCAGGTGCAACTATTCCTCTAACACACACACTATATCCATATGACGGTGGGGCCCATAACACCGCATATACATTCACTTACTCATTTATTCCCTGGATTTCCTCCGTCATTAACCTAGGAGAAAAACGATTCGCTGGAAGGAGACGGGATACCTCATAATATTTCTCATTTGCTTTTAAGGTATTCCGCTCATTGGTCGATGGACCAACTAGTAGGAATCAGTTGATGGTGATTAAGACCAGCTCAATCACAATAAACTCTTTAACATTTCATTTTAATCATTGAGCTAAAGAATCACTGAGTCATTTGTTTAAAGAATAATAAAGTTTATATAAAGTTTTGAATGCAGGAAAATGAAGATTAAGCTTATTATTCAGATCATTACATTTATCATCAATATAAGAATAATTTGAAATTGCAATACATATTTATTAGACAGAAAAATAAGGTTATCATAATAAGAACTCTAAAGATCAATCTATCTATCTATCTATCTATCTATCTGGGGAAAATCTAATAATTCTAAAATAAAAATCTATCAGGAAAAAGTTCTCCTAAAGCAGCATCTTTATACTCAACTGGAAAAGGAAAATAGCAGCAGCAGCATCAGCTCGTCAGCATCAGCAACCGCAACTTCACCCATCTACAGCATCTAACTTCTCCAGCATCTACCTCTGCAACTCCCGCACCAACTCACTCCCGCAGCAACTCCCGCAGCATTCTAACCCCTCCCACCAAGAGTAGGTCTTCTTATACCCTAATTCTAGCTTACAGCATAAAATGTTTCTTCTTCATGGCGTGATTCTCTCTCATTGGTCAAAACTCAGGCCCATATACATTTTAATCAAACTTCCTGGTCTTAACCAGTTCCGTGTGGAATGTCCATGCAAGCATCGTTTCCCACAGTTCATGCAATTGCTCATCCGTTTCGATCAGTCCAAATTGTATCTTTTTCTGCTACATTTTGTGTTAAACAGTTCCGTCTATTGATTCAGTTGGACTTCTCACGCTTCTTGCTGATCATCTTGGCACACATCTGCTCAGAAAGGTCACAACAGCCTTGACCATACTTCCATCTTAGCCTCTCAGCATCAGCACGTGATCATCCCTTTTCCACAGCCTCTCTCCTCTATCACATGGTCCCCCGCTCATGCGTACTCTAGCAACTGGCGGCCATTTTATATTGCTGCTCGACAGGCCTAAGCGCACTATTTTAAAAGATAAAACAAAATATTGTTAAAACAAAGAAATATAAACCCTTTCGTTTCCCTCCCGTCTTTCTACGTACCCCAATTAGGTATTACCTAGCAAAAAGCAATATATAAAGCTGTCCCTTACTTACCATCGCTTTATTTTGCAACCACACGTTTTATTTAAAAGCACAGATCATGCGTTTATTATTTAATTAGTACGCAAATATTATGTTATGTTAGACACGTAAACAATTATAAGTTGATTATTTTGCACACGGAATAGCGTGTTACCTTTAACCCTTAACATGTAACATACATTGTTGGTTATTTACTTAAACGAACATGTTTATTAATTATTTTACGAAAATATTAGGAGGTTAACATTTTTTCATTTACCCTGCTCCATCAACTTACATCAAAGGCACGACAACCTTGATACAATGGCCTAAGCAGAGAGGAGGGAAAGGGACAGGACTTGCAGGGACATGTAGAGGGAAAGAGAGAAAGCTATGTCAATGCTGATAATGTCATGCTTGCAGCCCACCGTCCTCTGAACACATACACTGGGGGACCGCCATCCTTGGGCTCGCCGACACCTCACGCACTAACAAACACTTGATACACATACTCTTCCCTTCTGGGGAAATTGAGGGGTCCCAAACATGGCATGTCCCAGATTTCCCAAACAGAGGTGCAGGTAATAATGCGTCGGAGTATAGCACTACTAATCTTTTGCCGCCAACCATTTGTCATAGCATGACATGACCTTGACATGGGAACTGTAATCACCTCTGCTGAAAAGAGGTCCACTGTGGGTGCATCCCACCTCCAGCAGCATACTAATTTGGGGAGCAACATGTTCCAAAGACATGAAGAATTCCTTCAGCAGAATCAGGTCACTGTTTCCTGAGTAGGAAAACTCACAGGATCAGTCCGAAATGCTTAAATGAGGAACAGAGAGACTCAACCACAGACCAAGCTGCTAGTTTGATCCCACCTTGCGAAAGCGTAATAAAGGGACGACTCTACAACAACGAGTTAAAGAAAATACTCACCATCACTTGAGGTGTGACTTTTTTTCTGAGGTTACTCGCATATATTCAGTTCAAAAGCTGTCTGCTATAGGACGAGCATCCTAAAGGTGATGCCTAAAGGTACAGCTGCCACACACATAGGCTCACTCTCACGCTATCTTACACAGAGCACTGAGACCATCTAACCTACTTTATACACTTTATGGCACTGAGTATAACAAGAGAAGGGATATATTCATTCAAATCTTGTGTCAAGGCTCTAAAACAACCACTTCTCTCCACAATCATATTGGATTCGAGAAACATTTCTGACTTCAGAATTTGCCGCGTTCACAGTATTTCTTTTCTGCATGTGCCCCACTGCGCAAGGTATTTCTTAATGATACACGACTTTAAAATGGCTATACCATCAATCAAATGCCAGATTGGACAGGTATGCATGCAGTTGCACTTCTTTGTCTTCATTAATTTGTAAACTGATAGGAGTGTCAACCTGGAGACACTTACAACTCCCCAGGTATAACAAAATATTATGCATTTCAGGCAGGAAAAGGGTAACACTAACTAAAATGTATCCTATAATGAATGTAAACGCAAATAAAATAGCATTAAAAAACTGACAAGAAAATAATTGTGATAAGAAAACCCCAAACTTTTAAACAGACAAAACCCTTGGGAGAATGGGATAGAATTTACATGAAGGACTATTAAAGCCACAACACCACTGGGAACTGCTGTCCCTATTATTAAATCAGTTGACAAGTTGCATATAGTCTCTACTGGAAACTCAGAGTGGTCTGAATATAACAGTGAATATTAAGGAGCAACGCAGCACTACAGACCATGTTTCTCCTGCACTCCATTTTCTCCCATAAGCCACTGCTGGAGAATCAGATCAAATTCAATATCTGGTGTCTAATGCATACATGTGTTTTGCAAGTGTCCTGCCTTTGTGGGCAAACAACTATGGGTGTAAGCAGCCAACAGAACATTCTGGTCTTGTGCCAGTTGTGAAATATATGATAAGCAACATTATCCATGATCAATGGTGCTTACTGTTCATTAAAACTGATGTCCCAATGTGCTGTGTTCCGAATATAATTTACTTTCATAGGTGTTTATCTTTCTGATGGTAGCAAAGAAATCAAGGCTGACTTTGGGAGGTGGCAATGAGAATCTCAGATACAGAGTAACAAAGAAATCAAAGAAAAAAATCAACGTTCACTCAGATCTACTACTTACTGAAGGGAAACGTCTGTATTTACAAGTAGAGTACAGTAAACATAATTACAGCCAAAAAAATATAATTTCCTAGTACCTTCTCAGGTCAAGATGCTACCCAAAGAATATTGCAATGCTTACTAGCCAGGAACTAATCAAATAACATGGGACTCTATAGGCATATGTTATTCTACAGGCAAGTCATCAAACTGGTCGACATTTTCAATAATCGGCCAATGGTTTGAAGTTGGCTTTACTATTAACAACATTTACAAGCAGCCTTCAATATGGCATAGGTGCCAAAGAGAAAGAAAGCATGTATCCACTTGGAAATTGTAGGTCTGGATTCCGTTTCCATATACATATGCCTGTGATGAGGACATGTTATGTTATATGAATTTGTAGAGCACGACTAATCACCCGTGAGGGTATCCAGGTGCTCATGATGCAGGGTAATTTGGAAGCAGCAGCTCAGATATTCCAGCAATGTATGGTCAATATGTGGATTGGATGGTCAGCCGCTGGATCAAGCTCCACTGAAACCCAAGGTCATTTATCCCTGGAAATCTGGTGGTTATTTGACTACTGAGTTTTGGGGTCAGTGATATAGGCACCTGCCCCATTTCTGTACAGGTAGTCAAGAAGCTTGTCTCTTTCTTTTCTCTTGCATACCAGATCACTGAAGTCTGATCTGTTAGGTTTCATACTATGCTAGAGGATGGGAATGCCTTATATCCTGATGTAACTCAGCAATGTCAAGGATAATCGTTCACTTAGTCAATTCACAACATTCAGTCACATGGAGCCAGCAACAGGTAATCAGTTATGGTACATTTTAATCTTCAGAAGTCTACGAATTTTAGAACTAACTCAATAGGACCAAGTCAGAGGAGATCAGACAGCCACATTCAGGTCAATGCATAAAACCTAAGAAGTATGCTCCTTGTGACACCTCACACTGTATGTCATGAATTAAATGCTCATGTAGGCTAATGCATATGGAAAATAATCTTGAATGGCACATTAAGTTGCAATGAGCATTGCAGCAGCATTTATAATACCAATGTCATGAGAAGCATCAAAGTGAACATTTTGATGCTTCTCATGACATTATCATGAGAAGCATGAAAACATACATCAAATGAAATTTCAAATTCTTTGTGCGGTTACAGAACATCAAGCAGATATCGACTACAATAAAATCTTGTTGCGAATGGAGGAATACTGGATGGAAAAAGGTAATACAATTATACCCAAGGGCTTAAATGAATGCTTAAATTACATTGGTTTCCTTTAGGGATTACAATCACCATAGAAGAAACACACAGTGGAAAGAGGGACAGGTAATTAAGAGAAGACAAAGACTAATAGGAAGTCTTAAAAATGGAAGTTAATGAGGAAATGAACACACCTGTAATGACGGATAGACAGGAAGGGTAGTTTTTGGTCCACTAGGTAGGGGATTATTTGCTTTTTACAGCATGTTCTAGTGCTACGGTAAGCAGTGGCGGAAGGTAATTTTAGCAGGGAGAAGATGGGCTGGCCACAAGCACAAATATACACTCACTCACACCGATGCATTCACAAACGCACACACACACAAACCCGTTCACAACACTCACTGACAACAAATTCAAACATGTATGCACCAAACATTCAAAAACATAAACTTACCTGTGCTGCAGCTACCGGAGAGTGAAGCCTCGGAGGTCCTAGGAGGGTTGAGACTGCTGCCTCTTTTCATTGGCTAACCTTAGGTCAGCCAATAAGATGAGGCAGCAGTCCCTCACTCATCACAGAGTAGGATGAGGTCAGTGAGACTGCTGACCCCACTCCACTTTGTAACGAGGTGTCACTGACTGGCACTCAGCCCTGGACACTTCTGGGCTTAAAACTGAAGTGCCCAGGTCTGAAGCAATTTGTGACGCACCCCTCATCATGAGGGGGAGGGCCTCAAGGTACTTTCGCCAGGCTGAGAAGGTCACACCCTGTAAAATCCTCAGCCTGGCAAAGTTCAGCTCTGGCAGCCAGGCGCCTGAGCATTTAGTGCATGTCTAGCTCCTGGCTGACTGACCTGAACAAGAAGAGAGTCTGACCTTTGCTCAGCCTCACAGACAATCTTGTCGAGGAAAAAGGTGGAGGGAGGGC
Source organism: Calotriton arnoldi (assembly GCA_963921515.1). Lineage (NCBI taxonomy): Eukaryota > Metazoa > Chordata > Amphibia > Caudata > Salamandridae > Calotriton > Calotriton arnoldi. The sequence continues at coordinate 933,537 of CAWUFW010002141.1, read as the reverse complement.
CTGGCCCGTACAGACAGGTTGCGACTTCTAGTAAGTAACTTTGCTTGCCTTAGAACCTGTTTGGATGTGATCTGTTACATAGGAAATTGAGTATTTTGTTAGATAAAGGCTGCAGTTTTATTTCATTCTTTGTCATGTTTGCAGAAGCCCCTGAAGTATGGATTTCTGTCTGAAAAACATTAAATTGTTCACCAATTTAAGAGTGTAGACAAGTTTTGAAAAGATATATAATTCACAGAATGCTGAAGACTGAACTATACCCTAAATTATTTTTGTTACCGCCGTATCAATTGAGTGTTGTGCCGTGAACCAGGGAAAAGAACACCCTTGGTATTTCTGTGTTGTTAACTGAGCCCCACCATCCAGGCACTACTTAAGGTTGCACCTTGAAAAGATACTGAGCAATTGATGAACGGTTTTTGAAACATGATATAAATTGGTTTTCAGATCCTATTTCTTTTAGATATGTTATAGCTTACTCACATTACTTTTTCCTCATCTTCAGGTGTCTAAAAGGTCTTTGGCATCAGTTCTGTCCATTGTCTGCCAATTAGCCCACCTCTCCTTTAACGGGTGGCACTATACTGGCATCCTGTCACAACCAGACATAATTCAAGGTGTTGTTGATTGTGACCATATACATTTATGGCGTACAAAGCAAACACAAGGAGATGATGGACAGAGCACTGAAACCTTTCAGACACTCGCCCCCAGTCAAAGATCTGGGTTTAATCCATCATCGTTCTTTAGCTCACTTCGCCACCCCAGTTCCAACCCAGCCATATGCAAATCAGTCTTGACCCTGTGCCACTTGGGAACAGTCAAGCCCGAATTGCCAAGCCAGGTCTTCCCTGGACCGGAAACAAGCATCCTGGAACCGGTTTCGGGGTAACACCCCTCATCAGCCAGGCTAGCTTGAATCCAGTGGCAAAGTGAGCAAGGGACCCACTTCTGGGCATACCCTGCCAACTTAGGGCATACAAAGCAAACACAAGGAGATGATGGACGGAGCACTGAAACTTTTTAGACTCTCACCCCCAGTCACAGATCTGGGTTTAATCCATCATCGTTCTTTAGCTCACTTCGCCACCCCAGTTCCGACCCAGCCATATGCAAATCGTTTTTGACCCTGCGCCTCTTGGGAAATGGAGTGTCATGGTGAGCAAAAAAACAATGGATTTAACCCAGATCTATTGACTGGGGGAGAATGTTTGATTTGCTCTGCATTTTGTCCATCATCTGTGTGTCTTTTGCTTTCTTGCCCTAAGTGCGCCGGGTATGCCCAGACGCGGGTCCCAAGCTCATTGTGCCACTGGATTCAAGCTAGCCTGGCTGATGAGGGGTGATGCCCCAAACCCAGTCCCAGGATGCTTGTTACCGGTCCAGGGAGGACCTGGCTTGGCAGTTCGGTCTGGACTGTTCCCATGAGGCACAGGGTCAAGGCTGATATGCATATGGCTGGGTCTAAACTGGGGTGGCATGGTGAGCAAAAGAACAATGGATTTAACCCAGATCTATTGACTGGGGAGAATGTTTGATTTGCTCTGCATTCCGTCCATCATCTGTGTGTCTTTTGCTTTCTTGCCCTAAGTGCACCGGGTATGCCCAGACGTGGGTCCCAAGCTCATTGTGCCACTGGATTCAAGCTAGCCTGGCTGATGAGGGGTGATGCCCCAAACCCAGTCCCAGGATGCTTGTTACCGGTCCAGGGAGGACCTGGCTTGGCAGTTCGGTCTGGACTGTTCCCATGAGGCACAGGGTCAAGGCTGATATGCATATGGCTGGGTCTAAACTGGGGTGGCATGGTGAGCAAAAAAACGATGGATTTAACCCAGATCCATCATCTGTGTGTCTTTTGCCATATACATCTATGGCAAACGGTCCCATGTAAAGACCTGTACACTTATTATATTCTGCCTCACTTGGTTAAAATTCCTTTATTTTCCAAACTGTTCTTTCTCTGTTCTGCTTATATCTCTTTGGAGCAGTCTTGTGTGTGAAAGAAGATTAAAGTGCTGCCGCCTCTGCTGGACCAGTTGTGCATCAATGTGTACGTAATTGTGTGATGCAGCTTGCACTGTCGCTCTCTCAGCTACAAATGTTCTAAAGGAGTGAAGTGTGAACTTCTGCAGTTCTTGCTGAATAAATTATATATCTGTGAAGCAAGCTTGCAGTGCCTCTGTCTCAGCTGCACCTTTCATGTGTGTTCGTATGTCTGGAAGCGCATATGCTTGTGTGTGTGTGTCTCAAAGCCTGCTCTGGTGCTTTTAGTACTGTACCTTGTCTGTATGTGGAGAGCTTGAGTTGCTGAGGTCTGTGCTGGAGTGTGTGTGGTGTGTGTGATGTGTGTGTGTGTGCTGTGGTTTGTGGTGGGGAGTGGTGTGGTGTGTGTGTGTAAAAAGCTTGCGCTACTGTATGGACTGTGCCTGCTAAATGTGCCTGTGTGAGAGGGGAAGCTTGCCATAAAGATGCCTTTATAGAAACTGTTCTATTTGAGGAAAGCTTATATTGCTAGTCTGTGCTGAACCTACTGTTTGTGTGTGTGAAGGACTCTTCCATGGCTGCTATTGGAGGAGCATAATTTTGGCTCCACCCTACGTACATCATGTATATACATTTATGCATTTATATACGACATTTATATTCAAAGTGTGGTGTAACTTCTTTAACATGTGTGGCACATTTAAATGAATTATTAGTATGTAGCCATTCCATCACCAAGAGTTTAGACACAAGTGTATTAAGATGATCAATAGACTGATGTAACCACATTAATTACATATTCCCATTTAATGACTGTTTTCCACTGATTTATGTAACTGTATATTACTGTAACGTGCATCAATTTTGATTCTCGAGTTAACTTAGCTTGACATTAGGCCTTATCTGAAAATGTTTGCTTTAAAGCTGCCAGTATGCGTTTTTTCTCTCTTCTGCAGGTGTGATATTGTGTTTCTTGTTAGCTAGAGCAAGGCTTATTGTTATGTATTAGACTGCTGATGGTGAGGCCTGAGAGAGGAAAGTTGGCAACGAACATGGAGCATTGATGGTGAGAGAAAGCCTCCTGTTCACAGAGTACTAGGAAGATGCAACACTCATGGTTAACAGATGTGTACCTCATTGTGTGAAGATGGGAACTTAGGGGGTATGTCAACTCCCCCCAATGCTGTTAGGGAATTGGTTCTCTGTGGTGGGAACGAGATATGGATGTTCTGGAAACTGTCAGTTGTACTTTTAATTGTTTTTTCATAGTTAGTTAGACAGACTTCTTCCTGACTTCGAGAGGGAGCAGATCTCTCTCTCTAATGGGTTTCCATAGTGTAAAGCTTCAAGATCAACACTCTTTTTTCTTTCAAACTTCTACTGAAGATCTAACTATGCTGACAGCTTCTATGCTTCCCCTTTAGAAGACCTCTGTCCTAGCTTAGGTTTAGAGTAGAAATGGATAGTTTTTTATGGAACATCTAATAGCTTTGATTTGTTTCCTCTGCATTGTGGCTGTTACTATCTTGTATCTCACTTTATTACGACTTACCTTACTGGAACATTTTGGTCTCCAAACTGTATTGTTATATCTTTTAAATCTGTTCTTGCTTTGCAAATATACTGGCTGGATTAATGTTTTAAAATAAACCTTTATGATTGGAAGAGATTCTTGGTCTTCAATGTGGAGCTGCATTGGTTTCATGGAGATAGAAGTGTATTTCTGACGTTGGCTCCCACACAGCGTTTCAAGTCGACTATCAAAGGTCCATAAAAGCAGCAGGGAAATTGGTTTGATATCACTAAGAGATTGAGGTTTAGATATCCACGCACCATCACTTTTGTGTTGCCCATGTTTTCAATGCATATTAGGCTTTCAGTGCTAGTGTCGTACAGATTACCTGTTCAGGGTATATTACTTGAAGCATAAAAAAACTTTCTACTAAACAAAATCCAAAACAATTGATGTTGGATTCCATTGGTTGTGAGAAGTAAGGAAATAATGCCAGGCCTCCCTCTGGCGTACAGTTGTTAGACCCAAGGGGATTTTCATTCACACTGGTACACCTCCAATCACAGCCTGGCCAGAGGGGGTTCTTTCCACTGAATCAAAGCCACATGAGGGTTTGTTTCAGCACCAGAATGGGGCAGAACGGTTGGCTCTTGGTTAAATTCATCACCCCTGTGGCAGAACACACCCACGCATCTCCCTCATAAAATCACCAAAGATAGAAAATACTTCTCTTTAGTGAACCCTACCTACACAAAATACAAAAAGGAAAGTCTTTTAAACACTCAATAACAGAGCAGGTAAAGCAGTGAAAAGGCGTGTCTGGCACAAACACAAAATTAGAGTGTAATAACTTGCTTTTTATTTAACACTCAGTGGTGCCGTTTCTGCGCACTGCAAATAAAAGATGCAATTGATGCCTAATATAATGGTGCTCTATTTGTCGAGAAGGTTAAATGATCGAGTTGAACTTCGTGTGTCTAACTCCTAGGTCACACCAGATCAGAGATGTCTTAAGGCATGGGCAACATGGGCTCTGGCCCAAGGCCAAATTGTTTCAGGGGGCCCCAGTGCCTAATTTGTACAAAAATAAGTGCCAGGGCCCTTGTCAGGAGGCTTGCACCACAGATTGCCACTGTCACCACTGCAATGACTGTTCGAGGCCCCCAAAGCTATAGGAATGGCTTGGGTGGCAAGTATTCGTTGTTTTGAATTTATATTGAATTAATAAACAACTATTGTTTATCTCATCTTTATATTTCACAAACAGCGCCACCATGCAGCTGTCTTTAAGTGCTGGTGTTGGCAATTAAGTGCTGGTGCCGAGCACCGGAAACCACTGGCTCAAATTAAGCACTGATAGCCCCCTGATAGGTCCAGCTCTGTCCTTCACACAGTCCTGCCTTTATGACCTTGAATGATTTTTAAACACAGATTGTTTTAAGTACCATTTTCCTACATGTCAATGTGTGGGAGTCCATTTCAGACATGTTGCAGAAAAAGGTATTTATGTTCTTCAACACCATGCAACATCCATAAAAAAAGTTCAATTTATGAGAAATGGCAGTGGGTTGCAGAGATTATTTCCAATATCAGTGAGCTGCTAGTATATAACAATATTGAAAACACACATCATTATCCCTGAATATTACATGGAAACACATTTAGAATTTAAACCAGCCTGTGCAGCGTTAATGACCGTGCCTCAGAGGGCATAAAAAAGCTAAAATTCGATCATAAATTCAAAGTTGTTCTGAACAGGGGGGCCCCCAAAATATGCTTGGTCCAGGGGCCCCAAAATCCTTAAAATGTCCCTGCACCAGGTGACACCATCCAAGTTTAAAGAGAGAATCATCTTACCAGCTCCTACAATAACAGGGTGCTACCACACCTCGCTGCCCACATATGAGCTGATGTGCAAATCACGAGTTTCAAATGCCTTTCAGGGTCAGTAAACGGAGTACCGTTGAACTCTAACACCAGTTACTTATAGTGCTTCGAAACTGCAAAAGACGGGATATAGTGCTTTAAGACGTATTATTATTATTCGAACAGAGCTCTGAAGAGAGCCAATGTAATTGTACATACATTGATGTTACTTGTATTATTTTGCAACGAAATGGTCAGACTCTGTACTACGTGTCCCCAATATACTAATATAGACTGCATAACGTGCAACAGAATAACAGCAGGTTCTCTGTTAGCAAATGCACCTTGCCCTCAGCATAACATGCTATCTTTGGCATCCAGAACAGCCTTGTATTCATCTGGAGAGGCACAAGGAAAAAACAAACGCTGGCCGTCAGTAGTCAAAAACATAGGGAGCCCTGTCACCAGCGGAGCCTTTGAACCTTCTGTGATACACAGCAGGAGCAAGCAAAATGGAGGCACGCCCCTCTTGTGTGGGACACGTAAACAGAGGGTTTAATAGAAGTACGAAAACAAAAAATACATTATTGTGCGAAGCTTTGACGCCCCACAGAGGAGTGCACAGCATAGACGTGCATGTAAAATTTACAGTGGGTATCGACTCGAGTTTACACATTTTCTAAAAAGCTCTAGGTAGACTATTTTTTCTTTCCGTAGGTTTCAAACTTGCAAGATTAATGCAGAGGAAGGGAGCATCGCATACGTTTTTATAAATTATTTGCTGCCCTCCAACTAGAAATTGATTTCCTTGTCAGCACACACATAATTCAATTATCTCTGTACGGGCAGGTTGTTTGCTTTGAATGTCTTTTTCCTGGAAACTGATTGATAACAGCAGAATTGAGAAAAATCACAAGTTAAGTGCTGGATCCAAGTGTATTTTATTCCACTTCATCCACAGGCTAAAACCAACTGCAGTTTTACAAGCAATATTCTAGAACTCCTGCCAATATGACTTCACACATGACATCAAGGGCTCTCGAAGCCAAAAGGTGAGTAAATACCACACATCTTCCCCTTTTTACAGAAAAGAAAACATGGCTAATGCAAAACACAGCATAGCAAGACAGCAATGAAAACTACAAACAAATGAAAACAAACAGGTACATAGTTGCACACAATCCTTCAGATAGCTTGGCCTCCTGGAATTTTACTTGGGAGTTGTATGACCCGAACGCTGAACAACACCAGTGATAGAGTCCTTGAAAACTGGAGGGCCCATACTCTTCATCCATGACAAGAGAGGGACATTTCTCAATAAAGGAGGAGTCTCATTACAACACAGTCACCCTACTGATGTCCCAGTCTATGATGTATTGACAGCATTTTTGAAAATCTTAATGGCCCTCCTTGGTCCAGAGAACTTAGACCAATTTTTTAAGCCAACCGGAAAACGAATCTTCAACCAATCATCAACACTGAAATTGACTTTCTAAAAAGCATGTCTTTTTTTTCTCTCATTCTGTATTGCTCACATGTTCTACATCATCCAATGACACATTCACCCAACCCTTGTTCCACTACATCCATCCAGAAGCCAGCCTAGAATTGGGCTCCTTTCCTCTGAAAAACTCGAAAGGAGAATGGCTGGTGGAAGTGTGTGAAACTAATGTATACACATCCATAGGAGCTGGACCTCTTTTGTCCAATGTAGCCCACAGGACCTAGTTGACTGGTAGCTCTCTTTATTGGTGTTAGTGAACTTCGCCACCTATGCTATTGGTTTGTAGGTGATAAAGAGAAGTCTTCTTTTGTACAATGCCATACGAGTACAAGAATTCTACTACTTCATGGGAACAAAATTGAGCACCATCGTCTGTCAAAATGCTTTTCGGGACACCTTTGGGACACCTTCTTGCCTGAAAAGATCCTCTAGAACATATACAACTGCCACTAAAGAAGTATCAGCGACACATCCAGTCTTGGGCCATCTTGAAAAGAGATCCACCACTACAAATAAATAGGGAGTCGAGCGGTCACTTCTTAGGGGACCAACTAAATCCAAAGCTGTCTCTTGCCAGGGTCCATCAAGTAGTTCTCTACACACCATTGGTGCACTTTATGAATTTTGTCATCTTGCTTATCCTCACTGTATTCTCTAATTCTTCTCTGTAAGAAATTGAACTATTATTGGGGGTTGGTGACTGCCTGCCTCACAGAATAATCACAATACTCGTCAGGGTGAACCCCCTAAGTCACTAAATTAATCTGAGCTCAACCCTCTGTTAACTATAGCAAAAAGTAGACAGGCTCAACTTAGAGCAATGTGTAAAGTATTAATAGCAGTACGAAAACAGTAATAAGGTCAAAATGCAACACAATAAAAATCCCAAACTGAATTAGAACAATACAGTAAAGTGTTAAAAAATAGTAGTAAAAGGACAAAAATCCAATAACGGGAGCTGGAGTTACATATTTTTTAAGTTTTAAGTAGGAATAGCACCAAGGATTGTCTATGGTCACAGTACATCGGGACCTAGCTGCATTTTCAGGCTGACTATGATGGGGTGTGAGCCAGATACACCAAACATTTTCATCCGGGTCAAAAATGTTACCCTTTGACTTAAGTCTTTAAAGTTCAAAGCCACCACAGGAGTATACTTCTGAAGCCCTCCAGGGCCTTTGGGGAGGCTCTTAGAGACTCACAGGGTGTCAGGTAGAGGCCAACAGCAGGGTCCAGTCCAGTCCAGTCCTAGTTGCCACTGGTCAGCCAGGTACCTGCAGGAAAAGGCCTCTTGCAGCTTGTTGTCTCACTGTAGCCAGACAGGAGGTAAGCCAACAGACCTCTGGAGTCCACTTCTTTGTCCTGGGTATAAGAGAGAGCAGGTCAAGTCCCTCAGGGCTTCCCTCATGTCACAGCAGACCAAGTCCTCTTCTGATGTTCCGCAGGTCCAGAAAGTGTTCTGAAGAGTGTGCCTGGGCATGCCACATTTATGTCTGGCTCTGGCTAGGGTGACTCCCGGCCCCTCAAAAACCAATGGGGTAAATGTTCCCAGGCTCTGACCTACCTACCTTTGCAGTAGTTCCTATTTGCCTTACTGCAAATAGACCTATATGCGTCAGCACATTTTCAAGATGGCAAACGTCTTCAGCCACACCACACTGGCATAAGGACTGGGGGTGTTTGTGGGGAGTGTTCTATGGTAATCCTAGTATCCTACCACATCCCACACTAAAATTCAGTTTGAAGCAAGCACTGTACTCACAACAAACCCAGAGACAGACGTCTGGTAGGAAAAAAGCAGGGTCATTCAGCAACCAGTCAGGGGATCCATAAGCATTTGGCTTGGCATCCCGTTCTCTTCCTTTCAAGTGTGCCCCAAATGTTACATGTGGCTCAACAGACCTGTCATGCAGGTCTTGACAGTGTAATGTCACTGGAAGTGCAGGAATACTTGTTTTGAGTAGCTGTTGAGCTTTACAAGAAATCCATTCATTCATTATTTTTCTAGCTGATCCCTTTTCCCGAGTTAGCAATATTAGTATTTTAGTCTGCACTCTGGCTTCCTAAATAAGGACATCTAGGCCTGCCACGGTGAAAGTAGCTTTTTGGGCGTGCCACTGTAGGGACATTGTAATATTAATTTTCTTCATGTCCCCCTTTTAAATATCATGCACCCTGCCTTGTGGGCTAAAAGTCTATGAAGGGGGTGACTTACTAAGCTTTAAAAGGGAGATTTTTCCCTGGCAATTTCTTTTAATTATTTTAACAGGTTTTACACTGCAGCAGTCATGATACAATGGTAGGTCTGAAGCAATGGTTTCTTTTGTCACACTAGTGGATAGCACAGTAAGTTCCGTAGTCTAGAGGTGACACTTAACTTTTCATTCCATGGGTGTATTTCCACACCATATACTATAGCCTTATAGAAAAGTTAAATACGGCAATCGGAGCTTAATCAATTTACCCATATTTATAATTTAATGGAGGAGCACAGGCACTTTTCCTCCTGGTTAGCAAGGGTAAAGTGCACAGAGTTCTAAAGCCAGCATAAATATAGGGTCTAGCCAAGCATGAAAAGTCCGGGTGACCAAATAGAAAAGGCAGGTTGCCTATATTTTCTACCATTGCCAAATCAAGACAAGGCCGCCAGAAATCAGAGCACGTTCTTGTCTTGGTTTTGACCACACCTAAATGGCCTTCATGAGCAAATGCTAATGAAGGCCCTGCCCCCTGAATATCTATCAATCATGCTAGGACAATACATCCTTGACTGCCCAATAGGGCTTAACCAAGTCACTACCAAATCCTTTGTCCGGCCAACCTTCACTTTAGTACTTACAGCACACAGTCAGTTTTATCCAGATCTGCCTCATGCATCCCCTCTCCCTGCCAAATACCACCACCAAAGACAATGCACACACCTTCACTAAGCCACACGTCATCTTCCATACGCCCAACATCTTCCTCCTCCATCATCGCAAGCTTTGAAAGACGATCAACCGCGCTGTTATCAACACCCAGAATATACTGAACAGTAAACATATATTCTTGCACCTCTACAAAACATGTGAAGATTCTGGAAAAAAACCACAACTAAGCACTTTGTAGGAAAACATTAGTTCAAAGGTTTGTGATCTGTCCACACATAGAATATACAACCCCAAAGAAAATAACAATGTCTTCCTAGCCTAACACAAAGCCAAGGCTTCCTTTTAGATAATGAAATAGTTATTCTCAGCTCTTTTTAAATAGGGGTGGGCGATAAACTCTGTTCCACCAGCCCAGTTCACCGAGCTTTGCTCACTCCATGTTAGAGTTCTGCCAAAACTCTGCCAACCGCCACGTGGCAGACATTTTCTCAACGCGGGCAGTCGCTGTAGCTTGCAACTGTTCACACTGAGACAGCTGTCGCTCGAGTAGATATTCTACTCGAGCGGCAGAAAGAAGCAGCGCCCCCTGGAGCACCGCATGATGGCATTCATGCTGATTTTACAGCACTGAAGAAGCTCCCGGTGCTAAAAATCAGCAGGATGTGCCAAATTCCGTCCGCTGGCGGAACTATGTGTAATCTCGCGGAGTTTTTATGTAACTCCGTGGAATTGAGTTCCGCTCACCCCTACTTTTTAAGCTCTACAGGCAGAGGCAATAAGTGTCTCTTCACCCTGAATCACATGCAGACCTTTGCTACTAGCATGGGTAATCACTCTGATCTCCTTTCTTGGAATAAAAACCTGCAGATCAGGAGCACACGTAAAGTCCAACTTGACCTCTTCAAATTTAGATATGCACTCTTGGGGCCATACAAATTCCACCCCTCTCTTACAAAACCTCCTCATCTCTTTGGTCTTCTCAGACAGGTTAGGTAAGAAACAACCAAAAAATTCAACCATCCTAAAGATCAAGATCACTTCATCCATTACAAGGGGTATAACGATTTCAGACAGTATTAACCAAGTCTTGCTTGGGTTTAAACAGCGCCCCAAAAATTTTATTTCTTCCCTTTCAAACAGACATCAACTAACCCTCTCATTATTTTCACTCCAAGTTGGTTAAAAAAGAAGATCATCATCCTGGAAGTAACGCATGCCCTGTAAATGTTCCAAGACAAAACCTATTACTCTCTGAAAAACTGACGCAGGTGAAGCTAGCCCAAAGGACATCCTCAGGAATTTAAAGGAACCCATAGGTGTAACAAAAGCTGGGAGATCTTGAGAAATAGGGTGTAGTCTGATCTGATGGTAAGCAGGTGCAAGATACAAGGTAGTGAAGTACCTTGACCTGCTAATATGGACAACATTTCAATGTTTGCTAAAGGAAACCAATCCACAATAACTTATTTATTAAATGCTCTTATGTTGTAACAGAGTCATATAGCACCACTCGCCTTACTAGCAGATACCACTGGAGTCAGCAATTCAGATGTCTCAAGTGGTGCAATCATGCCCCCTTGCTGCAACTTTCCAACTTCCCACGAAAGCATCCTGAATACTTAAAGCCAGTTTTCTCACTCTGTCAACTACTGGAACAGCACCAGATTTAAGCTTAATGTGATAAATATACTTTTGAACAGAACCCAAATCTTTTGTAAGCACTTATGGAAACATGGATGTAAAATACGCACACTTATCTACAACTTGACCAACACAAACCTGGGGGGTGCACATTTGGATCTAAATCTACTCCGAAATCTTTTTGATGGGGGTCACTCTAGAATATTATTTTCTCGGAAATTATGCTTAACCGACAACAAGAATCGAACATCATTTCAACTGTTACATCATTAAACAATATCTTATCTGTGTGGTTTCCTAGGCTCTTGCCACCTACCTGTAGCCAACTTCTTCACTAACCTGCTTCACCATGTTACCCTCAGCCACCTTATTTGAGCTCCTACAGCATTTTTGCAAGTGCCCCCTCTACCCACACTTGTTACAGGTGACTCACAAGGCTGGACACTCCTTACAATTGGCTATGAATCGATACGCCCCAGACCTGTAGCACTGACCTTTGAATCGTCCCATTGTTTTCCCATCATTATCTTAACTCATCATACAAAACTCTTTCTTAACTGCACTCCCTTTCCCCAACCCATCAACACAATCCATCATTTGTTCTGCTCCCTTTGCTGTGGCAACCATACCCTCTAAGGGTGGGTCATTCTTGAACCAGAGTTCTCAGGACCGTGACATGTTCCACCACAGACTCATTGTCTATCTGGACTATGCATCCAAAGGGATATCTTTCATATTTTAGTACAAACACGTCACATAATGTAAATCTAATTTTTTAAATAGCAATCTTGAATTCATTTAAGCCTTTTTCATCATCTCAAGACAATTCGGGTACATTTTCTAGGAATTCCTGTCTTTCAACTCCTAGTGTGTGTAATAACAATGCAGGTTTCCTTTCTACGCTCAAACCTGTGCCACAAATGCCAGCATATTTTTGAAAACCCCCTTTCCATTTGGGTCACTACACAGATGGCTCTTCGGATGCACAAGAAAAAACAGAAGTCGAGTCACAATCTGCATGGTTGTCACACAATATAAATAGCAGAGAACACAGAGAGACAAAATAAATGAACTTGCAAACATTTTGACACCCAAAATGCAAGGGCAAAACACTATCTAATATAAATCAACAGAATGTAATTCTGCCAACAACACCACTGCTCATAATTGGTAAGAGAACTGTACTTCACATGTTCTCACACATCAAGAACAGGAATTTATTCCCAAAGTACAAGGTCGCTGTAGGTAGGGTGCATGTTACGTATTGCTTATGTTGGGAGCTTGGCTGGGAGCGAGGCATGGAATGCTTGTTGCATTCTTTCACGGAGTTCCAGTCCAGGAGTTCAGTTGTTGCCGGTATCTTGAACTGGAAGCCGTGTTGCCTGGCTCTCTCCTGTTCTATTTGATCAGCTTGAATAAATAATTCCTTGGGTATAATCTCAGTGTCCTTCATCCTTAACAATTGACGACGACTGGATTATCCACGCGTGGAAAGCAAGGAAAGGAATTTAAAGCAATTAAAACAAGCATTTGCAATGCAATAGGTCTCGCATTGGCGAAATTTTAAGCTATTGGCATTGTAAATGACAATGCGTTTTATTTATGTTTTCAAAACCAACACATAGATAAAAGGTTTGTCATTTACAATGCCAGTAGCTGAAAGTCTCGCAAATGCGAGACCTATTGCATTGCAAATGCTTGTTTTTTTGGCTGCGGACTCACAAGCATTTCGTCTGTCTATGTAGGAGGAACCAAGTGAAGTGTGGAAGAAAAACGGGGTGAGCATTGAAACGGATATCTGTTGATTAAAGTAAAAGAGAAATCCAGGTATTAAAAAGAGCTGACCAAGAAAGTGAAATCAAGGGGTGATCGTGTACAAGATGTCGAGGAATGTTAATGAGAGAAAAATAAAGGCTTTAAAGGGATAACAGTGAAAGTGAGCTCGGAGGTGACCGCGAAAGATATATTAAGGGGAGAGAGTCCGTGAAAGATAATCCAGGGGTGTAACTGTTAAAGAGAAGCCGAGAGGTGACGGGAATGGAACCATAATGGTGACAAGAGAAATTGTGAGGTCACCATGAAAAATGAATCCATGGGTAACTGAAGAAAAAAAAATAAAAAAAAATCGATGTTTAAGTGGAAAAGTATTCAACAAGTGACGCATTGGGAAAGGGAAATAGTGGGGCGACATGGACGGGAAATCAGCTTGGTGTATGTGACGCTGTAAGAACAAGCGCGCGCGCGCGCCTCGCGCTGCAAGTTAAAAAAAAAGGAGGCACGTCTGGCGAGTGGTGTGCGCGCACCATGACGAGAGAGGAAAGCCAGATGGCGCCTCTGCTCGTAATTGTGCGCGTAACCGCACGCTCTATGCCACCCAAAAAGCTGTGGTCGGCTTTTTAAAGCCCCACTCACTAAATGTCTCGCCAGAGCAGCGCATGCGCTGGCTCAGGCAAGACCTAAAAAAAAAAAAGAAGGAAGGAAAAAAAAAAATGGCAATTTGGAGTTGAAGAGGCCGAATACTCCTTGAAGAATCGGAAGAGAATACCCTTGCGGAGTACGATTCATGGATGTGCTCACTACTGGTAGTCTGGTGAGTAAGCACAAGGAAGCTTACTTGTTCTTATGGGGATTCCTGAAGCCGTTGAAAATGCCTATCGGTCGCATTTTTCGAGCGGCTGCTACGTTCTGAGCTCCTGCGAGGTACGACCTGGGGCCGGCTGTGACGGAGTTTGATGTGACGCGCATGAACGTTGTGCACTTCGGAGCGTATCACGTCATCACGCGAGGTCGCCCAGCGTGACCTTGCGTGACGGCCATTTTGGAAAAGTGGCTGTCTGTTTATCGATAGCAAGCACCTTCAGTGTCCGGGAATCAACGAGCAAGTTGTAAACTCGGAGTTTCGGCCCAGCTACGTTTCAATAAGGACAATTCTATTTAACAAGTGCTGATCTCTACGACAGTATTGGAAATTGGAACAGGTGAGAAAGTCGGGAGGCGGATTTTATTGTTTTTTTTATTTTCTTCGTTTTACTTGATCTGTAACTGTTGAGCAGCAACCATTGACTTTATGTGTGACTAATCTACAATGTGTATTATTTACTGAAGAGAGCATTGTAGTACCCTCTACCTTCACGGACGGCAATAGCTATACGTTCTATATTTAAGTAGTAGAAGCATTGTAAGGAACAAGGTGATCACCAGGTTGAGGACGTCATGGCTCAGCAGAGTTTTACTATTAGTCCTCCACATGCTTTTTGGGCAACAGGACCACATCCAGCAATGAAATTGTTGAAGTGGAAAGATTACTTTGTGAATTACATCAAAGCTGTGGATGAGGCTGGTAAAAATGAAGTCAGATCAAATGCAGAGATTTCTTTTGCATTCCTTGGGGCCAGTAGGTCTGAAAACATATACTCGTATGCCCAAGATGGTCGTAAGTGATGAAATAAATGTTTTCGAGGCAGCATTGAAAGACTTAGACAAGTATTTTGCACCTAAGGTTTGCATTGGTGTTGTTTGCTATAAATTCTTTCAAAGGAAACAGAATAAAGGGGAACCGGTGGATGAGTATATCGATGAACTTAAGAAACTTGCTATTGATTGCAAGTTTGGAAGCTTACATGATGACTTTTTATGGGATCAGTTAGTCATGCATAGTAATAATTCAGCAATCCAAGAGCGTTTATGGATCAATGGGGATGCACTGTTGGAGGATGTACTAACTATTGTAAGGAAGGCGGAAATGTCAGGGAGATGTGCGACAGAACTTAAAGAATCTGACAAGGATATTGGAGGTGTTTTCAAAATACAAAACGTGAGCGGAGGACAACATCAACAGAGCATCGGCAGAGGTCCTAGTCAAATACAGAGGAGTACCTGGAAGGAAAAGGAACCGGAGGAAAGACAATGTTATCGTTGTGGCAGCAAAGAACATTTGGCGTGCAGCTAAAAAGAAATGTAGTATCTGCGGATTAATAGAGCACTTTAGTAAAGTGTGTAGGAGGAGAAAAGGCAATGTGAAGTATGTGTGGGAGGATGACAGTCCTACTGATTATGAGGTAGAGAAGGAGAATTCTGAGTGGGAATGTGTAAAGAGTTTGCAGGGGAACTTTGTGATAAACATTTCTGACAGTTCGGTGAAAGAGAAACCTGTGTGTGACATATCCATAGGGGTGTATCTGTGAAGATGTTTGCGGACTCAGGGTCACGTTATACTATAATAAATGAAGAAATTTGGAAGGAAAAGTTCATTAAAAAATAGGTCAGCAATTAGTTCCTACTGATGTCAACCCACTGAGCTTCACTGGTGAAAAAATTCAATATGTTGGGGTTCAGGTGGTTGACATTCTTGTTTAAAGGAAGGTCAGCAAGAGGAAAACTTTACGTGGCTAAATTTGGTCCGTCTTTTTTAGGTTGGATGGATCAAAAGAATTTGCACATTATCCTAGACCCGAATAGCAAAGAGAAGGTGCTCATTGTAGATGATTCTAGTAGAGTGGAAGACGTAATGACTAGAATGTTTCCAAAAGTTTTTAATAAGAAATTAGGTGCTCTTAAAGGATTCGAGCATACCATTGTGCTCAAAAAGGATGCGGTATCTAAGGTACACAAGGTGGGACCTATTCCTATGTTAATAAGGGATGAAGTTGCAAAGGAGTTAGACGGGTTAATTGAGAGGAACGTGATTGAAGAGGTGGAAAGTTCTGAATGGATTTCTCCGGTGGTGGTGGCACGCAAGGGTAAAGGGAAGATTTGTTTATGCAATGATTTGTGCCATCTGAATAATAATATTGTCATCGATAGGTTTCCATTGCCTAAGATCAATGAGATGGTATCATCTCTCAAGGGAGCAACTTGGTTTTCCACCATTGATCTTTCCGCGGCATACCACCAGGTCGTATTAACGCCTGAATCAAGGAAACTTACAGCCTTCATAACACCTTATTGTTGCTACCAATTTAAACGCATGCCTTTTGGCCTTGCCTCGGCGGCTGCTGTCTTTCAGCGGTTAATGCATAAGTTGTTTGGCAAAATGAGTGGAGTGAGGTTCTTTCAGGATGACATTTTGGTCTCTGCTAAGTGCAAAGAGGAGCATGATTGCAAGTTGAAGGAAGTTCTGGGTGTGTTACAAGAGGTTGGTTTAACTGTGGAACTCAGTAAATGCAAGTTTGCACAGAGAAGTGGAACTCAGTAAATGCAAGTTTGCACACAGAAGTGTGTCTTATGTGGGACGTGTAATATGTGAGGATGGTGTAAAACCTAAATCTGCGTTGGTCAATTCAATTGTTGGTTCGCCTGCTCCGACAAGTAAGGAAGAAGTGAGATCATTTTTAGGCATGGCTGAGTACTGTGCAAAGTTCATTTCAAATTTTGCTAGCAAGGTATATAACATACGTTCGCTGTTGAAGAAAAATGCAAAATTTGAATGGACTAGTGAATCTGAGAGAGTTTTTGTCAGGTGAAAAGGGATTTGCAAAATGTGAGTGCTTTGAGTAGTTTTGACCCCAATTTGGAATGCTTTTTGACAACGGATGCCAGTGACAGAGGGTTAGGAGAGGTTTTATCGCAGATGTGCATGAATGGTCGTGAACAAATAATATTATTTGCTTCCAGGCCGTTATCACCCACGGAAAGTAAATATCCGATTATTGAGAGAGAGGCTCTAGCTTACGCTTGGGCTCTGGAGCATTTCCGTGCCTTTGTTTGGGGGAAGCCTGTCGTAATTCGTACTGATCATCGTCCTCTGGTAAAAATTTTGACCACGGAGGGGAGTGTAGCAGCGTCAGCCAGGTTAGCCAAGAATCTCAATGAGGATGAAGGAATATGTGTATAAATTAGTTTATGTACCGGGCAGAGAGAACGTTGTGGCTGATGGTCTGTCCAGGTTGCCAGTTCTAAGAATGTTTGGATGATCCATGGGGAAATTTCAACATTGCATTGGTTCAAGATGCTGGAGTACCAGCTATCAAGAAAGTTGAGTGGATGGAGGAACAACTGAAGGATGGTAGGTTACAATTGGTTCAGGAGTGTTTGTGCAAAGGTTGGCCCAAGAAGGATGGTGTAACTGATGATTTGAGACCTTTTTGGGAGATTAGAACGGAGCTGTCCACGGACAAGGATTTGATCTTGAGAGGCGACAGAGTCATACCTCCTGAGAGTTTGAGAAGCAACGTTTTACAGTTGTGTCATGAAAGACATTATGGGGTTGTAGGAACCAAGACTATTGTCAAAGGTATCTTTTGGTGGCCAGGAGTTGACAAGGCTGTGGAGAGATTCATGAGAGATTGTGAGATATGTTCTTCTGCTGAAAAGTGTTTGAAAACCTGAAGACCACCAATGAGTGAGGGGTTGATTCCAAGTTTGCCATGGGAGGTTGCTGCCGTGGATATTTTTGGTCCGGTTGGAGAGTCAAGAGAGTGTTGTTTAGTTGCTATTGATTTATTTTCTAATTGGCCAGTTGTAAAAATAGTTGAAAAGGTGGACACTGATACTGTTCTTAAATTTCTTGACAAATTGTTTGTGATGGAAGGCTTACCGGTCAGTCTTTAGAGTGACAATGGAGTACAATTCACGTCTAGGAGTGCCAAGGAGTATTTTGATAGAGTTGGTATCAAGCATAAAACCACGGCTCTTTACAACCCCAGTGGTAATGGCACTGTTGAGCGCTTCAACCGTGTGTTGAAGGGGGTCATTCAAGCAGCAATGTGCAAGGAAAAAGATTGGAAGTTGGAATTACAAAAGGCTGTTTGGGCTTATAGGGTCACCACTCATGATTCTACTGGTTTGTCTCCTTTTATTATTATGAGAGGTAGAAAACCCAGGTGTAAGTTCACTGCAGCTTGGCTTTATGATGGTATGGTGGACCAGTGGTCAGCGGATGAGGTTAAAACCTGATTGGTCTATGTGCACAATAAGAGTAAATTCTATTATGATAGGAGTCATGGTGTGAAGGATGTGCAGGTCAAGGTTGGTGATTTGGTTCGAGTGAGGAAACCTGGTAAAATTCCTAAAGGTGAAAGTCAGTTTGGGGCACCACAAGAAGTTGTGGAACTTCTGCGCAATGCTGTGCGCTTGAAGGATGGTAGAGTCTGAAATCTTAAAAATATTGCTTTAGGTTCAGGGAAAAATGTTGGTGTTTTGCAAGGAGAAATTATGCATGCTAATGGTGTGAAGGATACGGAGTGGGTGGAAGATTTCTTTGATCAAAGTACCATTCAATCCAGTATAGCTTCTGACATTGGTTTGGAAAAGGAGGTGGTGGAGAATGGTGTGGAGAAAGGTGTGGTGGAAGGCCAGGGTGGTTTGGAAGCACAAGCTATGGACACTGCGATGGAGGCCCATTTGGAAACAGCTGATACTTTGGAGGAGGTGCAATCTGGAATGAATGAGGTGCACTCTGGAACGATGGGTTCGGCTGTTGTAGATGAGGATGTCGTGAGGGTGGAAGAAAAAGGGTTCTTCCAGGATGGTTAAAGGAATATGTAATGCGGTTATAAGTTTATGTTGGTTTTTGTTTTGTGTGAAGGGGGGGGATGTGTTATGTATTGCTTATGTTGGGAGCTTGGCTGAGAGCGTGGCATGGAATGCTTGTTGCATTCTTTCACGGAGTTCCAGTCCAGGAGTTCAGCTCTTGCCTGTTCTATTTGATCAGCTTGAATAAATAATTCCTTGGATATAATCTCAGTGTCCTTCATCCTTAACAGTGCAGTCTGTGAATGAGGCTCCTCTTCAAAGTTATGTCTAACAGTCACTGACTGGATAGCCCACAACTGAAAAGAATATCCTATAATGAAAAAGAAACACAGTCACGCCAAAACTTGTCAGATAGTACATCAGCAGTCTTCAATGCCCCTATGAGGCTCCACATCAACAGCATATCAAACTGGTGTACCCCAAATGGATGCCGCCTAAGATGCTATCACCAACATGCTGATGTTAAATCATGAACAGGCCTTGTGAGTCCAGATCCGCAATGCAAAGATAGCCACCTCGTAATGCAACATGCACTTTTTTGAGGGCAGATGTACATTGTTCCGCGGGCGTTACTGTTTACAGGCAATAGAGTTTATACACACGTTGAAGTCCCAGAGACCAGACCTCATTATGTCATTAGCCAGCCTCCTGGAATGCAAATGGGACCATTCAGACTTGGAACACATACATGTTTTGGCTAATTCCAAACCCACTAGACTACAACAGAAGAAAGCTACACTTCCCACTTGAACTTGGCCATGCAGTTCCTTCGAGAATGTGTTTCTGCACCAAGGTCACATGAAGACAACCAACAGTAACTTTGAGATGGGCACAGTGGGCACTGAATAGCCGGATCCAAAGCTTGCTCAGTGCGGAGGTGGCACATTGTCACATCCCGTCAATCGAAAACAGTGCAGATTTGAGACACTTCACAAGGTAAATGCTGGATCCAAAAGCACTTTGTTCCACCTGGCTGAAGAGGGGTGTCACCCCGAAACCGGTCCCAGGATGCTCGTTTCCGGTCCAGGGAAGACCTGGCTTGGCAGTTCGGGCTGGACTGTTCCCATGAGGAACAGGGTCAAGACTGATTTGCATATGGCTGGGTCTGAACTGGGGTGGTGAAGTGAGTTAAAGAACGATGATGGATTCAACCCAGATCTGTGTCTGGG
The DNA here is from genome assembly GCA_963921515.1 of Calotriton arnoldi. Lineage (NCBI taxonomy): Eukaryota > Metazoa > Chordata > Amphibia > Caudata > Salamandridae > Calotriton > Calotriton arnoldi. The sequence continues at coordinate 913,518 of CAWUFW010002141.1, read as the reverse complement.
GTGAGTGTCTGAAAGGTTTCAGTGCTCCGTCCATCATCTCCTTGTGTTTGCTTTGTTCGCCCTAAGTTGGCAGGGTATGCCCAGATGTAGGTCCCTTGCTCACTTTGCCACTGGATCAAGCTAGCCTGGCTGATGAGGGGTGTTACCCCAAAACCGGTCCCAGGATGCTTGGTTCCGGTCCAGGGAAGACCTGGCTTGGCTGTTCGGTCTGTACTGTTCCCATGAGGAACAGGCTCACACCTGATTTGCATATGGCTGTGTCTGAACTGGGGTGGCGAAGTGAGCTAAAGAACGATGATGGATTCAACCCAGATCTGTGTTTGGGGGTGAGTGTCTGAAAAGTTTCAGCGCTCCGTCCATCATCTCCATGTGTTTACTTTGTTCCACCTCAGCCACAAGCTAACACCAACTGCTGTTTTACATGGTGTATCCCCCAACATTCTTGAACCACTGACAATGTGACATCACATATGACATCAAGACCTCCAAGAACAATAAGGTGAACAGACACCAAAGTAACCAAGGTTAAGTCGCACCTAAAACAGTAATAACACAAATATGCACTTGAACCCAAGAACTACAGAGGGGCCACTTTATCCATAAGGAATTGGTGAACATATGCATGTTTATATCTACAGGTGTGACTGGGGGAAAAAAATCACTTCTCCATCTTGGGTAGTGCCACTTCAATGGCCCTGAAAACCTTGCATGACAAGTATGGGGTAGAAGGAGGGGGGAATTTGAATTAAATGCAGGGAGACAAGGGTGAGAAGACAAAGGCTGGCTTTGAAAATTCTATTTATTTTATTGTATATATTTGATGCAGAAATAGTGACTTTTTCTACATATGTACCATATTCTCTGTCCTTTCTAGGTGCTACACATATCAGATATCGCTGTTCTTCAATTTACAGACCTGCAGAAGATGGAAAGCTGCGTTGACCTAAATGAGATTCAAAGTGATGTGCACAGTCCCACCTGATTTAGTGGGAACCAATCAAGTCATGGAGCATTGTGCCTTATGGCAACATGTTCAGGCCCCCTATGACAACGTTGGTAAACGTTTACAAAAAAGAATTATAACATGCTTAAGACAGAATTATTTTTGTTAGAAAAAATTAAAACCAAATATCAAAACAATACCTACATGGACCATATGATAGGCAAGTAATCTTTCACAATATCACTCCCGGAGTGTAGCATTATAAAGTACCGCAAATGCACTTCTGCGCATTGTCAAGTAGATCAACAACAATATAAATGCAACTACAATACATTATGAAATAAACATATGCCAAGCGAAAATAGAATTTACAGGACACTGCGAGACAACATAATCTTTTTAGTATAAGATCTAATACTGCCCAAAGGATTAGGGTATCCACTGCATAGATCTATGTATGACATGTAGGTAAAAGGTTCAACTCTCAATGGGGCTAATTCAACACTTCATCCATTTCATGTGAATAAAACATTAACAATTATGTTAGATAATGATTTTTTTTTGCCCAGCACCTTGGCACCCTAACCTTTGAGCGGTATATGGAAAAATAATGCATTCCCTTTGTATTAGGGAACCTGGCAAGACCCTCATTCGAACGACCTGACACTCTTGGTTGGCCAAATCCTTCCTGCTCGGCCGCTGCTATGCCAGTCAGACACAATCTAGCAACAAGAAGTACCTCCAGGAGATCTAGGAGCTGAATATGAAGACCCAGTGAAGTCAACCTGATCTGGTATTTAGCAGCACACATTACTAAGAGAAAATTAATGGTGGGTCATAAAAAAGGGATATCAGAGAAGCTAAACAATTATGATATTAAATGTTATATTTTTGTTTATTTGTTTCATTACCAGGGCACTCACAACAGCCAAGATTGTATCGCCGCAATTTCCCACCTGCTTCCCATCCCTGTGCATGTGTAAGCTCCTTACAAATGTTTAGCATAACTATTCCCACTGTGACTGAGAAAGATTGTTGTAGCTCCTCCTATCTACACTAAAAGATTTATTTTTGAGGGGCCCTTGCTTGCAAGAGAAGTTTGAAGATTCCGGAGGTTTAACATCTCTATATTCCGCTTCAGTTTTCAAACTAAGGCAGTGGGAGATTTTTCATACTAATGGGCATGCCTTTTGAGATTAGCCTCTTCACTTACCCACCAGAGTGTGGTCTAGGAAGCACCAATGTTTCTCATTCTCAGACTTGGGCCATTATACAAAGTAGCGGAGGTATGATGCTCTGTTAGTACAGCAGTAGATTTGGAATACCCAAACTACTCTTTTAGACAGGCTTAAACCCAGTTTTTGCTCAGGCTTGTGCTTCCTTGCACTCTCGATAAAATCAGTGCAGAATTGTTGTATCTGGATCAGGTGCCCGTGTTTGGCCTGAATGGTCAAAGCTTGACAGAGAAATATGATTTTGAATTGGATCATCATCTTGATTGAGGCTATGCATCGTAGACATGAGTGAGTGGTAAAGCCACTTCATCATTCTGGAGTTCTCAAATTAAGGGGGTAAGGGATGGGGAGTAGTAGACTTTGGCTGGCCTTGTGAGGAGCTCTCCTAGGTATCGGATGGCCATGGAGCTTCATTTGAATAAAGAGTGTTGTGAGAGCTAAGAAATGTTGTATCCTAGGATATTAATGCTCAATGTTTTTGATTTGTGCCCGTTTAATTTGGAATCAAGAACCACAAACATCAATGCAACTCCCTTGTCAACGGCTGCATCAAGTCCACTGGCTCTGACAGTAAGACCAAGATATCATCTGGAAATATAGGTAATTTGAACTCGTCTGCTCCTTGTTACGTTTTAATTTGTGCAAATCTTCTGGGTGAGTGGGCCCAGGTATAGCGTGAATAGTAGAAGAGATGCATGGCATCTCTTCCTTGCCATTTATACACTAAAGTTATCTTCAAAAAATGTGGGTCAAGGTCCCTAGCTTCCAAGGGTGCTTTGAGAAAGCTCTGGAATATCCTGACAAAGGCTTTTTCTGAGACCAATGGCAGAAGATTCACCCTCTAGCTTTTTTTGCTCACTAAATCAATAAGGATGACTACCTTTTTAGTACTGTCTTCTGGTTGTCTCCTTGATAAACCACCCAAAGTCTGAGTATATTATACGAGGCATCAACATCATTCAATCTCATGGCTAGGATTATCTAAAAAATACTGAAATCTACATTTAAAGGGGAGAGGGGCGGTATAAGCTGCATTCTTTCAGATTTTTATCTGGCGTCAACAGCAATGAATTCTCGTTTCAGCCACTGAAGAAGTGACCTATTCCATCAATGCAAAATTGTTATATAAATTATATACATTATTCAGAATGCCAATTAGCCCTGGCCAAAAGGATTTATGAAAAGGAAATGGTATCCGTCTGATCCTGGAACTTTGTGGAGCAGTAAGCTCTCAACTGCTTTAATTACCCATTCCAGAGTAACAAGAGCTCTCGAGGCCCTCCTTCTCCACTTCTAATATCCTTTCTAGGCTGACTTGCAACCTTCCCTGTCTGAGGGATTCACTGGTTCATTGGAATACAGTTGTTGATAATATTTGTGTAAAGCTGCCAACCTATCTGGCTCCTTTGTTAGTCTAGCATGCCCATTCCCTTTAATTACACAGATAAATCTTTGCGCTTGCCTTTTCTATCGTTTTGCCACCAGTAGCAGTCTTGCATTATTTCCCCCTCAGTTAACAGCCTTGAGGAAATCACAAACAACTCCCAGGCTTCATTTATCTGTTGTTGAGAAGAAAGTACTCTTTAATCTGGGACTGAATTGCTACTCTGATATTGGATCTCTCAGTAATTATTAATTGAGACAATAACTAGGGTCTCTTGTCAGGTTTATCTAACCACACCAGTTCAGGAAGGACCTCAAGACCTGGCTCTTCGGACGACCCCAGCACGCTACGAAGTCGCCCCGCTTAGCACCTTGAGACCCTTGCGGGTGAGTAGCTGCACTCTATAAACCTCTGACTGATTGGCACCTTAAGGTGTTAATCACTGGGGTATGGCCTGACAGTGTTGTCGCTCCATGTTCCACTATCTCCAAATGGGAACACAAGAAAGGGCCCCTCAAGTTTGTGTCTCTCTTGACGTAAATGTTGTGAGACGCAGAACAGTGTGAGTGATCTATTTCCCTTGAGTGATTCAAATTCCATGTATTCAGTAATCCAAAGTCAGCTTGCCCCCTTGGCCCTGCCCTGAGAGTACCACAGTTCCACATGTTTTACTCTATGAACATTGTCCCCCTTTTTTACAGAATGACCAAGAACATAGGAGAAAAAAAATTATGGAAGATGCCAATATCAAGGGCCACAATTGCTACAACCTCCATAGAAAAATATGCAAACCAGGGGACAAACATATTGGCATCAATAAACACAGTGAGTTATCATCAAAACAAATAACAAAATCACATAGAAATATATTAGAGAGTCTAAAGGGCACATGCATCATTGTTTTTGCGGTCGCAAAGGGGCGGATTCGCAGAATCTGCCCCTTTGCGACTCGTAATTTTGCATTTTGGATGCATCATCCCAAATGCAAAAATCACTATTTAAGTAATCGCAAAATTTGCGATTACTTAAATTGCAATTGCATTTAGGGAATCGCAAATTGCGATTCCCTAAATGCAATGCAACAAAAAAAAAAAAAAACAATTGCGATTTGGCTTTTAGGAAACGCAAATTACCATCAACTTAAAGTTGATGGTAATTTGCGAAAACTTTGAAAAATGCACAAAAGTGCATTTTTAAAGTTCTATGTTACACACAAACATGCCCTTGGGGCATGTGTGTGTGCAACATGTTTTTAATTGCACTTTCAGGGGTGCATCAGGGTGTCCTTTTGGCACCCTTGCACCCTTGAAATTGCATGCACAATTTGCCAGTACCTATTTAGTACTCGCACATTGCGCATGCAATTTCCATTGATTCCTATGGGCCTCTAGGCCATAGGAATGAATGGGAAGCCATTCCTTATTTGCGATTCGCAATTTGCGAGTCGCAAAGAAGGAATGTGTAGGAATCGCACATGTTTTTGCGATTCCTACATGCATAAGCAATTGCGATTCCTAAATTGCGATTTCTTAAACATAGCAATTTAGGAATCGCAATTCCTAAGTTTGATGCACGTGGCCCTTAGTTTCATACCTTCTAAAAAGAGCAAACATATATGAGATTGAAAAAGATATGAGATGTTTGTTTCAGAAAGGTTCAACTTAATAAATACTTTATGAATAAAGAAACATTAACCATGAAAATAAATCAGGATTAAAACAAACTTTTATTTTTGATCTATCCCTAGTAGAAGTGGGCAAGGAAGTAGCTATATTCGAGAAAGTAGTGAAAACCGGAGAAGAGAAGATCCTTCAATATATACCAAGAGACCCTGTAATTTAAATATGGAACAACAGAAAGCTCTTACGATATGGAGTCAAAATAGGATGATAATAGTAAAGCCAACAGATAAAGCGGGAGGACTTATAATTCTATAAGCAGAAGATTATGATTTGAGAAAGCAAAAGTAGTTGAATGTGAAAAAATGATGTTAAAAGTAACAATAATGCTCCAGAGACCCTGCTGTAGGTGTTCCATAGGTTCTCACTGGTTGTGTGAAGAGTGGACAGAACACTTTCGTCTAGGGGAGGGATTGTCTCACCGTGGGACCTATATGATTTCTGTGCTCTCATGTCCTTTGAGGAGATTATTCTTGCTTATTACCTACCTCCTAGGAAATGTTTGACCTATGCTGCACTAACCAAGACCATTACACTCACATGGGGCAGAGGAGAACCAACTGTAGACGGTTTTATGCATACACTCTAAGTAAGAGGGAATGGTAGCCACTTCATTACAATGGCATATAAGGCCATTAGGCTTATCAGACCTCTTTACAGTCAAATTGGGAGGAGGACCTAGGGGAGGAGATCACAGACTCAGAGTGGGCTCGATCAAGTGCAGCAGGTCTCAATGAATGCCTGTCTCAAGCTTACACAATTTAAATAGTATACTTGCAGGGCATGTAGCCGGAAGCAACCTTTGCCTCCTCCCGTTGGAACCAGGAGGGGCTGCCTTTGGCCATATGGTCTAGACATGTGGGGTTCTTAAATTCTGGTGAGGTGAGATTACTGGACATCTTACAAAATTTGCAGGCAGATGTGATCTGGGGTTGCCAAATGAATGCTTGCTGGGGCTCATGTCACAGCCTAAAGCCAGGAATCAAACAGCAAATTCATGCACCTAGCGTAGCTCTTGCAATTTGACAAATAGCAATGAACTGGAGATGCCTAGCAGCTTCAGACCTTGGTAGGTGTAAGACAGACTTGCATACATTTGCCAAGGCAAAAATGGATGCCAACTTCCACCCAACAGGTGGTGCGCCTAGCATTAGGTTGGTGCTGTACAGAAAATTCATACCGACCTCAAGACAGATAACAAGCACCCTTGATGATGAACAACATAGAAATTTATGATGGTGAATATTATTTTTATACTATGCGAAGCTGATCAGAATGTTCTGCAGAAATTGGTTTGACTGTGGTATAAGCATGGAGTTGACAATGTGCACCAAATGTCTCAATATTATCGTGTAATAAAGGGGTGCCAATAGCTGGATGAGAAAGGAGGTGGGTTTTGGGCAGGGGGACAGTTTCATGATTGTTTGCGGTTTTAAGAATTAGGCATGTGGGCTGCTCTGATTCTCAGATTGGCACTCAACTATTGGTTTCTCTGAAGTACACCATGCACACAGGTTGAGCAGCCATACTCTAGGGCTATTTCTTTGAAAACAGAAACTTTATTGTAATCAGGAAATCCTGATATGTTGCCCGTCTTTAGCAGTAGTTCTTAACATTTTGACTTCTGTGGACCCCCACTGAATCATTACTGGAATCTAGGGACCCCCACTAAGTCATTATTGAAAGCTAGGGACCAGCAGCCTAAGCAATTTCTATGAATTGAACTGCAAAATACATAAAAATACAAAAACAAGTAAAGAATTGCTCAAAAATTAAAATGTTTAGTTCAATTCACAAATATACAAAATGTTTTCACATTATCAATTTTGCTTCTTTATTTGTATATACTTTATTAATTTTATTATTTAATTTGGTAACACAGTTGTGGACCCACTGAGTAGGCCTCGCCGACCCCAGGGGTCCTCAGACCACAGACTAAGAGCCACTGGTCTATAGTGTTGTATGTTTGAATATGAAAACAATAGAGAACAATCGTTAAATAAAAAGTTTAGTATTAACAATATGCATTGTAATAATATATAGAGAGAAATCTATAGAACTATAGAAACAAAATAAGGAGCAAGAAACAAGGTATCTGAAAAATAGCAACCCAGCAAAACCAGCCATTTATGGGATTGTGAAGATCCATAAGAACCTCACTAATCCACCTACGAGGCATGTAGTTTCAAGAAAAACTTCAGCCACTCAATCCATCAGTAAATACACTGCTGTGTTTTTGAGACCCTTGGTAGCTAAGCACACATCTTACATAAAAGAAATGACTTGCATGACCTCAAATGTGGAGAGCCAACATTTTGACAGTAATGAAGAGATTCCACTTACTCTAGATAGAGGTCTTACATACTTATGTGTCCCAGGAGGATACCATTCAAGTGAGGTTCTTTAAAAAAAAAATCCACCTCTAGATGGGGTCAATACAGAATTCATATTTCAATAGACAGAATTTGTCCTTAAGAATAATATTTTTCTATACTAGGACCAGCTAGAAAGGAATTCAGCAAATTAGCACTGTGTGCATTTCATTTATATGTAGGCACTTTTGACGAAACACACAAATATAATGACATTTTGAGAATATCATGTGGCAAGCTTCATTGGGGATATCTTTTCTATTTTAAGAGATTTGGATAAACTGCTAGAATAATTCATAGTTTGGTTAAGTCGGAGAGACAAGACCTCAGGCTTATGACACATACTATCTAAGATAGCCACGATGCAGTAGCTCTGGACACAAAAAAATAAACAACTGTTGGGCAGATTAGAGGTAGAATTATTCACAAAACTATCAGATTGCAATACTTTATTGCAGTATGAAATTTAGCATCCAAGATGTGTAAAGATTATATCTATCGGACAATTACTTAGATTAAGGTGAAACTTACTATTTAAACATGGTGAAATATTGCAACATAAACTGTTTGAAAGAGAATTCCCCACAACAAATGGCACAACACACTTAGAAAATAGCTAGTGTCTGTAACAGAACATCTTCAACCCTAAAGGTAGGATGAAAGGATCAGAAAGGCTAGTTAGAGTTACAACATTCTCAAGTCTGAGTGGAAATCTGAAGAATTGGATTAAAACAAATTGTCAATTCTCAATTTTGAGATGGATAAAACATTTAAAAAACTGCTATTTGCACAGTGAAGAAATATAAAATGTGAGGAACTAACTAGTACACATATATGCACAAAGAGAGGCAAAAGGACAAAGAGAAACTTTATAATGGCTCTGCCATAGTTGGAAATTTTTGTTGTGGAACCTGTGGAATTTGTGATATGGACACCAAAGATAAGCAGGATTTAACAATGGCTTATCTTAGGACAAATGACTGTAGGACCAAGAGGAGGAGAAAAAGAGAATGAAAATTGAGAGAGCATTTTTTCATGTGCAGTTTTCAAACACATTAAACAGGTTTGAATATAAAAGAAGAATGGGACAGTATATTGTGACTATGCCCCAAATGTTCACTTTATGTTATGTTATGGCAGTTTATAAAGCGCCATGGTTACTACATTACGGAGTGTCCCCGCGCTGAATTCCATTCAGAGGCTGAGATCCTGAAGAGCATAAAGGAAAGAGATTCTAGGTAGGGACATTTTTCCTAAACAGCCAAGTTTTGAGTTGCTTTCTACAAGCTGCTTCTACTGGCTCCTGTCTGAGGTAAACGGGTAGGGAGTTCCACCTCTTAGCTGCCACGAACCTAAAAGAGGTGCCTCCAAAACGTTTCCTATTGAATTTGGGAATGCAGTCCAGTCCTGTTCCAGCTGATCTCAAGCTGCGCGTGTGTTGGTAGGAGTGTATCATGGGACGAAGATATTTCAGGCCATAGCCAATGGAGAATCTCCAAAGAGCTACCAGTTGGGACAAGTCTAGGGATGTTTAAGAGCATCCGAGCAGCCGCTTTTTGCACCCGCTGGAGCATATGTATGCTCCTCTTTGGTGCCCCCAGGTAGAGGACATTGCAATAGTCCAATCTGGATGTTATAAGCGCCTGTACCACTTTCTTCCTAGCATCGTCCGGGATGAGTCCTAAGATTTTTTTCAATATTTTTACAATCCCGAAACAGGAGCCTGTAAGAGCTGTAATCTGGCCAGAGCAGGATAGGGTTGAGTCAAACCAGACTCCCAGATTTTTAACTTTCTGACTCGGGGAAGGTGGAGATCCCAACAGGCTGGGCCACCATCTCGATGACCAGATGGAGGGTTGTTTTCCTACCTCTAGGATGTCTGTTTTGCTGGCATTAAGCCTAACGCAGCTATGTTTCATCCAATTAGGCCATGTCCTCCAGGAGGAGTTTGAAATCCTCAGCCGCTTTGCCATTGTCCTTGGCCAGGGTAAGGATCAGCTGCGTGTCATCTGCATATGACAACGTCTGCACCCCATGTTTGTTCAGTAGATCTGCCAGAGGACGCATATATAGGTTGAAAAGGGTCTGGCTCAAGGCGGAACCTTGAGGCACCCCCTGTTTCAGATGTTGAATAGACGAGACGTAAGGTTGCAGAGTAGTTTGAAAGGTACGGTCTTCCAAAAATCTTGCCAGCCAACCCAGAGCCAGGCCACCAATGCCAGCACGGTGCAGTCTGTCAGGTAGAAGACCATGGGAGACTGTATCAAAGGCAGCGCTTAGGTCAAGCATGATAAGGGCCGCTATTTGACCATCATCAGCAATTTTGTGTAATGATTCAGAGGCTAAAAGTAGTGCTGACTCCGTGCTGAAGAGGGGTCTGAAACCAGACTGTTTCTCATGGGGGGGGGGATCGTAATCCTCTACAAACTACATTATTTGTTGATTGCCAAACTTCTCAGCCACCTTTGCAAAGTAAGGGAGTAGTGAGATGGGTCTTAAATTCTCAGGCTGTAAAGGGTCTAGGTTAGGCTTTTTGAGCAGGGGAATTACCATGGTGTGCTTCCACTCTTTCGGAACTATGCCAGAGAAAAGCGACAGGTTGAGCAGCTCTGTTAGTACTGGGACAATGGCAGCATTGCCTTCATCCAAAATGGTTGGGGATGTGGGGTCTAGAGGGGATCCGGATTTGATTCTCAGCATGAGACTGTGCGTATCAGCCTCAGCGATGGGTTGTAATTTGAGGAATTTACCGATGGTGTCTGGCAGGGTATTGGAGAGAGATGCAGCATCTTAAAAGTCCTAGCACTCTCCGAGAGAGAGGTATAGATGCTATTCACTTTATTCACAAAAAATCCTGCAATTTGATCACAGCGCTCAGTAGAGGGAGGGATTATCGCTGTGGTACGTTCTAGGGAGGTCAGGGATTTAATTACCTGGAGAGCTCTCTGGTGGAGTTTTTGGAGTGTTCAATTTGAAGGGCATAATACTTTGCGCGGGTCCGCCTAAGATCCTTGTGATACTTTTTTAAGGCTGCCAGGCAGGTGGATTTATGACATTCGTGGAACTCTTTGCGCCATATTCGCTGTAACTTTTTGCATGACCTCTTTGTTTCCTGGAGTTCCTCTGAGAACCATGGTGCAGAGGGATTAGATCGCCTGCTAGTCATTGGCTTAGATGGTGCTGGTGTATCCAAGGCTAGATTAATTCACCCCTTAATCTGAGTATTAGCTGTCGATAGGCATTCTACGAGAGTTGGTCTGTGAGAATTTAAAACCTTCGTGAATGCAGAGGGTGTAATCCGTGCCCATTTGCGCGAGATAGGTTTAAAGGGCGGTACAATTTCCAGTGAGGGTTCCTTAGTTCCAAAGGGAATCAAGTGGTGGTCTGACCACACCACCGGGATGGGTTCGGCTACTGTTAGGAAAGGCGAGTTGGTAAAAATGGGGTCCAATAGATGGCCCAGTTCATGTGTAGGGACATTAACTAATTAATTAAGTGAGTTGGCACATACTCAGATCACCCATTAAGTTTTTCGTGATTGTTTTATCTATGTGAATGTTTAGGTCCCCTAAAACTGTGAAATTAGCGTATCTGACTGCGTAGTCCGGCATCATATCGGCTAGGCTTTTAACAAAAGTCGTAGCTGGACCCGGTGGATGATAGATTAGAAACCCAGTCAGTGTGATCTTACTGTTTAAGTTTAGGCTAAAAAAAGCTGCCTCAGAGTTTGAAATATTACTTGGTTGTAGCTGACAATGCAATTTGCTTTTAAAAATTATCGCTAGCCCTCCTCCTCGTGAGTGTTGAGCGGTCAAGGAAGAGTATAGCGTAATTAGGGGGCACTGCATCTAATAGATCAGGAGCCGATATTTCTGTTAGTCAGGTTTCAGTTTAAAAAAGGGCATCAGGTCGAAACTCCAAAATAAGATCTGCTATCTCTAGTTTATGTTTGGGTAACAATCGGCAATTGAGTAATAGGCATTGCTTCCTCCCATTGTCAAGTGGACAGGTCCCACCAGTAGAGGCCACTTTAAGACTATTTGTATGAATATAATTAGTATTGTGTTTGCTCTCCATTGTGAGGCGGTCTATTTGCAGTGTTACCAAGTCTGTTTTTTAATCTGTAGTCTGTCATTGGTGCTTATCAAGCAACAGGCAGAATCGCCTTCTAGAACTACAATTTGGGTAGGTCTGAGTTCATCAAGTGATCTGAGAAAAATAGGACTTCTGGGTATCAGTCAGTCAAAATCTTTATTCGGCTGTATGCCAGCCATAAAAGAATACATCATAAAAACATTTCATAGAAGGAACAACACAGTAAGATTGATAAAATACAGACAATAAGTAAAAACTCCATAGCGATGGCAATTACAGATATCCGGATAACAATCTTTTAAAGCAATTTGATCTCAGACAAAAAGCCATGATGCCTAATCATAGCAATATTTCAAACAAGGTAATGCCAAACGCAAAGATGTCATCTATAATCAGAATCCTTATAAGTGTCCATGTCATTTTCCAAAATTAATCACTGTCATGGTTTAGTTCCATATAAGGGAATCTTAAATCCTGAACGTAATAATATAATAAACATACAAAATAATCATTTTCCAACAGTATTCCGGTGCCGAACAGCCGCGGAAATATACTTATAAACCATTAGACAAATGAATTCATCTTTTAAAAGCAGGAGATGATGTAGCGCAGCCCGACACTTTCTAATATTTAAAAAACATAAAAGCGGTTTTAAAAAGGCACGTCTTGGTTTAGTATAAAGTTTACAAAAAAACAAAATGGAAAGTACTCTGGACTGACTTTGAATCACATGGACACAAATCCAAGTTGGCATCGCACTGCGCATCACGTGGGTATGAAACCAATAAATGGGAAGTGCCCATCCTGAACCTTATCAAATAAAACATTTTAGCGTGGCTGAAATAAAAAGTGAGGTAGGGCTCAATACCTAGAGAGCAAACTAACAATGAGTGGTCAACGACCCTTTTTTTTGCCCTCTCCATGTTGTCTCTAACCAGATAGGAATGAGTTAAAAATTCTCTTTTCATCCTTGCTCTTGATATTTTGGCTATGTTTCCAGGATTGGCAAGGCAATCTAGCAAACCCAATTTCCCCAGCTGGTCATTAATATTAGTAATCCAAGGGATTTTTTTAACACAATCCAATTTTAAACAATCTAAAATGACAGCACGGTTCAGAACTGCTTCTTCTTTCACCCAGATGTTATGCCATAACAATAAAGGAGCTAGTTGTATGCGAAAAGACAACGGGGTCACGCCAAGTTCACTGTGACAGATGGTGGTGGCAGTACTTTTAGGGACTGTCAACAATCGTTTCATGAACGTGTTCTCAGCTCTTTGTAGGCTCTTTATATTACAAAAGCCCCAAACTCCAGCACCATACAGAGTGTCAGCACACGTATGGGCTTTATAGATATCAATGATGGCTTTAACGGGCCAAGAGCCTAACTTTTTGGTAAATCTGAAGATAGCCTCCACATTTTGGTTAAAACCCCTAGTCTTTGCCTCAACTAAATGGCACCAGGAACTTTTTTGATCGAAAGGAATCCCTAAATAGGTGAAGGTCGGCACGTAAGACAATTTTTCATTCTTTATGTAGCATGTCTTTGAAGTCTTGGGGGATTTACCCACCACCATAATGTGAGATTTCGCTATGTTAGTTTTTAAACCAAGATCATTCATGAAATTGTTAGAACTAGTTAAAAGCCTCTGTAGCCCCACCCCGATTCTGGACATTAATACACACTCGTCCACGTATAGCAATGCTGGCAGGGACCTACGACCTACCAGAGGGGCATCCACATTCCCATTTTTAATTTGGCTTTCTAAGTCATTTATATATAAGCAAAATAAAAAAGGGGCAAGGACGCAACCCTGACGGACCCCGCGGTCCATCCTTATAGGGGCAGTAAGTTCACCACCTGCTCCATATCGAACTCTCCCAGTCACATCATGTTGCATTGCTGCTAAAAAATGCACAATGGGCGGTTCAATGCCCATGGCCAGCATCTTCTCCCAGAGCCTTCCTCTCTGCACCCAGTCAAAGGCAGACGTCAAGTCCATGAACCCAAGGTAGAGAGATCCAGGCTTGGCTAGAGTCTATTTGCCTATGACCAGGTGCAGGTTGAGGCACTGTTCAACCGTGCCCAGGCCTCTCCTGAAACCATATTGAATGTCAGAAAAACTCTCACTTTCTGTTACCCAAGCCTCCAGCCTCTCCAATATTACTCGGCCCATAATCTTGCAAGAGCAATCAATTAAAGATATGGGCCGGTAACATTTGGGGTCCGACCTGTCCCCCTTTTTAAAAATGGGAACTATTGTCACCACCCTCCATGATTCAGGGGGGCCCTGGACCACATAGCATTTAAATATATTTGTTAACAGCGGGAGCCACAGAGGAATATTGGCTAAAAACAAGTCCACGGGGATACCGTCAGGGCCTGAGACCTTGTTCTTCACAGTCTGAGATAAGGCCCTTTCCACCTCGTCAAGTGTCGGGGGTGCCAAGGTTGATGCCCCATATTGAAAATTAGTGCTGGAGTGTAGGTCGCTATCAATTTTATAAAGGCCAGAAAAATGATCTACCCAAGTATCGGGCATAATTGTAACATCGATACTTCCATTATTAGTGCCATTAAAATACTCCTGGTTAACAGTTTGCCAGAATAGTTTAGAGTCTTTACTCTGGCAGGCTACATGAAGTTGTTCCCAGGCATCTTATCTAATTTCTAGCTTGCGTTTCTCCAACGCCTGCTTATATTCAAGTCGTGACTGTCTTACCTCAGGTATATTTCGGGGTTTAACTTTTAAAATCTTAATTAATTTATTGTGTAAGTGTGTACATTGACTATTAAATCACCTTTTGTTTCTCCGTGGTCTGTCACTTTGTTTCTTAGTCAGTACCACCTTTATTGTCTCGGTTATAGCCTTGAAAGATGTTATCATGACTTGAGGGTTTATGCTGTCTTCCAGGCAGGTCAAAACTTGATTTAGATTAGTTTTTATAATCTGGTGTAAGACAAAATCAGGATCTAAAGTGGACCACTTCCGTAATAACCCCTTGTTTTTGTCATGGGTTAATGGGGATGATCTAACAGATATGGTTAGATCATCTGATTGACTCCCCAAGGTTAATGGGTAATAATCACTAAAACAGATTTTGTGATAGTGAAAGTCACAAGCTGCGTTTTAAAATAGTCAGACAAGGCAATGAAATCATTAAAGTGCCTTGACATTTCCCAACATAAGATACTAAATCTAGGCCTTCTGTTTCAATAAGATCAACAGTTAAAAAAAGAGAACATTTTGACAATGAGTTAAAAATATTCCCACAAGGATTATGATAGAAATGACAGCCACCATCAGTATCCCCAGCTAATAAATGACATACAGATTGTTTTGAAAAGGGGCATAATTTACAATTAAAATCACCTCCCCAGGATACCACAAAATCCATGTTTATCTCCTCAATATGTCTTGATAATGCAGTTTCCAGTTCTTGAGCGATACTAATATTTGTGGTATTGAAATTATTATGATAAATTTACAAGAACCAGAGTCAAGTTTTTCCTGGGCAAGATGTTAGCAATCTGAAAATGTGGTGAATCAAGCTGGAATTTTCCTATTCTACCATTCAATGTCGTGGAAACCAAAGTTAATAGTCCCCCTTTATCATGTCCACCTAGGGAGGCTTTAGCTGGCGTGTGGATGGAGTGAAAGCCATTTATATGTGCAATGTCTCGCATCCAAGTTTCCTGTAGACATACTATGCTATATTTTCCAATAAAAGCAGCCCATTCTTTAGATTCTAGTTTAGTCAGCAGTCCGGCAATATTCCAAAAAAGACTGCCATGCACTGACTTGTTAGTTTTGCTGCTATGCCTTCTCTCTATGCATCCAGGGGCTACAACACAGCCATCTTTAGGTGCCGTTTCAGTTAATGGTGCAAGTGGATCCAACCCACCCGGCGATAATCCGTTACATGGTCCTAAAAAAATCTCTGGTAGATCAGAAAGAGTAGGCTGGCTGTCTTGGGCCTAATAGGAAGGATTAAATTATCCCAACCACACCCATAAACAGAAAGTAACTCTCCTTGCAACTTGGCATCAAAAGTTGATGAGGGATTCACTAAAGAAACAAAAAGATTGGCACTGCCTATCCCAGACATGGGAAGAGATGTTAAGTTATCTGTCCCACTTTTCTGGACCTGAGGGGGTGTATGCATTGGGTCTAATTCATTTCCACCAGACACACCCAGTACCTGAGAGTTCAATCAGTCCACATAATCTAAAGGAGAGAAATAATTAAAAGTTGGTATAGCAAATGCAGGCGGCAGTTTGGCAGATAAGGGAACAGGCCCAGGTCCTCTATTTGTCAACGGTTTGTAGAAGTACCCTAATGGTACTGCTTCGATGGGGCCCTTTGCATTATTACCCCAGGAAAGCCTGTCCATAAACCAACGCACTAGAGACCTGTTCCTGAAGTTGACAACAACACAGTCACCTATTTCAGTTTTTGCCTGTGAACCCACCCATGAAACACGTTCAACATTATTTATATTGTGGTGCAAATCGTCACTTCTTGGCCAATCCACTGCTTTTGCCAGCCAATGTACTATTTTATTCTTAAGCTGCTTCCAGTCTTCTTCCTTATTGGTTGGCAAGAGAGGGACATTTTTAAGGACAATGACATATGGAGTAGCTTCAGGGGGGAGGTGAAGTATTCTCTCAGCGTCTTTTCGAATGCCCGCTGTACGTGTGTTATGCTGGTTGTCGGTAGAATTTGGCCCACCAGTCTCCCTTTGCGAAGATGTTGCACCTGTACGGCCAACACCTATCATATTGGTGTTTATTGTTGGCAGTGCGACTTGTTGTGTTACAGTCTGAGGAATCTGAGGGGTATTACTAGGACGATCTTGAGCTGGGGGTACCAGGAGAAGAGATGCTGCCTGGGGTGTGTCAAGATTAGAATTGGTGATGGGATTCAAAACAGTGCCCGGGCCAGAGGTCATCTTTGAAACACTAGAACCGATTAATATTTTTAAAGACACATCGATGCTGTTTAACACCCCTACAAGAGGTTCAAGAATTGACTTAATGATAACCTCCAACGAGCTGGTGAGATGTATAAAAGGTACAGAATCATCTGTGGACTCAGCATCCTTTGGGCCCATAACGGTAGCAGTAACAGTTTCTGAAGCTTGAGCCCTTGGTGCTCTCCTTGGGAGAGGCGCCACAATTTTATTTCGTGTTGTCAGGGGCAGTGCGTCTTTCTTGGCCTTACCACATGCCTTTGATTTTTTAGATGGTGGAGGGCATAAAGTATCCAAGAACCCCCCCTGTTGGCTGATGCTAATGTTAGTTACATTCCTGCGTTTATTCGTGCCATTTGATGCCGGGGCCCCTGTTTCTTGATCTTTACTTTTATGGTTACCATCACCACCACCACCAGCGTGCTCCTCTGCAAGATCAGGCTCAGGGTCAATCTCCGTTGATACGCCGTTAGCTAAGGCTCTTTGTGTTGCCCCCAGTCTCTCCTCTACAGACTCAATTTCACTTGTCATTGCCCCCATTGCGGTTGTCAAAAAGCTGGTAATTGATGTAGTTAAAGGGTGACCCTTTGCAGAGGGCATGACGGTTTTACGCTTCCCCATCTCCTTACCTTAGAATGGGGTGTCCCAGCAGTCTGCCTTTGGTGATGCAACGACCCTTATATCCTGCATAAATAGCCAAGGGACCTGGCCCAGCTCAGCCTTGTCCAGTCGCGGGTGGACGCAGCCGGACCCGCACTTGGCCCGGGCACGCCTGCGTGCGTCCCGCGCTGCGGGACCCCGCAGCCGCTTATATGCGCCACCCGGCGCTGCCAATGCGCGTCGGCGCCTCCCAGCGCTCAGACTGCTGGGAGATGTGGTCCCGTTGGACCCGCCGGTTCGAGCAAAGTGTCCCGTGCAAAATAAAGTGCTTGGTGCCTCGTTGCTGGCAAGTAGTGTCAAGCGCTCCCACCCCGCGGGAGCCCGCAGCCGCTTCTATGCGCCACCTGGCGCTACCAATGCTCGTCGGCGCCTTCCGGCGCTCAGACTGCTGGGAGATGTGGTCCCGTTGGACCCGCCAGTCCGAGCAAAGTGTCCCGTGCAAAATAAAGTGCTTGGTGCCTCGTTGCTGGCAAGTAGTGTCAAGTGCTTCTGGGTATATAAAGACACCAAGGAAGAACCTCTGTTCAACCCTGTAGTTACTTGGCATTGACTGCTTCATATCATTGCTAACAATAGGTAAAAATAGGGGGATCTTGCTCTATGCAATAATGGGGCATATATACTGATAAAAAAATGTGTTTGATTTTATTACGGAAAACTATACTTAGTGTATAACAGCATTTGCCAGCTAAAGAGTTGGCTGTGAGCAGAAAGACTGCAACCAGTGCATATTCTGGAGAAAGAAAACAGGTCCAGGTTTTCATATAAAAATGAAGTAGTATATACCAGTAGTGACTGAATGTGGGAATTATATTTAGTCCAATCTGACTTTATGTTGGTATTTCCAATATGCAGCCCCACACACACCATATACACATAATAAAAGTTATAAGTACCGAATAAAATGTGGTGTTTAATTGTGAAGATATTTTAAGTAAGTGAAGGTAGTTTGTTGACTAACATTATTAGTAATGGGCATTTACTTTTAGTTTTTGTAGTAGTGTATGTTTATAAAGAGGTTTTTGCAGTGAGTGACTGGGTCACATTTCTGAAGAGACTAGAACAAAATAATATACCAGAGGAAGACACCACAAAATAAGTGGAGAGTTCATGAAAAATAATGGAAATAGGGGGAAATGTAAAAAATAAATAATACTCAAAATTACGTAGGACGTATGAACTCTTAAAATATTGGCTAGGAGAAACGCTATTTTTTATATGAACCACCTATTAAAAATAATCCTTAATACATGGGTATCTTCTACAATGCTGCATAACGAGCAAGGGACCTGTTGATTATAGATGTGGTAGGATGATAAACTTAACACCAAAATGTCATGTTAAGACTGAAGATGCCATTGTACATTGCAGGCACCATTGTAAGTTAGCTAGGTTAGTCTCCCTTAGTACCGACCTCTGCGTCGAGGTATGGGTAGAGATATAAAATCCATCTGCATCTCCAAGATAGTTTCAATTTATAATGGGGAGTAACTGCCAGTGAACTCCCCTCACCACAACTAACAGCAAATAAGTTCTCTATTTTCTCCCTTTACTCCCATATTGAACTACCACGGTCTTCCAGGACATTGCAATACCTCCTTTCTTCTTCTGGTTTCTCCTCTCTCCTTCCTCGACCCATCCCAAGTTGTCACCTCTTTTGCCTGTGGGTTTCAAGAGGCCACCAAGAGCACACATACATGCTTCCTTATCTCACTCACTGTCTTCATCAGATGATTTCAATTGTTTAGAGGTTGCTCTGAAGACAGCACGATTAGCTCTGTGGAGCTAGTCAGTGAAGCCTTCCTTTCTCTGGTAGTATCTGCTAGGCTTGGTCATGTTCCCCTTTTCCGTCTCAAGACTTGCATCCATTTCTGTCTTTGGGGTTCTGGGTATTGTTCCTATGAGGGGTTCCCTGGTTTGTTTCTTTTTTCTGACTGTTCCTCCATCGTGTGACTATTATTCTTTGCTTACGTCCATTAAATTTGTCTGCTGCATTTTCCAATGCCACTAGAATATTAAGCACATTGGGTGGTAGAAATTAGTTACCGGGCAGAATGCCCTTCTGTTTCGCACTATAATGGTCACTAGATCTTAGAACAGGTGAATAAAGTACCACTCAAAAGAGAAATCTGCTCTCCTTCTAACCAATGCCATATTTTCCTTTTACTGGAAGTGGTGTACCCTTGTTAATGTGTCAGGGGGTATCCTGAGAGGAAGCAGCTGCTGTAATGCGAGTCTTGTCTATTTCAATTGCCTCTAACTCTTCCAATTAGAGGAGGCTTTTGATCATCCTTTGGACATATTCCTCAAAGTTTCTGATTTCAGCCTCCTGCGTCACCCCTGGATTCTCATATTGTTTTGCTATTTTTGAGATCTCCCATGTATCCCTCAAGCATGACATTCTGCTCCGGCAATGACAAGACTGCCTTCCTCAAGAAATACACTTTTTCGTATGTTGGCACTCGATTCTATCAGGGAAGGCACATGCTCTACCAGGGCATTGAATTCATCTCTTGCCCCTCTCTTTCATGATGGGAGCTTCAACATTTACGTGCCTAGTGAGTCAGGGCAGGTTGTTGTTGATTCAGCTTGTGTGTTCTTTTGTTGTACATCAGTTTTTGTGGTGTAGGTTTCAGGGGCATTTCTTTTAATGATTGACCCCTCTTTGAACCTGGAGGAGGCTAAGTGGCTCCTCAGAACTGTCATCCGAGGGGGTGTCAAGCCCAAAGACTTCTACTGTTTACTTGGCACTAGTTGCATTAGGCTTACCAGAAAAAGCTCTCATGATTGGGACTGCAGTTCTACTCAAAGAATTATTTGTAGGTAGTATTGAGGGGTCCAAGTGTTCTCAACTAGCTCTCCACTTAGTGTCTCTTTTAAGGAAATGGGTCCCATAGCAACTTAATCAAATAGGTTGCTAGGTGGCTCACGCACCTAGTGCTTCAACTCCTTTTCCTTTCAGACTGTCTAGGATGGTATGAAAAGCATTGTATGAATTTGCTCATGTGAGTGTAACTGTAACCTTCTTTAGCCATGTATTCTTTCTCATGCTAACTGTGCCCACAGGAGGTACTCCACTGGGACACTGGAGTGCCCGCAAATCTGACTGTCTAGGCGTAAAACAAGTGAACGGCGTGCTTAACCGAAACTTGTTTATATAGTTGTTAATAGTGAAGGTCATTCTCCTGTTTTCATGATCTCAACCAGGCACCTGTTCATATTCTTTCTGTGAAGCTGCATCCTTTCACCAATACAGTAAACTTGTGTGCAGTTGAGTACAAATTAGGGTCTGCCTGTATTTGTCAAGCTTGTCCTTGCTGATGATTTAAATGGGTTCTGTAGTTGGCCTACTCTGTGATTCAAAGATCAATAATTTAATTTTTGTCAATAAACCCTTCCAGACTGAGTACCTTGCAAGGAGATTTCTTTAACAATGAGGATCCTACTAGAGTGTATTTTTCCTCAGTTGTGTGGGGCCCTCCTCCAGGTCTTAGTCGACATGCAATTCTGGGCTACCCTCTGGCTCCTTCTGAATCAAAGTGAGCCACCAAGGTGGAGAGCCTTCCTCTAGCTTCAGGAAGAGTTGGCACCAATGCAGAGACCCACATAAAAAAAATGTAAGTAATGTGTTGAGGTCCAGGCTTTGTCAGGTGGTGCACCCCTTGATGTCCTTTTAAAGGGAATGGGTCCTGCAAAAGTTTGATCCTGCAAGTGGGACCAGCCACACCTAGTTGTCTAACTAGGACTCTTTATAGATTCTGAGAAAGAGTGCCCCCTACAGACGTCTCTTGCACGATTGTAGAGGGCCACCCCCAGGTCCTACTACTTGAGCAACTTTTATTTTTCCTCTGGTTCATTCTGTAACCAAGTGTGCCACTAAAGTCCAGTGCCTCTGACTCGACCCAGGCCCATGTAAGCCTCTCCAGTATCATCCCTTGTCATGATCCTGTAATCGGGTCCCTCACTTTAGTAGATGCGTCTTATGCTTCCTACTATAGGCTGCCTTAAATCCAGCTCTTGTTGTTGCCCTGGTTAAGTACCCCGCTCATTTGCTGACGTATTTCTGACCCAGAGAGCACCAGTCTCTGCAGTAGTGTACCCTCTCAGGTCTATGTTCAAGGTGCTTATTTGCTGGTGATCCACTAATCAGAGAGGCGATGCCACGTCTGCCTATCTTCGGATCTCCCTTGCTCGGTCATAGTTAGCTATCTGGGGGTGATGTGCACAAGCCTGGCTCCTGGGCTGAGCCTCCAGGTTTATTCAGATGCCACCTGCAAAGTTGGTGTATTGTTAATGCTCCGCCCTGGGCCTCCATCAGGGAACTCAATGCACCACTCGCGGTACACCCATATATGTCTCTTCAGTGACCAGGATTCCCAGTCTTACCCCTCACCAGCTGGGTCTGCTTGCTAGAGAGTAGGGATAGAGATTGCATCCTACTCCTCTGCCATCATGGCCACGACCCCTGCCCTCTGTGTATGTTTAAATTACACTAGTACCCTAAAAAGGGTGGTCAGGCACCAGAATAGAAGACTGAGTTTAAAAGGATATTAGTGCTGTTGGAAAAGCCAGTTTTTCCAGACCTTTTTGAAAAGACAGATGATACTGTTCAGAATGTACGTAAAAAGAATGATTATTCCAATGCCTAGCTACAAGGTAAGAGAAAGATCAGCCACCAAGAAAGCTACAGCAGAAAAGTGAGAAGCTTTACATCCGACGTCAAGGCCCTGGCAGAGGAATATGGAATCACATGTTGTTGAATGAAACCATGAGCCTTTTATGGCAGGGCTTGATGGCAGATGATAAGCAATATAAAAATGGAATGTTTGGCCACTATAAGCCAGTGAAGGGCTGTGCGATAGGGGTTAACAGATGACCAAGCTGAGAGCTCTAATAGACTCCTATGTGCCATGTTGTGCATATGCTGCAGTTTTTGGATGGTAGGAAGGTCTAGACACAGTGAATTTCCATAATCAATAGGGAAGAAAATTAAGGCTTGGAGCTTTTCTGTAGTGAAATACGTGGAGACCCAGTTGGAGGTACAAGAGCGAAGCCAAGTATTGTCAATGCAAAGAGTAATGTAGGGGATTCACAACAGTGAATGACTCAGATGTTACGAAAAATGAAAATCAAGGGTAGGTGATCAATTTCAACTGTAGTGATAAATTTAGACATGTGGGGGGGAAAGGAATCTATACATAATGGTCTGAACTCAAGTAGGATAGAATTAATAATACTGAGTGGCAAGAGCTATAAATTGCAATATTTGAAAGCAAATGGTGCTTTGAGAAAAAAAGTAGTAGAGACATAGTCAGTAACAGGAGGGGGAAGACATGTAAGCCAAATTCATAGAACTCTTCTAATCACCAATATTTTTACATCTTGGCATGCTTAGATCCGGGAAGTTTGATTAAGATTACCTATAATCATGTTTTAGAGAGGTTAAAGGGTAAAAATTAATGGTGCTTCCAATGGGAATTTTTTCAATTCGTTTAGTAGTTCCAGTGAACACAGCTTTTTGTAGTCTTTACCTGCACATTTATAAATTTCATGCTTAGAAAAATTGAGTTGTTGGCTGAGAAGTGGTTTAACCCTGGTCAACCAACAGCCATGATCTCCGTGAGGGTGAAGCACAAAAGTCACTAAATTAACCTGTGCGTAACCCTATAGTAGCATAGCACAAAAGCAGTCAGACAACTTACAGGCTATGTGTAAAGAATTTGTGCAGCACTCAAACAGTAATAAAGGGAAAA
The DNA here is from genome assembly GCA_963921515.1 of Calotriton arnoldi. Taxonomy (NCBI): domain Eukaryota; kingdom Metazoa; phylum Chordata; class Amphibia; order Caudata; family Salamandridae; genus Calotriton; species Calotriton arnoldi. Next base: position 890,423 of record CAWUFW010002141.1, on the reverse strand, counting down.
CACAACACGAGTAAATCCCACAGCAACTTAGAAAAATAGAGTACATTTTAATAACATATTTGATACCAAAATGAAAAAAATCCAATCAGTAGAACCAGAGTTAGGAATGTTTCCAAATTTAACGAAAAATCTAGTATCTAAAAGATCAAAGCGCCAACTGAGGACATCTAGACATGCGAGACTGGGTCAAAGTATAAAAAATATGGCCAACCCCGATGGAGCGGGAGTCTGATACAAGAAGTAGATTGGGCCCGGTTGGCACTCACCTTCGGACTTAGAGGAAATTTCAACAACAAAATCTCACAGAAGGTAGAAGTTCGACAGGGCATGGCTGCCGCGGTGTCCAAGGAGGAGGTGTTGTTAGGGAGCTGCTGGACGTAGTCACGGTGAAGATTTCCTCGTTCAGACTTAGCCTTTTTTTTTTAGCAAGGCTGGAAGCTTTAGCCCACGAGCGCTCCACAAGGCTTTGAGAACCCTTCTCAGAAGGCCCGCTGAACAGGATTGCTGCTGCAGGGAAGAACGTAACAGGGATCTGCCACAAATTCAAGCCGACCAGAGGCGAACCTTCAGCGGGTAGAGGAGCAGGTTGGTCCCGGTCTCCTCTCAGTTCATAGAGCAGTTTTAGCCAAAAAATGTCAAAGTCCCAAGTTTTGGGTTTTGGCTATCTGGGGCCCTTTGCCACCACTTCTAAGGGTCCAGGACTGAAGGGGCATAATTTGGAGGATCAACACTCACTGAGGCTGGGTCCAGGTGTGGGTTCAAGAAGGTTGGAGCCTTTTCTGTCCCCTAGGCTCTGATCAGGAGGCCAGCCAACTAGCCCTTAGAGTCGGTCTGGTAGTCTTAGGTTCAAAAGCTGGAACCGGACTCAAACACCAGGGCAGACCTCTGAGGGTTCAAGGCTTCAGGCAGCAAAGCAGTCCTTCCAGGTGCAGCAAAGCCGCCTTCTGAAGTACACAGCAGGCAACAGCAGAAACTGTGTATAAAAACATAAAAATGGGTAAACAATATCATAGGGAACTCAAAGGAACAATGGCAAGACTTCAATGGGTTTGCAGAGAATGCTTACCCCCAAGGCTGACTAAGCAAAGCAATGCTCGAGTAGAGGTGCAAGGCACCATGATGGGTGCTTAACCAATAATAGTACAGTTACAGGAAACTGAATGTGGACCGCCCCAAGCCTCGTTTTGGCCATTCATCAGTGTCAAAAGGAAGAACACCACTGTGTCTTCCAACTGCCATTTACAGAGCGATGGTGCCTTGTGCTTCGATCGCAGAATCCTTCTGACCATGTGGTGCACGCGCAGTTTGCTGCAAGCGTCCTATTATTGGTTAGACACCCATCACGGCACCTTACACCTCTACTCAAGCATTGCCTTGTTTAGTCAGCATCCTCACCTTGAGGGTAAGCATTCTCCGCAAACCCACTGAAGTCTTGCCATTGTTTCCCTATGATATTGTGAAGCCACTGCAAATCTTGCAATTGTTTCTTTGAGTTCTCTATGATATTGTTTACTCATTTTTATGTTTTTTTACCCAGTTCCCGCCCAAGGTGGACCCATGTGAGTGTCCTTCCCCTTTCTGCTGGGCACTTTAGTTGGTGTGCACACTGTTTGAAGTATCTTAGATTCCATCAGGAACGGTGTCAGTTATTAATTGTTTTGACACACTTTTTAATATCACAGTATGGAGTAGTCATTCTGTGTTTATAGGTCGAGCCTAGCGTTGCAGCGCATGCGCTGCTCACTCTGCGAGGCATGTTTAGTAGGGTTAGATGTTGAAGTGGCGTGGAAGCCCCGCCCATATTTTTCATTGGCTGTTGTCATTGTCCATGGTAAACGCTGGCTTCCGATTCAATATGAGGCTTCTTAGTCCCGCCTTGTTACCGCCCTGTCTCCTTTTGTGACCGCCCATCAGGACTGGATCTTTTACTTGCAGCGTTAGACTGTCACCTTCATTATTCGGTAAGTACTATGTTTTTTCAGTAGCCTTTGGCAATGGCGTAATCAGGGCACGCTTTTATTATAGCGGCCGCTTTTTCAAACATCCCCCTCCGTCGGAACCGGAAGAAGGCATTGCTCGAGGACACGTCCTCGTGGCACCTCGCGGATCATTGTTTAGGGTTCAGTGGATGGTATTTCCGGAACACCCATCCTCTTCGGAGCTCCGACTGATGGAAACTACAAAGGGTTAACTCGACCCTAAATGGCGGATTAGGAGATTCCTCGTGAGTGTTTGAAGATTTTTAAACCCATTTGTATATAGTCAGGCTGAACCTCTTCCCACGGGATGAGGTCTGGCTGATGTCTGAAATCTGAGCCCCACTCAGCCTGGCATTGACGGAGGAAGGCTTGCTGCTACCTGTGCGTGACTCACTTCTGTACTGGCAGCATGGACCGGACTGTGTGGGCCCTGATGCTGCTCGCCTGCCTCCAGCTACTGGGCACCAGCTCCGTACCTAAAGGTAACGTAACCTGGGCAATGCACCTGAGATATATATAAAGTGCTTAATACTAGTGTTGCAACCTGCTTTGACTATCTCCCTTGTTTTGCGGACGTGGGAGCTAAAGCCCAGTGTGATAAAGCAATTTGCCCAGGATCACACGGGACACAGCCTGGATTACAGCCCAAGCAATCTGGTTCCACATCAACAGTTTATCTGTTAGGCAGTTTGCTCTGACCTACTCGCGCGCTGCAAAGGATTGTTTTGGTGATTTATAGAGACCGCTGTGCACTTTGCGGTTTCTAGCCGTCACATGAGTAAAGTAAATGATTTTCATTATTTATTTTGCATAGAGCTAAACGGGACTGGAAGACTCTTCAAAGCACTTTCTGGGCGGGGCAACGCTGGGATAACACACTGATAAATATTTTGAGATGAATGCGTACATCTTCCTTGGTTGCAGAGTAATTTATATGAGAAAAACCTTTTATATTTTATTAAAAGGAATACGCCTATTTTGACCAGTAGGTTTCCAACAAAACGACATTATTATCGGGAATCTCTAGGGAGGGGCCAAAAATGAATGGGCATACCATCTAAACTGGTGTCTCAATTATCTGAGCTGCTTTGAGGCACAATAGTGCTGCGTGTGACAAACTGAAACTTTAAAAATCTTAAACAAACTACCCCTTGTCTGTCTCATCTCACCTGCCACAATTCCAGAGTCTAAATTTTTCAAGGCGCTACAAGCAATTCTGTGCTGTGTTCCGAGCTTTATGCTACAGCACGGTGACCCTCCGCGAACTTCAATGCGAGCCTTCTTCAGGCAAAGCTGCATGCTCTTATCCGATGCGATGTTTCGCTTCGGGTTTATAGTGTCTTACAGCCCGCTTCAAAGCGCTCCTAATGTTTACCAGATACTTTAGATCTGGAGCACGGAGGTACATTGAATTGCCTAAGATCATAGGCATGGCCCTGTGGTTAAATCAGTATTGGTTCAGGACATCCCGTTTCCAATCCTGGCTACCCCAGTTGACCAACAAGTGTGATCTTTGGCAAAGGAACACAACCTGCAAAAGTAACCATAAGTAGTCTTAATAAGTAGCTTTGGTCCATGTTCAGCCGACGTTGTAGCGCTATGAAAGAGACTGGAGTCCGCTCTTTAGTGCCATATATAACAAGCATTTGCAATGCAATAGGTCTCGCATTTACGTGAGTTTGAGCTAATGACATTGTAAATGACAATGCCTTTTATTTTTGGTTTTAAAACATAAATAAAAGGCATTGTCATTTACAATGCCAATAGCGTACATGCGAGACCTATTGCATTGCAAATGCTTGTTTTATTTCTTAGGTGTCCCCACATTCTGTAGGTCCTGATGAGACCCCATATTGTACAGGGGTCGAAACGTCATCGAGACACACAAACCAGCTACCCTATGACTTTGATTGATACAAGTGCTCGATTTCATTAATTTTTCGATGTGGTTATTTGATACAGTTTTGGAAACATATGAATTCTTTGTGTATGTTGTCTGTATAATTGTAATGCCTTTTATTGTTTTTTTTTGTTCCGTTGTTCACATGGGATGCATGCCATATTACGCACCTATATTTAAGAAAATACAAATAATTTTCAACATAACTAAAGTATGCTTATTCTTTCTCTATTGCATCCTTGAACAGTACAATTGTATTGTCATTGAGTTTGTTTTTGCATTGTTTATCCGCTGTTCTTTTGATATTGTTTAATGCCCTGGTTCTTACTGAGTAGGGCTACCCTTATTTTGTTTTATAATCAGGCCCACTAGTATCATTTAATTTACAGGCCCAGGGTATATATATGGTGTACCTTTTTACTAGGGACTCATAAGTAAATTAAATATGCCAATGAGGTGTAAACCAATCTTACCATGTTTTCGGGAATAAGCTTTAGCACGTTAGCACTGGTCAGCAGTGGTCAAGTGCACAGAGCCCACATTCAGCAAAATAGGAGAGTTAAGACAAAGGTCAAGGGGAAGACCACCCAAAGGTTGATAAGTCTAACAATGCTCATTGAAGCATAACGTTTTTCTGTTCTGGTGTTGGATTTAGTGCAATTAATGTTAACAGGATTTGGCCAAATGAGGATTCAAGCTACTGTGGGTAATGGGGCTAAGGGAGGGAGAGCTGGTAATATGATGTCAATTACAAGTAGGCCTGGGCGGTGAACTTCGCTCCGTTCGCAGAGTTTGCGGAGTTTTCTGCACTCCGCGGAGCTCGTGGAGTGCAGAAAACTCCGCTTTGCGATGTGCAGCAGGGTTTTTTCCCCGCTCGCGATCGCAAACGGTAAGTTCGCGAGCGCGAGCTGCCGCTCGGGTAGAATTTCTACCCGAGCGGCAGGAATACCAGCACAAACTGCAGTTCGCACTGCACTCCGCCACTCGCGGAACTTCACGGAGTTCCGCGTAGCAAAACTCCGCGAACTACGCCCAGGCCTGCTTACAAGGAGTAAACAGCTGAGTCAACTGCCAAAGACAGAAGTAAGAGTAATAGAAGTTTGTTAGGGACGAGGTAGTGCAAAACATTTAAACCATCAAATGACTTTAAGAGAAATTTATATTGCATAGTGTCTTGTTTTATTTTGGTATTAGCTGGTATCATTTTATTGGCAGCATAGTAAATACTTAATTTCTTCTGCAGAAGCTGCTTGATTTGTAGAAAGACATTTTCAGTAAGCTTCTGAACATCCAAACAGCTAAGGATCTGGTTGTTCCTTTGAAATTTAGGCGTTCAAGCTCACTCAGAAATAAATATTTCTTCATTTTTAGGTTGAGCCTAGAGTAGCGCGCAAGCGCTGCTTCTGGCGAAGCATTATGTAGGGGGTTTTCAAAGCTGACCAGACGCTCGTGCGTCATGGCCTTTTTCGGGCGGTTACCCGCGCGGCCGACATCTGTTTCCCATTATCGAGCCCAGACGCGGGTGCGATAATTGGAAACACATGCCGGGAAAAGGCCATGACGCACGAGCGTGTGGTCAGCTGAGCAGGCTGCCGCGCTCGCTCGCCCCCGCTCCTCCATTGTTGTCCTTGTTTCAACCAAGGCGTTACCGTTTCTTAGCAACCGCTAGTCCTAAACGTGTACCGAGCGTGCCCCTTACGTATCTCCTCTAGAAGCTATAATGGAGTCGTAGTTTGTAAGCTTTCTGTCTCCTTATTTCTGCCTGGAATAAAATGATAAAATAAAACACCATATCCCATCAGCCTACACGACAGGCTGAGTCAGGGTGTGACTAAACGTAGCGTGTGCGGGAAGCTAGACACAGGTAGGGCGCGGGCGCGCCGGCAGCGTAGAGTCTGTCGGGAGTTGTAGTATTTGGGCTCGCGTTACCTCTTCGTCGATCAAATGACCCCAAACGAGCAGGACTCGGTTTCCCGGCAGGTGCCTTGCTGTCAAGGCCGGGTCTCATTTGAAAGGGGAAACTGGGGCTGAGTATTCGAGTGGGCACCGAAAGCAGGTGAGTCTTGGGGGGATTGAAAGGGGTTGTGTGATTTTACTGAAGCGAGCGGAGCTCTGGGAGCTGTAGTTTGCAGAGGAGGACTCAGCAGGCATTGCCATTGTGCTTTGTGGGCAAAGGACGCCAGTGCCTAAAACTGAGGGTGAAGATATTTTTGTTATCCTGAGATACCAGGGGATTCATTATTGTGCCACACGCCGGGTGGGGAGCGGGAGGATCCCAGCATTATTAGTATACACGTGGACTTCGTTAAGTGTGCCAGTATCAACAGGACCACGAGCACTATTGTCTTGAAGGGAATTTAAGCACAAGGGGAAATAACCATCAACCTCCCAAAGACACCGTCAAGGAAACGTGTACCCCATTTTATTCTTCGTCGTAACGTCAGCTCTAGCTCATTTCTATAAACAAAAGTGCGTGCATGCATGCCAATAGACCCGACGCAGGCGGGAGACTCCCGATTTTTGAAGCAAAAAATGGCTTACAATTGTCCGTCTGAAATTCCCTTTGTTTCAATAGAAGTCAGTGGGGGAAATACAACCTCCTGATTATTTTGTTAAAATCTCCTTCTTTCCTCTTCTAAAATGTTGGCATCTTGCGCCATGCTGTGTGACCGTTTTCCCCTTAGTCAAGCTATGCGTAGCAATGTTCCTTCGGCTACAGGGCATAAACAAGCATTGGCATAGCCAATAGGTCTCGCCTTTGGGACCTTATAAGTATTTAGTTATGCAGCACAATATCCTTGGTGCAACAACATCAACTGTTGCATGGCTAAACACTTATAAGGTCCCAAAGGCGAGACCTATTGGCTATGCCAATGTTTGTTATTATTGTAGCAGAAGTAACAAGTTTAACCAAAACAGAATCAGCAGTCAAGTAGCTGCTGTAAATCTCGGTTAAATCAAACACAAAAAGACCTTAACCCATCTTTACACTGAGTAAATTACATGACAATTAACATTTTCTAAACAAAAGTATGCAAAATGTTTCCTAAAACCAACCTGTAATGTAAATATTCAATGGAAAACCGGGTCCAATCTAACTAAAAAGCAATGTATGACCTCATATGATTTAGAGCAAGATAAAAATATTACTTTAAATTAGGCTAATAAGGAAGTCAATATTGTGATTCTCCATGTTGCTGATTATGAGGCTTAAGTTGAAAGACAAATGCCTATCCCTGATAACTATGCTAACCCAAATCCTCTATCAATCAATCTGAACTTTTACCACTTCAGACTAAATCGCATTAACCTGGTCAAATAAATTATTCTGATGTAAACTATGTAAGCGTGCAAGATGCCAGGGTCCCTATTATGTTTCGTGCTGATATACAAATAAACTAGGCCTGGGCGGTACCTTCGCTCCGTTCGCGGAGTTTTCTGCACTCCGCGGAGCTCGCGGAGTGCAGAAAACTCCGCTTCTCGATGCAGCGGAGTTTTTTCCCCGCTCGCGAGCGCGAACGGTAAGTTCGCGAGCGCGAGCTGCCGCTCGGGTAGAATTTCTACCCGAGCGGCAGGAATACCAGCACAAACTGCAGTTCGCACTGCACTCCGCCACTCGCGGAACTTCGCAGAGGTTTTTGTAACTGCGCAGAGTTCCGCATAGCAAAGCTCCGCGAACTACGCCCAGGCCTAAAATAAACCATGCATCCTCCCCAGAACAATATTCATTTCTGGTGTAGGACACTGACTGACACAATTTCTGGGGACAATGATAGGTTTCAGATTGACCACGTTCTTCACTTGCTTCCAAGCACCCTGAATTTATGGATATTTTAAAGCAAATCAATGATATACGTTGTAATCCTAGATACACTATGATCATCCTCATTGCACAAGAGTGTGTAGAAATTTACATTTCATGAGAAGAAGGAACTCCATCCTGGACAGATTTCCCTTCAGTCTAGATATGCAACCTGTCAGAACACCGTTCAGAGGGCCAATGAGCAATCAGGGGCTACTGGGCCTAAACATGGGGGTTGATGTCTTTCACTCTTGATGTACTTGGGCCCAAACTACTATGAGTCGTGAGCAACTGGGCAAGCACATGACTCTCAGTGGAAATGTGGGTCAAGCAGTCTGAGGCTTTTCAGATGGGAGGGGGAGCGGGCACAAGGGAGTGAACACTGACTCACAACTCAAAATACATGCAGCAGCAACAATAAATAATTGTTCAGTCAAATACTTGTGTTTATACAAAAAAAGGAGTATTCATGAATGACCACAATGTAAAATACGACATTTACAAACACACCTTGTGGTTAATTTTACCAAATCTTATGTGATGGTAGTGGGTCAGAGCAGTACCAGATCCAAAACATTTAAGGTGGGTGCTCATACCCTGGTTACAGTACCAGCCTTTTCTTATCTTGGGGTGTTGTTTTACTCAGATAAAAATTGGAAGTCCTTGATTGAAAAAAAGACGGGAGCTCCCTAAGGCAAATGCCACTGTCATTAGTTTTGCTCAGAGACTGGGGAGTGGCCCTGCCAGAATCCAAACCAAGGTTTACCCAGCCAAGTATGTCTCTAAGACTGTATATGGTAGTGATCTTTGGGGTTACATGAAAGTGGATAGCATTCAGACTGCTGAAAATAAGTTTGTAAGGCGCATATTGCAGGTCCCCCGAAGTACTCTGGCATTTTGTGTGCATAATGAGTTAGGAGTACAGCATATATAAGATATGATTGCACTTAGGCCATAGTTATGTTGGATCAAGGTCTGAACTAGGGAGGAATCCCAGTTGAACAGGCTGATCCTTAAGGATCGTCTATCCTTGCATCACGCTGTTAAAATCCTGTGGGCTGCATATATTAAGATTGCCTTCCGTAGCTTGGGCAGGAGGGACTTATTTTATAGCCCCCAGACTTTCAGTATTCAACTGAGGTGGGTGTGGGACAATTGTTTTGAACCTAAGTTTTTACTTAGTGAATATCTAGAACTGATCAAACCCATGGTACGGGGGCACACATTCATAAAAACAGTTCAGTCCATGGAACCTTATATATTTATTGCAAAGAGTGACAGGGACAGATTTCAATTGACCAGATTTAGATTTAATATGCTTCATTACCTTCTGGCCTCTCTGAGGGGTTGGAGCCTCCCAGGTTCACAGGGTCCCTACAGCTGCGACAATGTGTTATCGCAGGACACCCTTTATTTTATGATGTTTTGTAGCTTTTTTTAAGTTACCCAGAAGAATGTTCTTGAAGCCTTTATTGAAGTCCCTGAACCTTAGGCAAGTTAGACCGGCTCTTAACTTCCTTCAATTACTTTCTAATGAACATATTATTTTTAAAGTGTCTTGTTTTTTAAGAGCTGTCATGAAAGTGAGGGATTCTATGTTTGATTAATTCTGTTGTCATTATAAGTCCGCCCCATGAGTTGCTTTTTTACTAGGATTTTGCTGCTGTATCCATTATCTTTTGTAACATGTATTCTAACTGTGGTGTATGTTGTTTTTTGGCATGATTTGTTTTGTATTTGATTTTATGTACTTTTATGAATATAATTATAACTGAATAAAGATTTCTGATTGAATGAAATCAGCCTGCAGGCCTCACTCCAGTGACAACTTAAAAGGACCTGTTCACTCCTACTCATCACTCCACGCTATACTGCCACCACTGCGCTCACGCTGCTTAACTCCAGGCAAAGGCAGTAGCCTTTCACCACCATGAGGGTAGCACTTTAGACACCCCTCTCAGTCCAACAAGACCGCAATCCGTGAGACAGGACTATTCCAAAAGGTACAGCATGATCCGGGTTTGCCCAAGGCAACAAAAATCAGCATAGGGATCCAGACATCATTACAGTTAGGACAATCACTTCAGGGCGCCAAATGGGCTCCAACAGAGCATAATGACCTGCCTCTACACATATGCACCATGTTAGAAATGGGGGTCTCTAGTTGGCAGAGGTAGGTACCTTCGTCCAAATAGGGATCCTTGCTTCTAGTCAGGGAAAGGGGGATACACACTCTAGATAACCCCTGCTCACCCCCTTGGTAGCTTGGCACGAGCAGACAGGCTTAACCCAAAGGCAATGTGTAAAGTATTTGTACTCAGAACACACAGTAATAAAGTGATAACACCACAAATGGACACCACACCAGTTTAGAAAAATAAAGTATCTTTATCTAAACTTAACAAGACCAAAAAGTCTAACACACCATCTCTACAATTTCACAACAAGCCGAACACTTGGCTCTTCAACTAGGTTACTCCATGTATCACCCCTGACTGCTCTTGCATCGGCGACAGGATACCCTCTCGGGTGAAAGTGCGTTTTACAAAAAATTCCTACCATTACAGAGAAATCTGCACCCAACTCTACACACATGGATGAAATGTTTGACCTGCTTGCCATGTTCATCCTCCGTCAGAACTTAGTAGATGTTCAGTTTGCTGTATGACAAATGCATTACAGTCAGCACTGCATAGAACGGTGGATGGGACATATGCTACGTTCTCACAGACTACCCTGTGTGTCAAAAACTACAATTCTTCATAGTTTATGACGTTCTCTTTAGGGAACTTCGGCAGTATTCCCCAGCATGTTTGCCTTAGTTTCAAATGTAGATATGCTCACTCACTTCGTGGAATGATACCTCGGAGTCATACTTGGACACTCCCAACTTGCATTCACAAACTGGAAGGAGTTAGATTTACCACAGTGAGTGCGCTAAAGCTGCATGTAATACATGTCTTCCTGAGCCTCAAGTGGCTTTCATGGGAGCCTTTAGCAAAGGTTCACTAGGCATGCGTTCGGTAATGTTCAGAAAGAAGGAGGCGGTTACTTGACAGGTGGTAAAATGTATTAAAACTAATTCCATCCTGTGGCATATGAACGTGATGGGCACTGATCTGTTGGATTGGGATCAAGGCAGGTGGTATGAAAGTCTTGTATGTGGTGCGTGAATGGACCATAAAGCGGTTGGTGCCTTGAAGTGGCTTTATGGCTCACCTTCAGAAGTGTTGGTTTCAATATTCAGATACATTGATAAGTATTTGTGCTTTGAAGCCAGTATTTCTGGAGGTGCTAAGACCAACCAGTGTAAGTTGTAGATTAACTTTAACAAATTAGTACCAGATTTATATCTGTGGCGCTAAGATGGCCCTTACTAAAAACTCCGTTTTTTTGTCATTATGGGTAGCTGTGGATTTTTGGCCCAAGCGCAAATCGGCACCTAGGCAAAACTGCAAATTTTTGAGAACTAGACAACCAGGGCAGTCCAGGGGTGCATAACGTGCTTGGCTCTCACCAGGGAATATTACCTAGAAGCCCTTGCAAATGTCAAACTTTGGTTAGAAACACACATGGAATCTGCGTGGAGCCACAGGTTTCCTACCACCCTGACCTCCCCCAGGTCTCCCAATAAAAATGCTACCTCACTTGTATGGGTAGGCAAAGAGCCCTTGACAGGGAAGAACCCAAAATGTATTGTGGAGGCATCAAAATGAACTATCACAAAACAACTTGGTTTGCCGGGGGGGGGGGGGGGGTCAGCTGCGTTTTTTTGGTCCTTGGCTTGGCGGTGATCTACGGAAACCTACCAAACCCAGACACTTCTGAAAACTAGACACCCGGGGTAGTCCTGGGAGGATGCTGGGTGGTAGGAAATTTGTACCGTCCCATTGATCCCACGGCGTTCCTTCACAGAAATGTGCAGAAAATGTGACTTTTTAGCTATATTTGAGGTTTGCGGGGGATTCAGGGCACGAAATCGTTGGGGAGATCCACGCAAGCCACACCTCCCTGGACTCCCCCGAGTGTCTAGTTTTCAGAAATGTCCAGGTTTGGACTAATGTTGACCCTGGTGTGATCTATTCCTGACGCAAGCACTAGGCCCAGACACACAAGTGGGGTAGCGTTTTTATTGGGACACGTGGGAGAATGCAGGGGTGTAGGAATTTTGTAGATTACTGCACGTTCATGTAGTTTACGTCACAGAAATACACGGAAAAATAGTGTTTTTATTCAATATTACAACTTTGCAGGGCATTCTGGGTAAGACAACTTTGAGGATACACACAAGCGATACCTCCCTGGACTTCCCTAGGCGTCTAGTTATTTTAAATGTCTGGGTTTGGTAGGTTTCTCTAGATGTCCGCCGAGCTCAGGACCAAAAATGCACGTGCCCCCCTTGCAAAACCAGGTCGTTTTGTGATAGATCATTTTAATGACTCCACAATACTTTTTGGGCCCTTCCCTGTTGCGGGCACTTTGCCCACCGGCACAAGTGAGGCACTGTTTTTCTCAGGAGACTTGGGGGAACGCTAGGTGGTAGGAAATTTCTGGCTGCCTGCAGATTTCAGGACTTTCCCTCACAGAAATGCAAGGAAACTGTGTGTTTTTAGGGAAAGTTTGAGCTTTGCAGGGGATTCTGGGTAAAGAAAACCTGGTGAGAGCCATGCAAGTTACCCACCCTGGGCTCACATGGGTGTATAGTTTTCAAAAATGTGCTGGTTTGTTAGGTTTCAATAGGTGCCTGGCTGAACTGGGGCCCAAAACCCACAGCTACTCTACCCACATAGAGAAAAACACATCGTTTTTCGGTGGAAAAATGTGATGTGTCTATGTTGCATTTTGCACCCTTTCATGTTGTGGGCACTTGGCCTACCCACACAAGTGAGGCACCAATTTTCTCGGGAGACTTAGGGGAAATCTGGGTGGTAGGAAATTTGTGGCTGACTGCAGAATCCAGGACTTTTTTTCACAGAAATGCAAGGAAAATGTATTTTTCTAGCCAAAGTTTGAGCTGTGCAAGGGATTCTGGGTAACAAGAACCTGGTGAACACCACGCAAATCACTCGACCCTGGCCTCCCCTGTGTGTCTAGTTTTCAAAAATGTGCTTGTTTGATAGGTTTCCCTAAGTACCGGCTGAGCTGGGGCCCAAAATCCACAGCTACCCACATTTCAAAAAACACATTATTTTTCAGTGGAAATATGTGGTGTGCCTACATTGCGTTTGGCGCACTTTCGTGTTGCGGGCACTTGGCCTACCCACACAAGTGAGGCACCGTTTTTCTCAGGAGACGTGGAAATATAGAATAGAAAAAATTTGCTATTACCAATTGAATATCTCTACATTTGTGCCTTTTAAATGTAAGCAAGTGTGTAACACGGAAGACATTTTGCAAAATGCCCTCTGAAACGCATGCCAGTAAGGGTACCCATACATTCAGAGATGTACAAACAACTACTGCTCCTAAACCCAGTGTACATTTCAGAAATACAAAGTTTTCCTTCATACCCTTTTTCCATTCTTTATGATTTACCACATGAATTGCTGTATAGTCGGTACACAATGAAAATCTATTGTATGGTGCAGCTCGGCTGGTGGCTCTGGGTGCCTTGGGTTCTTGGAGAACCTGCAAGCCCTATATATCTCCACAACCAGAAGGGTCAAGCGGACAAAACGGTATATTGCTTTCGAAAATCTGCCATAGTAAGAAGAAGTTACAGATGAAAACGAAGATACAAATGGTTGTTTGTTTTTTTAACTCAATTTGACATTTTTTTTTTATTTCATCTGTTACTTTTTATAGGAAAACCTTGAAGATCTACATAATTGACCCTTGCAGAATTCAAATTAATTTTTGTCTAGTTTTTAGAAATGTATAGTTTTCCGGGATCCACTAAGGGTTTCACACGTTTCCACCACAAACTGGAAGGAAGTTGAAAGCACAAAAAATTGGCTCCCACTAAAATGCCAAAATTGTGTTAAAAAATGTGGTTTTCTGAGTCGTCTCCCTATCCCTGATAGCTGAGAAGATGGTGATTTTAGCATCACAAACCCTTCGTTGATGGCATTTGCAGGGAACAAAACAGGCGCTTTCTTCTGCAGCACTTTTTTCCCATTTTTCCAAGAAAATGTATGTTTTGGCTGATTTCTCAGTCCCCTCCAGGGAATTCACAAACCCTGGGTACCTTTAGACCCATGAGGATGTTGGAAAAAAAGGACGCAAATTTGGCCTACATACCTTATGTGGAAAAAGGTTATGGAGCCCTAAGCGCGAACTTCCCCTAATAGCCAAAAAAGGGTTCAGCACTGGTTGGGTGGGGCGGACAGCAGCTAAGGGGTTAAGAGCAGCAAATTCCAGCGGTATCTGCGAAATTACTCCGTCTTTCCGATTTAAACAATTTAAACTCCTGAGAAACCTTTTTTGATGCACGTGAAGCCAGGACAGCATATTTGCTGGGCTAAGATATGTACATTGTTTCACACCCCCGGTTTAGCGATCAACATACAGCTAGCCACAGAGTTACGACATTTCCAGATGGAGAAAAAAGTTGTTTTCCGGGAATTAATGGTTTACCAAAATATTCACGTTCTTTAACTATTAGTACTTAGATTCTGACTAGAAATCGTACATCGATGTATGGCATTCTCTGCTTTGGACTTTAAAAATTCATAAGGGAGTTCCCAAAGATACACACTAAACGTATCAAATCGAAGGGTTGCAAGCATAAACGACCTCTCTCCCCGTGACCCCACAATGTTTTTGCCCTTTCGGTGTTATTAGTAGCCATTTACAACAAAACAGAACAATATTCCCTGATGCTAAACAAACAATTTATCACAAAATCGAAGAGGGACTGTATTAGAACAGTCAAGGAGAAGAAAATAAGCAGTTTCGATAGTGTGTGAGGGTTATTCCTCATTCTTGATATGTCTTGGAGGCCCTCCAAGGACAGACAGATGGCTACAATGCACTGATATTATTCAATCTGTTTTTGATGAAAGCAAGGCCTCTCCCAAATATTTGGGGTCAGTGTTAAACGATCTCCAACATTCGATGTTTGTTTTTGATTGTTTAAGTCAAAAGCAGTTCGAAGTTCATAAACACTGAAATGTGGGTGTTGCCACATTCTTTCACGAATTCAATCAAAGTTGCACGACTAGCAAAATATAGTTTTCAAACACAAAGAACACATTGGGACCTTTACACATACCATACTTTTTAGGAATTCCACTTCGTTCCCAAAGACAACAAGCATGTTATCTCTCAAAAAACACTCACCTAATATTTTGTTCCTTTATATCAGCTGAATGATGAAGTATGCAGTGGGCCAAGAGCCACATTCTTGCCTCTCCTGGTGCTGCACCTGTTGAAGGCATGCTGCAGGTCACAAATGCAGTGGGCGCAACACATCACAATATGCCAAATCCTGGGCTTCGCCTATGAAAGCAAACACTGTTTACTTCAAATCCTCTGCATCTGCAGCTTCCATTAAACCCACTGCTTCCACTCCATATTTAATGAGCTATTCAACAGTGCAGAGAGAAGGGCAGGACCTCTTTCCCACTGCAAATATAACAAATTTAGAATGAATGTATGACGATACAACGCGTGGTGTTACCACGCAGTAGGTAACAACGCGGTCGTTACAACGACCGCGTTGTTACCACGGGTGGCTTTACATCGCAAGTCGTTTCTACGACTTGCGCTAGATGGCGCGCTGGACTTAGGAATAGTATAAATTACTATTCCTACTCCAGTTAGCGCAACAGCAGGGAATGTGTTGGATTTTAAATCCAACTCATTCCCTGGTGTTGCACGCCACCTAGCGCAAGTCGTAGAAACGAATTGCGATGTAAAGCCACGCATGGTAACAACGCGGTCGTTGTAACGACCGCGTTGTTACCTACCTGCGTGGTAACAACAGCGTTGTAACCGCTGTTTCCCATTTAGAATATATCAGAAACACACATATTAATCTGGAGATACAAAATAATTGTTTTCAGAAGGCAATAAAGATGCCACAACTTGGCTTAGATCTAAAATGGTCAGTAACCTGCATTTTAAGATATTCATACATTATCCTATGCAGGTTTGCGGCCCCTGACAAGAAGTCTCCTGGATTGCACACTATACAAAGGCTGGAGCACACCAAAATGCTGGCCTGTAGAGTTTTATTTCCTACCATCTCTGCTCCGCACATTTGATTGGGTTGGGATCTCACACACTCCCACCCTCAGTCTTCCTTCTGGGGAGCTGCCTGTAGACAACTGCCAAATTCCCCTGTATCTACGAGAGATCCTTGGCTCTTTGAACTTCAACTTCCATTAGTCTTGCCTATGTCTCCTATGCTCACTAAGCAAGTTGATGCCAATAGGTGACTCCCCTGGAACCGTTCTACTCATCCCATATCCGAGTTGTGATAAAGTGACTGCAGAGTCACAGCTCAATCAAAGTATGGTGTGGAGATGCTTCATCAGATCACAGAGACCACACGGTTTATGCAGACCTTTTTAAGTCGAGGCTACTAGACAGAGCATGCACCATCTGTTGCATGACTGTTAGACCTGACAGCCTTGGGAGGGTCTTTCCCCCAACTTTTATCGCCTGCCTTCCTCCATTTTCTGTACCTATTTTTGCTGGCTATAGGACTCTCCGTACTTTAGCGCTGCAAATCAGTGCTAAATTGCTTGTGCTCTCTCCCCTAAAACATGGTAACTCTGGACTGTACCCAATTGGCATATTTAATTTACTTATAAGTCCCTAGTAACGTGCACTACAGGTGCCCAGGGCATGTAAATTAAATGCTACTAGTGGGCCCGCAGCACTGATTGTGTCGCTAGCGTCAGTTGCCCCCCTATCCATTTCTCAGGCCTGCCATGGCCTGCCTGTGTAGTTCACTGTCACTTGTCAGGTAAAACTACTTGCCAAGCCCTGAACTCCCCCTTTTATTACATATAAGTCACCCCTTAGGACAGCTCTTGGCAACCCAGAGAGCAGAATGCTATGTAATCAAAGGAAAGGACATATGCTTGTATGCTTTACATGTCCTGTTAGTGAAAAACAGCCTATTTCGTTTTTCACTACGGTGAGGCATACACCCCTCATAGACTGGCATTGGGAATTCCCTAACATGTTTCTAAGTGGTAATTCTTGATCCCAGGGGAGTACCTTTATCATGTTTGGTACAAGTGGAATAGTAGTGAAAAATGTGCTTTGCTGGTAAGGTTGGATTTAACAATTAACAATACTAGTGCAGAAATGCCACTTTCAGACAGTGGGCATTTTTCTGCTCTTAACTTTCCTCTATGTGACCTCCAGCCTGTCTCCAAGCCCCATCTGGATGGGGTGAGAGATGGCATTCATGCATTCCTCCCCAGCAGCCATAAATCCAGGAAGGCCACAGGTGGCTGAACACCTCTCTGTATAAATCTGCATTCCAATGGCCAGCCTGGGCAGAAGAGAGGAAAGGGGGCTCATACCGGGACTTCAAGGAATAATGACCTGACCCCAGACAAATGGCTAGTGATCTGCATAGGTAACCTGGCAGACAGGACTGGCTTAAAAGGTGTGCTTGTGCACTTCAAAACCACTCTTTGAGGTTTCCCCCACATCAAAGGCACATTTGGGTAGAAGTACTGGGTCTCTGATCCTCCCAAATCAGACACTTCTGGTCCTACACCGAATCCCTGTGAGCAGAACTATGGTACTGCTTAACCCTTTCCGTGCTCATGACGAGCTCAGCTCGTCATGCTGCGCGGTAGCGCTGTGCGCATGACGAGCTGAGCTCGTCACGACCCCACCCGCGATCGGAATGTCCAGCACACGAGCGGAATTCCGATCGCGGTCAAGGGGTTAAAGGACTCAAATGTGCTGCTTTCCTGGAAGGACTGCTGCCTGCTTGTTGCCCTGTGGCCTGCTGCTCTCTGATTCTGCTGAAGTAGAGGTGAACTCTGTCTTCCCTCCAAAGTGATCTCCAAGGGTTTGTTAAGCTTGCCTCCTGTGTTTTTTTTTTTTTTTTTTTTAAGTTTCAGGGACACAAAAGACTTCCTGCAGGTCTACTGGACTCTGCCTTCCGTGAGTCCTACCCTTGCTTGAGGTGCCCCCTCCAAGTTCTGGGCCTCAGAAGTGGGTTCTGCAGCCGAGTGTCCGCCAAATCTGATGCGACACAGCACGAAGTCCCGCAAAGCCTCATGGCACCGCTGACAGCTCTCAGAAACCACGCCGAAGCCTCGCCGCACAGGCTCTCAGAGCCGACGAAGCACAGCCTCGCTGCACAGACTGCACCTCAGAATCCAAGGTATTTTGTTCAGTGGGCCCAAGTGGGTCCCTGTAGCTAGGCAGTGCTCCATCATGGTCAGCCTCAACTTAGGATTTGCACCGGTTCCTCAAAACCTGAAGTAACCTTTGTAGAGCTACCGGCTTCTAAGAGCTTTATTGTATTTATTTCTTCAACATTCAATATCTCGACTTCTACTTGATGGATTTTGATCATTTTGGTCTTGATTTAGTCAGATAAATATTCTCTACTCTTCTAAACTGTTGTGGAGTCTTTTTGTGGTGTATTTACTATGTTATATGAGTTATTGGACAAATAATTTACACATAGCCTTCTAAAATAAGCCTCTCTGCTCTGTGCCAAGCTACCAGGGGGGGTGATCACAGGATAATTTGAGATTGTGTTGTCACTTACCCTGACTAGGCTTGTGGTCCCTACTGTGACAGAGTGCATACCGCTGTCAACTAGAGACCCAGTTTCTAACGCTGACATATTGTGGCTTACCAAGAAAACAGAGGGGCTAATAGCCCGCCCATTAGTTATCATTTGTTGGCTTTCCTATCATTCATTTGCCTGCTTCTTATTTGTGTCCCAGCTTGTCATTCTTGTGCTTGTTCCTTCCATGAAGCATTGTCTCTTTACCATCTCTTGATTGGATGGCAGCTCTGCTTCCACTGCTTGCTTTTCAAGCACTATTTTTTTCTTTTGTGTTAGGCACTTCATGTCCATGAGAATGCATGTTTTCTCGAGCTGTCTTCCTCGTGTACTACTCTCTCCCTGCACTCTGTGATGCTCTTCATTGCCTATGTGCTCATCCCCACCCCTCTCTTCTGAGTTTGTCTGTGTGCTTCTTCCCATTGTTTACCCCTGTGCGCTCAATTTCTTTCTTCAACCCTGTGTTGCTTCGGGGTCCCCTCTCTTACCCTCCTCTGTTGCTTCCCACTCTTCATCATTTTGCTTGAGCATCCCCCCACCGTCCCCTATGCGGTTTCAGACCCTGTTGCTTCTGCTCCCCCATCTGCTTTTACAAATATCAAAAAAAGCTTTTGTACGTTTGTTAGACCGGTCAGCCTTAGGGTGGTCTTTCCCCAAACCTTTTGCCTTATTCCGCCATATTTTTCTGATCTCATTTTCGCTAGCCTTAGGACTTTGTGCACTTTATCAGAGTGCTAAAGTGTATGTGCTCACTCCTTATATAGGGTAATATTAACATATTCCCAACTGGCATATTTAATTTACCTATAAGTCCCTAGTAAAGTGGTACTACATATACCCAGGGCCTGTAAATTAAATGCTACTAGAGGGCCTGCACAAAGCTGAACTGGCCGTACTGGCCTTCGGGTGTTTCCCCAGCAAGCTGGAAGGGTGAAAGGCCGGTTTTGTAGCAGTGCAGCAGTTTTAAATGCACTGCAAAGATCCTAGTATATTCAGCAGTTTTTGAGCAACAATAAAAGTGTCACGTTAACTCTAGTGATTAATGTACCTGCTGGAGATAGATGGGATTTTTGTGTAGTGGTAATTTTGACTCATCTAAGGTAGCGCAGAGGGTTAATATGCCTGTTGCAAAGAACATGTACCATGCATATCAAAGAACAATATTTTATGTGCATAGCTCATTGGGTTACTGCTTTTGTCACAAAGATTCTTTTGTTACTGTGCAGTTCATAAGTTACGATCGTAATCTAGCACAGTGAGCTATGAACTGACATCAAAGAGTTACATGCAAGCTACATGGTACATGTTAGGAAGTTATTTATTTCCCAGTCTTTCATTAACCTCATGTTGCTAAAAAACGTTTGTTTGGGTAGAAATGAATTCTTATTATTAAAGTCAACCCTAAACACTGTGTTATGTTCTGAATACTGAGTTTGTGCTTCTCCTGACCGAGCACTCTTAAAAGTGCCTACCAGTATGGATGGCATGTGAATCCTACACCTTGAAGTCCCCTTTGCCTTATGAAATATTTTCTACACACTGATTTACATATGTAGAATTCATTGTCTTTGTACGTGTGTGTGATGTACAGTGCTCCAACACCCTACACTGGTATGAGAGGTGCTATAAAACAAATAAAATACATGTGAGAGAGGGGTTATGGAGACATGAGAGTCACTGCTGGAGGGTGGTAGTAAAGGAATCACTGAAGAGTTCCAACAAAGATTGTTTTACCCTGGTGCACAGTGTGTTGTAACTTGTAACTTCCAGGTTGGACTATTGCAATGTCCTCTATCTGGGGGCACCAAAGAGGAGCATACATATGCTCCAGCGGGTGCAAAAAGCGGCTGCTCGGATGCTTCTAAACATCCCAAGACTCTGTCCAACTGGTAGCGCTTTGGAGATTCTCCACTGGCTCCCTGTTGAGGGGAGGATCTCCTTCAAAGCCCTATGCTATGTCCACATAATACTTATGGGAAAGGGCCCGAAATATCTTTGTCTCATGATACACTCCTACCACCCCAAGCGCAGCCTGAGATCAGCCAGGATAGGACTGGTCAGCATTCCTAAATTCAATAGGAAACATTTCGGAGGTACCGCTTTCAGGTACGTGGCAGCGAAGAGGTGGAACTCTCTACCCGTTTACCTTAGACAGGAGCCATCATAAGCAGCGTTTAGGAAGCAACTCAAAACTTGATTTAGGAAGAGTTTCACTCCCTAGTGTCTCACTATCCATTTGTGCTCAATCATGATCTCAGCCTCTGAACGGAATTCAGGGCGGGGACACTCCGTAATGGAGTAACCATGGCGCTATATAAACTGCCATAACATAAACTGCCATAACAAGGTCATCATTTACTATAGCCTTATAGCCCGCCTTAGTGGGCTATACCGGCCATTAAAGGCCCGCTTCAACATTAAAGACCCGAGCCGAAAGCGTGGGCCTTTAACAAGGGAGCAGGCCTTTAATGGCCAGTATAGCCCAGCTTCGGTGGGCTGTAAGGCTATTAGAACATTCCACTAGAGGTCAGAATGTTGTAACAAATAAAACAAAGGCATCAGGGAGCCCGAGGGGATTTAAATCCACTCAAACTCCCTGAGGCCTTTGTTCATAGCAACAGCTGTGAACGACAAACATTGGAATGTTGGAGTCTGGGCTTTCACCGGCCATTAGAGGCTCGGAACACTCCATTGTCTTCAATGATGCGCCCAACATTCCAATGTTCTAATATGCTTTAAAAGCTAACGCAATTGAAATTATAATGACAAATTTGCTGTAGAATGCACAGTTTTTTCCTAAATTTTCTTCGGAGAACCCCCTCAAACCCTGTTTGTGGTGGTCAGGCTTGCTCGCTACACTCTCTAAGCACCGTAAGAGGGCTGGTCTGACAAAATTTGCAGGGCTGCTTTGGGTTCCCAGTCCAGCCCTGGTCTGCAGCACTTGTTGTGCCACCCACTTAAGTAGCCTAGAAAACCTGTCTCAGGCCTGCCATAGCAGCCTGTGTGTGCAGTTTTAGACTGACATTTCAACCTGGCAAAATCAACCCTTTGTCAGGCCTTAATCTTCCTTTTTAATACATATAAATCAACTTTAGGGTAGGTCCTAAGCAGCTCACAAGTCAGGGTGCAATGTATTTAAAAAGTAGGACAAGTACTTTTAAGTTTTACATATACCTCTCTCATAGGATAATATTGTGGTTACCTTATTACATTTAATAAGGGTAACTTCCAAATGGGAACAGATAAACAGTATATGTTTGGTGTCCTTGGAATTGCAATGAAAAATCCTCTTTAATGGTAAAGTCGGATTTTGAATTTGCCACTTTTAGAAAGTTGGCATTTTCCTGCCTTACCCATTTAGTGTCTGCAGCTTGTCTCTGGGTTTCCTGACTGGGTGTAGTTGGCAGTTGGTCTTTGTGTAT
Organism: Calotriton arnoldi; assembly: GCA_963921515.1. Classification (NCBI taxonomy): domain Eukaryota; kingdom Metazoa; phylum Chordata; class Amphibia; order Caudata; family Salamandridae; genus Calotriton; species Calotriton arnoldi. The sequence continues at coordinate 868,606 of CAWUFW010002141.1, read as the reverse complement.
TCCTCCCAGGCAGTCAAACACAATAGAGCTTAGGTGTGCCTGGATGGGCCATCTCTGGCAGGATTAGGGAGTGGGCGGAGATGGGCACTCCCCACTTGCACCTGAAGAGGCTATGTCCTGCCTTTACACAAAGGACTGCATACTCCCTGAGCACTTCAAAGGGAATTCTCTAGACGTTCTCCCACTTCAAAGAAGGCACCAGATATAAATATTGGACCTCAGACACCAAGTCTTCAGTACACTTCTGTATCTGTGGAAGACTCTGCCAGGAAGGACCGCTGCGCTACTGAAAGGACTGACCCACTGCTGGACTGCTGCCCTGAAGGACTGCTCCTCTGCTGTGCTGACCTGCTGCCCCTTTGTCTAGGTGAGAAGAACTGGACCTGCAACCTGTACCCAGGACCACCAGAGTAACTCCAAGGGCTGGTCTCTTGTAAACAGCACCTGGATACTGCAACTGTGAGTCCGACCCTGCCAAGTGGTGTCACCCCTGTCCTGGACCCTTGGATGTGGGCCTGAAGGTGCTCTGCCAGCCCATCTGTGGACCCAGTACAACTGGCACATCTCCTCTGATGCGCGGCGCAACCCCGAGCAGAACCAACACATTGCCTCTGCTACGTGGACTTTTCAGGGGCAAGAACTTCACATTGCCTTTGCAGCCTGATCTGAAACGCTGCGGTGCAAAGCATCCCTGAAGCACACCCTTGCATCGTAAACCTCTCGTTGACGGCAGCCTCGACAACGACGCAAGACTTCGCATCCTAAGCCCCACAACTTCTTCGGGACCAGCCAATGTGCGATGCATCCCCGACGCAGGGCTTTGCATCGCAAGCCCTCCCCATCAACAACCTCCTCGATGATGATGCAGGACCTCAAATTGCAGCCTCACAGCATTGCACTTATCAATGCAATAGAACATAGAGGTGGCCATAACTGCCAAGAAGCTTGATGTAATGTGTGAAAACTCCATCCAATCCAGTGTATTTTAGCCATTCCATTTTTTCCTATAAAAAATGTTGGTGTGACCATCTCTCAAAGCCAAATGCTTTTGGGTAAAAGTCAGAAGACTGTCTTAAGTTCTCACACGTGACAAGGGTATTACTTCATAGCTATGTGTATGCATTACAGAGATGAAACCCGGATGTACAGCCTCAATTCATGTCATCATCTGATAGTCCAGACTAACTGTACTATCGCCAGTAGGTTTGCACTATCAGATGCCCTGTCAGACTGCTCAAGAATGTAAGAACATGATTACAGCTTGGCTCTTCTGGCCAAGGGGACCATTTAAGAATGATAAGGGTATTCAAATAACGATCAACGTGTTACTGTGAAAATAACCAGCCTATCAAGATGTATTTATACTAACTGCACCAGCTATTTCTATTGACTTTACGCGTGGGCCTTAATAAAGTGATGGTTCAGTCACAAAACATGTACTGGTTGTTCTCATAGTTTGCTAGGGACAGCTAGGGCTTTATGGTTTTTCTGAGTCTCCGTTCGTTCTCTTTCGATGTTATCTAGCTAGCAGTGTGTTCCAGGGTAATAGAGCCAGGTAAGAGGCGTTTGGGTCACCCATAAGTGTTTGCTCTCAACAGAGGAACTGTAAGTAGGTTTTGCAAGCTGCGGATAGGGCACCTGAAGCACAATGCTGCAGCTCATCTAAAAGAAAATAAGGCCCCAGTTTGATGGAGAACTTCGTGGGGAATGCAAACCAAGTGACCATATTATCTTTTGTTTTATCTACTGCAGTCCAGTGGAGGGACCAAAAAATGGTGAACATGAACAAAGTATTGTAGACCAGTCAATAGACATGCAGCAGATTTATAGACTAGCTGACGCTTTTTAACCAGAAAAACAGAACACCGCTTTGAATACGCCACTGGCACATCCCAAGCACGAAATGTAAGAGCTTAGGTAGGACAGAGGAATAAAGAGTAGAATTTAACTCACAAATTTCTGCTGCTTAAAACAAGCAATTATTACAGAACACAGGTGCACATCCATGGGCGTCCGCAGGGGGGGGGGACAAGGAGGGGCGCTTGCCCCCCCCCCCTGGATCGCCGGTCCGGTGCGGGCCGTAATGGTGCCGTGGTGCTGGTGCGGGCGGCGGCCGGGCACCATTCTTTTTTGTAACGCTGGCACTCCAGCAGCCCAGTGACACATTGGTCTGCTGGAGTGCGATGTTCCCAAAAATAATGGCGCCGGAGCCGGCGGCTGCACCGTGGGCCGTACTGGTGGTGGTGCCGTGGTGCGGGCGGCGGCCGAGCGCCATTCTTTTTTGTAACGTAACGTTGGCACTCCAGCAGCCCAATGTGTCACTGGCTGCTGCTGGAGTGCGATGTATGTGTTACAAAAATAATGCCACCCAGGCCGGGCGGCTGCACCGTCCCGGTCCCGCACCCCGGGCTGGGTTACGAGCGTCATGTGACATGACTCATGTCATTGGTAGCTGAGCGCTATGATACTACAAATGAAATTTAGCATAGTGCTCAGCTACCAATGACATGGGACAGCCACCAGGAGGCTCAGGCGGCAATTTGCAGGCAGGCTACTAGGCGAGGCAGACAGCACTGTCATTGGGTAGCTGAGTGCTACCAATGATAGCTGACTACCGCTCGCCTGACATGATGAAATCGAGAGCTGGACCAATCATGGTCCAACTCCGACCTGCCCCCGCCCTGCCTAGCCCCCAGTAAGTGCGCACTGCGCAGGCTCCTCTCCAGTCAGACAGAGAGAGAGTTCAGAGAGAGAAGCAGCCTCTCTGCCCTGCGCTTCGTGTTTAATAGGAATAGATTAAAACATGAAGTTTTAGACTTTTAGGGCTTTTTGACAGCCTATATGTTTTACAGCAAACCCTGTGTTTAATTTCTGAAACGTGGGGGGAAACAGAAGGAGGCTTAGGAGAGGAAGGTAAAAATCAGGGCAGCAAGAGTCAGAAAAATGGGGGGTGGAGGGTGGGGGGGTGGAACAAGAAAGGAAAAAGCAGTAAAAAAAAGCAAGGCAAAAGCAGGAAAAACAGGCAAAAGCAGGCTAAAACTGTCAGAACAATGGGGGAGACTAAGGAAAAAGCAGTAAAAAAAACATGGCAAATGCAGGAGAAAGCAGTCAGTAAAACGGGGGAGCGGAGAGGAAGGAAAAAGCAGTGAAAATAAGGCAAAAGCATGAGAAAGTACTCAAAAAAAATTGAAGGAGAAAGCAGTAAAAAACGGGGCAAAAGCAGGAGAATGGAGAAAGCAGTCAGAAAAACAGGGGGAGAGGAAGGAAAAAGCATTAAAAAAAAAAAAAGACAAAGGCATGAGAAAGCACTTCCAAAAATGGGGCAAATCACTTAATCTCGCCGTGCCTGCAAAAAAGAATGTGCCTTGTTTAACGTAACTGGTGCTAATGTAAATTGCTCAAATACCTTTGGGTGGTGTTGGTTGTTGAGGGCGCTATATAAAAGTTCTCTAAAAAGTAACTGGTGCTTATGTAAAGCGCTCCAATACTTTTGGGCAGTGTTGGCATTTTTTAAAACTGCACAAAAAAAGTAACTAGTGCTAATTAAAGCGCTCCAATACCTTTGAGCAGTGTTGGCGTTTTTTGATTTAAATCTGTTTTTATTTTGAAAGAAAAACCAGGGGGGTGGGTCCATCTGTACACAGCTTGTCGCCTACAACCCTTTGCAGGGCCGGCCGCGTAGTTTTAGGATAGGCATGTAAAGTGCAGGTGTTGGTTATCAAGGTAGATATTACACAGCAAGTCGCCTACAACCCATGGCGGGGCGGCCGCGTATGACAAGAGGCACTGCGTAGAATTTCAATGCGAAGAGGCCTCTGGGCAAAGAGAACATGAAGACCCAAATTCAACGTGGATAGGAAGGAAAAGGGGAACACTTGAGGAGAGAGAGAAAAGAAGTAGTTAGTAGGGGAGCATGTAGGGGGGCGTACAGAATAGAGGGTGAAGAAAAACTAGTACAAGAGAGTCCAAGACATAGAAAGGGGAACAGGAGAGGCAAGACAGAATGAGCATGATGTCCAAAAGTTGTAGTCCGAAACAATAGTTAAAAAAGACAGGGCGGCGGGGTGGGGGGAGGGAGGTGGACAGAGGTACAGAGCGTGACATTCGGCTAACCCCTCAGGGAATACCGTGGTGGGTGAGGGGCAGGGTCAGACTGCTTTTGTAGAGGCTCTGTCAAAGTCAGATGGGTACACAGCATCTTCAAAGAAATGTAGAGCTCGGAGCTTTGGGGGCAGAAGGCGTGCGTGCTCCATTTTACAAAGGTAGGTGACCAGGGGCTGCCATATTTTGGTGAAGTGAGTATCACGAGACTGCAAGCGCGCGGTAAGTAACTCCATAGTTACTATGCACCACAGATGCGTAAATGGGAGGGGGTTCAGTTTTTTCCCAGTACAAGGCTATGAGTTGTTTAGCGGCGCCTAACATGTGGAGAGCAATGTGCCAATCACTACGGGTGAGTGCGCGCAGATTATCGGGTTTGAGGCCTAGGAGAATTGTAGCTGGAGTGTCAGGCAGGGGGAAACCAAGCACCACCTTAATATGACTAAGAACCTCTTTCCAGAATAGAGTCAAGAGCGGGCAGGCTCACCATATATGAATGAAGTCTCCCTGGGAGCTCGAGCATCTCCCGCACAAAGGAGAGGAGGTGGGAAACATCCTGTGCAATCAAAGAGGAGTGTAGTACCATTGCGTCATAATCTTATACGCAGTTTCCCGTTGAGAAACGCTGCGGTATACCTTCGGGATATCCTGCCATAGGCGGTTCCATTGAGCGGGAGTGATGTCAGTGGAGACTGTCGAATGCCATTGACGTTGGTAAGGATGGATAGTCACGAGTGGGGGGTGTTGTAGAATCTGATAAGTCCGAGAGATGAGCCCCTTAGAATCGTCAAAGGAGCGTACTAAGCGTTCAAAAGGAGTGAACGCACGAGTGGCGGCCTGCGCTAAGGAAGACGTGAACACCCAGTGGCGGAGTTGCATATATTGGAGTCATGCTCCGTCCGCGAGTCGGAACTCTTCCTTACATGGCGCAAAAGTTTTGAAAGCATCACCGATGAACAAATCCCGGATCGTTCTGCATCCACCCTCCAGCCAGGCAGAGAATACGTGAGAGTTAGCCGGTGGGAAGAGCAAATTCCCCACGATGGGGGTTTGGGGGGATGGAAAGGTGGCGAGTCCCTTGGAGACAGCCACTTTGTCCCAGATGTCCAATACCGTCTTGGTGGGAAGGGCAATATAGGCGCTATGGGAGCGCGACGCCCGGGGGAGCCAGGGGAGGTCCCAGATGGTTCGTCCAGTTACCGCCCTGTCCATATGGAACCAAACCTTTTCGCTCTCCCACGCCATCCATTCAGAGACGAAATGAAGATGGGAAGCCCAGTAGTATTCTAATAAGTTGGGGCACGCAAGCCCGCCCCTGTCCCTTGGGAGCATAAGAATTTTGTTGGAGAATCGCGGCCGACGCCCGCCCCATACGAAGTTATTGATGTCGCGCTGAAGATTTTGAATCTGGTGCTGCGGGATGGGGGTGGGGAGGCATTGGAATAGGTATAAGATTTTCGGAAGTACTGACATTTTGATGGCGTTCAGGCGCCCCAGTCAAGAGAGAGTGAGGGGCTTCCAGGTGCTTATGTCCTCCAGAAACGCCCGCCTGCATTCTCGCCAGTTGACTTGGGACCATGTGTCTAGCGAGGGAGTCAGTTGAAGTCCCAGGTAGCGAATGGAGTTGGTGGCCCACTTGTAAGGGACGAGGGATTGAAGCGTGGGTATCTCCTCCTTTGGGATCATAAGGTTCAAGGCCCAAGACTTCTCATGGTTAATTTTAAGGCCAGATGCCTGTTCAAAGGACTGCAACAAAGAGAGTAGCGCCGGGAGAGAGGTGTGTGGACAGGACAGCGTAAGAATCAGGTCTTCAGCAAAGAGAGCCACTTTATGTTGTTGACCCCGAGGGGAGTGCCATGAACATCGGGGGCTTGCCGGATCATCACGGATAGGGGCTCCACCACGAGGGCAAACAACAGGGGGGAGAGGGGGCAACCCCGTCGTGTGCCCCTCTGTATGGAGATGGGGTTAGTAAGTTGACCATTAACCCGCACTCGAGCCTGCGGGGAAAGATAGGGAGCCATGATCCGAGCTATCATGAGCGGTTCCAGCCCGATTTTGTGCAGCACAGCTCGAAGGAAGGTCCAGTCCACGCGGTCAAACGCTTTTTCCGCGTAGAGAGATAGTAAACATGCGGGTATGTTCCAGTGGCGGGCATTCCCTACAATATGCGCAATACGGCGCACGTTGTCCGCTCCCTGGCGGTGTCGGATGAAGCCAACTTGGTCAGGTTCGAGGAGGCCAGGTAAGAGTGGGTCAAGTCGTTTAGCCAATATCTTAGTGTACAGTTTAAGGTCCGTATTGAGAAGGGCTATGGGACGAAATGATGAACAGAGCGTGGGGCCTTTGCCCGGTTTGGGGAGAAGGGCAATCTCCGCCAGCCCCATGGAGAGGGATGGTCCATCAGCGTCTGTAAAGGAATTGAAAAGACGCAATAGGTGCGTTTGGAGCTGCGGTAAGAAGAGGCGATAGAAAGACAGGGGGAGGCCATCCGGACCCGGCGTTTTCCCAAGGTGTAGATCTTTCAGTGCGCTCACAAGCTCCTCTAGGGCAAGGGGCTCCTCCAGCAGCTGAGCGTGATATCGATTAATCGGCATCCAGGGGCATTTGTCCAAAACGTCTTGCACCCTGCCCGGAAGCGGCGTGTCCTTGGTATATAGAGCCGAATAATATGAATGGAAGGCGTTTCGTTTAGCCGCTTCTGTGGTAGCCCACGTGTCATCGCCAGTCTGAACGTTGGCAATGTGCGCTTTAGCAGCCCGCACCCGCAGGTATCTAGCTAAAACCCTGCCCACTTTGTCCCCCCCTCAAAATAACGCTGCTTTAGCGTTAAGAGTGCTCGCTCAGCTTTATTAGTTCGAAGAGAGCGCAGTTGGCCTCGAAGATTCGCCAGGCGCCTTTTATGTGCAAGTGAGGGGCGTTCCTGGTCCTGCCTTTCAAGGGCCTTGATGTCCCTAGATAGGTTGTTTTCCAAGAGGTGTGCTTCTCGTGCCCGTGCAATAGCAAGAGATGTGATGTGGCCTTGGATCGTGGCCTTAAATGCGTCCCATACTATGGGAAAAGAGGTTTCGGGGATGTCGTTAGTTGCAAAGTAGGAGTTAATGGCAGTTCGCAGGCTCTCCACATCTACTGGATCCCGAAGGATATGCGGAGGTAGACGCCACCGCGGGGCCCGAGGAGTGCATGCAACCGGGTCTCGTAGGAGAAGTTCAAGATGAGCATGATCCGAGACAGATATGTCGGACATGGAGGCCGAAAGCGACTCGCCGATCAAGGCATGGGAGATAAAAATGTGATCGAGACGCGAATAGGAGCGATGCACATGTGAGTAGTAAGAATAATCGCGTACGTCAGGAGAGTGATAGCGCCAAGAATCTAATAAGCCAAGATCCGCTATCTGCCTCTTGAGGGCCGAAGACATAGCCCCTGTCCCATGGAACGAAGCGTCGCTGCGGTCCAATGCAGCGACCCACACCATGTTAAAGTCGCCCCCTATGATTAGTGAAGGATCCGCCTGTGGTATATGTTCCCGCAAGAGCGTCCGCAGATACAGGTCCTACGCCTGATTGGGTGCATAGATATTGCATACCGTAAAAGAGTGCTGCCCGATCTTGACCCCCACCCTGATAAAGCGACCATCGTGGCCTCGAATTATCTTGGATTCCCCTTTACTGATGCCAGGTCTACAGACTATTGCCACTCCAGCCGTTTATGTGGGGGCTGTGGCCCAAAATTGGAGAGGGTAGTGCGGATGAGCCATTCGGCGGATATCAGCCTCCAGCAGGTGGGTCTCCTGCAGGAGGATGACGTCCGGATTTTGCTGCAGGAGGTAGCGCCAAATCTGGTGTCGCGTGTTAGGGGAGTCGAGTCCCTTAACATTAAGGGACAGTATCTTCAGGCAGGGAACAGTAGTCATGTTAATGTCAGGGTCTGAAGCAAGCCGTTACGCCAGCGCGGGGGGCGGTGTGCTGTAATAGGTGGGAGGAGCAGAGGGGTGTCGCTCCTACTGGGAAGGGAGGGATCGTCGCATGGGGTACCCCCACCCGCCATGAAGAGGGATAGAGAGGAAAGAGGGGGGAAAAGAGAGAGAAGAGAATAAAAAACAAAAAAATACAAAAAATACAACATTGGCCAACTGGGCCATAATGTCCTGTTCCAGTCCAGGGGTGAGCGCGGCCCAAAGGCACGAATCATCTCGGAGACGTCACTCTCCCAGGAGCAGGGGGGGGCCGGGTCCTCCGAACGTAGAGCGTGGCAACAGGGTAGGCAGCCCCGCGCCGCCGAACCCAAATGTATGGAGCTGGGGAGTCGTCAATCGCAGAGTGGGGCACCAACCCATTACTTCAAGATACCGGGTTATCCTTCTGGGATGCCGACGAGTCCTTCCCCGATTTGGTGCGTGTCATCTCCCCCCGGGGCCGGGTACACTCTAATAACTAATAAGGCGATTGGGGCAGACAAGAGGACGTTGGGCGCCGCTCAAGGATGTCCAAGGCCCCCCGAGTGGGAAGGCGTAGGCTACCACGAGAGGCACCCCACGCAGCAATCTGCAGGCCACCAAAGAGGGGGGGAGGGAACTAGTGGTGCAGCAGCGGTCGATGATGCCTCAGAGATCCTGCTGCTGGGGAGGTCAACCTTAGCTCGGTCCGGGGGTGGAGGCCAAGGCTATCGTGGGCCGCGCTGCAGGCGGGTGGTGTAGAAGTCCAGGATTAACACCGCACCCCAGTGACTCAGGCAGCTGGACCGGTAACAGTGTCGGGGCCACTAAGTGAAAGGGCGCGGAAGAGTGGTCCACCCTCAATGCACGTTGATTCCAGGTAGAGGGGAGGGCGCTCAGAGTGGTGATCCCCACTTGGCAGTCGCCCGCGGAGAGATCCCTCAGCCCAGGCCTCGTCCGCTTGAATCAGGGGGCCCTGCAGGACAAGTGCCCGGCCAACCGAGGGTCTGCGCGTCCGTCCAGGATGGATCCAGGTCCGGGGGCCCAGGGCAAGCGTGGGGCCCTCTAGCAGCGGAAGGCGCAGTCGCCAGTGGTCCCTCACCGACGTGGTCTGCTGAGTACTCCGGAACCCAAGGAGCGGACCACAGGGAAGGCCGGGGCGCAACTGGAGTAGGCTACAGGTAATGTCACTATGCTGGTAGCTCGGGCAGCTGGAGAGGAGCACGTGGCAGGGGGATGCAGGGCCCAGGCCAAGCAGGACGAAAAATCAGGACCACACCGTGCAGGAGCACTCCCATCCCCGCACCTCACCTGCTCAGGAGGTCAGCATGTCAAGAGTCCAGCCAGAAGCGGTGCATGGGTAGTAGGAAAGAGAGCAGGTTCGGGCCCCGGTGCAGGCCCGCCAGGCCGGAGGGCCGCTGCTCTAGGGCCGGGTCTCCAGGGGGGCAAAGTCAGCCTCTCCAAACGCCAGCATGCACCAGGTGCCCCCGGGAACACAGCCCGTCGCTCCGCCTTACTGCCCGATTGAAGAAAGGGCCGCTATGTAGGGAGGTCTCGGCGGCTGCTTTTCGCGCCGAGTCAGCTCCGGGGTGCGAGGAGGCAGGCCCATGACGGCGGCCGCCGCAGGCAGGGCCGCCGGTGCTTCCTCTGGTCGTGAGTGCACCCCGATCTCCAAGGGGCCCCACGCAGGTCCAGGCGCTCCCCTCCTGTCCGCCGGTCCACCCGCGGGACTCGTGAGGGCAGGTGGCGGCGTGTAGTGCAGCTAAGGCCCGGGGTCTCCAGATACAAAATGGCGGCGACCGCCGTAGAGTCCAGCCGTTAGGGTCAAGAGGCTCACACTCCGGCGCCCGCATCAACCAGGTCGTCGTCTGTTCATCAGGAGGTGCCCCCGTGTTCCGCCACCTGTGCGCCCCGATTTGCGGCGCCGATGGGTGCCCAGCTCCGCTTTAGAGGCTGCTAAAGACGGCGGCTTGCGGGAGCTCCCTCAGTGCACGACCTACGACATTTGCGGCGAGACCACACCCCCTGTTGGCGTTTTTTAAAACTGCACAAAAAAAAGTAACTAGTGCTAATTAAAGCACTCCAATACCTTTGGGCAGTGCTGGCATTTTTTTTAATGTAAAGCGCTGCAATACTTTGGGTGGTGTTGGTTGTTGGCGGTGCTATATCAAACTGCACTAAAAAATAGCTGGTGCTTATGTAAAGCGCTCCAATAGCTTTGGGTGGTGTTGGTTGTTGGCAGGCTGGCAGCGCTATATAAAACTTCACTAAAATGTAACTGGTGCTTATGTAAAGCGCTCCAATACCTTTGGGCAGTGTAGGCGTTTTTTAAAACTGCAAAAAAAAAAAAACTAGTGCTTATGTAAAGCGCTGCAATACTTTGGGTGGTGTTGGTTGTTGGCAGCGCTATATAAAACTTCACTAGAAAGTATCTGGTGCTTATGTAAAGCGCTCCAATACCTTTGGGCAGTGTTGGCGTTTTTTAAAACTGCACAAAACAAATAACTAGTGCTAATGTAAAGCGCTGCAATACTTTGGGTGGTGTTGGTTGTTGGCGGCGCTATATAAAACTGCACTAAAAAGTAACTGATGGTGCTTGTGCAAAGCTCTCCAATACCTTTGGGTGGTGTTGGAACTACATAAAACTGCGCAAAACAATGTGAAAAATAGAGTCGGTGGAGGAGGGGATCTGTGCAACAGAGTTCAGCGGGGCAAGCAGCAACCAGTGGGAGGTGGACAAGCAGCCTTGGGGAAATTAAGTGATTTGCTTGTAATCACAAAATGTGGAACTGAGGCCGGTGCAAAAGCAGGAGAAAGCAGTCAGGAAAACTGGGGCAGAGGAAGGACAGAGAGCAGAAAAAACATGAGACAAAAGCAGGAGAAAGCAGTGGGTTTATATTTTGTGCCACCATGGGGACATTGGGGGTTATATGATTTATTATCTAGTGTGGTGGGGTTATACCTGGTGATGTGGGATTATATCTGGTGAATGAAGTGGATGCCATCCAGTGCCACTGCCAAGGTGCACTTGGCAAGCCGTCCGCGCCCGTCCGCGGTCGACCGGGGCCAGGGGCCACAACCCCTGCCCGTCTCCCCACTCACATTAGGAGCTATAGCCCCAACTCCCTTTACAAGTTAAGAGGAACAACCCCCGCTCTGTGCCATTCATCCTGGAATTTAGCAGATCCACATACCACATGCTCGTACTGTGGTTTTCAATTCCATTCTGCCCCACTAACCAAAAAAAGCCAGCAAAACATGTACCTCTTGAATTGTAGGTCACTCCCTAAACATTCTACGGAAATATTTTGGTTGTTAGAAGAGCTCAACCCAGATGTCGTATACCTGACAGAGACCTGGCTCAACACAGAGTCAGAACCCGATCTCATTCAGGCCCTCCCCCAAGGGTATCAAATTCTTCGTGAAGATCGCAAAGTGGGGAAAGGAGGTGGCCTAGCAGTCATTTATAAAGACTGTTATAAGTGCCGTAGTTCTCCCAACACGATACCAGATTGCGAAAGCCTTTCCTTCGCTATAGACTTCTCCCCCACTAGCACCTTTTCGGGGATACTTGTATATCGTCCACCTGGAACTCTGGGACAATTCCACAATATTCTTCCTCCCATCATAGCTAACCTAGCATGCAGTCCATCCAATTTTACATTACTAGGGGATTTTAACATCCATTTTGACAACACCGCTGACCATACTGCCCTAGAAATGACCACTAGTCTCTTAGCACTACAATTAAAACAACTAGTGCTTACACCGACCCATACCAAAGGTCATCTACTTGACCCTATTTTTAGTAACTGTGCAGATCTCATAGTCGGAACACCCTCCTCCCTTCCGTGGACGGACCACTTCTTGATCTCCCTCTCCTGGGTCACCCCTGACCCCCACCTTCCTTTCGATACAGTTACACGTAGGGAAAGAAACTGGTCAAAACTTCCCCTAGAGGACTGGCTGGCAGCTCTTGAAACCTCCAGACCACCCAATAACCCTGATCCCACTTTAGCCAATGAGGATTATAACAGATGGATCTCTAAATTACTAGACTCTGCACTTCCCATGAAACGCATCGAGCCCAAGCGCAGTACAAAGACTGCCCCCTGGTATTCCCCTGGATTACGGGAAATGAAACGCCAATGTAAAAAATTAGAAAGGAAATGGCGATTGGACTATTCCCATCCCAGCAAAACTGCATATAGAGAAGCGATAAAGATTTATAAAAATGAAATTAAAACTGCACAATCGATCTTCTTCGAAGGAAAAATTAATGCAGCCGCTTCTAGGCCTAAAGAAATATATCGCATTGCGAAAACCCTCCTTAAGCTCCCAGAAAAATCCCCAAATCCCATCAATGCACAAACTCGCTGCAATAACCTGGCAGAGTTCTTCCTTCAAAAAATACAAACCATTTACACCTCCTTTTCCCCTATTCAGACTGACCTTCCGCTCACTAAATCACTTGAATCAGGGACCCAGCCACTGGCCACACTCGAATTCTTTCCCCCACTTAATTCCATTATGTTAGAAACCATTATGCATCAGGTCAAATCCGGCTCCCCCAACGACCCGACACCCCCGCGCACTCTGCTGTCAGCCATTGACAACGTCCTTCCCACTATACTTGACCTGCTTAATGCCTCCCTGTCCGCAGGCACCGTCCCGCTTCCCTGGAAACAGGCTATGGTTAAAGCCCTTCTTAAAAAACCTAATTTAGACCAAGACGACCCTAGCAACTATCGACCGATCTCTTTGTTGCCTTGGTTGAGCAAGATCTTGGAGAAACATGCCAACATGGTGTTGGCAGAGTTCCTCGAGACTAATCATCTGCTCGACCCCTCCCAGACGGGATTCCGTCCCATGCATGGGATCGAAACCGCTCTGGTTGCAGTGACGGAGGAGGCCAGGAAGATTCTGGATCAGGGAGGATCTGCAGCAATCATCCTCATTGACCTAAGCGCAGCCTTCGACACTGTAAACCACAACATCTTACTTCATCGACTCACCGGTTTAGGAGTCTCAGGAAAAGCAATTGCTTGGTTTGAATCTTTCCTTTCAGACCGCTCCTTTCAGGTCTTTGAGGGGGACATCACTTCCCCTAGCAAACCTCTTGGCTGCGGTGTACCACAGGGCTCTTCCTTGAGCCCTACGCTATTTAATATATACATGAGCCCACTGGCTGAGATAGTCCGTCCGTTCGGGATAAAAATTATTACCTATGCTGACGACACTCAGCTAGTGGTGGCTCTTAATCAGATACACACCGCGAATAATAGCCTGAGGGATTGCTTAGAAGAAGTGACCAAATGGATGACATTGTCATGTCTTAAACTGAATGGAGACAAAACTGAGCTGATGCTTTTAGGTAACCCCTCCAAACTTACGATCAACTCATTGTGGCCCTCCTGCCTTGGCCCTGCTCCCACGCCAAAGGATACAATCAAGAGCCTGGGAATCTGGTTAGATAAGTCCCTTAACTTTAATTGTCAAGCAGCTAAATTATCAGCCACCTGCTTTGGTCTACTCAGGCTTCTGCGGAAGATTCTCCCCTTACTGCCTTTTCAAGCGAGACAGATTATGGTCCAGGGACTTATTCTGTCTCGTCTGGATTTCGGGAACGCCCTCTATTTAGGGGCCCCCCAAGCCACCTTGCGCAAGCTCCAGATCATACAAAATTGCGCTGCTCGAACACTGCTTCAGATTCCCCGTCGACTTTCGGTCAAACCCGGACTGAAGAGCCTTCATTGGCTCCCAGTCAGGGAAAGAATTGAATTTAAGACCCTGTGCATTGTTCACCGAGCTTTCTGGAAAACAGGTGCTGTCATTAATCATTCACTGATCACCCCTTACCATCCAAACAGACAGCTCAGATCAGCATCCTCTCTTCTCACGACAGTTCCTAGGATCAAGAGAGTCAGATGTGGGGATCGGTCTTTTTCCTATAACTCAGCCAAACTCTGGAACTCCCTCCCCTTTCATATGCGATCAGAGCCCAATTTACTTCTGTTCCGTAAACACCTAAAAACCCTGCTTTTTAATAAAACTGAATAACTTCAATTGTCTTTTTGTATGCGTTGTCCGTAGCGCTAGGACGCCTGAGGGTAGCTACCGCGCTTAATAAATGGTCTTTTCATTTCATTTCATTTCAAGTGATGTGGATTTATAGCTGCTGTGGCAAGTGTTTTGGGTGCAGTCTGGTGCTGCTGTGGCAACTGCTGTGCGTGCAGTCTGGTGCTGTGACAAGTGGAATCTGGAATCTGGATATATATAAATAATTTTTCCTCTGACTTCTTTATACGGTACAAGAAATATGCACAGTGCACTTTGTTTAAGATGGTTTACATAAGCATGAGCCACTTTTCTTCTATATGGGAGGTTACTTGCACTATACTATGCACGCCTTTCTCTGCATATATGCACACTAAGGATAATATTATGAGCTAGGAACTTTCTGTACTTTACAGGAAATATGCACAGTGCACTTTAATATATCTCCAATATTTAATTATTTTTAGCATTTTTGTATGGCCATGTTTGTGAACAAATCTGAGGATTTATGCTTTAACATTTAATGATGGACATCGAATATTGGTGCAATTTACAGTACTGTCTCCCGCCTTTTGTTCCCAAGCCCATGTTTATATCTAGGTTTGAATTCTGGCCTATTGAACTATTTGACACAGTTTTATACTGGGTATCTATTTGGAACATAGTCATAGATTATTAGCATGTGTTTTTGATTAGAGGTGGGGATGAGTTCCCTAATCCCATAATGACTTCCCTCGAATTGTGGGGCTATTTGTCTAATTTTCTTATGCCTGTCATATCTTATTGGGTTGGTCCTCTAGGAATGATCTATACAATTTTGCATGGTTTTGTATCATTTTGCACATTCCATATGCCAGATGAATCTTTGGAAGTCTTAACTTGATATCTTTATCTTTATGTCCCTGACACTTTGTGTACTTTACAAGGTCGAAATGAATATCATATGTTTATTTGCAATGCTGCCAACTCATTTTGAATTTATTGTCTTTCTGTAATCAAAATGAAATACATGAGACGTTCTATGGTTGTGTCCCATTAAAACATATGGAAGTTTTTAATTGGTGGTGGGGGAAAGGGTAGTGATTTCCCTTTAAATGGACACTCTATGACCCAGTAGAAGGCTGAAGCCGAAACGCGTAGGTCAGCTTTGTTTGTATGCACCTCTGCTGGTTATGGCCCCATGACGAATGGTGGCTTACTCAATTGAAAAATAAAAATACCTCGTCGCATAGGATTTGTTGTGCCGTTCTTCTGTTCGCCCTTGGAAACGTGTGGTGAATCACAGGGCGTTTATGCACGAAGGTTGAAAGGAATATAATATATATATATATATATATATATATATATATATATATATATATATATTCAACTCTCATAGATGCCATGAATAAAATTAAAGCAAGATCTAGGGAATCCCTGCTACAGAAAAATACAGCAACTATGCCCTTAGAACAGGCTGTAGAGTCATCCAGTGGAGCAGAGGATGGCACCATAAGGCTCATCACAACATTTAGCAGCCAAGAAAGGCAGATTAGGACCATTGTTAATACCAACTGGCCAATCTTGCTTACAGACAGCGTTATGGCTAAGCAGTTGGAAAGACTTCCAATAGTTACATTTAGAAGAGCAGCATCAATGAGGAAACAATTAGTTAAGAGCAGTCCTGAGATAAGCCAAAACAACACATGGGTAAAACCTAAACTAGGCTTCTTTAAATGCTCTTCATGCCGGGCGTGTAGGTTTGGGATCAACACCACCCACTACACAACTCCTTTCAGCCCGAGACATATAGCCATTACTGGCAACTACAACTGCCGCACAGAGTATGCTGTATACGTGCTGGAATGCACCTGCGGCTTGAGATACGTGGGAAGTGCCAAGCTGCAGGTGCATGTGAGAATTCTCCAGCACCTTAGAGCTATCGTCAATAATGATGCAGCCTATCCAGTGGCCCGACACTTTTAAGCCACACATATGAATGACCTGAACTGCTTGAAATATTATGTGATTAAAGCCATCCCAAAACCACATAGAGGAGGAAATAGAGAGCGCATGCTCAGGCAGCTAGAGTTGCACACAATATTAGAATTAGACAGCAAGACTCCCATGGGTTTAAACAACAATGAAGAGCTCCATAATTTTTTATAACACACAACTTCTTATAAAATACAATTTTTTATATAAAACAAATTTTTAGAACAATGTTTTAGGAAAACAGTTTTATGATCATGAGTATAATTATTTGTTTTTACGAGGAACTTTTTATGACATTTTTATGAGGTATTCTATGGAATGCTTTGTTAAATTTTTTATGATTGTGTTTTTCGAAGAATTTTTGGACAGACCCCACAGTACCCCAATATTAATTTGTAACGAAGGGACAGAGCAGTTAGTGACTAAAATAAGCAAACAAAGTGTTAGTGACCATAATCATTTTAAGAGAATTCATGTACTCTATATGGTTACGCTTACATATATATATATATATATATAAGATATGAGATGAAAATGATATCTTATTAACAAATTTGAGGACTATGGGCTATATTTATCCAGGTCCAGCATACATGCCCAAAAGTGATACAAAGCAGAATGGTATGCAGTTCCTAGTGAACACTATAGGTTGACGTATGGTTAGTGTAGTGAGTAACACACTAAGAGCAGGAGAACATTACCTCCTTTCGGAAAAGAGACCCTCACACCCCCCCCATCAGTGGGGTGTCTGGTACCAGCGGGACCGGCGGAGCTGGGATAGGTCTGCTGACTTTATGCGCGGATGTCCAAGACACTGTACTATTCAGTGTTTGAGCTCGCCGGCCACCGATGTAACATCTCTTTGACCCAGACTGGGTTGATGTCATAGATCTGCAGGTACCACTTTTAGGGTGCTGTATGGGTGGTCACTTTATTAGTTAATTGTGTACCACTACCAAAAAGTGTGGATAGATCTTGATTTGGTCCTGAAGAATTGCCTTCTAATTGAAGTATTGGCAAGAAACATGTTGACCCCAAATGCGCACAGCCCCGTGACCTTATAACAGGGGTGCGCTACTTTCACGTTTTTAATGAGGAGAGTGGCCACGATCATTAAAGTAGTTTTGGGTGGACCACCTCCTTCTGTTTTAACCTCACTTCTACACTCACTACATCTACACTCACTAGGGCCCTCACACGCACGGCACCTTATGGCAAAAGGAAATAAAGATCTCCGCCAAAAGGCCCAGTTAAGGGCTGCGATCGGGTATTGCAGCGCCGACCCGATAAGGAGCAGACCCGATGATGAAGCAAGACACCCCACTGATCCCCACTGGGGGGTTTGTGAGGGTCTCTTTTCCGAAAGGAGGTAATGTTCTCCTGCTCTTAGTGTGTTACTCACTACACTAACCATACGTCAACCTATAGTGTTCACTAGGAACTGCATACCATTCTGCTTTGTATGAAAATGATATCTGCATTTAATTAAATGTAGTAGTACAGCCGCCTAAGAGATCTCTCTTTTTTATTATAGATAATAACAAAAATATTATATAAGGTGACAGATTTGTACATTCGCACAGTGAAGCACCAAGCACTTTTATGCACTTAGGCACTTATGGTTAAGCAAATTTGTACATTAGCACACTTTGCACAATGGAGATAATGAATCAGGTAGTACTTGTACATAAAGTAGGCAAGGAGACACGCAACAGGAGACTCTTTAAGACATCTTAAGATGCATGATAAAGTTAACATCAAGTGATACTTAAGGGTCTGGACCATACTACAACTATGACGCATTTAAGCACTTAGATGATATTGTAGAATGATGAGGTCCCAATTCAGGGTCCAAGACCTATGTTAGTGCAAGTTGTCATTATTGTGAATATTATTTTGACCATTATTGGTCACAATATGGACAGCTAATTATTTCTGCACATATATGTATTTATTTATTGTATTGATATATTTATTGTGCTTTGTCTCGTGTAATAAGGTTATACAACAATATGATTGTTTTCCTATCAGCATATGAGTACTCTCCAGGATTAGCGAAGTCGACAAATTGCAGCAGAACAGTCTGTTTACTATGCCTATGCTCCATTACGTCACACGATCAGATCACATGTTTTGTTTAAAAGCACGAATGTATAGCGTTTCTTTATGTGACCGAAACGTTATGGTATGGGTAAATAAATAATACATCGCAAGACAAGAGGAGTTTGTGCTCTGTTCTGGGACCGTCACACATAAGGACAGCAAGGGCGAAATATATATATATTATCTACTGGCGGTCGCCAGTAGATAGTTATAGTTAGGACCTATTATCCATAGGAAATTCGTAACATTCTTTTCCCAATAACTTTGGCGCCGGTTGACGAATCTTCGCGAAATTTTCAAAACGTATGGCCCGCTCCGGTCCGCTCCTATCTTGAAAGTTTCGGGGTGATTCATCAAGCGGGGGCCGAGAAAAAAGGGGGGTCCCAAAACGTGTTTTCTCCATGTTAATTCCCATAGGAAACTTTAGACACGGCTACAGCCCGAACTGCTGAACGGAATTACACCAAATTTGGCAAAAAGGCAGTGCTTGGTTCAGAAAGCGCCCTTTTTTTTAAATGGTGAAAATCCGTTCAGTAGTTGCGGAGAAATTCAAAAAATAAGAGTCAAAAAATCAATTTCCCATAGGAAACTTTATGCAAGGCTACAGCCAAAACTGCTGAACGGAATTACACCAAATTTGGCAAAAAGGTAGTGCTTGGTTCAGAAAGCACCCTTTTTAAAAATGGTGTAAATCCGTTCAGTAGTTGCTGAGAAAATCAAAAATAAATGTTTCGATATTTAGAGACACGGAGGATCCGCGGACCCTCCCGACCACGAGCTTCATGCTAATTGGCTGTCAACACTCCAAACCAGGAAGTGTTGGCAGCCATCTTGTGCCTCGGTAGAACCGAGGCACAAGAAAACAGAAAAACTAAGGCGCAAAACAAGAAAAGGGGGCAGGGTAGAAACACCCTGACCCCCTAGGCCTGCTTAGGGCGTCCCACAAGGACCCCCAGGGCCCAAAAAAGCATTTTTTTAAAAAAGAAAAATCGGCAAAATGCGCGCCGGATCCACGGATCCGGCCGCGAAAAAAAAAAAACAAAGCGCGGGCTCCCGCGCTTCGATATATTTAGCCCCGGGTGGGCCAGGTCCCGGGGCAGTGAAAATAAGTGTGTGGGGGGTCCCAATGCCCCCACACTGCCCCGGGGACCGCCACCCCCGGGGCTTTGCATAAATATTTGCGGGGGCACACGGCCCGCCCCGCAGCCCCGGGGACCACCACCCCCCAAGCCTTCTTTTTAAAAAATTTTTTTTACCTGTGTGGGGGGCTCGAGCCCCCCCACACGCCCCCCCACATGCCCCGGGGACCGCCACCTCCCCGGGGCACTAATATGTAAATTAGGGGGTCCGTTAAGGAGCCCCGGGGACCACCACCTCCCCGGGGCTATGTACAGATTGGGAGGGGGGCCGCGCGGCCCCCCTCCTGGAGCCAGTGATGGCCCTGGGGACCGCCACCCCCCAGGGCTGGCTCCTGCAGTGTCCCGGGGTGCCCACCCCCGGGACACTGAAGTTTGCTATGGCAGGGCGGGAGCCTCGTGGCTCCCGCCCTGTCATAGCAAACTCTGCTTTGGTTTTTGGAAGAGAGAGCAGGGAAACCTGCTCTCTCTTCCAAAAACCAAAGCCGATTACTTTTCCACACGGGGAGCTGCATCTTAGCAGCTCCCCGTGTGGAAAAGCAATGCCGGCTCCCGCAGGAGGCGGGGAGCCGGCTGGGACCGTGGGGGCATTGGGGCTCCCCCACGGTCCCCAACGAGAGGCCATGCCCCGGGGGATGGGGTCCCCGGGGCCATGATTGGCCCAGGAAGGGGGCCACGCGGCCCCCCTCCCCCATGATTAAAAAAAATGTTAAAAAAACAACAAACAAAAAAAACGCAAAGGCCGGCCCCGGGGGATGGGGTCCCCGGGGCCATAAATGGCCTGAGGAGGAGGGCCACGCAGCCCCCCTCCAATAATTTTAATTTAAAAAAAACACTGGCCATGCCCTGGGGGATGGGGTTCCCGGGGCAGAATATGGCCTCGGGAGGGGGGCCACGCGGCCCCCTTCCATTATTAAAAATAAAAAAATATAGGGGTCAGGCCCTGGGGGATGGGGTCCCCAGGGCCAATAAAATAGGAAAAGAAGGGGGGCCACACAGCTCCCCTTCTTAAAAAAATGAATTTAAAAAAAAGACTGGCATCGCGACGGAGGCCCCGCCCCCTCCCTGCAGCACTCAGCAAACGCGCCCCCCTAGCGCGTTTAAAGTTGGGGAACTAATTCCCCTTGAATACTGGGGGTCCCTGGGGGCCAACTAGCCCACCAGGTACCTCCAGTGTGCGCCAGGGAGCTGCGTTGCAGAGAGGTGTTCAGAGGCCACGCCCCTTTTTACACCTCTGTGCAACGCAGCTCTGTGGCGCTTACTGGAGGTACCTGGTGGGCTAGTTGGACCCCAGGGACCCTCAGGATTCAAGGGGACTTTATCCCCCAACTTAAAACGCGCCACAGGGCGCGTTTGCACAGTGGTGAAGGGAGGGGGCGGGGCCTGAGGTGACATGTGTGCAAACACGGCCTGTGGCGCATTTTAAGTTGGGGAATTAATTCCTCTTCAATCCTGAGGGTCCCTGGGTTCCAACTAGCCCACCACGTACCTCCAGTAAGTGCCACAGAGCTGCGTTGCAGAGTGGTGTAAAAAGGGGCGTGGCCTGGGCCACCTCTCTGCAACGCAGCCCTGTGGCGCTTACTGGAGGTACGTGGTGGGCTAGTTGGACCCCAGGGACCCTCAGGATTGAAGAGGAATTAATTCCCCAAATTAAAACGTGCCACAGGGCGTGTTTGCACACATGTCACATCAGGCCCCCCCCTCCCTTCACCACTGGGCAAACGCGCCCCGTAGCTTGTTTTAAGAGGTAGTTTTAATCCCCCTGCCCTATTATGTACTAGGGCCTTACAGAGGAGGTCATGCTAATCACAGGGGTACCCCAACGCATAGTGTTCCCTAGTGTATGTAGGTGTTTTCACTGTATTCTAAGTGTCTTTTAGCATAGCACTGGCTCTAAGGCCTGGTTAGTCAGAGTCAGTTACCACCAGTACCCGTCTGAAAAAGTTGTGGGCACAGGATAATTTTGGAACAAGGCGTCTTTCTGCTCCTCTGTTGGTTCTTTCTGCACATGTCTTGCTTCTTCCTGCACTTTTCTTCGGCTTTGTGGACTTCTGTTGCTTCTTTCTGCATTTCTTTTGCTTCTTTCTGTGCGTTTTTTCTTCTTTCTTCACATGTCCTACCTCTGTAGGCATAGTTAGAGACTAGCATTTAAAAAACCTTTGAAATTCACTGAAAAAACCATAGGTTTCAGGCACGTTATAGTTAGAAATTAGCATTAAAAAAACCTTAGAAATTCACTGAAAAAACCATAGGTTTCAGGGGCGTTATAGTTAGACATTTCACTTGTACAAACCCGTGAAATTCCCCCGTTATAGTTAGTTCAGCTAACTATAACTCGCGCCCCCGCAATGCACTGCTGATGACGTCACATATTACATCACTGATGACATCACTGATGACATCACTGATGACATCTCAAATGACATCACTGATGACATCATCCATGTGATAATTTCATGCATCTTCTCACACCCTAATATAACTTTTGATACACCCACTCTAAATTACACACTACCATTCTCAAAACCATAGACACTCCAACACCAATAACTACATACCCACTCACTGATTCTTAGGTCTACACACACATCCACTCACTCACCCGTACAGTAACTCATACTTACGGTCACTCAGTACAGGACTATCATATGCACTCATACACCTATATAGACACTCACACACCGCCACTCATCCATAGAGGTACTCACACACCTAGTCAGTCATGCAAATAATTAATCACACTCCCATTTACTCAGATGTACAGTTATACACACACCAGCTCAATTACTCATACAAATACTAGCACATTCTTACGCTCTTATACAATCAATGATACAAGCACACACTCATCCATACAGCCACTCTCACAATAACACACTCATTTGTAGCCAATTATGTACTCCAACACACATATATACTACTTTTCACATATGTAGTTACTCACACATGTACCACTGAGATATACATTCACTCACTAACACACCCATACACACACTCACCCACCCATACAGTCCATCACAGATGCACTCTTGAAACCATGCACCCAGTGAATCACCCACTCACACATCTATGCTCAGAGTCACACACACCCCACCCACACAAACACTCAGGCACACATACAGATACTCAGACAACCAATCAATAACCCATATAGACACTCATGTAGCTATTCAGAAACCCACGCAGCCGCTTACACACCAACAGACACACGGATACAGACATTCACACAGTTTAGTCACTAACCCATGCTTTCAGAAAGATACGTTTAATCACTCACTTATAGAGCCAGTCACGCACCTACTAAATCATCCATTCAGACACTTATACACCCACTCATTCTTCAATACGCCTTTTCCTATATATATTAAACATATTTTAACTTTACAGAAACACACAGTCACTGGATGATGTCATCAGTGATGTCATGAGTGATGTCATTTGAGATGTCATTTGAGATGTCATCAGTGATGTCATCAGTGATGTCACTGACCATGTCATGAGTGATGTAATATGTGACGTCATCAGCAGTGCATTGCGGGGGCGCAAGTTATAGTTAGCTGAACTAACTATAACGGGGGAATTTCACGGGTTTTGTACGAGTGAAATGTCAAACTAACTATAACACCCCTGAAACCTATGGTTTTTTCAGTGAATTTCTAAGGTTTTTTAATGCTAATTTCTAACTATAACGTCCCTGAAACCTATGGTTTTTTCAGTGAATTTCAAAGGTTTTTTAAATGCTAATTTCTAACTATAACGTGCCTGAAACCTATGGTTTTTTCAGTGAATATATATATATATATACAGATTTCACTTGTCACAACACCAGACTGCACGCACAGCAGCACCAGATTGCACCCAAAACACTTGGCAATGGCAGCTAGATCCTTCTATTAAGCCTTTGCATCAGGTTTCTAAACCCTTTGCATGCCTGTGCTTTTTCACTTTTGGCCAAGAGCCACTCCTGTCTGCAGCTCTGCTTTTTTCTTTGCCAATTGCTAGAAGGTGTGAATGATATCTACCAAAGGCCACAAAAGAAAGAGGTGGCTGTGGTACAACTAACCTATTGTGTATGAGATCATATACGGCCTGCTTCCTGCCCCCATGGCTCCTCCTGCGCCCCAGTGTTTCTTGTGCCCCACCTGGCACACATAATGTCGGAGGATGGTGAGGACGTTAAAATTTTGCCCCTCCCCCTTTGGAAAAAAGTCTGCGGACGCCCATGTGCACATCTGTGGAAAATATCCTATCGTCCAGTCTACTAACGAAATCAAAGCAAGCATAAGTGGCGCTATTCAAAATATATGCCCCCTGAAGAATATGTTGAGTGGCCCCTGAGACTCCCGTATGCCACAGATGTTCATAGCCCTGAGACTGAAGCCCAGTGGCTGCAGGGGCCTGCGTAATGCCCCTATTAAACATAGCAATTGAGGTTTTGTTGCAAGCATTCCAAAGCAGGGCCCTACAGCATGAAATAATGAAGTATTTCAGCAGGCTCCTTTCATGCCAAAAAACAAAGTAGACAAACCCTTTTTCCTAACATGTCAAGTTTGGGAGTGAACAGGAAGGCATGGAAAAAATTTTGTAATCACCAAGACCAGTATGAAATTCAACAAAACATTCGAAGTCTGAGCCAGAAATCTCGCTACCCTTTTTGGGTAACTCCACGCCCCTCTCAGGTAAAATCACAGGATATGGTTTACGCGAATAGCAAGCTACTGTTTGCGTGATATGTTACTCACTGGCAAAAGGCCGCCTGGCAGTGTCAAGGGTATTCAGTTTAGGCATTACTTCATGCAAGCTTCACTTAATCTGCAGGAGATAAAACAGGCGAAGAAAGTCATGAGCAGCGCCAACTCAGACCTTCCACATCTTTGCAGAAACATCTGCTGATACAAGACATCTGCTGAAATTGACCGTCAGTCCAACTCAAAAGCAGAAGGGCATATTTCCCTAGCCACGTTTCTCTAGCCACACCTAACTTAAGACGTATAACAAGTTACTGTAAAATGCACAAAAGTGAGCATTATCTGCAAACATACCAACGAACAGTGCTGGTGTATAGCACAAACTAGCAATCTTGGCTGACAAAAAGTCACAGCACTACAAAACATAGTGTGGCACAAAGCATCATGTTGAAATTGAGACAAGCAGAAAACTCTCGGTTTTTATATCTGGCACTTATAATAAATATATCATCAATGATGTAATTGAACATGTCACGAGTGATGCAATCTGTGAGGTCATAAGCAGAGCATGGTGGGGACACAAATCTAATCAGCTCAGCAAACATTAACTGGTGAATTTCAGACGTGTGCAGGGTAATTTAGTCGTGGGTGAGGAGAGAGGGCACAACCCCTAATGGTCATTCAGGCTTAGGAGGGCGGCAAAGCTACATTCGTAATGTTTTTTATGGCCCCCCCAGAACCTGGTCCCAAAACTGCTGCGTTTGCGAGCGGAAAACAACCTTCAGTCTGGTCCTCAGCATGGTGGCTGACAGAACTTGGCCTAACCCCTGACTCCAAGACCAAAGTAAAAAAACTTAGGCTTTCTGTTTGATTCCAATCTTACCTTTGAGAACCAAATCTCTTGTGTAGCAGGCAAATCTTTTGGCACTCTTAGAAATCTAGCCAAAACCATGGATCTTCTGCCTATATCGGCTAGGAAAACCGTCATACAAGCTCTTGCTTTGTCCCCACAGGACTACAGTAATTCACTTTACATTGGAGCCACTCTGGGCAGATTAGACAGACTCCAGAGGGTGCAGAATACGGCAGCAGGCTTTCTGCTGGAACTCCCGAGGCGGGCACCTGTTGGCCCCACCCTGGACAATCTTCACTGGCTACTGTTAAGGAAAAGAATCTCCTTTAAGGCCATGTGCTTTTGTCACAGGATCCTAAACTGCAAAGGTCCTCGCTATCTCTTCCCACTCCTCAAACGCTACCAACCCAGCAGACAACTGACGGCGCACTGGCAAAAGTGCCCATTATAAAAAGAACCCGGCTGGGTGGCTCTTCCTTCGGCTTTCAGGTATCCAAATTGTGGCACACACTACTGCTTGACTTGCGTCAAGAACTCACGGAGAAAACTTTCAGAGGGAAACTCAAAACTTGGCTATTCAGGCTTTAAGATTCTACCTGTTCCTTATTCTTACAGGTGTCTAGTCCTTCTTCCTCCTACTGTCCAGGGCAGTCTTAGCGCAAGGAAACTCAGTTTAGGAGCAACTGTGCGCTTTAAAAATTTATAACATTTCATAACATTCCCACCACATGTGTAAGTACATCCCTTTTCCCCCACAGCCTCTCTAGCAGGTGGCTGGTCTCTTTGTAATTGCCTTAAGGCGGACAGGTGTCATGTGCCAACGAAGCATAATTCTAAACACAGAGGTTCTGTGTTGCAAACACACAAATGCCCATGTCGCCTGTCTCCATATCAGGAGCCAGTCAGACTCTGTCAGCTCTAGGCCAGGTCTTCTGCCCCTTTTGTCGTGTAAGGGAGTAGTGCCATGGGGGTGTGTCTGTCTCATGCTTTATACAAGCGAAATAGCATTCCAGTGTTGTCTCCATCTGAAAGTGTCCTCAACCTTTGTGGTGTCCATCACTCCGTGCGCCCGTACAGCTTGGTGTGTTTGGCCCAGTGTAGGAGTTGTATAATACAATAAAGGTCTCTGGGACCCAACAGAAAGTCACTGGCACATTGATCTCCTGTCTTGGGGGCACCTCAGGTATACAGCTGTCCCAGCCATAAAGTGTCTCCGTCCACCCATGTAAGGTAACTTTGGTCTATTAGTCTGGCGGAAAGTTCAGATTGCCCACAACCGGAGTCGGAGGGGGGGGGGGGCAAGTTTGTAATCCCTATCTTCCTTTAAGCTCTAGACCAGTAGTGTAGGGTCACCGACGTCAATCATCGTAGTGTATATGGGGGCCCGAAAGGCCAGCTGGTGCAACCAGAGCAGATGTTAGAGGGGAAGTGCACTACACTTCGCTCAAGTAGGCACTAGAGCTTATTTGGAGAACACCACACCAGTGCCTGCAATATCTGTCCTGCCAGAATGTAGCATTCAACATCGGGGACACTCATGCCTCCTTCTCTGGGACTTCTCATCAGAAGAGACATAGCTATACATGGTAGGTCACCGTCCCATGTAAAGGCCCACATCTTCCGGATCAGAGCCTTTATGACTTCGGGAGGGATGCTCACCGGTAGAGAATGGAAGAGATAGGGCAATCTAGTCATGAAGTTCATCTTTACACAATTTATCCGTTCAACCCATTAGATTTTTAACGTGCCCCACCTGTAGAGGTCCTTGAAAAGTATGCCCAAAAGAGGGGGTACAGTGCACCGGTACACGTCCGTCATAGCAGGCATGATGATCACACCCAGTGACTTGATCTCATTTGAGGCTAGTTGCAGTCCATGTTTCGCCACTTCTGCCTCGCTCCTTTCTGGTCCTTCCCCACCCCCTCGCTGTGGATTTTTGGTAATTGACCTTGAATCCTGCTGCCAAGCGAAAGTGTTCCACTTCTGTTAGGAGTTCGGGGAGGGATTTGGAAGGGTTGGTAAAAAAGCAAAGGGCACCATGGCAAACAAATCCATTTCGAGCGGTCTTCCCTTAGTGTCCAGGCCCGAAATCAGGGGGTTGGCCATCACCATTGGAACAGAGGTTCCATTGTTAGGGAAAAAAATTAAGGGCGAGAGTGGGGTCCCCTGCTGCATGCCCCAGGTCAGCTGTATGGATTCAGAGAAGTAAGAGTGTTTCCGTAGGTTTGCAGATGGCTTAACATAGTTCACTAAAAATGGTCCAGGGGGTCTTGTCTAGAGTTCTGGTTAAAAACGACCAACCCACACACTCAAAGACTTTCTCTGCATCTAGCAAGAGGAGGGAGAACCTGTGTGTAGCATTGGAATGGAACTGCTGAGGGAAATATCATGACGAACAGCGCCTAACATCACCAGCCAAGAGGTGAGTCTCCTAGAAGAGTACAATATCAGTTTTCTTTATGTGAAGCCAATGAAGCTAGGACTTCCTCTTGATTCAGGAGTTCAAGCCATGGACGTTTAAAGTGAGGATGTTTAGCGTGTGTGGTGTGCCTTGCATCAGGTTGGGGGGGGGCCATAGCCTTAGAGATGTGTATGACTCATTCACTCCATTGTAGGTGATGGAGCAAGGTTTCAAAAATGAAACTTGCTTGTACGCAATCTTCCTCATAGTATTAATTTATTAAACTTGTATTGTCAAAACTAAACTTTGCATTCACAAACACAAGAGGGACAGAAGCTTGCTTATGTGTTTTACTAATGAATAACGCTTGTCTGTAATCCAAAATGTCCGCTAAAGCGCGGGAACCTCAATGCGCATGTCGCAACCTGATCACATGGTGTGACGTCTTTCTTTGCTTGGTGGGAAACTTCTGCTTCTGCGCAGTGTGCACTAAAAGGGCCGCTAAATGTTTTCACATGCTTAAGCTTGCTCTCGTGTCATTATTAAATTGTTGTTTTCTTAATGCTACTAATGCAGGATAGTATTATAATTAATTGGGAATAGAGTAGGGAAAGTGGGCATACAGTGAAAGTTTTTATTTGTGATTTTAATATTTTCTTCTTACACTTTTAGTAATTCGTAAACTTGGGCCTGGGTTGGTGACTTGAAACTCGAGAGACAGATGGTTCTGCGCATGTGTCCTGTGTGCCTGCCAAGTGAAGTCAACTTGGACATCTTCCAAGGCCATGACCCATTGGCCGAAGATGCTGTACTTCATGTTTCCGGAGGACAAAATGATACTTTTCCCCTGTAAATTGTATAACATTTGTCGTGAGACGGGTGGGAAATAAAGTGAATGTATTAATCTGAAGGGGAGGGAACGTAAAGACAATAGGCTTTACAATTTAGGCCAAATCGATATGGTGCGAGAATCCACCCCCTGTCCCTGTCCAATCAGAAGTAGTGGTCCCATATTTTAGCAACATTAAGGGGAGGTACATGGGCGTAGAAGGGTATAATAGAATATAGTATTAGTAAATTAGTCAGAGCAAGATTCCATCAGAGCATACTTTCACGAAGAACAGGCGTCCATGCTGCGAGAGAGCTGACTCTCAGAACACGCAGAAGAGCTTCAGATTGCCGTGCTGATCGGTTGCTGACTGAATCCCTGTCCAGAAGAGGTCCTGAGGAGGGGGCGGCGGAGTCCATTAGAAGGAAGGCACGGGAGAATCGAGAGAAGTCGAGTATCAGAGAGGGGAACGGCGCAGGCGTCATTGTAGAGAGGTCACCGGTCCTGTCCTGATCCTGGAAGAAGTCTTTGCTCTTCATCCTTCCTGGGTCCTATCTTTTCCAACTCCTTGGCCAAGGGGCTTGGTTCTCGCATTTAGGTAACTATACTGCAACCTTTAGTTGCGCTGCTGTCTCTATCTTCTCCTCTTCCTTAAACACCGTCATTGATTAGCAAAATCATTTTTATGCTTTTTCCTGGGTATTTCAATCAAGTACCGTGTTTTCTGTATTTTACTCTGCTAAAACTTTAGATAAACATTTTAAAACTTCCTGACTCAGTGATTATTTCAGGATTATGTACTATAATGAATGTCACTCATTTTAAACTTCCCAATTAGCAAAGGATCCATTGGTAAGTTATTACTCTTCAATCAGAAGGTAATTGGAAGCAGGGACTTTGATAAAAGAGTACATCTGACACCCAGCGTAAGTATTAGTGTAGTGTGAATGTATGGGCCCAAGTGAGTATATGGTGTATGAATGTTGTTGGCTAATATTGCGCTGGATCATAGGCACCCAAGAAGTTAGCCAGCGCCACCGTATGTTCAGCCACTGTGTCAGTGTCCAAGCCTGGGGAAAAACAAAACAAAACTGCAAACATAACACAAAACAGTAGAACTTTCAAATACTGGGAGTCATCCCCATGTGAAGCCCCATTCATGCTGTTGTTAGCTATCAATAGGAAAGGTTGGGCAAGGAGAATGAAATAAGGAGCATACATCGTAGCGTCTACTCCTGTGGGGCTAACTCCAAGAGCCAAAAGTGGTTTATAACCCTGGGCTTTGTCCCTATGGGCTCTTGCAGTTCATCGTGATCTCCCAGGAGGGAAAATATAGATCACAGCAAGCCGTCTAAGTTAATGGGGGGTTATAGCAAATGTTGGAATGCAGGCAACATTCACTGTGGGGTGGTAAGTAAGACATTTTGGAGATGTGAGTTGTCCCTAGTAGGAGTCGGAGGCTCCCATTGATTCTTAGGTGCCTCAAGACACCTCGCTTTATGTGTCTGGAGCCATCTACATTCCGGTTGTTGTCGGTCTAGCTTTTACTCCGTATTGTGTTGGTCATCCTCCATGTGAAATAACGTGTGTCACCTCATGCGTGGAGATCCCAGTGGGTTTGTATTTTTAGCGAAATAGAAGGCGTGTTGGAAAACCCCACTGGTATGATATTTTATGATCTCTTAGATAGTCTGTTACATTTTGAGGGATTTTCATTTGGCAAGCATCGGGGCAAAGATATCTTGGTATAAAGCTAAAGTCGAACCACGAAACTTGACAGAGTCCGAGTGCCTGGCTGCATTAATTATCTCATCCTTCTGGTGGAAATGATGGACTCTGGTGAGGGCATCTGGAGTAGGGCTTTTCCTGCTTTGGTATGCGTTGAAGACCCAGTGTGTGCGATCAAGTTTGACTGTAATGTCATTGCGGTCTTGCATAAGAAACCTGAACAAATTCTGAACATATTGTGGGAGATCGGGGTCAGATATAGTGTCTGGGATGCTCCTGATGCGTATATCGTTTCTATGGGACTGGTTTTCCTCATCCTCCACTTTATCATGACCATTTGCACTATTTGTCAAGCTCATCTATGGGTACTTTAAGCCCATCTCGTTCATGTGCCCCCTCTGCTGAAGGCACCTCAAGGTGGTCAACTCTGGTGTCATGCATTTGAACTATATGGTCTAGTTCAGTGAACAACTTGGCAAAGTCCTGCCGCAGCAAACCCATCTCCACCTCGAACGCAGCCATAATCTGCTGTATATCTCCTTTCGAGGAGGGGGCGGTTGCATCAGGCCCCTCATCCTGAGGGGAAGTAGTGTGGGTCTGCCCCTCTCCTCCACTGTCCGGCATGGTGGCCGTCAGCCATGGTCTCTGGGCTTGCAGAAGGACCTTGATGGTAGAGGCCCCCCTAGGGCCCCACACGGGATTTCGCCATCAGGCAGTGAGGCACAGAGCAGTAGAGGGACATGGGGCTCTCCTGCACCAACTGGAGCCCAGGACAGCATAGTGGTGTGGCCCTTCTGCAGCGGCAGTGAAGAATAGGGAGCCCCACCCAAGGGTGCCCACAGGGTCATCAGCGCCTAAAGGTGCTCTTGGGGCCAACCATAAGGCAGCTTTCCCCCTCTCTCCCAGCTCCAGCAGGCACCTGATTCCACAGACTGACCTGGAAAGGGCTACCATCACGGGCTGCTGCGCAAGAGACCTCCGATGCTCCACGGGCTCCCCCGGGTCTCCGCCTCTACGGACCCAGGGGGCCAACTCAATCATTTGGAGCCCACCCTCAGGGTGGAAGGCAGGCTGCGGTTCATATCTTAATTCACTCCTGGGGTTTACGCTAAGGGGCCGCATTCCACACCTCTCATGGATCCTCTGACTTTCAGCGTCGGCCCCAAGGCTCAGTTGCGAAGTTGCTCACCACCCACTTGGCTCCAGGGAAGGCCCGCTGCCTATCCTGGCATAGATCCAGCCTCCAGGTTATAGTGCGAAAGCTCAGTGCGGAACCCAGCTGCGAGAACCTCCCAAGACACTCCACTGGATCTCTTCTCAGTCAGGCCCAAGGGCCTTCTCACTTCCAGTCGCAACTCCGGCCTCCTCTCCGTGGGCTGTAAGAGTCACCATAACCATGGCAGTCAATCTTGGATCACACACGCCACACAGGGGTACGGGTAGTGTGGGGTGGGAGGGTTTGGGAGCATCCCTCAAGGTCTCTAGTCTTCTTTAGGGGGACAAGTGCTTTTCTGGCAGCAACCCTCATGTGCATGGGCATCCCCCCCATTTCAGGCAGCTAATTCTGGGGGATCATGATTCGGCGGCGCACAGGAACTAGCATCATAGAGCCACTTGGCTCTCAGAGAGGACATGTCTAAATAAGTCCTCTTCATAGCCACGCCCCCAAAACATTTATTTTAAAGAAGCATCTGGAAGTCATGTCTCTCACAGCTGTGGCACCCAAGCTCAGGCAGCTCAGCTGGCAGAAGAACTGTCAATGGTGTATGCCTGGCTCATTTAATTGTGTGAATGAGAATGATTCTCTGCAGTTGGGTGGGTGGTCATTCAAGGATGTAGGCAGGTGGAGAGCACGCCGCTCACAAGCCAAGTCTGGACTCAGCTCCCATCACGCGCCGAGTTCAGGAGTAGCGTTACCTTACAAATCACACCATCAAGGGGAGCAGCAGGGATGGCACAATAATGCTGTGCTCACATTCTGCTGCTAGAAAGGAGACACTATCCAAGTTCTCCATCTGCACCATGAATAGCAAGAGCAGCAACAGCCAGTTCTGAGCATGGCCCATTGCCACCCCAGCCAGCCATACAGTTCCTCACAGTGCTGCTCCAATCCAATAGCACTGAAGTAAACAAAAAAGTGATGGGTGGAAAACTTGAATAATCTCAGCCACAGGTAATTAGTCGGATTGAATCCCAGTCCATCGTTTTTTTGCCCACCATGCCACCTCAGATTAGACCCAGCCATATGACAATCAGTCTTGGTCCTTCTCCAACAGGAACAGTCCAGCTCAAACCCCCAAGCCATGTTCTCTTTTTAGGTCTCGGCCTGCACCAGCGCTTGCGCTGGTCTGGCCGAGAGTTTTAGTAAGCGGGTTTTGGAAGTGCAAACCCACTGGCTTTCGGCTGGCGACCAGCTTGAGTTCACGATGGCGTGCACGCGCAGCTGGCATCTGGGTTTCCTATCTCTTCCTCATTTCCTCGTCATGGCTCATTAACTCTCTGGACTCTGATGTTTCAATCGCAGCAGCAGCTCACATTACCAACTGAGGGCCCTGGACTACAGTCACATGAAAAACAACAGCGATTAGCATTGAAATGCAAGCTTTTTTTTGTCTAGTTAGAAATAATGCTTCGGTGGGTTGATTTCACCTTATATCGCTATTTGTTTTATATTGGGAGTCACAGCCTAATTACCAGTATTTTTGTCTCACTCTGTTTTTTTTTTAAATATTTATTCGCGCAAAGCACAAAGCTATATTTAAGGTTACTTTTTCCACGTCACTTCTTCACTTTATTTAAACTCCACACCCCCCACTCTTAATGTCTCTCTCCCCTCTCTAATTCTCTCTCTACTTAATTAACTCTCCCCTCTCTATCTTTTTTAGCCTTTCATTCTCTCTCACCCCTTTATCTGTTTCTCTTTCAAACTCCTTCATTCACTCTCTCTCCCCTTCTTTCTCTCTCTCTATCCCGCTCCACTCTTTATTCTATGTACACCCTTTCTCTCTCTTTCTCTCTCACCACCCTCTCTAATTGGGCATTATATCTTCACTCTATCTCTCACTCGGCAACACCACAGCATCACTCAGCGCAACCACAGCATCAATCAGAGCCAGCACAGCATCAATCAGAGCCAGCACAGCATCACTCAGCACCAACACAACATCTCTCAACGCCATCACAGCATCACTCAGTGCAACCACAGCATCACTCAGTGCAACCACAGCATCACTCAGTGCAACCACAGCATCACTCAGTGCAACCACAGCATCACTCAGTGCAACCACAGCATCACTCAGTGCAACCACAGCATCACTCAGTGCAACCACAGCATCACTCCGTGCAACCACAGCATTACTCAGCACAACCACAGCATCACTTAGCGCCACAACAGCATCACTCAGCACCACCACAGCATCACTCAGCAGCACCACAACATCACTCCGCGCCACCACAGCATCACTCAGCACCATCCTAGCTTCACTCAGCGACACCACATCATCACTCAGGGCCAACACTGCATCACTCAGCATCACCACAGGATCACTCAGCACCACCACAGGATGACTCAGCACCACCACAGGATGACTCAGCACCACCACAGGATGACTCAGCACCACCACAGGATGACTCAGCACCACCACAGGATGACTCAGCACCACCACAGGATGACTCAGCACCACCACAGCATCGCTCAGCGCCGCCACAGCATCGCTCAGCGCCGCCACAGCATCACTCAGCGCCGCCACAGCATCACTCAGCGCTGCCACAGCATCACTCAGCGCCGCCACAGCATCACTCAGCGCCGCCACAGCATCACTCAGCGCTGCCACAGCATCACTCAGCGCTGCCACAGCATCACTCAGCGCTGCCACAGCATCACTCAGCGCCGCCACAGCATCACTCAGCGCCACCACAGCATCACTCAGCGCCACCACAGCATCACTCAGCACCGCCACAGCATCATTCAGGGCCACCACAGCATCGCTCAGCACCACCACAGCATCGCTCAGCACCACCACAGCATCGTTCAGCACCACCACAGCATCATTCAGCACCACCACAGCATCATTCAGCGTCACCACAGCATCATTCAGCGCCACCACAGCATCATTCAGCGCCACCACAGCATCACTCAGGGCTACCACAGCATCACTCAGGGCCACCACAGCATCACTCAGCACCATCACAGCATCACTCGGCGCCAAGACAATATCACTCAGCACCACCACAGCATCACTCAGCGCCAAGACAATATCACTCCGCACCACCACAGCATCACTCAGCACCACAGCAGTATCACTCAGCAAGACCTGAGTATCATTCAGCATCACCTCAGCATCGTCTCCGCAACAGTCACCACCACCACCACTACCACCTCAGCATCACTCAGCACCACCTCAGCCTGCTCTCGGAATCTGGCATCTGTTGGTTCTCCCCTAGCGTCTGGCCGCTGCTAGTGTTATAATACAGGTACTAGTTCCCAACCTTCACTCTCCGATTGTTTATGCCCCCTCAAAAAAAAAGCTTTACAAACAACCATTGCAATAGGCAGAAACAAGTTGCCAGCATTGCAAGAACAAAAGAAAACTGAGGACATTTTTTATTGTAAATACTTTTTTTAATATGGTCGTTCAGTTTTACATAATGCCTTCTTGGTCATATATAAAGTAACAAAAATGCTTCTGACACTTTTTTATTATAACTTTTCAGCATGCTGCACTGCAGCCACACTTCTCTACAGCACAGCTTGAAGACATTGGCAAAGTCAATAGCTTTGGCTAAACACTTATAAGGCCCCAAAGGCGAGACCTATTGGCTATGCCAATGCTTGTTTTTTGTTTACTTCAGTGTTTTTTGTTGCTTCGCTGTTTTATGTTTACTAATCCAGCAAAAACGCAGGCAGAACGAGGTGAAGGCTGGGCAGTCCGCACAGTGACACTGACATCAGCAGGTCACTTAAAATGCATTGTGCCTGGAACACTGGGCTAGAACTGATGGGTGGACTACCAATGCTAGACAGGACCACCTCCAAATATTTCTCATTGGAACTGCCCATCACCGACCGACTGATGGACTAAAGTGATCAAATGTGACTAATGGCGCACACTTTCTGATGTTCATTAGCAAATAAAGCCACCCAAGCCTGCCTCCTCCCCACGCTTGCCCCTGGTGCAGCGGCACTTGGCTAAAGGTAACCACATCAAATCGACGCAAACTCTTCAATTAAGATGCTCAAAACTATACTATTTTAATAAGATTTATTATTAGTAGGGTTGATAGAAGATAAGGGTGTGCCTTTCAGGATAAATAATGACTTGAAAAATATCTGTTTCAAGCAATAAAATAATTCCAGTTGCATAATAATTATTTTTGTGAAATTCATAATCCAAAAACGGCATAATTGAATTTTCATTTTTCTGGTCTAATGTACTTATTTTTCGTATTTGTCTATGTTCCTGTCATAACTAATGATGAAAAATCAAGATGGGGCCTACGGTATGGTCCTACCCGAAGATTCAGGGGTTCTGGGAAGGGGTACTACGCACACTTTCCGAGGCCACAAACTGGCATCTCAACATGGACCCCAAACATACCCTGTTAACTACCTCAAGTTTAGACACTAGTAAATATAAACTGATTCCGATTTACCCGAGACATGTGGTGGCAAAGAGTGACACTGTAAGGCCTGTAGAAGCAATGAACCACATGACCTGGAAAGTTGGTCAAGGTGGGCGGATCACTGCATGACCTTCGAGATGTATATCTATCCATAAGGCCCGAAGATGCCCACAAAGCAGTCCAATGTCTGGTGAGAATGGGTGGACCTTAATTCAGTTGATCAAGCACTGGGCCAGCACCCTGAACGGAGGTTAATTGGTGATGGCACAATGGTGAAACAGAGATAGTGCAGAAAGGGACGTCCATCAAGAAAACTCAACTTTTCGCTTAATGTCATCATAAATGTGGCAGTGTACAAGAGATATGATCAGGAGCGTAGTAATGCACGTTGTCAAACTGGAAATCGATAGTCAATCGCATTTCATAACTACATATGAAATGTATCTACAAAAAGTATTAGAATATGTTTTTAAGCCTGTAGAGGCTATGACTTCGTACACACAAGGCATTTAAAGTGCTTAATTAGCATCTACCAAAACAAGTGTTTAATACAAGTCCAATAATAAGCCCTAGTACAACTCTACATTTTTGAAGCATGCAAAGCTGTCACAAAACTAGCTCTATCACAAAGGTTTATAAACAAGTTGTATTTAATGACTTCGAATTTTAAAATGTTTTTGAAAACCTGGAAATCTATGCACCATAGATTTACATTGGTGAGATGCATGCATTTATAACTCTTCAAACCACTAGGGTGTGCACAAAAATCTACCATAGTCATAGATATCCATGCAGAGGCTGTTGAGAAGAGAAGAACGGAACCTTCCTGCCAAAACTAGAATCTTTGCATTTCTTTGGTAGTTAAAGAATAGTCATAACCTAAATGTTCACGGACAACTAAACACCACAACAGAAAGCAAACACAATGGTATTAACAGTGCCTAGGCTACATGCAACACAAGGGCATGGTGACTTAAAGTACTTACTCATAAGCAGGAGAGTAATTGATGGATGCAGAGCTCTGGCTGCAGCGAGGCACAAAGTGGCAAAAGCATGAGAGCACATGGGGATTATGTACACCACAATGAGGCGTGGATTTAGCTAGTTGGTCAGCCAAGTAGGTGCTGAACCACTACACATGGCAACTGGGAGCAACAAAGAAAATGATTTTTAAAAAAATTTAAAAAAAGTTTGGTACAAAGAAGAGTCTGCTCGCCAGGCTGAGCCACCAGTCTAAAATCTACTACTTGCAGAGAGATCTATTTTGTGGCAGCCATCTCCAGTGATAGTGCAGTACATAAGCAGCTTAGTCGAAGTTCGGGAACATCTTGTTCCAAGAATGTGGAATCTTCACTCAGCAGAGTAATTCTGATGGTGAGGTGTATAGCAGGATCAGACTCTTTTTAAATAGGCAGTATCCATTAGTGTGGCTAAAGGCTTCCAAGCACACTAAGGGCAGCAGAGCAGGCAAGCAGGGCTTTGACTTAGTCCTAATGCCAGAATTTTTTTTGTTTGTTTGCAGTTTTTATATAGCGTGAACTTGCCCTAAAGGTATCAGAGCGCTTTACATGAGCACCAGTTTCCTTACAGATGGACACATTCATTTCTAGGCACGGGGAATTAAGTGATTTGCCCAGAATCACAGGATGTTTGAGCCTCCCACCAGACTCTAACCTGGTTTCCCAGCTTCAAAGTCAGCCACTCCACCATTAAGCCATATCCTCTCCCTTCACACACTGGAGCCACAACAGCAACAAAGGTTCAATGATCCAAAGTGCAGAAGATGTTCAGTGAGATGTAAGGCAGCTCCAAGTTTCATCCACACAGTTGAGTAATTCACTCATGCCCAGTGACCAATCACTGTGCAGGGAATTCTACAATTTCAAAAGTCAAGATAATCAGGGTGGAGTAGCATGTTCCTCCTCTGGCTTCTTCTGTGACAGCAAGAGCCTCTGCTTACATGCAGACGCTCCATGTGACCCTCCATGGGCTTCCGTAGTGGACTAGCTGAAACAAAGGAAAAATAGGAAGAAGTAGGCATAGGATTGTCCTCTATGGGCAGCTCTCATACTCCATCTTGAAAATACCATTCATAAATTGTAATTGCTCACGCACATTTATGGATAACCCGAACTTAGGTACACCACCTTCCTTGCAAATACCTTTTCAAAATGATTGCACTCACTAAAGTTTGTAAAACATTAAGCCAGTAATGATTGTACCGAATGTTGGCAAACATTACTATTACAAATATACAAAATTGGCCTTTCCCAGCCCAGAGCCTCGGAACATCCACTTACATGAAGAGGCTAATAGACAACTCTCCTACAATAGGCTACAACCAGCCAGGGCTCAGTCCAAGGGATCCAAGAGGCACTAACCCTGTGGGACTACAACTGGAGAGACAAATAGGGTCCCTGCTCAGAAGGCTGGCCCAGGGGGTAACTCTCAGGACACCAATCTACTACAGTTTGCGTGGTCTCTAATGACTAGGATCCCATTCAACTGTTGACAAAAAGTATAGTTAACACTCTGGGGCCAAGAGAAAAATGGCAGTCTCTCCTTCTCTTTCTCTCTACTTGTTAAAGATCAGTGTAATGCCTCATAGAAACACCATAATAAATTAAAGAACACCTCCCACACTGCTCCAAGCCATGCATAAACACCTCAGACGTTTAAGCTAACAGTATTCTGTGATTTGATGTTTTGCATTTACAATCTTAGTATGTATACACCTACATAGTCTATCATGCAAGGAGTAAAACTTGACATGGGATCCCTTGGCCACTATTTGAGAACTTCCACTCAAACACTCTTACCACCACAAACACACACTAGCAAGCTTTTCTCTCAAACAAATCACAAACAGACATCATAAGCAGCAGCAGCAGCAGTGCCGCTTAATTTCATACACAGGACAGGTTCAGCACAGACAACAGCTGGGCAAGACACATGCACATCTTCTTCCCCTCAGCCATGTACCCAAGAACATCTTACAATGGAGAACACGTCTTCACTCAATTCACTTGTAATTATTGCTAGTCCAATAATTAATCTATATTGTGTGTGTGCATCTAAGTTCAAAATCACCATAAGACTTGTATGTTCAAAGAATTATTTATTCCAAGTTAATGGTCTTCGTTCTGATGCGTTTTTCGAGATTCTCAATGCATTTCCTAAAGAGCACTTCCACAAGAGCCAATCAAAATCAAATTCTTGTTTCATTAGACACTTCATGCTATGAATCTCTCTTTTCCTCACTATGTAGCAAAAGTGGGTGAGTCATTTGGGCAAGTGTCTACAACGGCAGCAGATGTCATCTACAAAGTGTGGTGATCATCAAGCTGGGTAACTTGGTGCTTAGGGAAGAATAAAAACTGGGTTGACCCAACACGTTTACACTGGATGAAGGAAAAATAAGGTTTTGAGTTTTTATTTTTTAAATGAAGGTGACTGCCAATTAAACGAATGTCCAGAGTTCCATAGTTTCAAAAGCGAGTCCAACTTTGGCTTCACAGTAACTTTCTCTTCCTGTCATATGATGAGCTTCAGTTTCGCTGCTTAAGCTGTGAATAATGTAGTGTTTGTGTACAAAATGCTTAAAAGAAAGCATTTACATTTCAAAGGCAAATGCTATAGTTCTGTGAATAAAGCTCTGTAAATACATATTTTTCCTTAGTAACTTATGACTTGGCATTGTTACAAATGCTTGGTGATGATTCATAATATAAAATGTGATACAAACTTATATCACCCCCCACAGCCATTTATTTTTTCAGGCAGTCCAGCCTCCTGGTAGCATTTAAACTTTAACGCGTAGCTCCAGGTTCTTAACTCAGGCTCGCCTGAGGATTGTCCTCCAGTACCCGATCCCAAACAGGACATGAACAAGATTTATGCAAATGATGACCATAACCCTAAGTGGGTGGCAGGTTCTCCCTCGGAGACAAAGTGCCAACTGCCAACATAAGATGTAGCTCTATCACAACAGCGAAAAGAAGCAGTGACAGCTGGCACCCCTGTTGAGTGCCTGTGCCAAAAGGAAACCATTCAGAATGCACACAGTTGGACTTAGCCGTGTCTGCAAGCTCATCCCCAATTTGTTTGCCTTCACACTCCTGTTTTCTGACCCAGATTCTGATGGCTTTTAGGACTGTGTGCACTTTACCACTGTTAACCAGTGCTAAAGTGCTTGTGCTCTCCTTTGAAAATGGTAAAATTGGCTTACCCTCAATTGGCACATTTAATTTACTTGTATTTCCCTAGTAAATTGGTACTACATGTACTCAGGACCTGTAAATTAAATGATACTAGTGGCCATGTAACACTAATTGTGCCACCCGCTTAAGTAGCCTTTGAAACATGTCTCAAGCATGACAATACAGCAACATAATCCTTTTGGCAGGCCTAAACCTTCATTATTAGGTTGAAGCCTACCACACAGCACAGCTGTCTGGTTTGCTAACAACAGCTTGGGTACATTCTTAAAGCTTTGCTGGGAATACATGTCACCCATTGCTTACCATTAGCTTTGTGTTTGGTAACTCACATTTGCTTGCGTTCTATTTGCTGCCTTTATTTGTTTTAGGCTGTCCAGTTTGAGTTTGTCCCTTCCGTGGCCCATATCCTATGTACTGAGTTCTTCCACCATGACTCGCTTTCTGTAAAGGCCTTTAAATCTTGTTCTTATCTTGTCACATTTGCTGTGCATTCAAAGCAGAGGTCAAATGTCAGGCTCTCTCTTCCAGGGAGCTTGGTGTTTACTTTTTTTCCCTAGGACTTCAAAGTGAGAGGATTTATGTGACAATCATGCTGGCTACTGGGGGTGTGCTGGAGGAAGGCTGTGTTGTCTGTAATGGCAGTGCGCTACCACACCATGCATACTCCACATTACCTCACTGCAGTCAACTCTGCACCACTCCACAACACTGCACTCTACTCTGCACCACTCTACTCTATGCCACTATATTCTATGCCACTGCACTCTACGCTACTTTACTCAAAACCATTACACTCCACACAACTGCAATCTATACCACGCTGCTCTACACCATTGCACTCTACATCACTGAACTCTTAGCCACTCTATTCTACTGTTCACCACTGTACCCTACGCTACGGCTCTCTACCCCACTCTTCACCAATGTACTTTACGCCACTCTACTCTACAACACTGCACTCTACGTCACTCTACACTGCAACACTGTACTCTACTCTGTACCACTCTACCCTATGCCACTCTGCTGCACTCTACGTCAATGAACTCTACGCCAATGCACTCTACGCCACTACACTCTGTATCACTCCACTATATGCCACTGCTTTCTATGCCTCCCAAATCTACTATGCACCACTCTACTTTATGCTAATGCACTCTACTCTACTATGCACCACTGCACTCTACTCCAGTCGAGGCCACTCTATTCTACATCACTCCATGACACTCCACTCTGTGCCACTCCACTCTGCAACACTACATTCTATGCCACTGCAATCTATTCTGTACCACTCCACTCTATGCCAGTGCATACTATACAACTACTCTATGCCACTGCAATGTTACCCTGCACCACTCTACTCTATGTCACTTCACTCTTGTCTGAGCCAATCTACTGTATGCCACTGCACTCTACTTCACTGCACTCTACTCCACTCTATGCCACTGCACTCAATGCCAGTGCACCCTATGCCCCAGCAATCTACGCTGCGCCACTCACTCTACTTTGCACCACTCTACTGTACGCCACTGCACTCTACGCCACTCAACTCTAAAACACTGTACCCTCTGCCAATGCACTCAACACAACTCTACTTACAACCAGTGCACTCTGCGCCACTGCACTTTACGCCTACACTGTGCAGCACTGAATTCTACGCGACTATACTCTACTCTTCAACACTCTACGCCACTCTATTCTACTCTGTACCCTACACCATTACTCTCTGCACCACTTTAGTCTGCACAGCTCTATTCTACACCACTGCACTCTCGGCCAATGAACTCTACACCACTCTACTCTGCACCACTAAAATCTATTCCACTCGCCTCCACTACACTCTACACCACTCTACTCTGCATCACTCCACCCTATGCAAATTCACTCTATGATACTCTAATCTACTCTTAACCACTGCACTCTACTCTGAAACAATCTACTCTATGTCACTGCACTCTACACCTCTGCACTCTGCCCCACTCTACTCCACTCTGCACCACTCCACTCTATGCCACTGCAATCTACACTGGCTATTCTGCACCACTCTACACAACCGCTCTCTACACCACTTTACTCTGTGTCACTGTACTTTACCCAAATGCTCTCTACACCACTTTACTCAAAACCAATGCTACTGCACTCTATGCCAATCTACTCTGCACCACTACACTCTACTCCACTGCACTCTATGCCATAGCAAGAGCCTCTGCTTACAAGCAGACGCTCCATGTGACCCTCCATGGTCTTCCGTAGTGGACTAGCTGAAACAAAGGAAAAATAGGAAGAACTCTACACCACTTCACTCAAAACCAATGCACTCTACACCAATCTACCCTGCACTATATGCCACTTCACTAT
Organism: Calotriton arnoldi; assembly: GCA_963921515.1. Lineage (NCBI taxonomy): Eukaryota > Metazoa > Chordata > Amphibia > Caudata > Salamandridae > Calotriton > Calotriton arnoldi. The sequence continues at coordinate 826,602 of CAWUFW010002141.1, read as the reverse complement.
AGGCCACTTTACAACTCTACACTCCATGATACTCCAGTCTATGATGCTCTATTCCATTAAACTCTACTCCACTCTATGCCACTCCACTCTACTATACTATTCCACTCAACGATACTCTACGCAACTCCCTCTACACCACTCCATGCCACTTTACTCTATTCTACAACACACTACTCCACTCTAAGCCACTCCACTCAGTCTCTCTACTCTGCAACACTCTAATCCACTCTACGCACACCCTCTATGCCACTCCACAACACTCTGTCACTCCACTCTGCAAAACTCTATTCCACTCAACTCTACAACACTCTACGACCTTCTATTCTACTCCCTCCACGACACAACACTCCACAACACTCTACGCCACTCCATAAGATTCCACTTCATGCCACTTATCTCTACTCTATGCCGCTCAACACCACTCTATAACACTCCACAACGCTCTCCGTTACACCATTAAATTTTAGTTATGATGAACAGAAGCAACACTGGTGTACAACATGGCTAAACATATTCACAAAGCCAATAGCTCTTGCACAGGCAAGACATATTGGCTTTGCCAATGCTTGTTGATACATGTATGACATCCCTAGGGAAAGCCCTAAACATCCAACAGGGCAGGGTGCAATGTATTTAAAAAGCAGGACATGCATTTTACGTGTCCTGGTAGTGAAAACTCTTAACTTCTTTTTCACTACAGCAAAGTCTACCTCTCCTATAGGATAACATTGAGTTACCTTATCACATTTATTAAGTGAGAACTTTTGATTGGGAGCAGATAGGAAAGCTGTGTTTAGTGTCTGAGAAATTGTAATTTAAAACCCTCTTTAATGATAAAGTCTGATTTTAACCGATGCACGCCCGAAGAAGTAAGAACCGACGTAAGGGATCGCTAAACAAGAGAGGCTATAAATGAGTGAATATTCATATTATCTTGGCGAGACAACAGAGAACGATAAGTTAAACGGCGGAGGCAAGTTTTAGGAGGACAGCTAGAAAAATAACCCTGTACAAGGACCAGAATATTTGGAGAGGCTGTTCAGGAGAGCACGCCTGTTGCATTCTGCTGAGATATCGAATGACTACAAACTAAACGGCGGTGTCAATCTTTATTAGGACCCCAGATATATATCGGGAGACCGTGAATAAAAGATTTGTTCCCCCCTCCTTCCACCCGTTATAAATCATAAAATAACAGGTCCTGAAGAAGATGGTTTATGAATTAAATCATTCCATTGAAACATTTGTTCCCCCCTCCTTCCACCCGTTATAAATCATAAAATAACAGGTCCTGAAGAAGATGGTTTATGAATTAAATCATTCCATTGAAACGTACGTCGACCAGTTAGAGTGAGACATCCCAGTTATCAGCACAGCAATCGAGGGTTGATTTTTTCACCCGGATTTTTCAATCTGTGCATGCAGTGTTGTTCTGGGGTGTAGAGTATGAGTGTATTGTGTGTAAGTGATGTGGTTGTAGAGTAGAGAGAGGTGTAACTGTGTGTGGGGGTGAGTTGAATCATATATATTTTTAGTCAGTTGTGAACTCATAAATGTTGAAATTAATTGCGTTATATATATTGTATTATTTGAATCATGAAAACAGTCATATTTTTGTAAGAAATGGTGATATTAATTGTAAAGAGTCATGTATTTTTTTATAATGAGATATATCAGACAAATAAGTAAAAAAGAAAAAAATGAAATAAAATTTGTAAAAATGACCAATTGTCTTGTGTGGAGAATGATGTTCTTTATGCCCTACTTTTGAGCTTTGAGAAGCCACTAATGAAAGAAATTTAGGTCTAGAGGGATTATTATTTTTGTAGTTTTGAAAGTCTGATTTTAAGTCACAATTCTAAAAATGCCACTTTTTGAAAGTTGGCATTTTCTTATCCTAACCATTTGGTGGCTTCACCATTTCCCTGGGTCACGTTTGGTGTAGTTGGCCTTTGTGTATTCCCCCAAGACAGTAACACAAAGGAGGGCATGGGTGTTGGCAGGATGGGCCATTTCTAACTTGATAAGATGGTGGAGCCGTCACATCCCACACTTATACTTCAAAGGCTTCACAGTAGCCCATTGTGCTGCCAGACAGACTGGGACCGAGGGCAGGGAAGCAGAAAATTCCAGGCAACTCTGTAGGGAGAAACTCTAGAAGCTTCTCCCACTTCAAAGTTGGCACCAGTTATTAATATTGGATCCTCAGACCCAACTCTTCAGATCACTTCTTGACCTGTGGAAGATTGCTCTAGGGTACGCACAGGTTAATTTAGCGACTGTTCGCGGTTCACCCTGATAGGGATTGTGGCTGTTGATTGAGAAAGGTTCACACCCTTCATCAACCAACAACCCAATTTCTCACATCGGTGTTCAGTGGTGGGATACAGCACCTCTGTTTGTGCAGTGCCATACAGTGATCTTGTGAAACTCTAAAATCCCATATAAATATTTTGATACCAATTTGAGTTAGTTTAAAATTTTCCTTGATTGACTCTTTTGCTTTTCCCCCAAACTTACTCTCATTCTACCCGATTATACATTCAAGAAAGGAATTTGAGTTCATCGATCTGAAGAACTACACTGTGGCTAAGCTCAAGGAGTTCTGTAAAGGGGGCCTCCAACCAAGAAGAATACCACAAAGCTGGAGCTCCAGAAGGCTCTGAAGGCCTAGGTGGAGACTCACCAGTTGCTGGCAACAGAGGACCAGGATGAGGAGAAAGGTACGGAGGAGCATGAGGAGGTCCTGGGCAGAGGTCCTGAGATGAGGAGGATGTCAACACAACCCCAGGAATGGAGTTGATTGTCAGGGCAGAAAGCAGTGTGTCTTTCCAAGGTCTGGCCCCCGAGGAGCTGGCTGATAGCCCATGAGCTATGTCTCAAAGAGTTAGAATTCAGAGCCAAGCAAGCAGAAACCAGCAGCAATGGTGGCAGTGATACCGTAGTGTTTAATGGAGACAAAAAGGTCCACATCCTCAAACACCTGGTGCCTAGCTATGTGCAAGAGGATGATACTGACAGTGGTACTTAGCCTATGAGGTTGCCCTAAGGATGCACAGGGTCTAAGAGGAGTATGGGGGGGAAGACTATGGAAACACATGCCTAAAGTGGGGAGGGACACCCTGCTCACACTAAGTAAGAGACCAGATGAGGTATGCCCCGATGAAAGCCATTCTTATCACCAAATTTGGGCTCACCCCAGAAAAGCACCACATGAGGTTTCGGGACAGCCAGAAACTGCCAAACCAGTCTTGGATTGATTTTCTTGATTATTCCTGTAAGGCACTAAGTGGTTGTGTGAGGGGCAGCAAAGTCAATGATTATATTGGGATGTACAATTTGATCCTGAGGAAGCACATGCTGAATACTTGTTTTACAGAGCTGCGCCAACACCTACTGGATAGTAAACTTACTGACCCCAGGGAGCTTGCTAAGGAGGTGGACCTCTGGATCACTGCCAGAATGTAAAAGATGGTACCTGGGTGTGACCCCTGGAAGGGTGGTTCAGATTCCCCCACTACAGTAAGGAGGAGGTTAAAAGTGACCCAGACAAGTCCCAGAGTAAGGTGGGGGAAAGGTTTCTCAAGCCTCGTCTATGAAATGGGGGGAGGTTCTGGTGGGCGGTGGCCCAGAGCGGCCCCTATCCAACCCGCTGCTTTGAGTGTTCCCAGTTAGGATACAAGCAGGGGGACACTCTCTATCCTAAGAAATCCCCCACTGGTGGTAATTCAAAAGGAGTGGCCAGAGCGGCCTTAGAGGGACGTACCCCCCAGGGGCACGTCACAGACCAATGCCATAATCTCCCTTAGCTGGGAGATAGACTCAGAGGGTGAGCTTGTGATCCCAGAGGGTGGAAGTCGTCAGTTCCACCAGGTGAAGGTGAATGGGATCCCTGCCACTGCTTTGAGTGACACTGGGGCTAGCCAGTCCATGGTAGTGGAAAAGCTAGTTTCCCCAGAGCAGTGCACTGGCTAGGTGTGTAGGGTAGTTCAGGGCCATGACTTTTTCCACCCCATGACTCTGGTATCCCTGGAGTGGGGTTGGGAGGTTTCCCACAGGAGGGACAGTTAGTCCCCAAATACCCATAGACTGCATTATAGGATATGAGTTGCCTGTGGAATCAGGAGAGATGGGAGGGCAGCTGCCCAGGGCACCCTGACAGTTCAGTTTTCTGGGAGTACCACTCCTAAGCGGAGGATATGGGAGCCCAGATGGGGGGCAGGGCGAAGGAGGACTCACCTCTGCTCCCTGTTCAGCCTCAGGGTACAGACCCTCGGCTGAAAAGCCAGAATCAGGATTCCATCCCGCAACTGGTGGGAATCAGAGTGGAAGTAGGATACCTATCACCTGGGGCTGCTGTCCCCCACTCTGAGAAACCTCGGAGGTCAGAGAACCCTCAAAAACCCATAGGAACTCCTTGCCACCTCCAAGGCTGGAAGAGAGGCCTACCCAAAGTCCCTGCTTGAAGCTTCCACAGGGCAATGGATGGGACGGGAACTGGCTCTTGACATTGATAGCTGTTAGTGGCCTCTGTTGGTTGCTGTCCTTATGGGCAGAATTTGCTTTGGTTTGGGGAAATAAGTCTGATCCAAGGGTCGGAATGGACCACATCACTTTGTTGGCCATGGTGGTATTGTCTGCCTACTGGGACACATCTGTGAGCAAGTTAAGGTTAGAAGCTGCACAGATGGGGTCTACAAATGGGAAGGGTTCCCCATGGGCCATTCCAGTGGCTCAGGAGAGTGTAGATAGAGGGATCAAACTGAGTTCAGAGGGAAGTCCTTCAATGTATTGATTAGTCTGTCCTGGCTCTTGGCTGGAGGGCGTCATGTTGGACTTGGCCCTCTCGGCAGGGTCATTCCCAAACTGTTTGCCTTCCCCCTCCTAATCGCTCACCCCATTTTTGTTAGCCTTTAAGACTCTGCACTCTTTCCCACTGTTAACCAGTGCTGAAGTGCTTGAGCCCTCTCCTTTAAACATGGTAAAAATTGTAAAATTAGCTTACCCCCAATTTACACATTTAATTTACTCACAAGTCCCTAGCAAAGTGGTACTACATGTATCCCAGACCAGTAAATTAAATTCCACTAGTGGGCCTGCAGCACTAATTGTGCCATCCACTTAATTAGCCTTTGAAACATGTCTCAGGCCCGAGACACGTTTCAAAGGCTGCTTTTGTGTGTAGTTTTTAACTGCCATTTCATCCTGCCAACATAAACTTTTCCCAGGTCTAAACCGTCTTTTTAATACATATAAGTCACTGCTAGGGTAGGCCCCAAACAGCCCACAGGGCAGGGCGCAGTGTATTTAAAAAGTTGAACATGTACTTTTAAAGTTTTTACATGTCCTGGTGCTGAAAACTCTTGATTGATTTTCTCGATACTGCAAGGCCCACCTCTCCCATAGGCTAACACTGGGTAACTTATTACATTTACTGGGGCGCTAGATGGCGCACGAGCGGAATGGCTGCCCCTGTGTGAGGCTCCCGCAGTCCGGCGATATAATCCGGAATTAATCCTCGTTCTCTGAAGACAAAGTATAAGTAAATAGCGGTGAGGAGAGGTAATGACCAGCGGGACCCAGCGGCGGTAAGAATAAAGCTGCCTGCAAGACATCAGAGCAGGATCGGAGGGCTGGAAGTGGAGACCGGAACGAGGCGTGAGAGCTCCTGATGCATAAGAGCGGCGGCGCTGACTATGCAAGTGCCACGGATCCCACGAGGCGGACAGGCCGGGCTAACAATGGCGGGTGAGGCCGGAATTTGAAAACGAGCAACGGAGCGCCGACGACCGGCGGCCAACAAGCAACGGAATACTTCCAGTAGGTGGGGGAGCAGAGGTGTTGACTGCAATATCGGAGGCGGGGGCGAAATCAGTGTCGGGAGGTGGAGAAGCACCGGGACTCAGGCGCACATGCCCTACAGGACATACAGTGTAACGAGACGACTCCACAAGGAGAGTAGGCGTAGCAATTGACTAGCGACCCCCCGCACTGGGACCAAGCACATCCCTTATCACCGCATCTACGGAGGTGAGTCGCGCCGCTACCCACTAGCTGCAACATTAAGGACTGGCAAGACCAGCATCCCCCAGGCGACGGCAAAGTGTTTCACAGTCTTCCGCATATAGCGTTACGGCACGGTAGAAATCCTTTGAACTGAGCAACCCCCAAACTGAAGGAGAATAGAGCATTGCACTAGATGCACGAAAGGGATAAGGCCTAAACCACTCCAAAGGGGCTGAGGGAGCGGTGTGGAACAAACGCACCAAGGCCCTACCACAGGAACCAAGATCGGGTGCTGAGCAAGACAACGGGAAGGCCTGCACTAAGTGATCTGGGATAGTACAGATGCATTGACTGCAAGGCCACCACATACTAGACTCCCTCAGCGCCGGAGAACCACTAAGAACATGAGGATAAGGCGAGACGCAAAAAAGGACTCACAACAGCAAGGATAACGTTGGAGGCACGCCCAGGGACCGCAATAAAATGGGAAAGCCAGATGCCCGCCAACCGCGCCTGACATTTGACACCAAAAAGTCCGCCCGACAGCAACAGGCAGAGACTGGTACTGAGGAAGAAATACCGCAGCAAGACCAGCCATCGACATCAGGTGATGACATGAAGTCACTTCTACTGGAAATGCGACATGGGTTCGCGACAATAGCAGACAAAATGGATACGATGGCAACAAGAATGGACGCAATAGCACACAAGATCGAAGGTCACGAAACACGCATTACAGATGCCGAACAGCGCATTTCCGAAGTGGAGGATACAACGGCCCAAGTACAGAAAACCACAGCGCAGATGGATAAATTGCTCAAGCTCATAGCAGCTAAAAATGAGGACATTGAAGCGCACAGTCGTAGAAATAACATACGAGCTTTGGGCATACCGGAAAGTACCAACACGGGCAAGATGGAGGAGTACATAGAAAAGTTATTGGTCACAGTGGTGGGAAAGGACTTGCTCTCTCCTCATTTCATCGTGAAAAGAGCTCACCGATCCCTTGAGCCGCGTCCGCCCCCTGGGAGCGCCAGCCGCCCTATAATTGCTCGGCTATTAAATTACAGGGACAGGGATGTAGCTCTGCGAGTGGCCAGGGGAAAAAAAGCAACTGCACTATGACGGTGTTTCCTTCACCATGTACCCCGACTTCACGATGCATGTACAGGAAGAGCGACGGAAATTCCTTGCAGTTAAGAAGAAGTTAAGGCAAGCCCAGATCGATTATGCCTTACTCTATCCCGCCCGGCTTCGCATTACACATCAGGGGACTCAAACATTTTTTACGAAGCATCAACAAGTGGAGGAATTCTTAAAGCAGCTTAAACACCACAGGAAAGCACCATCCACGCCGGAGGATGCACCACGGGCACGAACGCCGGAACGGGAATGACACCTGATCCAAAGACGCATAAGACACTGAACCAGCTCACATAACCTGCAAACAATATAGGCGGGCTTGGAACACTGGCCTTGGACCTGGGCCAGGATGCCATTCACGCAGGGCACCGGCCTCAGAGATGACGCAGGCTTCGGAGAGGACACAGAGACAAAATGCAGCTAACACCCTCAAAACCAGTTCAGGGACCAAGACCAGACCGCACTACACCTGGACTGGTGAGAGGTACTCGTGGGCCACTTAGCTGCATAACCCCGATTGGGAATACCCCACAAATTGGAATTAGTTTATTGGGGGTTTTTTCTTTACTCTCCCTCTGTTTGACTGTTGTGCACCATTGTTTTATTTTCAGTGACGAATTGAGGGACTATGGACATACATGTTACAACAGATATGCTTTTGGTTAATGGGGTGGGGGAGGGATGTTCACAGCTGGCATAATTGGGATGCTTCAGTGGGAGGGTGGGGAGGAGGGATGGGGAGTTCGGAGCAGCAGTGAGGAAGATGTATGGTATGTATTTGTAAAACAGGTCTCATCATATATGCGAAAATCGCAGTACGGTAACACGCAATTCAATAGTCGAGATATGAAGGGATGGAATAATGACACAGGAGGATAAGTCAACGATCCGAATAATGTCATGGAATATCAGAGGCCTTGGGGACCCGAGGAAGAGAAGGCAGGTCCTGGCATACATGGATAGGCAACAAATACAAGTGGCCCTGTTACAAGAAACTCATATTAATCCACATACCCCGAACACATTTGCTAGTAAATGGGCGAGCTGTAGACTTTTCTCTTCATACTCCTCATATGCACGAGGAACGGCTATTCTTTTTAAAAAGCAGACCAATTTTGCACTGGCAGGATCGATTTTGGACCCACACGGTAGATATGTTGTAGCATGGGGCCGGTTGGGCAGAGACTCCGTCACGATTGTAACCTGCTACGGTCCCAACACAGATAGCCCTGAGTTTTTTACTAATCTGTGGGGTAAAATAGTGTCGATAGGGTCCACTCACGTAATCTGGGGGGGAGATTTTAATGTTGCCCTAAATCCAACACAAGACAGGTCCAATGCAGCTATGCACCACTACACAAACTCGCAAGAGGCATTGCAGGGTATAATAGAAGAGGGTGCGCTCATTGACAGTTGGCAATATACCCACCCACAATCCCACAAGGGAACACATTTCACGACACACAGAGGGACGTGGGCGCGACTCGACTATTGTTTACTTTCCAAGGGACTGGGGACAGCCATACAAAATGTAGTGCACCTAGCCAGGACGTTTTCAGATCACTGCCCAGTAAAATTATCGCTCACATCACCTGGCTATGATAGGCCCAGACTAAATTGGAGATTACAGCCTACAGCATTATTAGACATAGTCTTTCATGCCGAATTAGGTGAGGAAATTAAAGATTTCTTTAGCAGGAATAAAGGATCAGTTGACACAGTGGAAATAATATGGGAGGCCTTTAAGGTAACGATACGAGGGTTTTGCATATCTAAAAGCTTTGGGGTCCTCAGGGATATCCGTAGAACACTACAGCGACTGGAGACAGAGATGCGGGGACTGGAGAGACAAATGGGACGAGAGGGGGGGGACAGATACACACAGAGTTTCGAGAGAAACTATCTGAATATGAAACAACTGCGGCAAGGGAGACGACATTTAAAGGACGATATTGGGTGGCCCGCAAATACGGGGAAGGGGAAAGGCCGGGTAAAACACTAGCGGAACTGACTCGCCGCCCTAGATTTAATACTCAAGTGTTGGAGATACAGGGACCAGGGGCAGTGGTGCACCGAGACTCACTCAAAATACTAGATACGTTCACAACACACTACAAGACGCTATATACGACTCAAAGACAAGAACCAGTGGAACTAGACAGTTTCATGGGAGAAGTGGCGCTAGGATGGCTCAGCGACGGACAGAGAGAATTTCTATGCTTACCATTTGAGATCGATGAAATTAGAGAAGCAATAATGCAGTTGCAAAATGGGAAGGCACCAGGTTCAGACGGATTGCCAGCTAAATTTTATAAGAGTTACATAGATATCATGGCGCCGGTGCTGAAAGAAGTATACGAAGAATCTATGGAAGTGGGGAAACTTTCTTCATCGATGCAGGAAGCAATAGTCACCTCCCTATTAAAACCTGGGAAATGCCCACAGACCTGTGACTCTTATCGCCCATTGTCCCTAATGAACTGCGATACAAAAATACTGGCTAAAGTTCTGGCCAACCGATTGACTCTCCTCCTGGACAAACTCATACTTCCCGATCAATCAGGATTTGTCCCAGGCAGAGCCACCTCCCATAACCTCCGTACGCTGTTGTCTTTGATGCAGACGGTAGCACCAGAGTTTCCACTTGCTGCAGTTTTTTTAGATGCCACCAAGGCATTTGACTCTGTAGAGTGGGATTATTTATTTGGGGTGCTACAGCGAATGGGATTTCCGCTCCCCTATATATCCTGGATTAAATTATTGTATCACCACCCCACTGCCAAAATCTTGATAAATGGTCATCTCTCCCACCCGATAACAATAACAAGAGGTACGCGACAGGGGTGCCCGTTGTCCCCATTCCTATTCGCCATTGCGATAGAACCATTGGCCTCCCGGATTCGCCAGTATCATCAGGAAAAAGCATTTTGGTGTAGTTTGCGCCAAATATTAATCTCCATGTACGCAGATGACATAACATTGTACATTAGAGACCCGCAGCAAAATTTAAACCCCATACTTCGAGAATTTATAGTGTTTGGCAGACTATCGGGTGTTACAATCAACTGGGGAAAATCTCAAATTTTTCCTCTCACGGCAGCAGTATCCCAATTCCAGCTTGATTTTCCACTGGAGTGGTGTGAATCTGACCTCCGATACCTTGGTATCCAAATAACGAGGGATAGAGAAGAGACGATTAGATTGAATTACGGTACGGCTATAACGCGATTGACCGCTAACGTGACCCGTTGGATCTCAATACCCCTCTCGCTGGCGGAACGAGCGTCCCTGATAAAAATGGTCATACTCCCGCAATTTTTGTATCTCTTCTTGAATATACCTTATCATCCAGGGTCTTATTTTGTTAAAACGCTACGTACCGAACTCATCAGACTGCTATGGGGGGGGGGAAACAGTCGAGACTTAAATGGTCCATATTAACAAGGCCGTATCATCAGGGAGGGTTTGACATCCCAGATTTTGAGATATATTTTCTTAGCGCGCAGGCTCATTATGCCTATTATTGGATAAATCCCCCACGATACATGCCACAGGTAGCCCTGGAGGACTGGTTGGCAGATCCTGTGCCGATGAATGGCATGATACATGGACCTGCGAGCACTCGCGTGACACCACCTACCACGGTCACTGGCACAGTGGACGCCTGGAACCGACTGACATCACTGCTGGCATCTCCCTTCCTTTACTCCTCTCGACTTCCGTTATCCTATCATCCCGGCCTCTCACTATTGCAGGAGATGGGGTTCCAAGGCCTATGTAGACGAGCACATATTGGTACATGGGGAGATCTCTTCCATGCAGGGACATTTCGTTCTATGGATCATATGTTTCAGGGAATACAATACACCCCCTTGGACAGATTCCTATATGTACGACTAAGACAAGGGATGCGATCAATTATCCCAACATTTCCACAAGAGCCGAGTACTTTCACCCCGTTACACCAAATGTTGGGATCCACGGATGGTAAACACCTAGTGTCAGGCCTCTACAGCGCAATACGAGCGCACCGAGAAGCACTCAGTAGCCCAGCCCGCATACACTGGGGGGAGGAGTTGGGACAAGTAATGACTGATGATCAATGGCACTACTGCTGCCTCCAAACTGCACAAATATCGGCCAGTTGTAGGCTACGGGTGATACACTATAGATTCTTGCAACGCTTATATTATACGCCAGTGAAGAAGCATAAATTTAATCTTGCAGACAATGATAGATGCGAACGCTGTAGACAGCCGGGAGCTGGATTCTTGCATTTGGCATGGCAATGCCCACCGGTGCGGGAGTTCTGGGAACAAGTATTTACAGCACTCGAACAAATGACGGATAGTATCCTGGAGAGGAACCCACTACTTGCAGTACTAGGGTACACAGAATAGATACCCAAAACACATAGGAAATTTCTCGCATTATCGCTATTATTAGCTAAACGCCAGGTGGCCTGTAGGTGGGGTAGGGGACGGGCTCCGAAATTCAAGTGATGGATAGCTGACTTAATATATTGTCAAGAGCAGACAAGCATCTATGCCGAATTGTTACCTCGTACATCCACACCTAGGGACATATGGGGGCCTCTTAAAGGATACCTATTATCTAATAATCCATGTGTAATGCCAGGAGATACCCAATGATCACTCTTAAAGAAATACTGTATATATACTACTTTTTTCTTTTCACAGGTCTGCTCAACGCCAAGAGACATTGCTCAAATTGGGGAAATGGCGTTAAGTTATGTTGCTTACTTTTCGAACAATGATACGGAGTGTACACGCCTATTGTATATGTAGGGCCTCTGATGCCTGTTCTACTCTACTCGAATATAAATTGTATGTCTGTGACTATTGTTCCATCAAATATATTATAGCTAAGATATTAGGAACAAGAGACCGCCAATGATATGAGACTTACTGTAACTCTGCCTGAACTGTACTGTTACATGATATGATAAAATCTTAAATAAAGGTTTAAAAAAAAAAAAAACTTATTACATTTACTAAGTGGTAATATTTGATTGCAGCAGTTAGGAAAGTCATGTTTGGTGTCTGAAGAATTGTAATTTAAAATACTCTTTAATGGTAAAGCCAGATTTTAAGTCACAATTCTGAAAATGCCACATTTTAGAGGAGTGGCATTTTCTTGTCCTAACCATTTGGTCCCTATAGCCTGTTCCTGGGTCACATGACTAGGTGTAGTTGGCCTTTGTATATTCTTCTTAGACAGTATCTCAAAGGAAGGACCGTGTGTTGGCAGGATGGGCTATCTCGGACATGATAAAGGGGTGGAGCTGTCATCTACGTTATGCTGTTATGTCAAGTGGATTTGTAGAGAGCGGCATATAACCCGGTAGGGTATCCAGGTGCTGGAGAGGGTGTATAGGCTGAGAATAAGTAGAAGAGTTCGGTCATCAGCTTCTTGCAAAATTCAAATAGTGAGAAGGAGGCCCTGATTTGTAGAGAAAAGTCATTCCAGGTATTGGGTGCAATGTGAGAGAATCCCGGACCTCCAATTCTGCTTTTGTGGAGGTAGCTGTGCGAGTGAGGATGAGCGCAAGTGTCTGGTGGAAGTAAAGGTGGTTGTTAAGGTATGTAGGTCCTATGTTGTGCAGTGCCTTGTATGCATGCATGAGGAGTCTGAATTGGCAGTGTTTCTGGATGGGGAACCAGAGGAGCTCTCAGACATGGTGTGATGTGGGTGCATCATGGGAGGTCTAGGATGACCTACCACACTTGCACTTCAAAGGCACTGGCTCAGCTCACACACAAAGGACTTCACACTAGCCTATTGTGCCCTCAGACAGACTGGGACCAGGGCAGGGAGGCAGGAAATTGTAAACACCTCAGTAGGGGGGAACTCTAGAAGCTTTTCCCACTTTAAAGCTGGCACCAGTTATAAATATTGGACCCTCAGACCCAACTATTGAGATCCTTCTGGACCTGTGTAGGACTCAGACAGACTGCTCTGCTGCCCTGCTGCAAGAGGGACTGCCCAGCTACTCTGCTGCCCAGCTGCTCTGCTACAAGAACGCCTAACCAGCTGCTCTGCTGCTGTTGCCCAGCTGCTCTGCTGCCCTGCTGTCTGAGGAAGAAGGACTGAATCTACAAAATTGAACCTAGGACCACCAGAGTGTCTCCAAGGGCTAGTTGTTGGGCCTCCTGTTCTGATCTGAAGGAACATAGCAGGCTCCTCCGCGTCTACACAACCCGATAATTCTCAACACAGGATCACACATCGCAGCTCCAGTTTAGAGGCCTTGCCTGCACCGACCCAGCGCAATGCATCTCGATGCCGACAACCGGCCCAGTTTAAAGCATCTCAACGCCAGACTGCGCATCGCAGCTTCTGATCGCAGCTACGCAAGCACCGACCCAGCACAACGCATCTCGACGCTGACAACCGACCCTTCTCGAACACATCTCAGTTCTGCACTGGTGCATCTCGACGCAAGTCCTAGTAGCACCAGCAGCTTTATCGACCTTGATGCAGCTTGGAGAATCTCAATGCAGGACCTCACATAACAGCACCCATCGACAGCTACTCCACGCCTGCGCCGCGCAGGGCAACACAAGGACTTTGCATCTTGACTCACTAGGACACAAGATACTTTTAACAACAAACTGAAATCTGTCATGTATCCACGCTTCATTGCTGTCAGCCGGACTTTGTGACTTGGATCCGGTCCACTACGATCAGATGACCCCAATTGGCGCTTTGTGTTTTTAGGCACTATTTTTACCTAAATCCTTAAAATTACATATCTGCGGTTCTACTGATTGGATTTTGTTGTTTTCGTGTCAAATTATTTATTCAAATGTACTCAATAAAATATTAAATTGGCTTGGGATTTTTCTTGTGTTGTGTTTTCACTTTATTACTGTTTGAGTGCAGCATAAATACTTTACACATTGCCTCTAAGTTAAGCCTGATTGCTTTTGTGCCAAGCTACCAGAGGGTTAAGCAAAGGTTAATTTAGTTACTGTTTGTGGTTCACCCTGACAGGGATTGTGGCTGTCGCTTGAGAAGGGCTCACACGCCCCTCAATCAACAACCCAATTTCTCACACATACTATTAACCCTGACCTTGCTACCAGCTGTTTATCGAACACCATTACATATCTCAAAAGCGTGGGGCCAATATCAATCTTCGGAATAATAGAAAATCAAAAACTGCAATATACACTAAAATTAATGCAATAGGGCCCCTCTAATCAATGTGCCAGTACAAGGGAACCGTGGACAAGGCCTCTTTGGCTCGGGTTAACAATGATGTGATCACCTGAAGCATGCGATTAGCTAAAGCCTTTGCAGTATCTTGCCTACTTCATTTATTAATGAGACCGGCCTATAAGAGGCACAAGAATCTGAAAGACTACTATGTAGGGTATACCAAGATCACAGCCTTACCCAGATCTAGGTCTAATGCGCCATTCGCCACAGACTCTTTCACCATCTCCACATATTCAGGATAAACGTTTATGACTCTCTTTAGAAAAGCTCAAGCAGAAGAATACTATGTCCAGGATTTTTTTTATCAGGTTGGAGTTGCTTAAGGACAATGGATTATTGATGTTTCAAAGAGCTAACCCTCCAACAGATCCCGCTTTCCTTATGTGGGCTTTTTAACCAACAGAGTCTTTGAATTTCTCAGGAAATACTACTCCATACAATGTTTGCTAACCTTCGGCATGACACTCATAGACTGAGCATCACTAATGTAATTTAGCTTGGCTTTAAAATCCTTCTGATGTGGTCAGCTCAATACATCAGGCCCATTTACAGACAAACCTTTACTGTTATGTATCAGCTGTTAGATAATATGCCCACTGCAAACAATCAATTAATCTCTTCTTTGCACTATAACCTTCCAAAACAAGTATGTGGTCTTCTTAACCACACCTTAAATTTGTACTGTTTACTAGTATTGTTTTGCTGTGATGGTTGACTTGGTCTCCAAGTGTGAAATCATTCAAATACGTATAATGTATCCACAATGAGATGTCGTCACTCACTTGTCCTTTTGCCGTCATGGTTACATTATTTACCTGCTCCTCCTATTCCTGTACCATAAGTGTCTCTGCCCTAGCAAAATTCCTACAACATCTTGCCATGCGCCCCTGCTTCTCACTGTTCTACTCACTATTTTAGATACTAGAAAGTCCTTGAGACTACCAATTTCAGAGGCACTACCATACCTGCCTGTGGCAGACTTGGGCTTTATACACTCCCTGTTTTTACATGGCTGAGCGCCCTCAAAGCTGCTACAGGCTTTCTCAAGTTCCCTATGTGCCCATCACCTTCTTTTTAATCATCTTCCTCCTTTCCCCAACTTGTTAGCCATATTCCAAATTGTGATCGGTCTTCTCGTCCACCATTAACACTCCATAACAAGCATTTACAATGCAATAGGTCTCGCAATGACATTGTTTTGAGCTATTGGCATTGAAAATGTTTTTTGTTTTTTTTCCCCTTGGTGAAGCATTAATCAAGTAATGGCGTTGTAAATGACAATGTTTTTTACCCCCTGTTGACCCCCGCAAAGCTCATCAGCATGTGCCCGTCATAAAAAGGAATATCTGACAATCGCATCTTAAACATTTTGCAACAATTCTATAGTTTCACCGATAATCTGGTGACTAATCACGTTGGTTCAGCAAAAGCACTGCAAAGCTCGGGCACTACCCTGTCACCCAATTCATGTAATAAACACAAACTGACATATAAATGTTATCCCCGACTCATCTCGAATCTTGCACACTACAGAAGACTCCCAAACATTCTTTTCCCAACTCTTCTCTCTTTCTACCTACTCATCCAGCCAACAGGTACACATGCCCCCTGCTACTTACATCTCACACCTTCCACTTCAACTAATCTAGCCTATTCAAAACACTAGCGCTGATGCATGAGATCTCCTGAGCACAACTAATCCCACACGGAAAAGGAAGCAAATATTACTAATCTACTGTCCACTTACCTCGGGTTCTAGAGCAGCGTTCTACTCGGCGCAAAACTCTAAAAAGGCCTCGTCAGGAGTGGTAAGCACCACATAAATACAATTTACAATTACATTCTACGTGGAGTGGGCTTCCTGCCCATGCAGACAAGCGCCTCAGTGCCCCACATACGGGGAGTAAGCACTTTATAAATGATGCAATACAGTAGATGCAAGTCCCACAACTATACGTTCATAGCCACACCAGCTGAAGCATGCAGCGGCATCTGTGGGGTGGTTGCACAAACGCAACGAAGCATCAACATACATGTGATATGATGTGATCTTGCACATGCACCGTTGAGGCCAGACTGCACTCAGTGGTTAAACAGACGGTGATGAATTTCGAACACAACTTAAAGCCACAGTCTATGAGGGCCGTGTATACTCACCAACACAGACACATACGTACTCACACATTCTCTCTGCCCGCAGTTTACACAGACACTGACTCCAAACCTCCTTGAGCCGGTTATAATTACAGGAGAGGCGGTTCACTTTTCCACCAAGCCGTTGTGATCTGCAGTTCCCATCAGAGAGAAGCCCTAAGAGACGTAAAGGATTGGCGCAGCTGTTTCCCAAACATTTATAATTTTAAAAAAAGTAAAAAAAAACTCTCATGTCGATTTCCGTAGCTACAGGAATGAGTTCCAACTTGTGGGGGAGACCTTTCTGCCGACCATTTTCGTGTCCCGCTTCCACCTTCCGTACACATCCGTGTCTCGCCCCTGCAGCCGTGAACATACCGAGCAGTGCGGGCACGAATACCTGCAAAGATGACTGAAGCACTGCGTGGCGTATAGGGTCAGCCCCCGGGCCACCCACACATGCCGTGAAAGAGCTGGCCCTCCCGCGGTGCCAGCTGGAACACTCACCAGAGAACAACAGAGGAGCCGGAGTTCATGAAATCGGTGTTCCATTTTGAAAAAAAAAGCGCTTGTCATTGCGGAAAGGAAACATGATCCGTCACTACACGCATGCCGTGAAAGAGCTGCCCCTCCCGCGGTGCCAGCTGGAACACTCACCAGAGAACAACAGAGGAGCCGTACGTGCCTGCAATGAGCTCACAGGAAACATGATCTGGCAGTACACGCCTCCAAAAGATAAGAAAGTGCTTCACGACAGCCGTGAAGCAGACGATCCAGTCCGGATGGGCCGGACGAAAAGGAGAAAGGGCGGTAACCAAGTAGCCTCCTTTTCAATGGGAAGCCAGCGTTTACCATAAACGCTGACGCGACCCAATGAAAATGAGGGGTGGGGCTTCAAGTCCCTTTGTAAAATCTCCTCTACCCCAATATGTCTCGCAGAGCGAGCAGCGCATGCGCGCTTCAACGCTAGGCGAGACCTAAAAATAGGGTCTCCTTTCAGCAACAGCTCCTCCTGCAACCTGTCATGTTGTCATTCTTCAACATAAACTTATAACTTATTCATTCAGCTAATTGGTCTCCAAAAATTACTTGCTGAGGAAAGCTTCCTTGTCTAGGTCACTCCATTTTCCTTCCTTTTTCCTCCCTTTGGGGCTCTTTTCCAAAAATTGAACCTTTCCTAATAATATAACGTTTTGGATTATAATTCATGCCCAATTTTTCAAACACATATCAAAATAACTCCAACCATCTACAATGACATATTCCTTTCCATACATTAGCAGTGCAGCTTTTCTGAGAAGCAACGTTTCATCAGATTGCAGTGGCATATTGCCCAAAATATTTTTAAATTTGGTTTGTTCTATAGTATGCTCTCTTGATATTATGAGGAAAAAGGCCACTGGAAGTTGAATGTTATTCTTTATGGTTCAAAAACAATTGGTACAGCAGGAATAAAAAAAGAATTACTAGTAAGAATGTATAGGTCTGTCTTCAGATTAAAAGGATAGAAAGCAAACAGGAAGAAAATATTTATTGTCTGTAAGAGGCTAATCCACCCAGCCTCATCTTAAAACATGGTTAGATATATATTTTTGAACCTGGCTTGCTATTGCAGCTGCCCACAGACCTTATGTGAGCTACAGAAAAGGAACTTCATGAAGCGTTGTTGAGAGAGGGGCTTTGGCAACAGAGTGACTCCTGAGTGTATCGGGAACAAGCATTTGCAATGCAATAGGTCTCGCACTTTGTTAAAATTAGATCTGTTGGCGTTGAAAATAACAATATTTTTTACTTTTTTTAAATTTGCAGTGGAGTTATTATATTTGCATAGCACTATTGCCAATGGTATAAAAAAGCAAAAGTAAAAAACATTGTCATTTTCAACGCCAACAGCTCTAACTTTAACAAATTCGAGAACTATTGCATTGGAAATGCAATCAGTCTCGCATTTTTTGGAGTTGGAGTTATTGGCATTATAAATGGCAATGTTTTTTACCTAGCCATGTTGCAGGGTGCAGTATCATATGGGGCCAAAAGAGATCCCACAGGACCTCTTTTGGCCCCATATGATACTGCACCCTGCAGAAGATATGGTAAATCCACACTACCCATAATGCATTGCATGCAAGACAGTACCACGAGTACATTCAAACAGCTATGTCCATATATACAATTAGTAGCTTTGAAATGTGACAAAAGAATTATTGTATTGATTCCGGATTAGGTTGTACTCTGTGTGGAGCTGATGAAGGGAAATTTATAGAAGGTCTCATATAAATGTGAGATGTGCTAATGAGCAAAGTAACCACTGCCAACCTTGCTTAGGACCAAGCGTATGTCCCGCCTGAAGCCCTTTAAGAAAATAGTGCTCCGAGGCTGTAATTAAAACCTAGGGAGTAACGACACATGTAACAGGGGGTGTCCTCATGGGAGGTTACAAGAAGAGACAAGGCGGTACTAAGGAGGGACTACTAAGCCTATTGACCAAAGAAAAGCCACCATTTTGCAAAGGACAGGGACAGGAGCCAATTAAAAAGATGGGCGGAAAGTGGGTGGAGTTTTATGTCCATATCCTGAATACAATAGGAACGTTCTCAACGAGGAAAATCGCACCCTCCCGGCACTCCTGAAATGATGTTTTAATGATCAGTCTTTCAATCCGAAAGTTTTTTTCAAATTCTTTTTTATTCTTCTTGATTTTTACTTAAATCATCTGTATTTTATACAGCAATAATGTTCCCATCTTGTTGGAGAACATTCCTATTGCATTGAGTTTACACACCTCAAGATCAGGAGGTGATACCCACTGGCACCCAAAACATAAGGAGTGAGATAACCAAGCTTACAGTTTGTTTACACTAAAGAGTGCGATTTCATATCTCAATTTTGTGCATATCCTGAATACAGCATGTTTCGAAGAGACCGCGCAAGCGCTGCCTGGGCAAGACCTAAAAATGGGGTTGGTCCCATGTAAATGCCCATGGAGGTAGGCCCTAATCAAATTACAAAGAAAACAAAGATACCTTATGCATCTATTAAAACAGAATTATGACTAACAACCAACCAAACAACAACTATTTGTGTTTTCTAATCATTTTCTTTTAAAATTAAAGAAATTATTTGATGATTTCACCAAAATCATCTTGATTAAAAGAGGCTGAACATAGCAAATTTAAATTCATTCACTCATGTAATGGTAAGTAGATAGGCAAAGTGCCATTAGATTAAAGTGTCAACACCAGTTGTCAAACAGTGATGCACTGAATATCATATACATACAACCACAACAATATATACATCTTCATAATTAAAAGCAGTATATAAAATTTGGTTAGTCCATTACAAAGTCACATTGGGGAGCTATGGGTATTATTCTTTGAACTTCTATCTTAGTGATGGAGGCAGGGTCATACAATATGAGCAAGCATGTGCTTTACATTCCTATACAGTCGATATACCCGGGGATCAATTCCCCGCTCCTTTATTGTATGTTGCCCGACTCTTACAACATCAACGCATTTCAACCCCAAGGATCGTTTTAAAAGTGTCTCATCAGGACGGTGCATGGTCTAAATGTGTTTTGGGGGTTTTGAAAGAGGTTAAAAGTATGAAAAATATTACTGGTTGCCGAATTACAATTGTGCTATTTAACAATATGTATACCTTGTGTCATGCAATTAGTGCACACCTGTAACATTCAGGCACACGTTATGTGCAAACTGATTTTTATAAACAGCTGTCAGGAAGTCAAAAAGTTTATCTTTATTCACATTAATCTAAAATTTGGGGGAATTGAAAGGAACGCACAATAAGCATCTCAAATAATTCTCATAGTATCATCAGTAATTGGTGCATCCTCATTATATGTAGGGAGTTTTGTATCTACCCGAGGTCGTCCTTTGCGATCTCCTTGGCAGTAAATGTGTGTCACAGTAAGGACTGCTGGCAATGTCTCCAATATCCTGGCTATTAAATTGCATTTGTGAAACAGAGGTAGATCAGAGTCTACGTAAATGGATTTAAGACTGGTCGATGGCGCACGAAAGACTTCCGGGTAGACACATATATGCCAGAAGTGATATTAGCATTCTAGTCTTCTCGCTGGATGTAAGTGAATGTTGGATATTAATATTGCACATTGCTTACAATGAAAAGAAAATGTTAGTCTGATGATAAAAAATAATGGATCTACAAAGACATGATTCAATTGAAAAACGTGATGGGTTTATGGGTTTTGTTGGATCCATAATATCATTAGTACCTGATTTCTTGAATAACAAAAAAAACACGCATAACAATGCTGTACCTTCTTCCCGAAGTTTGTTCTGTTCACTTGAAATTCAAATTCTACGTTCACCCTTGACAGCATACAGCACAGGGCAGTGAGTCAGTCCACTTCAGCATTTGCCTCCATTGCCCAATGAGTGTGCATCTGACAGCTGGTAGGCCAGACGTTTACTTTTCCATTTTCTCCTTTTAAAATTTATTTAGATTTTTTTCTTCTTCTTTTTCCATTGTTTGGTTTTGTTTATGTGTTTATTTTTAGAGCATCCTTCTGCTCCCCAGGTAGTGCTGCTACCTGGCCGCTCACTTGCTGCTCAGTTTATCTGCCTTCGCCCCATCCTAAATGGCCACTGCTTCACAAATGTGCAGCCATCTTGCAGTGTAATGTCCATAATGCATTATTATTCTACTGCTCCAAGATGGCTGCCATGTTCAGAAGCATGACGTCTCCTATCTTGAATAGGTGCAATAATAAAGCAATGGCCAAAATACTATTTCAAGCTGGTTACCCACTGTAAAGTTTATTGAGCAGCCATCTTAAAAAGGTATTGTGCATGGTATTATGCACAGTGTATCATCATTTTACCTCTTCATGATGGGCAACACATTGTTTAAAAAACGGGGCCGTCATATTCAAATTTTAAAACAATAACATATTACATACAATAGCACTCAATTCAGTCTCGTACTGCTAGGTTTAATTTAATTTGTCATTCTAAGCATATGTCTGTCATGTTTAGGTTGCAGCATTTTATTTTTTCTATTATCTTTCTAAATTTTCTTGCATATGCTTGCTGAATTTGTGCTTGTTTTGTTGCGGATTGGTAAGTAAGAGAATGCAAGAATGAGTCAGTGGCTGAATGAATGGATAAGTAGGTGCATGCATGAGAGAGTGCATGTATGATGACTTGAGAGACTAACCTCATCATTGCCTGAAGGGGCACTTTCTGTTACATAAGCCAGACAATGGCATTGCCAATGTTTGTTTGGTATCTGTACTTGCAAAACAAAAACATGTATAGAAGATAGGTTTTACTTTTCCTAGGAACTCTTAAGTACTGCCTCCCCTTTCTAGGATTGTCTGCTGGTAGCTTTTAGCTATCTGTTGACAAAACACTTTTTTGTACAATACCAAGGGCATACAGTGGGCTTTGGGTTGCTTCCCCCATCACATCGCTGCACATCCTTATGCTCTCAATGTTGCTCTCCCCACCAGCTTGTTGATTGCTTCGCACACCATCACCATCTTTTTTGTCCTTCCTTTTAATACCCTCGCACCTCCTAGGCTCCTCCGTTGCTCCGCCGCTCACTGTGTTTGATTTGTTCCTCCCACCATCCAGCGTTATTCCCCGCCCAACTCTGATTTTTTGGTATTTTAGATTATTTTTAGACTTTTTGTTTCCTAGAGGGCATGGCAACAGCAACTTGCTATGCATTGCTCCTTTCTCTAAATGTGTTTTTGCACACTTCATTTTTTTTTTTTATTTAATGCTCAAATATGGGCAACAACCATCTTCAAGCTGTAAATTATAAGAAAACAATGGCTGACACAGTGCCTTAACGCATATATGGTGTCGCATTTGCAAGTATCAGTCATCACACTTCAGTCGCCACAGAATGTGACCCCATGTGTGGTGACACATACACATGTATACATCAACAAACTGGGGCCCTTTTTGCCAATGCCGTTCAGCATCAGTGAAAAGCATTGACAAAGTCAAAAGGTGAAGTTCATTGGCTTTATTGGTTAATTGTGCCATTCAGGAACTGCAGATGTTTCCTGTAGAATGGGTGATGGCATTTGTACGTTAGCTGGCAGAAATATATACAATGTTATAGACCTTGAACAGACCTGCTGAAAACAAACAGGATGCCAGACATGCACAGCAGTTTCTAAGACTATACAGAGGCCTCTGGGCTACAATCAACACTATAAAAACAACATCAAAAATCTAACATGGCTTACAAAACTGTAAAAAGAAAGTTTCTACTGTTATAATCATAATGCATTGTCCTCTTTCCTAAGCTAGTTATTATTATCGCTTTCTCTTCTATCACTTTTATTATTACCACTTTCTTAGCTACTTTCTGGAATAAATTGCCTATTAGCCACAAAACCCTGTAAATTCATTCTTCTTGCTTCACTAGTAATCTATTCCTACATGCTTCAACCACATTGGCTAACAAAGTACTCCAAACACTCAATGTCCACCATGAAAAGAGTGTAGGGATCATAGAGAGGGGTTGAGTAATTCAACAGGATAGGGCGAGCTTCAAGGAAATCGCCTGCAACCAGATATAAGGAGTGTGAGCCACAAGCCGAGAGCTATATAGTTGACTGCGGCGTGAAAGTTTGGAAAAAGAATCCTAACCCTTAGTACAACCTTAAAATATAAATGACTAACAGCAGCAAACATACATCTCATGCAATTCCTAGCGGCATTCCATCCGGTTTCTAAACGTCAGTGCAATTTAAACAGTCTGTGTTTCTTATGAGTAACAGTCTTTCATAAAATGAGGGTGATTGGTCGTAAAGAACACACATGCATCTTTCAGTAAATGTCAAAGGGTGACAAAATGAGTAATTTGGGTTGTACTCAAGAAAACTTTCCATTTGAGAAGACACAGAGCATCATTTATGGTTTCTACGGGGAAAAGCGTGTCAACCTTGTGATTCATATGGTCTTTTTGTACTTTTCCAACCACCCCATAAACATACAGGCTGCAGACAAAGTTCAGAAACTATTTTGGGACTACATGTTTTTTTTGTTTTTTTTAAACACGTGACATCAATTCAGAGCGACCAGTGCCTCAAAAATATACTTCATGGGCTTATGCAGTGAAGATTTCTTACCCACAAGGTTTGGCAAAAATCAGGCATTTTCTAGGTCGGATTACATGACATGCTTGCGTGTCGAGTTGATGTTTATTAAAAAACAGCTTTCGTCTAAGTCTTTAGTGTACAAGGAATACAAACTACACATTTAAAACACAACTACTGCATTGAATGGATCCGTGTTGGACTGGCCAGACGAGCATTCTTATACCTGAATATATGGTACCGTGTAGGGATAATTTATAAGTCAATCAAGAGACAAACGCGCAATTAATCACTAGTGTCTACCAATAAATCAAAATTCATTCCCCAAGTCTACTTCATATATATATATCATCGCCGTCGATCCCGGCTGTATACATGTTTCATGAGAATGGTTGAAATTGATACAATTGAATCAAAATATTCAATAGAATCTGTATATAAAAAACATGTTTATGTTATGCAGTATTATGTTTCTTGCAAAAAATTGCAGTCCTCACATATCTGTGTTCTTTGAGGTTTCCGAAACAAATATTACCTGTCCTTCGTACACAAAAAAGGCGTCCACACAGTCCGTTATCCAGCTATCTAGGTACTTTAACAGCTGCTATTTATTGATGAAAATCAAATCAATATATTCAAATTTAATTACTGGGTGGAACCTCCAAGCGGAAGGTAGTTGATGCGTTTTGGCCATTGAATCAGGCCTCCTCAGGACCAAGATACGAAGGACTGATACATTCTATCAAGGCAAGCATCCTTACAAGTGTTCCATTCGTTCATGGGAACACCTTCCTGAGTCACAATACACTTACTTCTGCGCTTTTATTGGTGTACATCACGCGATGAATCCAGTGGATGCCTATCAGTGCAAAGCACCTATGTCGTTGCTAGAACGATTGGAGCCCTTCCAGAATATAATGGCAAGTTCATACAATAATCCATCACTGCTTGTATTTTCTTATCTGCTGCTTGTGTCACCAATATGCTCCATGTATTCGGCTCATTCCAAAGATGTTTATCACCTAGCTGAATCTGCCTCTATTCCTATGAAGTTACCGGGCACTGGCCAGCCTGCTTGAGTTAGTCTTCTTTAGCAGGGTCAGAGACAACTTCATGGGTTTTCCCATTTTCTGTTTTATTAGCTGTTCCAAAATGGTCACAGAGCTTCGACACTGGCGTACTGCTACACCACTGACCAGTTAGTTTGGTTAACTCATTTATTACCCACCTGCTTTGGTCCACCTATCTTAAATGAATTTCGTAATTTTCTAAGCTTTCCTGCCACCCAAAAAGGTTTGAAAAGTGCAATGTGCGTTCCCGTACTTTTGTGTACTGTAATTTCTTCATTCATTATTCGCTACCCTGTGAAGCCACTGCCAATGGGAATATTCAGGTTGTACTACACTTCATCATTCTGTAGTTTATGCATAACAGGATTACTGATCAGCATCTCAAGACAGTAATTTCTAACATGTCCCAGAAAGGTTGAACCTCACAATGATTAAACGTCATTTTGCCTGCAGTCTTATCAGCCTTCAAACTTCTTTTCCTGCACCATAGTTTAATGCCAATATGTCCTTTGGAGTATCCCACTTATGCAGCTTTCACTTGCAAACTCTGATTAAATGATCCAGGACAACTTCTTGAAGCTCAAGTTCCTACAAGAGTAAGAAACGCAGGTCCTTGAGGTGCATCTTATTGCTCGTTCCTTCATTTTCCTCTAATAATCTGCATAACTTTATTTTGTGACTAGGACCATGCATTTAAGCTCTTATTATTTGTCCATGTAACCTGTTTGGTATTTGATAGTACTGAGTTACTCTCTGAAAACAAGTGCTTTCACTACTGAGTCCATCACCACTAACCCTAGGATGTTTGTAATCTGTCCAACAGCTAAAACACCTGTCTGCAACTTTTTCAGTCCGCCCATCCCCCACTTGGGTCATCTCATACTTCCTGCCTCTCTTGCTTCAAACCATTTCTGGAAAAGCATTGCTGGGGATCTAGTTTGGTAATTAACATGGTGTGTGTTTGCCATTACAGCTCCTGGGCTGGTTTTAAGTCTTTGCTACAAGGTTGACGAGGCCTTGGAGTGTTGTTTAATGTTTGGGGTTAGCTAGGACACAATCAGGACTATCAAACCTCTTTCTGGCAAATGTATGAGTGTTTTGCTCTTCAGGATCTATCAGCAGATCATACTACAGGCTTTTCACAGTGAAAGCACTGCAAGAAAGCCATTTTGTAGGGCCGAAAACAAAAAGTAGTAGTTGAAAAGGTCGGTCATGGTCTACTGATGTTTACAAGTCATTGTTGTCTGTGCAGATTCAGGCATGACGGGTTTAGATAAGTAATCCATACCTGTTACACCTTTTATCACGCATCCAGAAATTTGTCCTCACCCCTTACACTCACATGAGAAATCACAGCGCTTTATCAACTCCATGATTCAATGCAGGACCATGCGAATCCCATGGAAACACGAGTTATGGTTGGGGGAAGACACAACGTGGCTAGGGAAGACCCATTGAAATGAAAATCACCTCATGTATTGGTGGCCCACACACAAATTTAGCTTTTGGAGGGGCACGCCTACATTTAATAGATCTCCAGCACCAGTCGCAGACCATGTATCAGAAGGCGATCCCATCTTGCCTAATGGAACAGTGCTCCTTTGTGCTTACAATGATTGTGAGTATATATCCTAGGGTGTGTGTATGTGTGAATGTGGGAAAGTTGGGAGCACTAAACGGGTCTCCACAGTATAAGATGTTCCAACCAGTACTGTGATGCACAGCAAATCACCAACCCAGAGTTACTGAACTTACCATGGTGGGCATAGTTTAAGAATTCCAGGCCAATTTAACTCAAATAACTGGGTGGTGGCAGGTGATTCCCTTTTCATTATGTGCCACATCATTGTCAATGCTAAGTTAAATCTGAAAATAAGCTCATAAGCAGAGACGATAGACCTATTCCTGATATTCAGCAGATATTAGCTATCAGAGCTGAGAGTATGCCAGATTTTCGAAATTACAACTTCTGACAAGTAAATCTTAGCTGGCAGTAAGTTGCTCAGGCCTCGAAAAATCATAAAAATGTTACTAGATCTGCAGGTCTAGTGACTTAAATAATCTACACAACCTAATTGTATTGCTTTTGACCCATAAACGGGATTCAAATTATGTGATCCTAGGCAGATATTTTAATTCACTGAGCCGCCATTTTCTTCATTATCACATATGAGAGCACCTTCAAAACACACCAGTTCAGCATGTCTGCTGTACAAAAAAACCCTTTTGTTTGATTTAATGGACTAAACGTTTGCTCCATATATTATACAAATCTGGCCACATACAGGATACACATGACCCCGGACTTGCCTCTTAGTTCATTAACAGATTTTTCATCAGGGAGGGTGAAGGAATGTTTCTCAAATCATATGTAAAAACTATCACTTTTTATAAATACATAACTAAAGCATGAAGTGGTAGCACACTGTCATTTGTAATCAACAGATTTTCCTTTAAATGGCCACAAAAGTTACCACCGACATGCAGTTTTACTGATAAAATGATAGTGTACAAACAATGTTTGGAAATCAAGTTTCTGCAAATATTTGCCATTTGCACATCACCAAGTAAAGTGTTCTGATTTTATTCTCCAATTTAAACTTTTGTTTGCATCACACTTCTGAATTACAAAAAGAGTGCATTTATAATTCCGGATATATTTTGAAATATTTGTACTATTTATGCACAAGCTATTTAAATGTTGTGTTACAAAAAAACCAGACACTTTACAGCCTTTTGTTTCACAATGATTGTCAGACAGCTCACTTGATAAGATCCTCTGACTGCAGTAAGAGAAAGAAAAGTAAACCCCATTTAAGCAACAATTAGTAAAAATAAAAAACACAGGCACTTGACCTCTGTCTTTGAAAAGACGGCAAATGTGTCAAGATAACAACATTATTTAAAGGCATCTTTATTGCTCATTCACTTTCTGAATTAGCAGAACACATGTTCCTTTGCAGCTTAAGTTCACTCCCCAGAATTAGCTCGTCCTGATAAAATCTGACTTGTGTGAGTAGATCTTTCGAGGTTTGTTGCTTTACCCACCTGGACATGTTTACTGAGCTGTGACCTTGACTAGTGTTTCCAATGGCAGCATGTTCAATGCATAACTAAGGAGAGAGGCCAGATGATCCCCTTTTATACTTCTCTAAAACTTCATATTAGAGGTCCTGCTTCATGAAAAAAGTATTTCACAAAAAGATGGAAGGATCTTTAAGGTTGTAATCGTCCATACTCAACATAGGTGCTCAAACTAGAGCCATTATTGGCTCACGAATTGACTATGGCTGTCTTAGGGTAGCGGAAGAAAAACTCATGCAGGGTATACATCTGGGCCAGGAGATTACAGCCTTACAAACGGAAGTAGCTCGGGGTAAAGCTAAAATCAATCAGTATTGGAGCAAAGAGATAGCAAAGAAACAATCTATTAATAAGAATCTAAATTATGAATATGGGGAGGCAACTGGACGCTGCCTGGCTCAAAGACTGAGATCTAAAGAAGCAGCTCAAAGGATCAGCTCAATGGTTGATTCTAGTGGCAATATAGTAGAATCTGATGTTGGGATTTTAAAGGTCTTCCATGACTTTTATGAGGCACTCTATACCGGGGAGGCTTATGATCTACGCGCTGGGGAATCTCTGCTACAGAATTGTTGCACTAAACTGGACACGCAGGATGCAGAATTACTAGAAGCTCCTATTACTATGGAGGAACTAGAAAGAGCTGTCAATAGCCTAGCCTTGGGCAAAGCGACAGGGCCTGATAAACTCCCATTGGAAGTTTATAAAACTTTTTTGGGAATATTAAAGACTGATACGTTAACTACTTTTCAACAGGCTCAAGCAGGAGTGGCCCCCCCTAAGTTGGGATGAGGCTAGTATTATTGTTTTTTAAAAAAAAGATAAACCTGCTGATCAACCTGGCTCATATCGGCCTATATCGCTTTTAAACGCAGATGGCAAAATTTTTGCCAAAATTTTGGCAACTTGGTTGGCTGAAGTAATAACCCCGTTGGTGTCTTTACGGCAACATGGGTTTATCCCCAAGAGGGGAACAACCAATCATATTAACAGGGTTGTAACCTTGCTTGATATAGCTAACACCACGGGGAATGAATTTAGCTTGATACTATTAGATGCCGAAAAGGCATTTGACCGGGTTGCTTGGGACTTTTTATGGGCTTTATTGCGCGGTATTGGTTTTAAACAGAACTTTATCACTGCTATACAAGTTTTATATCGGCGTCCATCAGCTAAAATCTGTATTATGGGCCTGGAATCAAGCCCTATATACATCTCGCGGGGAACAAGGCAAGGATGTCCCTGCTCCCCCTTGTTGTTCTCATTGTATATAGATCCGTTTTTAAAAATACTAGAACAGATTGCAGGGATAGAGTCGGTCATATTGAGGCAGGAACACTTTCGTGTGTTTGCATACGCAGATGATGTGGCAGTGGTAACTCCAAATCCTATCACTGCCATTTCAGAAATAGAACAGCTGGCGGTAGAGTTTGGGGCTGTATCAGGATATAAACTCAATGTGACAAAGACACAAATCTTATGTTTAAACATTCCTACAATTGATGACCAGCGAGTTTTGAACGAGGTAACATATCTAGGGGTCAAGCTGAGGACATGTTTAAAAACATTGGTTGAGGTTAATTGGTGTAACATTTTAAATAATGTCCGAAATCAATTGGATCGGTGTGAGTGTTTACATCTTTCACTTGTGGGACGCTGTAATGTCCTTAAAATGTTGATATTACCGAAAATTTTATAATTTTTTAGATCTGTACCAATAGAAATCCCACGCCCCCAACTGGCTTTATTACAATCAATTTGTGCTAGGTTTTTATGGGCCCAGGGAAAACCCCGTAGAGCTATGCGCTATATGACCCTTCCTCGGGAGAAAGGCGGTTGGGTCGTTCCTGATTTTAATTTATATTATCATGTATGTATATTGCAACATATGAATATTTTATTAACAGGGGTAGAACCAGCCAGCGCTGCCGAAGCCCCCTCGATTTATCAAATGTTATTGGGCAGTGATGCTAAAAGTCGATTGCTTATTAATATAGAGCCAAGCTATTATAAGAAAACCAGGTTTAAGGTTTTATATACCGCCTATAAAGTTTGGAAAGCGGTGCGAAAGTACTATGGAGTAGAGAGGATCTCTCAGTATACCCCTCTCACAGCTACGACACTCCTCCCACCGATATTTTGGGATAGGATTATAGATAGATGGCGGACTAAAGGGATTAATGTTATTGGAGATCTATTTGCCAATGGGGGATTAATGTCCTTTGAAATGTTAACAGACAAATTTCATCTTAATAGGTTTGAATTTTTTTAATATTTACAGGTGCGTGACTATTTAGGAAAACATCGGTGGAATATGGCCAGAAACCCTATAATTGAAGCTGTGAGGAAGAACGCACGTATTGGGATATTGTATAATTTACTGTTAGAATCCAAGGGTGATGATTTAGAGAACCATAATATAAAATGGGATAATAGGCTTGGCTGTGTTGGTACACGGGTAGAAACCTCCATTGAGTTGGCGGGGAGATTGTTAATATCTGCCAATCTCCATGCGCAACACTATAAGACGGTGTTTAATCTTTATTATACCCCAGCTAAATTGTCTAAATGGGGTGGTTCAAATGATGGGAAATGTTTTCGCTGTGGAACAGAAGAGGCAGATATTGTACATATATTTTTCACATGTAGGTATCTTATGAACTTGTTTGGACATATAGAGAAATTCTTAGCGGAACTTTTGGGTGGTCCAATTAATTTATCATCTACGCAGGTATTGCTGGGGGTAGCTGAGAGAGAGGGATCGGATCAACTGGCTCATAAATATAGGTACCTGATTTTTCTCGCTACAGCTGTGGCGAGGCTATGCATTGCTTCAATGTGGCTTCAGAAAGAGGCACCAACTTTTGAATTATGGAGGGCCCGATTTCTCTCTATGTTTAATATTGAATATAGTTTATATGAATTTAAAGGTATACGAAAAAAGAAACTGGGCATGGAGATATGGGGGCCGGTGGTGTCTTTTATGGATGAATGAGGTTTTAAGCTGAGGCGACCTCTCTTCCCTTTTATTTTTATTTTTTTAATTTTTTTTGTCTAACGGTTCTATGCACCTGCACTTTAATGCATTTATTTGTAACTTTTGTGTAAATGTTTTAAGGATCTCTTATTGCTTGTGTGAATTTTAAACCATTGTATTAATGTATTGTAACCATCATGGATTAATAAAAAAAAGAAAAAAAAAATGTTCCATTCATTTGTAAATTCAAAAAAGGTGGTTAAAGTATTTTATAATTAACTAATAAATATGTACATATATTCTTAGCATTAAGTTATATTAATTCATATTTTAACTATTTTCAAAAACGTAATTAACATTATATCCAATGGGGGTTTATTTTAGTCCCTAACTCCATTTATTTCTATTGGGGTGTTGCAGTACCATAGTTGGCCACAGGTGGTGTTGGATTCACTCCAGAAATGAGCTGAGTAATTTACAACTGTTGTGGGTCTTTTTTTGGCTATAGTAACCTTACAAGTGTAGTTTGTGAATAGCAATGTAGGTGTGTGCATGACCCTCCCCAAACCACTCCTTACTCCTCCTTAAACCTAAACCTCTCCCATTTAGTAGTAAGTATGGCCCATTTTACATTTACTCGCCGTTTCCTTGTTTACTTGGACATGTACTAATAAGTCGTAAACCTATATGTGTAAGGGTCAAATCATAGAAAGAATAGGTGAGGCGGAGGTCGAGATTTAAGTTTGTGGTTTGTGAATAGCATTTTATGGTACTTTAGAAGTACTATTGAAGTACTACAAAATGCAGTGTGTGTATAGGCCCCATAGTTTACACACAAGGGTGACTAAACTTTTTTTTTTTTTTTAAAGGATGGAGAATGAAAATGATAAAGCATTGACCCACCTGCCATGGCAATGAAGTGTTACATCTTTTTAGACAGCTGTACACGTGAGATCAGGAAAAATACTGTTACTCTGTATTAAAGGAAAAATGGGACTAAGTGGGCTGATCCATTGTGTTGTGCTCTAGGCTGTGTTGGATGGAAGTAAATGTGAATGTCAGCTGAACAGACCAACAAATGAGGACGGCCAATACAAATTCTTTCCATTTATGTATGTACATATGTGCGAGGGTGTTTTCATTTATGATTTATTTGATTAAAAGAGGCTGCTGGCGCAGCTAAAGAAATCTTTAGGCTACACCTAATAATGTGGTTCCATTTCCAAAGAGCTAATTTAAGGAAAATCTTGGATGCGATTTAAAGAATTTGAGTATTCTTCAAAACTAAAAAAGGAATAGCAAGAGGAAGGAGGGGAATAGATCATCAGTATGTTTCGATTTTTTATCATTGATAATAAGATCAACGATAAATGAAGTTTCAGAATCCATCAAGTGCTTAAGAAAATGGATTAAAATGAAGTGTATTCTACATTGGTATGATGGGGCTGTGACAATAAGTGCAACTCCTAATTTCCATGAATAAATTTGACTTATTTCAGTGAATTTCTTAAGCTTCTCTCTGAATATGGTGAAACTTGAGGGCGTGGAGATAAGAATTGGCAGCAGGTTGCTGGCTCCCAACATTAACCCAATCACAAATGAAATGGGTATTTTAAAAACACAGACAGCAGGAGGAAGCGGAGCCAGACAGGTAATCAAGGTGTCTTTATGCATGAATATACAAACATGCAACACAATTTACCTACTGTTCATTATATTTAAAGCGGTCTAACCTACAAGGTTGCTGTCCTCTATAGCAGTCTAGCATCAAAAATATAAATCAGAAAATAATTTCACCCCGTTAATAAGTGATCCAATTTCCCACACCCCACTTTGGCTTAGCATATTCTCCCTAACACGACTAGTGTTTGGACTATAGTTAGTTTGTCACAGAAGGCTCACAAAGGCAAAAAAATTTTAGCCAGATCTCAGAAGGATGCTACAAACGGAGCGGCTGATATCAGAAGTTCCATGGTGCCTTTTGCTGTGGGGTTGGCACTATCTATCCAGCAAGCAGGTACGATAAGGCACAAAAACCAAACAAACAAGCAAAGGAGCCTTCATAGTGTTGCTTGAAATCATTTGAGGAGTACTGGACTAGTATGCCTCAATTTTGGCACGCACTAACCAGGTAGTGGATCTAAGAAGAGATCTCGTATTTCAAGCAGAGAACACTCACTATGCAAAAATAAAAGTCAAAATAGGGGTTTCAGGGAGAGCTAATCAGAGGGAGGTCTGTCCCCAGGAAGTATTGGGAAGCGTTGCAATCTAAATGACTGTGCACCATTTGGGCTACATCCGTTGGTGGGTGTAGCCCAAGGATATATATGGGGCCATTTTGAGCTGCCACCCACCATTCTGTGGTAGGTGTACCGGAGACACCCCAGCTGTAGCTAGCGGCAGTAAGTTTTCTCTCAAAAAGCTTCCTGGTTGGTATTAGTCAGAGTAGCTAGGTAGTTGAGATTATGGCGGAGGACAAGGTTTCCATGGTGCTCCATTTGTTAATTGTTGGAAGTGGCATGGTTGTGGTGACGGGCTGGCCGTCAAGGCGAGCGTCAGGTGGGGAAGCTGCTGCAGTGTTGTTGTGCTCCCCACCCTGTAGATGCAGTTGCAAGCATGTGCAGGTAGGCATTTGGGGCTGCTCGCAGGTGCGTGGAGTGCCCCCCCCCCCGAAGTCGGCAAGATCGGGGAATGTTGGGGGAGGGGACATGGGTTATGAGAGGCAGAACTAATGAGAGGCGCAATGATGAAAGGCTCCCCCACTGGGGCTCTCAGCCCGCGCGGTAGTTGGAAAAAAATTCCGGCAAGGGGGCAGGGCTGAGTGGACGATTTCATTACTCGAGGCCCGGGGGGAGGGGGCTTATGCCCGGCCCAGGGTTGAGCCTTGAGCGCCCAGCTGGAACAGGGGAGGAGAAGAGGCAGGCCACATGGCGGGGGAGAGATGTGCCAGCCACAGTGCTGGGAGTCCCTGGTGGCCAGGAGGTTGAGACAAACAATGTTGGGGAGACACTGGAATGAGAGGGGGGAGGAGCAATTACACGAGTTGGAGTTACCAGGCCCATCCAGAGCTGGAAATGGGGATCAGGCTGAGAGAGCAGTTAGTGAGGCCGGGAGGCTGGGGCCAGATCCCCAGTATGCCTGGATATGTGGGACTGGGTGCAGAGGGCACCATTGTGTCTCCAGGCCCAATGGCCAGAAGGTATGCCAGTGGGGAGAGATTCCTTTCAGGAGCAGAGTGGTGGGAGTGTGGTGGGGGGCAGGGCGTATGAACATTAACAAGGCGGCGAAAAAGGGTCCAGCATCGACCATAGTGGCCGCAATGTTGGAATGCAGTGAGGAGGAAGGTCAGGAAGAGGATGTGGGAGTAGGCAGGGTCCCTCCTCAGCTGCGGTATACTTGGGGAGTATCGCAGGCATAGGAAGTTCAGGGCACAGGGGCATATGGGACCAAAGGAGGGCAAGCTCTCCCATTCCAGGTAGAAGGGAGTCAAGTGGCAGGGATTAGGTTGTAGGGACTGGAGGGTCATCAAACCTACCATCTTTTTTACAGGTCTAGGGACATCGGAAGGCAGCAGACTAGAGAGAGCACAGTGCGGCTCAGCCACCCCGAGGTGAAGAGTAACCATGGTGCAGAGCGGCCAGCGGGATTGCATTGTGGGAGCCGGCCTTAATTGACACAAAAAGGTCCAGTGAGGCCTGGCCAGGACATACGGAGGACAAGCAGAGAGGGTCTTCAGGAGGACGGACATACGGGTCACGACAGCCTGCAGCAACGGAGTTCCTGGGAGGGTTTGGTTCGGCCCCCAGAGAAAAGGTAGGCGGTTACCCCACGTTGGGGCATGATGTGGCACAAGAGTAGGCAGTTGGCAAACGCAAGGTATGGTCAGATGATTTGGTGGATTGCATAGAGTTGGATTAAGAGGAGGACAGTCTAGAGGAGGGCTAGATTGTCGAAAGTCGGGTCTGGTGGCTTAGTGGAATAATGCGTCCACTGTAGGGGCCTGTGTTCAATCATGGTCACAGGTTCAAATCTCAGCGGGTCCACTCAGTCTTTCATCGTCTTGAGGTTGATAAAATAAGTACCATAGAGTTGGGTAACAATAAACATCTGTTATTCAGTGCCATGACACCTTTGGGTGAACGTGTGCTTTACAAGTACACATGTTATGTTATGAAAGTGATGTGCCGGGTGCTGCAGAACAGAGGTGGTGGCAGCACAGTGCGGGGCAGTCCGAAAAGGGGGGAGGAGGGGTTCTGGCTAATCAGTGGCCGAGAAGTGTTTTTCAGGCCACTCAGAAGGCACCGGCCAGACTGACGGACACTTGCTTGGTGTAAAGAAGGCTTTCACTGGCAAGGCGGCAGGCTTTGGGGCAGGCACCAACCTTAACATCAGGCAAGAATGAAGGAGTGGCAGGGTCAGCCACAGAGATGGCATCAGCCGGAGTGGATGCATAGTGCCAGCAGGGGGATCAGGATGCAAGACTGCGAAAGGCACATATGTGAAGGACATGCGGGTAGGCACGGAGGAACGGGGGGCCGAAGTCACAGGAACATATGGCACAAAGAACAAAGCAGTGATTACAGCGGACAGGGGGACAAGTACAGCAGGGGGGGACGCCAGTGAGGGAGTAGATGGGGGACGAGGTCAGAGGAACAGAGAATGGGGGACAGAAGGGGAGAAGAGGAAGGTAGAAAGAGCAGAGGGCAAAGAGAGCCAGGAGTGAAAATAAAGAAACTCCTGTACATGGCAGTGACTAAGCCTTTAGGGTCACACCTGATGTTGTCCACCAAGGAAACGATTTGGAAAGGGGAGTATGTAGAAATGTTTAAGCTCCTACATATAGAGTTGAGGGCCAAGGAAGGGTCAAAGGAGGAGGAATATGAATTGGCAAAACGTCCAAGGGTGCCAATGAACACAGAGAACTTGACGGCGGCTTTTCTCATTTACACTAGTGTGTATGGTGAGAAATATCCCGAGCAGAGAGTGGATCTGTTTAAGCACATGGATGTCATACGCAAAGCTCAAATATCATTTGGGGTAATGCGTGGTCACAGTATGACGAGGAATTCTGAGTGCACAAGGCCCTTGAAGCAGAGGCTAAGTGGGGGCAAAAAAACGCAGACCTCTGACAGCATACAATGGGTCCGGCAAAGATTGGACTGACGATATTCACAACCAGCGGCCTGGGTTATCCAACAAAAAACACAAGAAGGGACGACGGGGACCGGTTGGGATTTAAATAAGGGAAAGTGTTTGAGAGAGTATTGCAGATTTAGGTACGAATGTTCAAAGTGCTCGGGGAGGCACACCCTCGTACACTGTTATGGCAACACAGGGAAACAGCAAGGGGGACATGCAGGGGGATACTCAGCAACTGGCAGCAGGATCAACAGGGCTCCCGTGCACCCCAACACATACCTGGGTCCTACAAAAGAGAAAAGGGGGCCAAAAAGACCTGGAGGGAAAAGCTTGCACGCTGGTTAGACTAAAAGTTTGGCTGCGGTCCTACCCCAATAAAGAGGACACAGTTATCTTGTAGGAGAGGTTTCAGTGGGGTTTCCGTTTGGGGTACAGGGTCCTAGATTGAGGCGATGGGCAGACAATCTCAAATCAGTAAAGGAACATCCGCAGGTGGCACTTGAAAAACTGCTGAAAGAAGTGAGGGAGGGTAGGATGGCTGGTCCTTTAGATGAAAAGACACTGGAGAACCTTATTGGGTCCCCGAAAGGGGTGGTTCCCAAGAAGGAGCCGGGTGAGTTCTGGCTGATTCAACTTCTTTCATGGCCTGAGGGGTAATTGCTTGAATGATTCTGTAGCGGAAGAGGTGGCTTCTGTGTCATATTAATCAGTGGACATGGCAATGGCACTAGTGGAACAGGCAGGAGTAGGAGTGGAAATGGCAAAGTGCAACATGAAGTCAGTATTTTGGTTCTTCCCTGCACACCCTGATGATTTTCAGCTGCTGGGTATACAAAGTGGAGGTCAATGGTACGTGGATAAAGCTCCGTGAATAAAGCTCTTCCAATGAGTTGCTCCATTTCATGCGCCTTGTTCGAGCGGTTTAGTTAATTTCTGCAATAGATGTTTACATGGTGACCCATTACCTGGATGATTATTTGGTTGTCACCAAACCTGGCTCTGCGGATATGCCAGCATCTGCTGGTAAGTTTTCAAGAGCTCATGGATGACACTGGGGTCTCTTTGGCTCCAGAGAAGACAGTGGGCCCACAGACAACACTTTCCTTTTTGGGGATAGAGCTGGACTCTGGGGTCACGGAGGCATGTTTCGCTCAGGACAAAAAACTGAAGATGCAATTGTTGTTGAACACGATGCTGGACAAAGCAAAGGTCAAGGTCAGGGGGTGCAGGTGCTTCTGGGCCACCTCAACTTTGCATGCAGGGTGGTACAGGTGGGTAGGACACTCTGTAGGAGGGTAGGGTTGGCTTTATCATGCCTGTCCTTACTGCATCATCATGAGTGGTTGTTAGCAGGGGTAAAGGAGGATTTGCACATGTAGCGCTTCTTTTTGGAATCATTCAATGGTATCACCCTGTGAACGCCGCATGAGGTTGAGTGGGATGAATAGATTTATTTGGACGCTGCATGGGGTATAGGATTTGGCTTATACTGGCAAGGGCATTGGTGCGCCGAAGAATGGCCAGAAAGGTGGAAGCTTGGTGGCCGCAGCATCGCCTTTCTTGAGTTGTTCCCGCTGATGGTGGCAGTCACCCTGTTGGGGGGTCAGGGGGTTGTTGGAACACAAATGAATTTGGTTTCGCATTGACAACATGGCAGTGGTGCAGTTGGTCAAGAGACAGTCGGCCAGAGACATGCAGGTCCTAAAGTTACTGTGGTTTTTGTGCTTGCATGCTTAAAACATGAAATTTTGTTAAGGGCGAAACACGGACCTGGTGTGGACAATGACATTGCGGATGCTTTGTCTCGTTCACAGTGGGAGAGGTTCTATGGGCTGGCAGTGGACAGGGACAAGAAGCGAATGACAACGGAGCTATGGACACTAGGAGAGAGAGACTGCTCTAGCGGTGGTAGGGTCTTTGGCCGTATCTACACAGATAGCATTTGTTCAGGCGTGGGCAGAATTTCTCAGTACAGGTCTTGTAGGAAGTCAGGTGAATGGAAAAGAGTAGAGGACGTGGTGTAATTTATTCTGGGGCTGACGGAGACTGGGCTTTCTCGGGGCACAATTGTGGGGAAATTGGCAGGCATTGCTTTCATATGCAAGTTGTTTTGGGGGCATGCCCCATTGGCAGGGGAACTGGGTAAGAGAATGCTGGAAGGTTGGTCCAGAGAACAGGGTTGTTCAGGAAAGAAGTGGAAGCTACTTACGTGACAGGTATTTACCAAGGTGATTAAAGTTTTGCCCTATATTTGCAGGTCAGAAAAGGAATCTATATTGTTTTCTACTTTGATGACGGGATGTTTTTTGGGGCATTCAAAGTGTCGAATTGTTGGGGGGCTGGGATAATAGGGGACTACTATGGGAGGACATAGGATTTCAGCAGACAGGGGTTGGAATCAGGCTGTGCTGTTCAAAAAGAGATCAGAGGTCAAAGGGAACAACGGTACTCCAGCCAGTGTACCCCGAGGAAGGTTTCTGGCAGTATGGGGTAGGAAGCTATGGGGCGATGAGTGGCATCCTTGGGGGAAGTTTTCAGACACGGTCTAGCGGACCCTGACCCTGCTGTTCAGCTGTTGGCAACTGTGAGAAAAGTGATCCATAAGTTGAGGTTGGTAGCTACAGACTACGGTACACATTCATTTTAAATTGGGGTTACAACAGAGGAGGGTAGGAGGGGCTGGTCCAGGGAGCGAATCATGGGTCTGGGTAGATAGTCTTCAAATTGTTTCAAGATGTATGTCAGACCTGAAGAGGGAGTGTGTTGAGCGACTGTTTGCTTCTCTTACTGCTGTTTTCCATTTCAGGTTCGGTTCCCGGCCTGGAGGCTGCCAGCTTGGCAGTATGGATCATATGGCATTCGCTCGTAAAATGGGCTGACCAAGAAGCCAGCATGAGTCCCCACGGTCGTAATCTGGGCTTTAAACAGTCTGCTCTTTCTGTTTGGCATGGAAAAGGGGGTGTGGGTCGGACAGAGCCGTTTCCTACATTGAACAGGTTGATTCAAGGGAGGAATGCCCCTGATGTGTTGTTAGAGCATATAGGTGAAAACGATATGGTGTGGAAAAGGGCATGTCTTTACTGAGGGATATGAAAATGGATCTGCAAAAGGTAAAAGCACAGGGGTCCGGTTTTTTTGTAGCATGGACAGAAATCATACCCAGGAGGAATTGGAGGGGTGCTAAAAAGTAACCCTGGGCGGTGAACTTCGCTCCGCTCGCGGAGTTTGCGGAGTTTCCTGTACTCCGTGTTACGCGGAGATCGCGGAGTTGCGAAAAACTCCGCTTCTCGTTGCGTAGCGGAGTTTTTTTCCTCGCTCGCGTTCGTCAACGTCAAGTTGGCGACCGCAAGCAAGGAAAATCAACCTCCCGGTGAGATTTTTCCTCGTTTGCGATCGTCAACATCAAGTTGGCGAGTGCGAGCGTGGAAAATCAACATCCCGGCGAGATTTCTCAACGCGGGGGGTCAGGTTTCTCATTGCGAGTGCGAGCGTATGCTCGCGACAGCTCACGTTGAGAAACTGCCCGTCCGCATTCAGAAAGCTGCCGCTCGAGTAAAAATCTATTCGAGCGGCAGAAAAGGAAAGCAGGGACTGCTTGCACTGTGCAAGGTGCCGTTCGCAATGATTGCACAGTGCGGACAGGCATCCGGCACTGTGCAATCACCGCGAACTGCATTTTTCTATTGTACTCCGCCGCTCGTGTAGCTCCGTGTAGTGCGGCGGAGTTTTTTTGCACTTCGCGTAGTGCAGCGTAGTGCAGCGTAGTGCAACTCCGCGAACTCCGCCCAGGGTTACTAAAAAGCTGGTAGCAATTGATAAGGCAAGGAGGAAAATCAATAGGGAGATGCACAGGTTTGCAGGGACGAATGGCTAGGCTGGGTACAGCATGCTGACTTGCGGCACGATACGGCAGAGTTCTTTCGTTGCGATGGAGTGCACCTTTCATGGTATGGGACAGAATTATATTTGTTGGAAGTGACAGAATTTTTGGCTCAGAGATTGCGAGTACAGAGGTGAGATGGTCGGGAAGCAGGAGGGGGGGGCAGAAAAAGTCAGGCTAGTGCCTTTTTCTGGTGCCGGTTGACCCACAAGTTTGCAGGAGTTTAGATAAGGTAATTGCAGTGGCGTAGCTAGGCACTCTGCCGCCCGTGGCGGTCCCTGCCTTCCTGCCTTTCGCCGCCGCGCTGGGGGGGGGGGGCTGCTGGCGATGATTTTTGCCACCGCCCCCCCTTGCTACGCCAGTGGGTAATTGTTGTTGCCATAGGCGAATCAGACTGAAAGGGGGGGGGGGAACAAGCTCACTCCTGAACGAGGCAGGAAGTTAAAGGTTACATTATATCAAGTTAAGTTTAGTAGATGTTAATAGATTCCCTGCCTGTTAAGCGATAGGGGAAGTTAAAATTGTTACAACTGCAGGAGTACAGTATATCATGACGTAGGTAATTGATGGGTTACATTATGTGGGGGGGGGGTGGGAACTTAGTAGTGGGGGGTAGGAATGGTAGGTGACAGACTTGTATAGTGAGCTTTTAGTTTTGGAAGGCCGTATGCTGCCTTAGAAAAACTTTGTGATGCGCACTTGTTTCAATAAAGCGGCATTTTTCACACATATTAAAGTGTCAGTGGCCTGTGCTGCACCCCTCTCACCTAAAAGGAAGTCAAAATTTTGAAGGAGAGACTTCTGCCATCCCTAGCAGACACCAGCGGCGTACTGCATTCTTAACAGCTATCGGCAAAATCTGGGGAAACTTTTAAGATCGAATAAACTTTGCTTTCGGAAGAGTTTACAATGCTCCAAGAATAGACAGAATGATTACATTACATTAGGTCTATCAGATGTACTACTTCTGAGAGCTGCGGCTATGGGCACTTTATGATACTTAGGAGGAATTCCTACCTTGTCATCACTATAACATATAAACTACTTGCACTACTGTTAAATTTTCAAATGTGTCAAGGAAAAATCATGGTCAGTAAAAATTTTTACCAGATCGGTTTAGATGCTACAGT
Source organism: Calotriton arnoldi (assembly GCA_963921515.1). Taxonomy (NCBI): domain Eukaryota; kingdom Metazoa; phylum Chordata; class Amphibia; order Caudata; family Salamandridae; genus Calotriton; species Calotriton arnoldi. The sequence goes on along the minus strand of CAWUFW010002141.1, from coordinate 785,690 downwards.
CAGATAAGCGCCAGCTGTAAAGATATGGGCGGATATAACTCATGGGCCACATGTTTCAGTCTCAGCTCACAGATTCAACAGGTGGCGCTTCTGAAGGTAGTAAATGAAAGGCGCAGGCTGAGCCTAACTGGGAAACAAAAGCAGCCATGGCAAAAACATATATTTATATCTCGGAAAATCGCACTTTTTGTGAGTGACCACAGCAATCAAGACCCGTACTAAAGGGTCAGCAAGTATGTTCTCATTTTTTCAGTAAAATATCACCAAACTGTGTCTTTCACTGCACATTTTTTCAAATATAATGTTAAAAAAGTCAGATTTTACACCTATTTTTGAATGGAAACTAATGAAGCAGTCTGAAGTGCGCCTGTTTGCAAAACATGAGGAATACCAAAAAGTGATGGGTGAAATGATTGATTTTATCTCAGCCACTGGTAATTGCTGGTGGTAGCAACGCAGTCCAAATTTTTTTGCCCACCATGGCGTCTCAGACGGCAACCAGCCATGTGCAAACCAAATTTGGTTCTGCTCCCATAGGAACAGTCAAGTCCGAACTGCAAGGCTATTTCTCATCAGAACAGGAACACAAGCCTCCGCAGACTGGTTTCGGCCTAGTTAAGCCTCCGCAGACTGGTTTCGGCCTAGTTAAGCCTCCGCAGACTAGTTTCGGCCTAGTTAAGGCTCGTCGGTGGGGCATAGAAGTGAGGTTCGAGGCACAGTGAGCACATGACTCATATCTGGGCACCTAGGCATCAATTTGAGCAAAACAAAAATGACGGGTGGCATGCTTGAATTAACCTTAGCTACTTGTAGCAACTTTGGGGGGGGGGTGCATCCCAGTCAATATTGTCTCTAACATTCCACCTCAGGCAGGAACCAGCCACATGTAAATAAGTCTGGGACCTCCTCTAATAGAAACCGTCCAGCCTGAAACAAACAGCTGGATGTGTAGTATCCATTTATGCCTGCCAAAGAAGCTTTACTTATCTGGTACATTGCGCTCCCCTGAAAAGCAATCCCAGTGAAAATTCATACGCCAAGAGAAATAGCAACAGTTTTAAAATTGTGCCAGATTCAGAGCGCTTATATTTCTGCTGGTAGGAACGGGCACTGCAGCAATCGGATCATTATGGCAGGCCCCTAGGACAAACCAATTCCAGGCCGAGAGAAAGAGCCCGGCCACCGTATTTCATGCATATGCTTTTCCTACCTGCAGACCTGTATCTTGCGTAATGAAGGGACAGGTTTTATGCCTGGATTCCTATTTTTTTTCTTCATTCTTTTTTTTCTCTTTCGCCCAAGTATTCTGTATTATTATGAGATGCAGATTCCCATACTACTTGTGATTTTTCTTTTATTGCATGTATTCTTACAGTTGATAATGAAGAAACTTAATAAAAATATATAAACAAGAGACAAATGTGCCAGAAAAGACTGCCGATCCCTCTTCTGAGATCCATCAACGTTTCTGTCTGAGAAAATAAAATACCGATAGAGCTGATGCTATTTTCTAGGATGTGGTCAACATATGCATTCTAGTGTGTGTGTATATAATATCAATCTGAGTACTGCCCAAATATCGCAGGATGTGGTCAGCTATATTATAGTCCTGCTCAAGGACTGTATGTTGCTGCTAATTACATGGTTTTCAATGCGGCAAATACCATATTGTATTTCTACGATATGTCAGAGTTCTACCCGCATGTAAACCTGTCAGAAATTACTATTGATGCCCAGATTACCAAAGACTGCTCTCATTGCAAAGGAGCACTTGACTGCACACAGGGGTTACTCAGGGCATTGTGGCAGTTTCTTAAGGTGCCAGGATTGGTGTATGTTCCAAAATTGCTCTCACATCACTAACCACAGGCAGTCGATAATGAATTAATGAATGAATGACAGGGTCTTATAAAGCATACATTTGCTCCCAGTAGAGACCTGGTTCTAAAAGACTATTAGTAGAAAGAAAGAACGGTTACGGCTGAGCAAAAAGATACGTTTTAAGCTTTTTTCCAGAGGTAAGACTCCGAAGATAATGATTGAAGCTCAAATCCCCTCCCGCCAATTAAGGTCTAGCGGGACGGGACAGGTTATTATTCCCAGAGTCAGGAGGGCAAGGATGGGTGGGCGCTCCTTTAGTTTCATGGCAGCTCAGCAATGGAACAAACTCCTGTGGGGGCTTCGGATGGAGGCCTCGGAGTTGACTTTTCGCAAAAAGCTGAAAACTTTTCTTTTCCCCACTGAGTAGCTTCCTGGTTGCTAGACCGTATATGGGGGGGGGGGCCTGGAAGCAATGTCTTTTTTAGTCTGTACCGTAGCGCGGGGACACACTAGCCTAGTGTAACCAAGCGCTCTATAAATGTCATTATTATTATTATTTATTATTAAATGGAAGTTTATTCCAGGCATGAGCGGCAAGAAAAGAGAAGGCACAGCCACCCCTTCTGACCTGCCTCAGCCTTGGTACCACAGCAAGAGAAGCCTGTGCAGAGCACAAAGCTTTAGCAGGAGAGTAATGTTGAAATCTGTCTTTCACACATTGAGGGCCAGTCAAGCAAAAGGCCCTGTGGTCCAGTACTAGAGATTTATAAAGAAATTGCTCCTTTACGGGCAGCCAGTGCAAGGAACTCAAGTAAGGGGAGATGGATGTCCGATATAGGAGTTTGAGAATAAGCCAAGCAGCAGCTTTCTGAGCAATCTGAAGACGCTTAATCATATAATCCGGAAGGCCCAAATATAGCACATTAGCATAGTCCACCCTAGATGTAATTAGGGCGTGGACTATACTTTTCCTAGTGGACAAAGCAATCCAAAACAGGCTCCAACCACTGCGGACACCTACGGTTGAAAGGATAAGAGACTGTTGAATCTAACCCCAAGGTTTTTAGCCACCGCCAAAAGAGAAGGTGGAGCCCTATCAAGCCAACAGTTAGGCCACCAGTCAACTTGAAACATACCAAATAAAAGGACTCCCTTCTTGTCCATAATGCACATAAGGTGCTTCAGACGAAGTCATTCAAAAACAACAGAGAGACATGACTTAATAGAACCATAATCCACATCCAACCCCCTCCCAAAATAGAGAAGAAGCTGAGTGTAATCAGCACACGAAATCGCTTTAGCATCAAATAATTCCACTAAAGTAGCAAGCGGAGCCAAATAGACATTAAAAACAGTCTAACTCAGGAAGGAGCCCTGGGGCACTCCCACAGAGAGGGACTTCGACCCGGAGGAGAAGGGGACCAGTCAAACAGATTTTCCTCTGTTCTCAAGAAAGGATTTAATCCAGTCTAGGGCTAGCCCACCCAACCAAAGGAATGCAGGTTTTGAAGAAGAAGCGTATGCAACACGGTAGCAAATGCTGCAGAAAGATCTGATAAAATCAACGCCACCTTCCCACCCTGGTCCAAAGACAGTTTGATAAATTCGGACGGTTCAGGCAAGGTAGTCTCAGTGCTATACTAAGGGGAAAATCCAGACAGACTAGGTTGCAGCAATCTATTAGTTTCCAGGTAGTTAGATAGTTGCTTATTAATAAACTGCATACATTGTGGGAATGTCAGAAAATTGGGACCTACCAGAAACATGACAGGCGATAGAATATCAGACATCCTGGTCTACGAGGTGAGGCTCACATACCAATTGGTCTCACTAAGCATATGGGGCGAACAAACCCTTGACCGCTATGCCCTACTATTCTGCAACCTGGCCCTGATGGTGGCACGTAGAGATCCAATGAAGTACTGTGGGGTGCAAACTCTGCCTACCATAAGGGAGTGAGAGGAAGGAATGGATTGGTATATGGGGGTGGAAAAACGAATGTACCAGGCGAGAGGTTGTCCACACAAATTCTAGAAGATCTGAGGTCACTGAAGGGAATTGAGGGAAGAGGGAGAGTGAGGAGATCCAGGGCATACATTGTTAATGGAGGGCGGATCGGGCTTGAGCCACAAGTTAAATTGTTGTGTTTCGATACTGCTGTCAACAACCAAAGGAAAAAGACTCTGGCTATTGCACTGGCGTCGTGCTCCAGCCCAGGCCTCAGGAAGACTTATGCAATGATTGCTGTATGTTCTGTTCACATGTCCTAGACAGTTGGGGTGTATGTTATACTGTTTGTTTTTCGCTGCAAAAACTGTATAAAGAGATAATTAAAAAAAAACAAAAAAAACACAGAAAGCTTCTTGTACAACTCCTGAGAAGAGATGCCACTACTGCAAGATACAAAAGGGGATGATGGACGGAACGTTTGAGCCAATCAAACACTCACCCCCAGTCAACTGATCTGGGTTTAATCCATCATCATTCTTTAGCTCACTCCACCACCCCAGTTCAGACATGGCCATATGCAAATCAGTCTGACCCTGTGCCTCATGGGAACAGTCCAGCCCGAACTGCCAAGCCATGTCTTCCCTGGACCGGAAACAAGCATCCTAGGACCGGTTTCTGGCATTCCAGCCGTCATCAGCCAGGCTTGCTTGAATCCAGTGGCAAAGTGAGCAAGGGACCCACGTCTGGGCATACCCCCACCAACTTAGGGCGAACAAAGCGATACAAAAGGGGATGATGGACGGAGCGTTTGAGCCAATCAAACACTCACCCCCAGTCAACTGATCTGGGTTTAATCCATCATCATTCTTTAGCTCACTCCACCACCCCAGTTCAGACATGGCCATATGCAAATCAGTCTGACCCCTGTGCCTCATGGGAACAGTCCAGCCCGAACTGCCAAGCCATGTCTTCCCTGGACCGGAAACAAGCATCCTAGGACCGGTTTCTGGCATTCCAGCCGTCATCAGCCAGGCTTGCTTGAATCCAGTGGCAAAGTGAGCAAGGGACCCACGTCTGGGCATACCCCCACCAACTTAGGGCGAACAAAGCGATACAAAAGGGGATGATGGACGGAACGTTTGAGCCAATCAAACACTCACCCCCAGTCAACTGATCTGGGTTTAATCCATCATCATTCTTTAGCTCACTCCACCACCTCAGTTCAGACATGGCCATATGCAAATCAGTCTGACCCTGTGCCTCATGGGAACAGTCCAGCCCGAACTGCCAAGCCATGTCTTCCCTGGACCGGAAACAAGCATCCTAGGACCGGTTTCTGGCATTCCAGCCGTCATCAGCCAGGCTTGCTTGAATCCAGTGGCAAAGTGAGCAAGGGACCCACGTCTGGGCATACCCCCGCCAACTTAGGGCGAACAAAGCGATACAAAGGGGATGATGGACGGAGCGTTTGAGCCAATCAAACACTCACCCCCAGTCAACTGATCTGGGTTTAATCCATCATCATTCTTTAGCTCACTCCACCACCCCAGTTCAGACATGGCCATATGCAAATCAGTGTGACCCTGTGCCTCATGGGAACAGTCCAGCCCGAACTGCCAAGCCATGTCTTCCCTGGACCGGAAACAAGCATCCTAGGACCGGTTTCTGCAAGATACAGCTGATAGAAAGTTCTTGACAATTTAAAAAATGTCCAGAGGCCCATTGTCCGATAACAGATTCTGCTCTGACGTTAGTGCAGAGCGTTTATCTACTTTAAAAGTCACATATTATCATCCAGTTTATACAATTCTCCCTATTAATATATAGTGTCACTGTAAAATTCCAGCCCATAAGTACGAGAGACATCATTGTCATTCGAGCTTCTATATCCAAAGTATGTAAAATGCAACTGTTCTATCCATTCCACATTACTCCAGGATAAAGACCATCATTTTCATGCCAGTTTCTACGCATTTCCAGCATGGAGCACACAACTGTCATGCCATTTTCGCTCATCCTCAGTATGAAAAGTGCCATTCATTCAAGTTTCCATATAGTGAATATGTAAAGAACTGCTCTCATGCCAGTGTCTAGACTGCACAGGAATGTAAAACATTGCTGTCATGCCAGCTCATTTAACCTTCCCACCAGTTGCCAATCACTCCTCACCCATTAGTTAGAGAAAAACCCGTGTTATACCAACTTATACCACTACCCTCTCAAGCATTATTTAAAGTACCATTTCTGTACAGGTTTCCACACCACTCAGAGTGTAAAACACAATTATTATACCAGTACCAAAAACCAAATGGTTTGACAGTCACAATCTCTACACCTCTTTCCACAATCCTTGCCAAGTGTAAAGTACTACTGATGTGTCAGCTCCCACCCTTGTATGAAAATCACCCTTGCCATGACAATGAAACATTGTACTGCCAGTTTCCACATGCCTCCAGTATGTAAAGTACCACTGTACTACCAATTTCCAGACAATCCTCCGAATTCAAGCAGTTGTCAAGTCAGTTCCGACACAATTCCATCACAACATTTCCTATACCCTCCTTAACCAACAGTATGTAAGCACCATTGGTGTACCAATTCATACCGCCACCTTCCTCGACCAAGCAAGCAAAAGCATTACTGCTGTGCCCATATCCACTATGCCTCAGTATTTAAAGGATAATTGCTATGGAGTGTTCAGAATTTCCACCATGCTGTTTCGTTCTTTCAGTTAATTTCTTTTGCTCTCTCTGCACTGATTAACATCACTTACCCGGCTCTCAAGTTAAGTGCTTGCTACTAGCATGTGACATAATCTAGAGTTGAGATGAAAAATGAACTCTATGCAGAAGGGTGACAGTACAACAATGTGAGAACAAATATTGGCAAAGACAATAGGTCTGGGATTGTCTGCCAGCCTTTAGCCTTTTTCAGTGTTTGTTTTGTCATGGTTTTGCAGAAGTTTATTAGTTGGGAAAGCGACTAGGCCCTCGCCAATCTAAATAAAAACATGTGTTTAAAGCAAAAATATTTTTCGTCTCAAAAACACACATTACCATAGTAGTCCTTAACAATTAAAAGAACTACTTTTTGTGTAGATGTGCTTCTTGTGAAAGCGCAGAATGCAGTCACTCAGAGTGAAGGTAGCCAATGGCTGAAGAGGATTGGCGCACGCACTCTGAATGTGTGGATCATTCACATTCAGATAAAAGAGAATGGCACAATAACAAACAAAAAGGTGAACGGGCTGGCAAAAAGCCCCTAAAACGAAGTATATCAGAGTATAATTTTAGTAAAATCCAAAGGTCTTGCAGAAAGCCAGACCTGAAAAAGGAATGTACTGTGGTATGAAGCACCAAAACAAAGACATTATTTATTATTCATAGCTAATTTAAATAAACACCCCTGTGATGCCTCAAATTCACCCTCAAACCAAGATTATGGCGCTAGCTGAACATGTGCTGGATGGCAAAAGTAGACTCAGCTTACTTAACAAATTCAGAGTCCAAAAGAAACAGATGCCTGCTTGTACCACTTCCTGCATGACTAGAATCAATTTAGCTGGAAACGTTTAAGTCCCTATCCCCAATTCCTACCTTGCCAATTCTTGCAGTTGCCATTCGAGTGCAGTAAACCCTGTTGAGCTGTCATGGAGCTGCAGATGCTGTCCTGTCGGAGCTGTGTCAACAGACCAAAAGCCAAGCTAGTACTGCACCTGCTTGCAGAAAATTTCTGAAGGGCAAATGCTCGCTGCCTCACCCATGCATATTAAGTGCAAAAGTAAAGAGTGCATATGTGCACATGCGCTGTGGTGCAGCACAGTGCTAGACCTCACTTGTTATCTGGTGAAGAACAAGCTTCGAATAAAACTGCTGTTTCCTTGATGAGGCTGATCTAGGCTAGCTTGGTGGGCTGCACAGTGAGCGTGCATGGGAAATAGCTAGATTCGGTGCTTTTCTGGGCTGACAGCGAAGCTCGCTCTGTTCTGAAAATGCACATAGCACACAGCTCCCAGAAGACTGCTGATGCACCGGCTGGCAAGACCTGCCCTCATTTATTCGGACATTCCCTGCATTTCTCCTGTCACCAGGACTTTTACCAGACTAATTGCAGGGGCAAGCCATACAGTGGCATAATGCAAAATGAAGGGATCCTCCGGAAAAATTTGATTCTACTGTTCCACAGAAATGCATAGACCATAAACTAAGAGGGTGAAGCCTCACTTCACCAGTGGGGTTGGTAAAGCTTATCAAGTTACACCTCAGGGTAGAGCACTTGGATACTAACTCTCGGCACAAGCAACATATTCTTTAAAAAACAACATGTCTAGACCTCAAAGAGATAAATAAACCAGCTCAGGGAACAACAACTGTGCCACTGCAGTGTTGTAGTTGCTTCAGGTGAGCACACCTCAAAGACGTGCAAACAAGAACCTTAGGGGTGGGGATCACCGACCAGTGTCGGCAGCCAAGGAGCTCAGACGTGCTCCTTGTAATAGCGTTCTTTCATATTTGTAGCTCCCCATTACGGAGCATATCGTGAGTTAGGGTTTCTACAAATAATAATAATGTCTTCTTAGAGTAATAACGTGAAATTTACTACTCGATAATGACATGTGAGCGTCGCTCAGGTTTGCAGTTATTGTTGTAGTCGTTATCTCCAATGTCTTCAGTGGTACCACACCTCCATGGGTGTAGAATGCCTACACCCGAAGCCCAGGACATATTCTTTGGGATCAAGGGCAACAAGTTTTCATATTTATTTTGTCTCGACTGGCTGCTGCTGAGGAAGATTTGCAGCCACATGTATAGGATGTTCAAAGCTATGCATATGGTTCAATGATGTAAAGCCTTCACTGTTAAGGTGGGCACTGTAAAGAAATACAGTGCGTTGAATGCTGAACTTGCATGATTGACAATGACTCCAATATAAAGACATGCCGGCTTTTGCAAAATGTATCAATTGGCGGCTGTTCATGATGCTTTCCATATAAAATGTATCCAAATAATTTAGAAAATTTGAAAAATAAAACGGACAAGTCACATGTAGTTTTGATAAACTAGTGCGGAATTTTAAAGAACAACTTTAAATATGCAATATAAGCATGCAAGCTTTTAAAAAAAAAAAACAGAATCAGAGAAAAAAAAATCATTCAACTATAATTATGGGCAACATATCAAAACAAGCATTGGCAAAGCCAAGAGTTCTCTCTTTGTGACCTATTGACTTTGCCAATGGATTTTAGCCATGCTGCACAGCATCAACAATGATGTGCAGCGTGGTAAAGTATATAAAACAAAAGCCTTTGAAGCAGCTGCCCATGTCATTCTTAGACATCACAAGGGCACTTTTTTTCCTTTTTAGTTACTGACCCGAGTTGGATCGGTTATTAAAAAAAGAGAATAAAAACAGCAAAGCATTTACTTTAAAGTGAGCAGGGTGGTGTTAGACCTGTCCCTCTTAGGATGGCCTTCCCCTCAAATTTTTGCCTTCTTCCACCATTTTTCTGACCTTGTTTTTGCTGGCCTTAGGACTCTGAGCCCTTTACCACTGCTAACCAGTGCTAAGGTGGATGAGCTCACTTCTTAAAACATGGTATTATTGGCTTATCCCCAATTGGCATATTAAATTTACCTGTAAGTCTCTAGTAAAGTGGTACTACAGGTACCCAGGGCCTGTAAATTAAACGCTACTAGTGGGCCTGCAGCATTCACTGTGCCACCCACTTAAGCAGCCCTTTAAACCGGTCTCAGGCCTGGCATTGCAGAGCCGGTGTGTGCAGTTTAACCTGTCATATCGACCTGGCAAAATAAACCTTTTGCCAGGCCCAAACCTTCCTTTTTGATATATGTTTGTCACCCCTAGGGTAGGCTCTGGATAGCCTAGAGGGCAGAGGGCAATGTACTTAAAAAGTAGGATGTGTACTTCTAAGTTTTGCATGTCCTAGCAGTGAAAAACTCCTACATTTGTTTTTTACAACTGCAAGGCCTATCTCTCCCACAGGATAACATTGGAGTTGCCTTATTACAATTTATAAGTGTAATTTCCAAATGGGAAGAAATAACTGGTTCATGTTTGGTGCCTCTGGGATCCTAATATAAATTCCTAACTTATGGTGAAGTCGTATTTTAAATTACAATTCTGAAAATGCCACTTATAGAAAGTTAAAAAAAAAAAAAAAACACCAAAATGCCAATACTGATATTGATTTCTCTATTCTTTCTTTATTGCGGCGCATATAATGATTTAATGCTACCAAGGGACTTTTATTTCTACAACTTTTTGTTTATTTTTTCGATAGACTTATTTATCTTTTAACTCATGTTTTTCAAACATAGTACAAAATTTCAATATAAATTACTGTAAAACACCACATCAAATTTTTTGTACAAAAATTCATCAAAGTAATTTTTTCAAAATCAGACAAACATGTAACAATAAATGACAACATTCAAAGACATGGACATTGAAACAACATTTATGAGACAACACACATTTTGCCCTGTGCGGTTCTATGACCCTGCTCAAATTTCTTATAACCTTATAATTCGGGCATTTTCTTGCCTTTGCCATTTGGTGCCTGCAGCCTGTTTCTGGTCACATGACTGGGTGTAGTTGGCAGTTGGGCTTTGTGCATTCCTCCTAGACAGCCACACGCTTAGGTGTGACTGGATGGGCCATCACTGGCAGGATGGGATGGAGCTGCTGGGCCCAGCCTCACTTACACCTAAATAGGCTGTGTCCTGTCTCCACACAAAGGGCTTAACAACCCTGCATTGTTACTTCAGCCAGGTTAGAGCCAGGACAGGGGGGTAAGAAATTCCATGCACTTTAAAGACACTGTCTAGAAGCTTCTCTCACCTTCCGGTACCAGGGCACCAGCCTATAAAAGAAGGACCTCAGACACTACCACTTCAGTATACTTCTGAACCTGTAGATACTCTGCAAGGAAGAAGGACTGTTTTGCTGTTGAAGGGCTGCCACTCTGCTGAGCTGCACTCTGCTGGACTCCTGCTCTGCTTTGCTAACCCCCTGACTGGGTGAGAAGGACTGGACCTCCATACCGGTTGGTCTAGGCCCTCCCCATTTAACTGTGCTAAGACCACCCTTATGCCATGCTCTGAAGTACCTGTTTGCACTATGATCTCCTTAGAGAAGTCAGGAGTCTTGAGTATGTGTGCTGTGCACATGACTTCCTTGAAGATATCAAAGGTTTTCTGGCAGGCCTCTGTCCAAATCACCTGTCTGGGCTGCTTCTTTGAAGTCAGCTATGTTAAGGGGGCAACAGTGGTGCCATATCTCTTACCAAACCTCCTATAGTATCCTGTGAGGCCCAGGAAGGCCCTCAATTAAGTCTGTGTTTTAGGGGGCTGCTAGGCCAGGATAGTTTCAATCTTAGCCTGGAGGGGTTGCACCTTGTCTCTGTCCACCATGTGGCCCATATAAACCACTGAACCCTGCCCCATCTAGATCTTACTGGCCTTGATAGTGAGGCTCAGCTGCTAAAGCACCTCCTGGAGGTGGTACAGGCGTTCCTCCCAGCTGGAGCTGTAGACAGCCATGTCGTCCAGGTAAGCAGCACAGAATGCCTTCTTCCCAGCTTGGACCTTGTTGAAAGGTGGCAGGGGCATTCTTCAAGCCAAAGGGCATCACCCTAAACAGGAAAGGGCCCTCTGGGACTGAGAATAATGACCTGTCCTTTGCTCCCTCAGTCACAGCAATTTGCCAATACCTTGATGTCAAATATAAAAAAAAGTACTGAGAAATATGCTAGCACCCAGCCTGTCTATGAGCTCATCCGCTCGAGGGATGGGGTGTGCATCAGTCTTCGCGACGGAATGGAGACACCGATAGTCCACACAGAACCTTAGTTCTGGTGTGGCACAAAGTGCGGCAGCCTTGGGTAACAGCACCACAGGGCTGGACCAGGGACTGTTGGAGGGCTCAATCACCCCTAACGCCAGCATCTTCGAGACTTCTTCCTTGATCCTGGCCGTCACCTTGTCTGACAACCTGTACATTTTATTTTTAACGGGTGGACTGTCTCCAATGTTAATGTCATGGAGACGGGTTAGCTGGCTAGCCCCTTGATCTGAAGCCTCTGAGACAGAACAGGCTTCAAACAACCTTGCATCTACACCTCGACTCTCATCTGTGAGTCTGCCCTGCAAAAATTCCACCCCAGTCCTGGACCCCTGAAAGTGGGCCATGGGTGCTCTGCTAGCCTGTGGATCCAGCAGAACTGATGTATCTCCTCTGCTGCGTGGAGCAAACCCAAGAATAACCGACACATTGTCGCTGAGTGCAATGGACCCATCGCAAAAACTCTCATCTCCACTGCAGCCCGCATTGCCTTCGGAATAACCACTGCACGGTCTATCCTCGGCACAGGCCCTCACATCACTTGTCAACGGCAGCCTCAACAACAACTACGGACTCCGCATCACAGCCTTGCTGCTCTTCAGAACTGACGCATCCCCCGTCTGCGCATCACCTCCCCGAAATTGGACTTTGCATCGCAACCCCCCGATGCGATCCTCGACGTCGATGCAACAGGACCTCGCCCCGCAGCCTCACTGAATCTCAGAACCGACGCAACAGTTTGACTGCGCGATTCATCTTTGATGCAGATCCACGCAACGCTCCCCAAACCAGGATTTAAGGTACTTTTATTCAGCTGGCCTAACTGGGTCCCTGTAGCCGTCCCGCGCTCCATCGCAGTGGGCCTGAACTTGTGACTTTGTCCCGGTCCGGCATGACCAGATATCCACAGTTGGTGCTTTATCCCTTTTGGCGCTATTGTCTTTAAAAACTTTAAAATTCAATATCTCCAGTTCTACCAATTGGATTTTTGTCGTTTTGGTATTGTTTTACTTATTAAAAAATTGTCTATTTTTCTAACCCTGTTGTGGGCTCCTTTTGCTGTGTGTTTTCACTGTGTTACTCTGTGAATTGTTGCACAAATACTTTACACATTACCTCCAAGTTAAACCTGAATGCTCTGTGCCAAGCAACCTGAGGTTCAGCACAGGTTAATTTGCGGTTTTCTTGCGACTTAACCTGACAAGGACAGGGGTGTGGAATTCCTAAAGCCCAACGCCCAGGACATATTGTTTGAGGTCAAGGACAACAAGATTTCATATTTATTTTGTCCCTGGGACAAGTAGACCCAACCCTCTGCAGCACAAACCTTTTGGCTTCCAGATTACAGCAACACATTATGGATCAGGGAAGGGCATTGTCTGCAGTTAAAGTAACATTTGTGTCCATATGTTATGCTGTTCGAACTTGTATTCATGGTTCATTAATATAAAGCCTTTATTATTAGGGTGAAAGCTCTAAGGCAAGAGTCTCCTATCTTTTCTGTAGTAAGAGCTACTTGTGTTCAATGTGAATCATAATGAGCTACCATTATTATTAGAGTTTTCAATACTGACTACATCAGACAAGATACATTAGTGGCTGCCATATGCAAGATTACCACCAATGTCTTGGGAGACCCACTGATGGACGAGGACTGGGCCAGGGTGTGTGCTTTGGCCCGTAAGGTCTCTAGCAAAGCACGGTTAAGGTGGACCACTTCATTTTCCTCCATCCCACATATATGACCCCCTTGAGACTGAGTCACTCATATCCTGACCGAGCCTCTTCCTGCCTCGTTGTAACATTGATGGGGCAGATTTTCTGCATTCGGCCTGGGGCTGCCCATTAGTGCATGATTTCTGGATTCAGGTAGTAGATAGCATTGCACAAACACACTGCAGGGAAACCTCACACCTCAGTTTTGCCTGTTGAGTAATATGGTGAGACCCAAGGGGAGAAAAATGTCCTTCAAATATCTTCAACTGGCGCTGGTATTGACTAGATGATGTGTAGCTAATATGTCGATGGGTCAGAGGGAGTCCTTGCTGGCCCACTTGGAAAGGGATGTTAGTGAGTGGTCTTTGTCAGAAGAGATTCAGATGAAGAGTAGTTGAACCAATGAAAAGTCACAGGAAGATATAGAAGTGTGGGTTGGATTGTGTGATCATTTCCTGGCTCCTGAGAGTGTACAAAGTGATGAAGATGGAGACACAGATGGTTAATAATACATCTGTTTGTACCTGAATCAACACATGTCTTGATTCACTCATAAACTGTATCTTCATATTATTCCAATATCATGTGATGAACTGACTATGATTCTTCATTATATTGTGCTATGCCTTATGTGATGTGTCAGGTTTTGCTCAACAGGAAACCATGTAGATATTTGTTCGCTGATTAACTTGTGCATCTAAGTTTGTTTAGGTGTTTCAATAAAAAAAAAAGATTACCAGAAATGTGAGTGCATCGGGCAAAGTTCTCAGTAGTAAAATGCTTTGTCAATGTGGAATGCCTCTACATGGGTAAAACATAACAGCCATTGTGATGATGCCCCTGTACCAATTTAATATTGGTGATGTCTCCCCAATAATGCTCATGAGTTATGAATATGCACACATTTGTCTCAAATACACACTTTTCAATTTTAGTATGCATATATTAATTTAACCAAGAAAAACCTTGAAATTTAGTAGGCTGGTCTGCACCCAGGAGAGCTACTCACAGGTAAATGGCGAGCTACCAGTAGCTCACGAGCTACTCGTTGGAGAAACCTGCTCTAAGGAAATGTAAGTTCAGACTGCACTACTGACAGTGGTTGCAGTATAAAAATGTGTACACAGCTGCAAAGTTTAACAATATCAAGGTACGTATAATGCTTCCAGGATGCTCTCTGATTAGATGCATATATGTATAATGCTTCCAGGATGCTCTCTGATTAGATGAATATATATGCAAAAGCTTGAAAGCAAGATTGACGATTCATTGCTTTCAAAATAAAATGTTCACAAAAAAAATTGCAACTAGGAAAAACAAATATTTTGCTAAAAAGTTGTGACATTTTAGGTACCTTTTCTGAGAAGCATCATTTAGTGAAATGTGATGATGCATGTTAGCATTTCCAAAAAATATTCATAATGGAAAATCAGTGTAACCAGTTTCAAAGAAATTATGGGAAACATGAAAATAAACCAGCATTGGCAACATCAATTGATATGACATTGGTGGTCAGCCTTTTGGTTTTGTCAATGCGTGGCTTGTTTTGACATGGTTTTTGAAAAATCTTATTGTTGTGGGAGCTGCTGGGCCCTCATTATAACAAACACTGGCAAAATCAAAAATATTTTTGGTCTCAAAAACCACACATGGTCACAGTAGTTCCTGGCACTTAACAAAACTACTTTGCATGCTGATATGCTCCTTGTGAAAGAGCAGAATGCTGTCACTCACAGTGAAGCCAGCTGGAAGGCAGAGAGATGGACTGAATTTTAATAATAACAAAAGGTCTTGGTTACCCAAGTAGGGGCCCAAGAAAGTCACAAAAGTGCAACCATGGTACATGTCCTTGCATTAGTGCAGATTTACGGCTTTCATGAATTCACAAGAATTTACAGAAGGAGGCCAGGAAATCGTACTCATAGAACATATTTGTGAACTGCATTTTAGCACAAGCAAATATGCATGTGTATATTTGCTCATGCAAAAATCTGTTGAGTAGTAACAAGTTCACATTCCCACGAACTACTTTAAAACTTCTGCCCTTGTAGGGAGTAAATTTCTACCCTTTCTCTGTACCGGAAAATTTCAGAGACGAGCTGATGAAAACCCATAAAACATGCAAGTTAGTAGGTTTACACAGACTTAAAAAAGCATTCCAACCATGGGGAACTAGAAGTACTGGAAGCCGCAGCTCCAAAATTGGAGCTGCGATGTTCCTACTGTGTATTAATGAGTATTAACGGGCCGCCGCGTGGTGCTGCAGCATGCGCAACTAGACATAAGCGTTGCGGAGTGTAACCGCGATGCTGAAACAGCAGGCAGCCGTGCAGCACCGTGACGCACCCGAGAAGGAGGCACTGCGGGGGGAGCATCGCAGGCTGCACCGCGATGAAGCGGGCAGCACCACTTGCTGAGCCATGGCCCGCGGCACAACATAAATCTACTTGTCCTATAACAAAATTCACTTGTCCCTTTACTGCCATGTAGTGCAGACTAACAGCATTCCAAGTCTCAAATTACTACTTCCCATGTGCATCAAGCCGCTGTAAGTAGTTTTGCTCACATTAAACTCTTCTTGTAAATAAATCCTTTTATTTATTTTTTTAAAATATGTTTTCATTGAGTTTTCAAACTTATAAAGCAGCTGCTTCCAGTGGCACATGTGCAACTAGCAGAAACAAGATATTCCTCATAAAGCAGTAGTGCAGAAAACATATTATAACATGCATTTCAAAACAGATCCTTTTATGACAGCAAAACCAATTTTTGCACATGTAGGCCACTCTTAAATGCATATATTTCGAGAATCGGCCCCATAAATTGTTGAATCTGACAAGACCTGACTGAGTTCCTCTAGTTTTAGAATGAAAATCCGTCATTAAGCACTGTTTAGTACATGCTCACTTTTATAGCATGCAAGGGAACTCAGGTACAGTGAGATGAAGTGATTGACCAAAACTTTCACAACGTGCTCAAGTGAGGATGATCAACTGAATGGTCTTGTCGAACCTCACTTGGCAATTTAGGCAGTGGAGCACAATTATAATCTAGGTTTATTTACAGTAGCACTTTGTGAAATAGAGTGAACGTTTAAAAGTAAACAGTAAAGATTTTAACAAAACGTTTCCTCATAATCTAAAATTAACAAGCATTTGCAATGCAATAGGTCTCTCATTTACGAGAGTTTGAGCTACTGGCATTGTAAATGACAATAGCTTAAATTCTCGCAAATGCAAGACAGATTGCATTGCAAATATTTTTTGTTTACAAGCGCCCCATGCCGCGCTTTCACGTTAATAGAGGCCGCGCTCCTTCCTTTAAACGAACCGCATCTAAAGAAAGGGGTGCGGCCACCATTAAAGTGAAAGCGCGGTATGGGGTGCTTTTTACCAAAAAAAGCATTTTTTGTCAAGCATCCGAGTTGAAAAATATGGGAGGAGAGTGTGCAAGAACTGCAAAGATTGGCCTAGAGTGGAGCAGAGTGTCGTACAGTGGAGTGGCACAGAAAGTCATGTATTGGAGTGGCATGGAGTGGAGTCACGCAGCGTGGCTTACAGTGCAGTGGAGAAGAGTGGACTGGTGTAGAGTGTTGCAGAGTAAAGTAGCATAGAGTGCAGTGGTGTAGAGTGCAGCAGCATAGAATTCAGAGGTGTACAAAGCAGCATTGTAGAATGGAGTGGTGCAGATTAGAATATTGTATAGTATAGTGCAGTGCAGTGGTGTAGAGTGCAGTGGTGCAGAGTAGAGTGGCACAAAGTGCAGTGGCGTAGAGTGGTGCAGAGTAGAATGGCATAGAGTGGTGTAGAATAGAATGGCGTAGAGTGGTGTAGAGTAGAGGATAGTGCCGTAGAGTGCAGGGGCATACAGTGCAGTGGCGTAGAGTGGTGCACTGCAGAGTGAAGAGGTTCAGAGTGGAGTGATACAGAGTAGAGTGGTGCAGAGTAGAGTGGTGCAGAGTAGAGTGGTGCAGAGTAGAGGGGCGCAGAGTAGAGGGGCGCAGAGTAGAGTGCAGTGGGGTAGAGTGCAGTGGGGTAGAGTAGAGTGGTTAGAGCAAAGTGCAATGGCATGGTGTAACAGTGCACTGGCATAGAGTGTTGCAAATTATAGTGGCACAGAACGCAACAGCATAGAATTCAGTGGCGTACAATGCAGAGTCGTAGAGTGCAGTGGCGTAGACTTGAGTGGTGCATAGTACAGTGCAGTGATGTAAAGTGCAGTGGTGCAGAGTAGAGTGGCATAGAGTACAGTGGCGTAGAAAACAGTGGCTTAAAGTGCAGTAGTGCAGAGCAGAGTGGCGTAGAGGGGCATAGAGTGCAGTGGCATAGAGTGGTGAAGAGTAGAGTAGCGTAAAGTGGTGCGGTGTAGAGTGCACTGGCATAGAATGCAGTAGTGCACAGTATAGTGGCATAGTTCAGTGGCAGAGAGTGCAGTGTTACAGAGTAGAGTGTCGTAGAGTGCACGGTTGTAGAGTGCAGTGTTGTAGAGTAGAGTGGTGTAGAGAGCAGTGGCGTGGACTACGGCGGTGCAGAGTAGAGTTCAGTGACAGAGTGCAATGATGTAGAGTGCAGAGGCATAAAGTGTAGTAGCGTTGAGTGTAGTGGCGTTGAGTGCAGTGGCATAGAGTAGAGTGGTGCAGGGTAGAGTGAGATGGCGTGGAGTGGTGCAGGTTAGAGTGCAGTGTGTATAGTGGGGTAGAGTAATGACGTAAAGTTGTGTAGAGTGCAGTGGCATAGAGTGCAGTTGTGCAGAGTACATTAGAGTGGCATAGAGTACAGGGGCATAGAGTGGAGTTGTACAGAGTAGAGTGCAATGGCATAGAGTGTGTTGGCATAGCGTGCAGTGGCATAGAATGAAGTGTTGCAGAGTGGCATATAGTGGAGTGATGTAGAGTGGAGATGTGCATAGTAGAGTGCATTAGCCTAGAGTGGTGTGGAGTGCAGTGGCAAAGAGTACAGTGGTGAAAAGTGCAGTGGTGTAGAGTATAGTGGCATAGAGTGCATTGGCGTAGAGTGGTGCAGAATAGAGTAGAGAGTTGTAGAGTGAAGTGGCGTAGAGTGGAGAGGTGCAGAGTGGAGTAGATTGCAGTTGCGTGGTGCACAGTAGAGTGCAGTGGCATGGTATGGTGCAGTTTCATTGATAAACATATACAACACACAAACGATGTGTGGAAAGGTCATCACCTAGTGTACTAATTTATTTTGATCGCTTTCAAATATTTGTTTACACCACACTTCAGATTTACAAAAAAATGTGCTTCATTTGGGCTTTTCGAATTCTGAAATATCTGCACAGTTCATTTAAGGACATTAAAATTTTGCTGTGTGCTAAAAAAAATAACATCATACAGCCTTCCTCAAGCACTTCCCCAAAGCCAGCATGCTTGTCACATAAATCCTCTCCCTTTGAAGTCAGAGAAAGGAAAGAAAACACAAAGCTCCCTGGAAGAGAGAGCCTGACATTTGACCTCTTCTTTGAATGTACAGCAAAAGTGACAAGATGAGAAAAAGGTTTAAAGGCCTGTTTACAGAAATCGAGCACTTGTGGACAAATACAGTAAATAGGGTTTGGGCAAGGGAAGGGACAAACTTGAGCTGGACAGCCTAAAACAAATAGAGCCAGCAAATAGAAAGCAAGCAAGCAAATGTGAGTTACAAACCACAAAGCCAATGGTGAACAACGGGCCAAATGCATTCCCAGGGAAGCTTTCCGAATTTCCCCAAGATGTTGTTAGCAAACAAGACTGTCTGGTATGCTTCAACCTAAAAAGAGCCTGTGAATACTGGACTGTTCGACAGAAACTTAGCCTACATTCAGTATGATCAGAAAAGTGGCATAATCAAAGCCTTGCTAGAAACCAAACCCTGACACAACATGAGCCCTGGTATAATTGTAAAGGATATTATCAGAACTCTGATATGAGAAGACTGGCATACTTTGCCACCTCGCTGCATGGCATCAAGTGGGATCTTTAGACAGGGGAAGGAGATTTATGCAGCTTACCTTTCCTTGGACAAACAGATATTTCATAAAATTACATATCCCTGATCTGTCACCGTGACTCGAGACTGTTGCTTTGAAGGCATTACCACATTTCTATTTGGATGAATCCAGCAGCCTATGGCTTCCTTAGAGTCACCTGAATAAAGACTTTCACATATACATGGAAGTGTTGGGCATACAGAGTGAAAAGTACCTGAAGGGGGCATTTTTTATGGCCTGACTTGAGGACATGATATTTGAATCAACTGATATTGACACTTATCTAAGCAAAACTGAAGAACTGCCTCATTAGATGTTTCATGCTACATAGTAACATTAATTTCAAACAGCGGGTGTTCATTTAACAGGTCATAATCCTGGTGAGACCATTTACTTGTTTGCAACATGCTTGGAAGTCCATTTTAAACACTGAGAATGTGACAAATACCACTGTGAGGTGGCACTGAATTTGCAAATTGTGGCATGGTTTGAGCTTTCATCATTCCTAAAAGGGTCCTACAGAAGGAAAGTAAACCGGAAAATATTCTATCCATGGGCAGGACTGTACATATTGCAGCATGTCAAACCAAAACGATGATCAATCATAGGCATGAGAACAGTGCAAGTTGTGGTGCCATTAGGTGTAGGCAAACATACCTAACTGTCCTGCTTACAGTCACTGTTCCTACTGTAGGTAGTCTCCTGCTTGTAAGTACATGCCGATCACTGGACAAGAAGTGACTTGGCTGTGGAAAAGTTAGGAGATTTTCAGAGGCTTTGCATCGTTGTGATGCAAAGCCTCTCAAAATCTCCTTGAGTTAATCCAGCAAGTCACACTTCTTGTATCAACGACTTCAGACTCATGAGTCAGAAATATTGAATCATGCCTATGGGTCATGACAGGACCAGAGAAATAACGCAAAGCTGAGCATCTAAACTCCACGCATATTTCACCACAACTGTGGGAGGTATTTTCTGTCAGGAGTAAAGTCCTGATTGGAGTTGACTATCCTACTGAACTCCTGCTGAAGACTGAAATCAGCGAGGTCAAAGTTTCATTCCCATCAGAAGCCACCATCAAAGTCATGACAAATGACGTATTCGCACACAGGCATGGACTCACTTAATTACAATTTCTACATGCATAAATTGATATCTATCATTCCAACACACCTCTTCCCTGAAAATTTCATTTTCCCAAACCACTTTCATCTAGGAGGGTCATCTTTGTTATTTTAGCATCTGTGTTACTGAAGCTGCTGCCAACATGGGCCCGGGTATGGAATTAATAAAGATGGATCTACTTCAGGTACTAGATGGAGATACTCAAAGGGTCACAAAGGTCGCTTCATCTGAAGAAGCTGATGTTGGGATGCTGGTCCCAAATCTTTTCAAAGGACAGGGAAAACAGAAGGATAGACATATAGGCTTATATAATTGTGAGTCAGGGAAAGTGGTTATCCAGCACTGCTGTGGCACCCATCTCAATGTCCTAAAGCAAGCTGTGACAGCAATAAAACGCCTTCAGCAACAGGATATAATTACACCTGTGGAAGGACCTACTCAATAGTTTGCTCCAATTATCTCCATACCCAAAAGACAACTAAGTAAATGCACCAGCTAAATCAAGTAAAACCGAAAGCAGCACCTCATTTACCACATACAAAGAATGATTAGCCGGCTGAATTGTGCACATTTTGTCTCCAGGCTTGGCTTGCACAAAGGTTGTCAGGGGCTGGAGCAGATAGAACTGCCTTATTGTATCATGTTTCTAATTCATATAGGTCAATTAAAGTACAAACCATTGAAATTTGGGGACCCTTCCTATGCAGATGTTTCAAAGCGAAAACACAAAATGTAGTTAAACCCATTCCCAAATGTCTGAACTGCAGTAATGGCGTTTTTATATTTAAGAAAACAAAACAATACCATGAAAAAATCTTTGTGCTTGTCTGCAGTGCTTTGAATGAGGTGAATCTCATGCTCAATAAAGAGAAGTATGGCTTCTGAAAATCATACCTAGAGTTCTACAAACATATCTTCTAACAAGATGGCATAGGTCCTGATCCCAACATAGTGGAAGATCTCAGGTCGACTTAAACTCCTGATCATGTCTCACCTCTTTGTTCATTCTTGGGTATAGCCAGCCATTGAGCTAGAAACTATCAGGACTTACTCTCTCTCAGACATTCCTCTGAGACCTCACCAAGAGGACCCTGTCTTACAAATGGTCACAGAAGTGTCATGCTGCCTTTGGAGATAACATAGAAAATGTTTATCTGGCTGTGAGCGATGACGTGATTTTGGTTGAGAGCTGTAGGTTTGGGTGCAATACTACTCCAGCAGGAGTATGACCCTGAGTTGCCACAAAGCATCATAGCACATGCCAGCAAGAGCTTGACAAGTCCAAGAAAAGACTACAAGCAGAAAAGATAAGCCTAACAGTACTGTGGGCCTATAAATGATTTTGGTCATTCTTATATGGCAAGAAATTCACTATTATCACTGACCATCAAGCACTGGTGTTCGTTTTTGGAAACCTCTAAACAAAAATGCAGCCACATAGTAAAAGATAAGGTTTGAGACCGCAAGATTACCATTTCAGAGACCTAAGAATTTATTTTACCATTTCTGCTAACAAACTGCACCTATAGGTCTTTCACTGCCGAAGTTTGCATGGAATGCATCACACAACAGGCTCCCAGTTTAGCACTGGAAAATAGTAATATCACCAGAGCGACATCTGAAGACATAACAGTTCAAGTTGTGTAAAACCCAATTCACTTTCAGATGTACAGAAACTTAAAATTAACCAAATCTGCACATCAACACTGCAGCTAAAGGAAGGTGCTAATCCTCTGACGTACTGGTCTAAATATTCCTCCAACAACAAAGTCACAAGCGGGCAGACAAGGACAATAGAGGTACTGTGGCCACCAAGAGAGTGAGGCTGAAAGTATGGTTCCTATTTCTCAACACACTAGTGGAAAAGATGACTGGCACTATCAAATCTGTAAGGGCCGGTGTAAAGACAATCCCCAGAGCCGTTGGCAAAGTCTATAATGCCCCAAGTACTGTGAGAGCAGGTAGCAGTTAATTTTGTTGGACCTGCTGCAACTGGACAATAGCTCCTTGTCATCATAGATGAATTCCTCTGATTATCAAATGTCATACCATTTACTGAAGCTCCGCAGATGCGATCATTTCTGCTTTAAACAAAAATCATGTCCACCTCACAATTGTCAAATCATATAATAGACCTCTGTTTAACAGTATAGACTTCAAGAAAATTGACAACTATGTACGTTTTCGTTACCACAATATATCATAAGGGACACAGATAAATGCCATTATAGAGCTTTGCAAGGCCACCATGATTAAAGCTATGAAAGTTGTCAAACTGACCAAATCACTCTGTCAGGATGCGATGAGTCCGCTACATGAGATATCTGAACTAGAAAATGAAGCTGACCAATTCCCCCCTTACGTCGCACCTCTGTTTCTTTCACAGCCTGACCAACTAGGACCACCGTGCCGTCAGGACAAGGAACATAAGTGGGAAAGCGATCCCCTTAAGGTATCATACTTCCCGGAATACTGCCCTCCCTCCCTGAGTCACGTGATCAACGAAGTGCAACCAATAAGGTTTGTCCCTTCCCCACCTGTGCTACGAAACCCTGGAAGAGTAGAAGAAGGTTTGTGGGAAAACGCTGATCGAACGCCGAGACAGCTGGAAGGAGAAGAACAGAACTTGTGCTACCTTGAGAAAAGGCCAAACAGTGAGGAAAGATTCCAGAGACAAGCAGGCCTCCTCTGCCGAGAACGGAGAAGATGCGGAAACCTGACCCACCGGAGGAAGACGCTGAAGCACGCAGGCAGGAAGGCGAAGTGTCCAGCCACGTTCCTGGAGGAGTGTGGCTTGCCCAGGTACGTCTTCGGGTGCTGAGGTTGGTAGGGAGGAGGGCAGAGAAGCCTGAGACGTGTTGAGCGCATACAGACTAAAAAGAACGTTACCGAGTTAGTAGCGTTAACACTGGTGGAGGATTTACTTAAGGTGCTGGTTCGCCCCCTCACCTCCCTATTCCTTCAAATGTCTTATTAACAAGACTATATACTATATACTTATCCACGTCTCCATTCCTTTTGAGGCACACGTCCCGCCGGGAGGAAGACCAAAAAGGAGACGTCCAGGAGTACCCTTAAATAAGGAAGAAGGACCGAAGAAAGGACCGGCATATTATTTTCACCCCTTCATTTATCACTGCAATATGCAATAAAAATAGTGAAAGGAACCCTCTTACGCTCTCCTACTGTTCTTAGAATAGCCAATTACCTTTAGACAAAGGTAAAAAGAAACTTGAGGAGATCAATCAGGAAGTCACATCCTATTGTGACTACCTAACAAAAAGGAAAACCGATAAACTAAAGAAAGATATACGATTTTATTCTAAAGAAAAAAACGTACCCGTATCTAAATGAACACTTTTACTCACAAAGTGAATATCAGGAACCTGACATGTTTGGTCAAGCACCACCTAGACAAAAAACAACTACTTTTTCTGACACGTCAGATTCAGATAATGAGCAGAGCCCACACCATCTGAATCATGAGGGTGAAAGACCTATGTATCAATACAATCCCCAGACAGGCCAGCCTTTTTTAGAGAGACGAGGACCGCGTTGAGGCACCTGGAGACCGAGATATCAGCAGAGGTTTCGAGGCAATTTCAATCACAACAACTTTCAACAGAACAATTCAGAGTATCTGGTCACGCGCAATGCCCAGTACTGGTGGTCATAGAGCCCATACCGATTTTCGATTTGTCAAAAAAACCTTTGGATTCCACAGCAGTAGCACTACTTTCAAAAGGCCTCTCCTTCGTACCCCATATGGGAGCTGACATTTTTCAGGATATTATGTCATTTTTCCGTAAAATACGTTAAAAAAAATTCTTTGAGGGTACTCCCATGATAGATGAAGAGAATAGGTCAGGACTGCGCCCTGGATCCACATTTACCCCGTCTTTAGACCAAGTTGGTCCTGAAGTAGGCATTTTTGAAACAGTAGTCATGACTAAACTTAAAGCAGCGACTAAATATAATCTACGACTGTCTCCTAATCTATAAAAAGAAGAACTTGAGGCTTTGATTGAACTCAAAAAGACTAAGGATATAACAGTGAAAAACTGCGACAAAGGGGGAGGGGATTGTGGTGATAGATACTGAGGTATATGTTACCAACATGCATAATCTTCTCAACAATCCCGTCCATTACGTACAGTCAATCTGGACCCCACAACTAGAGTCCAACGAAAAATACAAGTTCTCACTAAAGGAGCTTTAGAACAAGGTATTTTATGTCAACAAGAACATGACTTTTTGAATGTGACCCACCCCTGTATGGCTAGTGTATATGGGGTTCCAAAAATACACAAGGACAGTAGGAATCCCCCGTACCGACCCATTGTAACAACTATAGGGTCGGTCACCGAGCCTATTTCAAAATATATCGACAGCATTCTACGCCCTCATATTCCAAAAACCATGTCACACATAAAAGACACGAAAGAGATGATCAACAAAGTAGAGGGACTACCATTTATCGTAGATAGAGACACTTTGGTCTCTCTAGATATAGAGTCCCTATACAGTAATATACCACAACAAGAAGTTCTCACAGCGGTGGAATGGTTCATTTTTGTCTATCAAATAGACAGTGACGTGTCGTTTATGTTAGACATCCTACAGATCGTTCTTGAAGAAAACACCTTCAAATTTAACGGGGGCCTCTACAAACAAGTGAAAGGGGTGAGCATGGGGGCTTCCTGTGCTCCCACGGTCGCGAATATCTATATGGCCCACTTCGAACACCTCTTTATTTATAACGAGGTTGTCCCCTTTTATGAGTCTATAAAAAACTGGTCGCGATATATTGACGAAATTTTTTTCATCTGGGGGGACGATTTGGAGGCCCTCAAAGAATCCCTAGAGTGGATCAATTTATGCAATATCAATCTACGCTTTACTGCAAATATGGGTACTCAAATTATAGAATTTCTGATATTGAAATTAAAGCGGTTGACTCAAAACTGGAAGTAGATCTTTATGTAAAACCAACAGCAAGAAACACTCTCTTACACTTTACCAGTTATCATCCCAAAAGCCAGAAAGAGAGTATACCCATGGGCCAATTTTTACGCCTGAGGCGTAATTGCACAAATCTTAAAGACTATGACTCCAGAGCTGAAACCATGAAATCGAAATTCATCAATCGAGGCTACCCTAGAAGACTAGTTCGAGAAGCATAAAAAAGAGCACGATTTTATGATCGGGACCATCTACTACAAACTTCGGAACGAACTGTAGTGCCTAGACTGGTGTGTGTAACAAGACATTCTGTTTTCAATGAAAAAATACGCCAAATCATCAATGCCCAATGGCACATACTTAATGTGAACAATGAACCTGACACCATCCTACCCCGTCCTATGTTTGCACATAGACGTAATAAAAATCTGAGAGACCTAGTGGTACATTCCAGGATAAAGACCAATTCCCCATTTATACAAAAAACTATCGGTGGACAGAATGTGGTGACAGGTAATCACAAATGTTCCCACTGCAAGGCATGTAATGGAGCCATAATCACCGATAAATACACATACCAGACAAAGCAAATTAAACTGAAGACATTTACAAATTGTAAGACAAACAATGTCATATACTTACTTCTTTGTCCATGCGAAAAAAGGTATGTAGGAGAGACGTCACGAAAATTTTCTGTACGGTTGACAGAACATCGTTCTGCCATCAGAACCAAATAAACAATGGCACCGCAGGTTAAACATTACATAGAGAATGGGCACACCCCTGAGGACATCAGATGGTTGATTTTAGAAAAGATTGAGAACAGAACAGGCCTAGACACAGACGAAATAAGGAAACGTAGAGAAGTGTACTGGATTTTTATGTTGGACACACATACCCATGGATTAAACTTGGAAATACCACGGGATCAAGCCATCCGTTACAATAATGGCTAGTCTCTTCCATCTTTGTGCACTTTCTCTACAGTTTTGCTTTCATTACGATATTTTCTCTGTGTTCTAGATCATTTAGTCCGTGTCCTGGATCATGCACGTGTGTTTTTTATATTCTCACACGACGTCCTTAGGTATCATCAAAAGGATCCACAGGTATTGGTACATTTATCCTCAGTACACTTTAAGATCGAGTGTAGGTGTGTCCATTCCCTCCTTGGCTCTTTATTACATGGTTTTTGTCAACATTGTCACCCATTTATTAATGCTCATGGCACCGGCATTATAATCATGAGAAGTCCTTTATATCTTATAACCTACACACAATGCCTGTTGTTATTATTTTATGGGACGCCACCACCTATACACAGGCATGGATATCTCAGTTATTTCTTCAACCACTACAATTAATGGATCCACATGCTTCATTTTCATTATTTCCTCATGAGTCACATGTCTTATCAATGGTTAGTCTGTATTAGTTTTTAAATAGATACATAGTTATTGCCTTTAACCCCACACTACATGGCTTGTCAGGGAGTTCTTTCTCCATAGACTTATTGTATCCGTTCAATGCGTGAGTTTTCACAAGTGCGTCGATCGGCTTAGAAGCTCTCTCTATTAATACGGATTGCTTTCATCTATGGCAAAAGTTGTGTTTTTCTTCCTTTCACTCCGCTATCTATATCATGATCATGCGGGTACATGATTATACATTTCAAAAATTACCCTTCCAATGTGGCCGCCAATTTTTTTTTCGGAATCAAACATCTAGGTGAGACTTTCAAAGTATCATGTGACATATCACATGACTTCCTCTCACCCCATAAGGCGTACAGCTTTCAGCGGTTCTTCCTTCACCGGTTTGACCAGACATGCAGGCGTTACGTGTGTGGTATCCATCCACACAATTTGATGTTCCCATCCAAACATATACCGCTGTGATTGTTTGGCTCTGGCAATGTGCTCTGCAGTTCATTAGAGGTAAGTCCTGGCAGTAGAATCCATGGGTTATGCTTATGGTCGGCTGTTTTCCCCAGACTGCTCTGGCTTAGACAGTGGTCCCAAGACTGTCGAATCGTTTGTACTATTGTACGGTCGATACAGTATATTCCGTATCGTTTGATTCAGGCCAATACTTGTGAAAACTCTCGTCTGGCGTTTTGCATCACTAGAGGCGCCCCTTATTTTCGGTACATTCGGCCGTTTAACAGCAGTTTAAACTCACTAAGCATCTGCATATAAAATGTATAGCTAGCATTGGTGTAATTTTGAGATAGTTTCAGCTATACTCTGTCCAGCATTTATTCCCTCTATGTCGACAGCCGCTTTAGTCTATCCCAGCGCTATGGCAGTAGCTTAAGCCAGATTGTTGACAACGTCATATGGTTAAAAATGTACACATACTCCGCACACGCATGAGGACTCGCCTCCCTTCTGAACTGATAGATACCGTTGACATTTCAGGTATATACTCCTTTATGCCCAATCATCCTGGAGCTCAGCAGAAGAACACTTATATGATCTTTCTTGTGGCAACCACGCCCAGAGTGAACCTGCATTATTGACATGGTAACTATGTCTACCTTTGGCTTCGTCTATATCTAGTTTATAATAGCTACCTAATTTTGATATAGTGTCTCGCTTTCTGTTCTAGAAAACAGAACATATAAAAAAAGAGTGAGACCTCTGCCGGACTCTAGACGGCCATCCATTGTGGGCGGTCCTGATTATCATTTATATTTTAAGTCCACGGCTATTCGCATCACTATTAGGTAAGTGCCTTAATCATTAAATAAACTATCTTTGGTTACATGGTAAATGGATCTCCTGGGCTATAAAAGGTACTATACCTTTGTATGGGTATCTGCGTTTTGCACAATCTCCTATTAATAACCCACTTTGAGAGCATGTATTTTTGAGAGAGCACCCTGGGTTTTTCTGGCTTTTCTTTATCTTGCCTCTTCTTTGAATAGCTAAAACATGGTTGACATAAGCAGGTGAGTAAGCACCTGCAGTGTCTCTGTGTTTTTAAGATCTAGCCACACTTTTTTCATTCGTCTCACTCATTTTGGGGATGTACTTCACATGAACATCTTTGTTCAAGTTTAAGGTTTTTAAATGTGGAGCATTTCATTGAGTTTTTTTAATTGGAGCATTTATGTTTTTCTACTCTAAATATAAAGAGGAGAGACACTTTAAAAAGCTGATATGTTTTCACCCACAGAGTATACCTGCATCTGAGGTGGCTTTCCTGAAGAAGGCATGTATATGCCGAAACGCGCGTAGATGACATGAAACCACCCGGAAATTGCAATCGCTTCATATCACAGATATATTGTATTATGTTCAAAATCTAATAATGAGACTTAAGTTTGTATAATGCTGAGATAACTATCTATATTATCAAGTGTCAATGTATACAAATCTGTCCAGCATATTTCTGTGTAGAGAATCAGTCAATATGAAAATACACAAAAATTTGGACTGATTAGTATGAATGAGCAGATAGATGAATGTGGTTTGCTTTTATCTATGAATATAAATTCTACTTAAATTATCAATAATAAATGGTATTTTTGTACATTTCTATCTAGGTGTTTGTCTGTTCTCTCCTCCTTCATTTCTTTTGTGTTTATTTTGTCAAATGTGTTGAAGTTGCCCTAGGAATTTCACAGTATGTATTTCCCTGCCTAGAGGAACTTCTCATCAGTAGCAGGGGGCCCTATATCTTTACAGTACTGTCATGTATTTGCACATCTGGAAGTGACATGAGAGTGTCAACACTAGGACTTAATTTGAATTGGTGGTTGCAGCTGGAGTCAACCAGCCCTCATCTTACTGGACCAGCACCTTTTTAGCCTCACCAGGCTTTGAGCAAGAGAGAAACAAGCATTGGCATAACCAATAGGTCTCGCCTTTGGGGCCCTATAAGTATTTAGTTATGCAGCACAATATCCTTGGTGCAACAACATCAACTGTTGCATGGCTAAACACTTATAAGGTCCCAAAGGCGAGACCTATTGGCTATGCCAATGCTGGTTTGCTTATTTTATTTATTTCAGCAGGCTGGGCTGAACTGGCACCAGCCCAGCCAGCAATTCTCTGGGGTCTCCAGAGACCACACGTTGATGAGGTGAGGC
This sequence comes from Calotriton arnoldi, assembly GCA_963921515.1. Classification (NCBI taxonomy): domain Eukaryota; kingdom Metazoa; phylum Chordata; class Amphibia; order Caudata; family Salamandridae; genus Calotriton; species Calotriton arnoldi. Next base: position 756,175 of record CAWUFW010002141.1, on the reverse strand, counting down.
AGCGTCATGTTTTAAAGCAGCCTCGGGCATCAAGGGCATCAGCCCTGTATTTCCCAGGACTGCTTGTCAATCATACATAGTCTGCGAGCATGTGTAAAACACCCGCCCTTTTCGAAGTCATTACAGGGCGGAGTGGGGTCTACAAGCCTCACTGACCCCACCCCAGCCTGTGATGAGTTGAAAAAGAGTTGTTTTACAGCATGCACTCTGTCTAAGATTGAAGGCATGTATGATGTAAACAGATACACTGTGCATGCTTTAGCTTGGCATCTGATAGGCACACATGGCACACCCCACTAAGGCTCGCGTGTCCCAGCCGTGTCTTTAGTTTTTCAGGACCGGAGCACAGACAGGGGTCTTCCAGGTAAGCCGGCGACGCGCGACTCGTGCCTTCCTGCTGTGTTGAGTGCTCACTTTCAGCCTCAAGGATGGATACCCGCGAACACAGGGGAGCCTTTCAACACAAGCTGAGCTCACGTATTCAAAACTCTCTCACATGTGCAAATGAAGTCATTAGCACATAGGAAAGTGCCTTGAAATACGAGAGCTCAGGATTGATGCTGTACAAACTGAAAACCTTTTTTCATACAGCGCACCCGAGCTCACGTATTTCAAGACTCTCTTACATGTGAAAAAAATAAGTAATCAGCACAATTGAGAGCACCTTGAAATAGGAGAGCTCAGGATGGGCACTGTACAAAAGGAAACCTTTTTTGAATATCTCACAACCTGAGCTCGTGTATTTAAAGTCACCCCACCATTTTCAAACTCCACTAGTTTCCGGGTAATGGTCCAATACCTGCTGCAGTGTATAGTCTCCGGGTAGTGGGCTACTGAGATCCTTTCCTAACAAGCATTTGCAATCAATAGGTCTCGCATTTACGCGAGTTTAAGCTATTGGCATTGTAAATGACAATGCCTTTTATTTATGTTTTAAAAACAAAAATAAAAGGCATTGTTATTTGCAATGTCAATAGCTCAAACTCGCGTAAATGCGAGACCTATTGCATTGCAAATGCTTGTTTATGCATGCCAGGAATTCACGAAGCGATCCCAGCAGGAGTAAAGTCGTCTACTGTGTGGAGACCTCCACCACGAGTGAGAAGCACCTACAAAAAGCTCATCTGACCCATAATATTAGTATGTGTATGGAAGTGCGTGTGTGAGTAAAAAAGACAACTTACAAAAAATGATATTTATCTGTCCTAAGGCGGTTTAGGCATCTGAGCTTCAAGCCTGTAGCATATGTCAGTCTAACAGTTCGAGTGGCTTTGTTTATTCCACTGCAGGCACAAGTTCTGGCCTATATTTTTGCAACTGCTTTGCCACTAAAGTAGCGCCTCTGCAGTTGACGCCCTGAACAGCACCGACCTCCGAGACCCACCGTATCACTTGAATAAAGTTTGACATTATAATAAAACACGAACATCACTACGTGGAGTGAAAAATCGATGCACTGCAAACGAGACACCCTGTCAGTAACTTCTGCTTTCAAATCGGCTTTGTGTTGTTGTTGCTGCTACTGCAAAGTGACGCACACAAGGTTCAGCAATGGAGAGCTGATCTCTTCCAGCCCAAAGAGCCTGCACGGATGCCTGTTGCTCCAAGCAGCCGCAAGAGCTGTGGGTCACTTGGGGGGATGTCAGAATGCGACGTAGCAGAGGACAGGAATCATGACTTGCCCCTTGAGCACTTAGGTGGGGGAGGGGGGGCTATCTGCAGGCTCGGCTGGGCGGGGAGCGCAGATGAGGTTATTCTATGGATCGAAGATATTTAAAACAAGCATCGCGCTACTGTACGACCTGGCTTAAAATAAATACATAAAAAAAAAAAAAAAAAAAACTCCAACACTGAAAGGACACGCACCAAGAAACCACAATGCACGGACAGCGGAGGGCGGGCGGGGTGAGGGGGTGCGAAAATCCACAGAGTGCGGGAGGGGGGGTGCGAAAATTCACGGACAGCGGAGTGCGGGCGGGGGGTGCATAAATCCACGGACAACGGAGTGCAGGCGGGGGGAGGGTGGTGCGAAAATGCAACGGAGTGCGATCGCGCTTCGCAGCCAGAATGACAGAAGGCACCAGCGCGTACACAGCCGCGAGCGTTACCTGGGGTTCAAGAGGCAAGGCTGGCACCGGCCTGGGGCTCCTCCGGTCTTTGGGACACTAGGCTCCTGGTGAAGCTGCACGGAGAAGGAGCGGGGCAGCCTCATGTTTTGCGGCTGGCGAAGACGGAAGGGGGACAGGAGATGTGCACATCGCGTGTCTGTACGTGCGTGTTCACGTTCACGGGCGCGTTCATAATTGCAGTCCGTCCTGCGCGTGCCTGCGCGTGCACATCTCCTGTCTCCCTTCCGAAGCAAGTGGGTAACAATACATCTCGCTAGCGACAGCGCTTCGCGCTGCGTCGCTAGGCGAGACCTAAAAAGGGAATTAAAAAGGCTGTAATTAATAGCACCCGCTGCAGTAGTACAGAAATGTGTTTTTCCTGTAACCCTTATTCTCTCTGCCTCACACCCGCCTCTCTCATTTATTATGCCAGTCATAAAGTTCTTCTTTCCACGACTGTGTTGTCCTTTGAATACTATTCAACCTCCTCCCATCAGCCTCCCAAATTTTCACTTAGACATTCAGGGCCTGATTACAGCCGTTCATGATTGCATCTGATAAAAGAATCAGACACCAAGACATTTAGAATGTTTTGGATCTGCAATTATCGCCTGTCGTGACTTTCTGGGGAACAACATGCAAAATGTAGTGCTTACCTCACCAAATTCTGTATGTGACAGAAATATTGTGCCTTTTTCCTCTTGTTAAATTGAGGCATGTTTGACCTGCCAAAATTTAACAAAGCGAGTGATCTTTAACGCACTTGTTATTTACCACGTGCGATAAAAATCGCACCACTTGTGTTTCAATGCCCTGCGCAAGCAGATATTTTTAACCTAATTTAATTGCTCACTTGTAATCAGGCCCTGACAGTGTGTTAAGTATATTTCATTGCATGCTTAGTTTCAAAATGTGACCCTTCATGATGATGGACAAAATTCCCTAACGACTACTACGCACATTGACACAATTTGCTTCACATTCATGTATTAATTCATCCATCTTGACATATATGCATTCATCCTGCCACACTTTCATTCACCCGCTCATTTTAACACTCTTTTTGAGTTGTCCGTCCATATTCACATTCTTTCCGTTCATACATACATCCATCCCTCTCATTTATCAACCTACCCTGTCATCATGACACGCCCACTAAAACTCGCCAATCTAAATACAAACTCCTTCACCTGTACAAAAGCCACACAGATTACTTTTGTAATGGATAACGGTTTTCTGTTTTTCATTATGGTTCTCCAAGCACTTTATGAAATAATTTCTATTCGTTTGATTCAGTTGTGTGGGCGTGGCCTTAGACAAAGAGTGGCAAAGTGTTATCATGTATGTTTCTTTTAAAGGTTTCCTTCATTTTGGTAGGGTCAATCAATCCTGGAATATTTACTGCTAATAAATAACTTTTACGGTATTACTCTTTAATTTGCTTTTGATTGTATTTGTTCAAAAGATGAAAGGAGAGGTTGCCAAATAATTGATACCTTTGAAGAACATATTACGTGGAAACCGAGTCTGGTTGTGTACCTGTTGCCCCGTGCACAGCGAGGCTGCTGCTGGAATGTGCAAATAATGCTATACACTGTAAAGCAAGTGATGCTTTGTGCCGGCGCTGCTGTTTGTTTACTCGTGTCACTGATGCGCTCACCCTAGCGCCTAGATTCGTACGCATGGCGAGTGTCATTCAGTAAAGTGAAAGAATTCTGAGCACGAAATGTGAACCGAAAACCTGTGCAGATGAGAATTCCCTTCGGTATTTGCAAAATTGCACCCACTACCCCCTGTCTATTTTTGTCACGGGGAACTGTACGCGCCCAGTGTCTATATAAATCAAAGCCAAGGAGCCCGCTCGGAGCTCGAAGTCCTGACAGTGGCAGCGTGAGCAGAGTGTACAAACATGCCCGCCAAAGTCCCCATCAAGAAGGCCCCGGCCAAAAAGGCCCCTAGTAAGCCGGCAGAGCCGGCAGCTGCCCCAGCCCCTGAGCCTGCCCCGGCTTCAGTGACTGAGCCTGCGCCCGAGCCGGCCCCTGCCCCAGTACCGGAACCTGCCCTCGCTGCAGTGGAAGAACCCGCCCCTGTGCCTGAAGCTCTGCAGGCGGCTCCAGCGGAGGGTGCTGCTCCGGCCGAGAGTGCTGCCCCGGCGGAGCCAGCAGAGGTCGCGCCCCCACCACCTCCAGCGGAGCCCGAGAAGCCAAAGGATGGTGAGGAGGGGACGGGGGTGGTTGGGACGAGTTCCTCAGAAATACTGTAAGAGGGCAAAGTGGGTGCACGAGGAAAACCCAGCAGCAGAGCTGCACAGAGGACTTGTTTTCTGCCATGGAAGCCCCACGAATGCAGAAAGTATAATTTCTTCATTACGAAACGCTGTAAACCAATTTTACTCACCCGACACCCGCACAGACTCTGTGACATTACACAAGTGTATCTGTAAAGTCAATCTAGTCTTCTTTAATTTTACAAAGCCTCGGGTATATTCTCTTTTGACATTATGCACGCAAAAATCAGATAGCCCCTAATTTAAGCGGCAAAAAATATATCACTTTTCTGAAAAAGATGAGTGTGTGGCCTGTCAATGCGGGGTATTTAAAAAAAGTGTCCTGGTAGAAAATGTATTAAACAAGAAACGTTAGCTGCAGTATTCTATCAGTAACTAGTACAGGCTACCCTTTTTCTGATATCATGAGTTCGAGGCAGCAGGGGGAGGGGAGAGAGGAGGGGGCCGGCGCGATTCCCTTGCGGGAGCGAGCAGCAAGGCGCGATAATTGCTAACATATGGCGCCGCTGCTCGCTCCCGCAAGTGAATCGCCAAACGTGCACGCGTTGCCATTGAAGGCAATGGAACGCATGCACGTTTTTGGCTGAAAAGCCGAAGCGATTGCTAAAGGTCTTTTTGCCTATGCAGCGCATGCGCGCTGCGTAGGCGAGACCTAAAAAACACAAGGAGAAAAAAAGTATGAGCAGAAAGATAGAGAAATACGACAAAGGAAAAAACACAGACAAAAATGTATTATGAAGGGGCAGGGAATGTCGAGTGGTGTATGGAAGGGGCATGAGGTGGAATCAAGAGTACGCAGCCTTGGTATTCTGCACACCGACATTCAATAGGATCCAAACAAAAAGTGCCAGGGCCCAAAGTTTTGTTCAGAGCAAAACTTTGATCCCCAGCACTTATTCTTTAACAAATTAAGCACTGGTCAGCACCTCTGGTGAGTATGGTTTTTAGGCACAAGAATAAGAAGCTTAGAGGCTGGCGCATGCTTGCTCCTTCTAATGCAGTTTTTAATATTTCTGCCACTCCCTGTTATGAAGCGATACCAAAGGGGATGATGGACAGAGCGCTTGAGCAAATCAAACACTCACCCCCAGTCAACTGATCTGGGTTTAATCCATCATCATTCTTTAGCTCACTCCACCACCCCAGTTCAGACATGGCCATATGCAAATCAGTCTGACCCTGTGCCTCATGGGAACAGTCCAGCCCGAACTGCCAAGCCATGTCTTCCCTGGACCGGAAACAAGCATCCTGGGACCGGTTTCTGGCTATTCAGCCGTCATCAGCCAGGCTAGCTTGATTCCAGTGGCAAAGTGAGCAAGGGACCCACGTCTGGACATACCCTGCCAACTTAGGGCAAACAAAGCGATACCAAAGGGGATGATGGACGGAGCGCTTGAGCAAATCAAACACTCACCCCCAATCAACTGATCTGGGTTTAATCCATCATCATTCTTTAGCTCACTCCACCACCCCAGTTCAGACATGGCCATATGCAAATCAGTCTGACCCTGTGCCGGGCAGTTCGGGCTGGACTGTTCCCATTGGGCGCAGGGTCAAGACTGATTTGCATATGGCTGGGTCCAAACTGGAATGGCATGGTGAGCAAAAAAACAATGGATTTAGGCCCAGATCTCTGTACTGGGGTGAATGTACGACATTGTTCTGCATTCTGTCCATCAATTGTTGTTTTTGCATTTGTCACCCTGAGTGGGACGGGTATGCCCAGATGTGGGTCCCGTGCTCTCCATGCCACTGGAGTCAAGCTATCCTGGCTGATGAGGGCTGAAAGCCCGAAACCGGTCCTAGGATGCTTGTTTCCAGTCCAGGGAGGACCTGGCCGGGCAGTTCGGGCTGGACTGTTCCCATTGGGCGCAGGGTCAAGACTGATTTGCATATGGCTGGGTCCAAACTGGAATGGCATGGTGAGCAAAAAAACGATGGATTTAGGCCCAGATCTCTGTACTGGGGTGAATGTACGACATTGTTCTGCATTCTGTCCATCAATTGTTGTTTTTGCATTTGACTCCCTGTTATGAGGCAGATTTGAAAGTTTTTTTTAAACATAATAAACAAGCCTTTCTTAGACGCAACAATGTATCAGAGATTACCGAGTCATCACAGCCACTAGGTAGAAGGGGGGAGTTACTAAAAGCTCGAGCCAGGTTTGAGTCAAATACTTGGCTCTGGCTCATCTTGGGGTCCTCTTGGTACCTCGAGCCCAAAAGGAGCTGAGTTTTCCCAGGAAGTGATATGGTCTAGTAGCTTTAACTGCTGAGCATGAGGCATGGGAAACCAGATTCGTATCACAGACCCGATCGGGTACGCATCCTGTGAATCCGGGCAAATCTCCCTGGCCTGAAAAAGCAGTGTAACGCAATTTGCGTCCATTGTGAGGCACTCATATCCTTGGCTAAAGTTTTATGCTATGTAAAACTACCAAAAAATGTAAACAAAATATAGGTTCTGTCACCCACGCTCTAACCTCACACAGTAACAATTAAAGACAAAGCATTAACCTATGATGTGGGAAATATGTACCCCTTTAAAGGCTGAATTGCACAATGTGAAGCCACAAAACGTGGACTCATTCCAGGCTTTCGGGCGTGACCTTATTGTATGATCCGAGGCAAATACTTTATTTTACGGAGCCTCCTTTTTCATTACCTTCAAATACGTGGGGTCAGGAGATACACTGTACAAAAAGCTCTTGTGTTTGATTTAATAGCCTAAAATGTTGTTCCTTCTATAATAAGAAGCTAGGCCTCATATAGGGCACACATGACAAGTGACTTGCCTCTTGCAATGATCAGCAGGATAGGGGGGGAGGAATGTTTGTCAGTTCATGTTTAAAAACTTTCACTTTTAATAAATACTTCTCAATGCAGAGATAATCTGATACGCTAAGGTAATGTTAAAGAAACATTCATTTTAGAATTTTGAAGACACATTATCATATGTTAAGAAGGTGTTGCACGACTTACATGCCAAATATTTTCACGTCTTAGAACCAGAGCCAACCCTTGGCTCAGCTCTCCCATTAATTTGTTGGCTCGCCCACATCTACCACTAGGACCTCAAATTATTACAATTTAAAACATAACCATAGTGATGCTTTCACGGACACATTCAAGAGGATGAAGATCGTATTTTAAAATCATAGCAAAAGGGTCAGATGAGCGCGTGCCTCACAGGGAATAGCTAGAGCTACATTTCACCCTTATTCTGACCTAATGGAAACTAATCCGCAATATTTTTCTTAGCACGATAATTCGCCAAGAACATTTCTTTTTACATTTTTATTAGCATGTGACTCCTTCCTGTACACAGACACCCTTCCATTATTCCCGCCCAGGGCTGTAAACAGCTTAAAAGTACACTTAGACTCATCTGTTTGAATAAAATAACAGATCACTGTGATCGCGCCCACCTCGCCCAGGGCGTGCCTTTCTTCACTCAGCAAGGCGGGTCGCCATGCCTCTGTAATGTTGGTTCCGAGTGCTCGCTGGAGCCATGGAAGCGAGCCACGCTGAAAGAGTACTACCTCTGTGTCCACCGCAGGCAGTGATACACTGACACAGTCCTAAACTCTGACACGTGTTGCAGATCTTGGCTGCTCGCAGCCAGGCAAGCTGACGTCCAGGATGGGCAGACCTGTAAACTCAACGCCACGCGCTGCGCACACTTCCGGCTGTCAGCAGTCAAGCAGATGACACGTCTCCACCCTTGAGCGCACTCAACTTTTAGAATGTGGCCATGAAAATGCACAAAGACCTTAACAAACAAGCACTTTTGCCTATAGAATGTGGCCCCTCGGATGTAATATTTATCTCTTTTTTTTTTATTATTATTATTATTATTGTATTTGTTTATTTATTTATTATTGCATGCCCGTGGCAGGCAGAGAACATAAAACTAGTTTCGCTGCTAGGAGGCTTGTGCCGTTTGAGTGTAACCTGACAAAACGTAAGTGAATCTGAAAGTGCCCATTTCCATATTAGATTAAATCGTTAGCCGCTCAATGTTCTGCTGAAAAAGAAACCCAAAGACAATTTTGTGACTAATGTTCAAAACCTGACACACTTCATAAAAACATTAGCCCCTCGTACTTTCGAGTTCCCGGCGTTGCATACACAATCACCCTACTCAGAATCAGGCCCTTACATTCATTGTATTATGAGTTCAGCATGCTGGTAGTGGTTAATAAAGTGGCAGTGCTACACCAGCCTCTGAGTTCAGAGTCCCTTATTCTGGCAACTATGGCTGACCACGTGACCTCATGCGCATTGCCAACAATTCCAGTCCTATTCTTACATTTGCTCCAAAGATGCATTCTGGGACTTGTCTTGGTTTAGCTCAAACAGTCTTTGGATTATCACAATTGACAAAGAATGATTTGTAAAAGGAGGGCACAAATGTGGCAAAGCTGTGAACACTTGTAAAATCATACAATACTCCAGATTAAAAAAACACATTTTCAATCCAAATATTCGGGCAAGTGAAAAGACATGTTTTAATATGCTCTAAAACAGTAGTTTGTTAACCTGTGGTCCGGGGACCCACAAAGCCTACTCTGGAGCTCCTCAGCTACTTAGAATATTAAATAATATTAACAGACTAATAAAGTGTATATAAATAAAGAAACAAAATGTAAAGTTCAAGATTTTAAAACATTTTATAAATGTGAAGGAATTTGAAACTGGAGGCTACAAATTGAGTTGGTATCCCCAGATTGATTTGTGGGAGCAGAGCAAGTGCATCACAGAATGTAGTATGGATGATGAGCTAAGGAAATTGAACTTGGGAAAGCTCCAACCTTTTGGATTTCTTTAAAACTGTTTGTGAAATTAAATGAAATAATCATTTGTGTGTTTATTGTGAATGATTATTTCTGCGTTTTACATGCATTGTTTTTCAGTTCAACTCTTCAAAAATGCTTAGGCCTGGGTCCCCTGGCTTCAATTAATGACTCCGTGGGGCTCCCCGGTTTCCAATAATGATTCAGTGAGGGGGTCCCTGAGTTCCAGTAATGATTAAGTGGAGGTCTACAGAAGTCAAAAGGTTAAGAACCACTGCTTGAAAACAATATCTACTTTCAATTCTGTAAGATAGGTGCCAGGTTTTTACTATGAAAGATCACAAGAACGCAACTAGACATAACGTTAACCAGACAGGTAGGTTTTGGATGCATTGTGTGCTTCAAAGTTAGATTTGGGTAATGCCAGAAACTCTACTCTACATGTGGTGCAGTCACTCATATCCAGGACTCACAGTGACACCTTGCGCACCCTGATTGTAAGATACTGCTGACTATGACTAGAGAGCATGACACCAGGTCCCAAACTAAGTACACAATCATTGCTATTCCAAGTTTCTATAGTGCTTTGCCGGTAAGTCAAGTTCAAAGGTGCCACAATCGTGCTTGGATCATCACTACGAGGAACTGAACATCTGAAGTCATTAGTAAAACCTGGCACTAAAGTACTCTAAAGGACTCTGCGGCAACAATATTCAGGTAGTATGATCCAAACACTGAAATCCACAGTGCTTACACCCACTATTATTCCCAAGATGCATTGTGCCCTTACTCAAAGAGACTGTAGTGAAACTGCAATTCCCCAGGAACATTACACCAGGGCCATATCCAGAATAAAGCTTGGTGTCCACAAATAAAACCAAGGATGCATGCTGCCCCTATCAATCCCAGGACAATGATTGTCACTTGCATGACAAGATCTCCCTGTCTTACGACTTAAAGGGGCCATCTGTTAAATGATATCACAATAGAGGTCAAAATTCAAGGTGACATCATCAAACAAGCATTCTAGTGTGTCTATTGTTGCTGATTGTTGGAGGTGCAGGACTGGGTAAAGAGAAGTGTTTTCGTTCTCTACACTGGTTGGCCTCTTTAAACACAGAATCCATGGTGGCTTTTTTCAAGGAGGTGTGTTATGAATGTCACACTAGGACAAGCATTGGTACTACTGAAACCATGGAGCCATCCTCACAGCTTTAAAACGTGTAACAACACTCATGTGCTCATAAGGGAAAAAACACATGCCTAGGGACACTCTCAATATGATTGCATACGACAATCACAAGATACACAGAAATACTGTCAATGCTAGGAAGCACTGTATTATGATTGAATCAAGACATACATGGTGAATATATCATGTAGTGTGCCTCTACAATTCTCCTGCTGCAGGGGTTCACTACTAAAAACGTATGGGTCATGGCCCCATTGTAAGAACTGGCAGGCATTACGCCCCACCTACAACCTAGGACTTCTAGTGCCATTACAAAGCCAAGGGTGCATTTTGCCGCAGTTAGAAAACTAGACATATGGTAGTGCTATGATGTTCAGGATTACCAGTCAATGGTGTGATCATAATGCATGATAGAACTGAAGGCACTATACAGGATGTCATTTTAACACCCATAGCACATGGCCTCAGCCACTATTTGTGTCAATCAAATGAGTTATGACAAACACCGCCACCCCATGCATGTTGCGCAGTATCTTGCTAAGAATACCGAGAACCCCTGGCTCAAGACACTCTGTGCCAACACCACATGACAACGTTCTGCCACAGCCATGTTCAGGATGCTTCTTGTCATTACCACCCCGGTTGTTGTCATTATTATTCTCATGGTGCATCATGCCACTACAATGTTGCAGAATGACACCGTCATCGGCTGAATGCTAAGGTTTGCTGGAATTTACATTTTTGTTAGAACTTCTTTCACAGCAAGGGCAGTTGGGTGGAAACACTGATACAGTTAAATCTATTTCGTATAGAAAAGTAGGTAATTCATTCATTATTAACTGTGCCAATACAATGCCTGGATGCACTGGGCCAATGGCACGTCAAGAAGACGCATCAGCCTACGAGATGTCAGAATGCATTCTGTTACTCTTAAAGCCTGGGTCCTGGTGCCCCCACAATGCTCACCATCCCATGTTACCCACAAGCCCCCAGGATACCTGCTGTACACCAGGCAGTCGGTGTGGTTGATCTCTGTGTCGGAACGGTAGCGTCTGTAGTCTTCCCACAGGTCCTTGAGACCGGTGACAGCCAGGATGAAGAGCACAGGTGCCAGTGCCATCTCAGGCTTGAAGGCATTGACAGAGGGTACGAAATTGAGAAGAGCGATGAAGACGAAGTAGATGTTGGCTAGGCGGTGGAACTGCTCGAATAGGTTCTTGGGCAGGAAGGAGAGCACGGTATACTTGGTGGTCTTGATGCGGTTGCCAGGCAGTTGCCTGTTGGGGTTCTCTTTGGCTGCTGATGGCACTAGTAGGCTCTGGGATCCCACCTCGTACAGTAGGTTGGAGCGCACAGTCCGTGCCCTGACCTCCCACTTTCCCTTTTTTCTCCTCTTCTTTTTCTTCATCTCTTCATCTGTGACCTGGCTGCCAAGATCACCATTCACCTTGCCACCCTTCTCCATTATAAATAAACAGTTACCTTTAGGTGCAGTATTTCCTCAAACAGCTTGGCACACTTTGGAGAAGACTAATCCACGCTGCCAACTTTACAGTTTATCTTTACCGAAAGAGTCCACAACACAAAACCCAAAAGTAAACACCAAACACAACTGTGGTCGGCTGATCACCCAGAGCTATAGTGACCAAACACATCCAAAGTTAGCAGACTGCACCAGGGTGGCTATCTGAAGCGCCTAAGTGGCCAATTGGTTCCTCTGAAATCAACTGTATTCCGAAAGTGCGGGAAGAACCATTCAGGTGGCAACTCACAGATCAAAAATTAAAAAATAACTTCCAGCGACCAAACAGCTCATCAGTGACCCAACACCTCATCAATAACCGTACACCACTTCAGTAATCTGCCACAATGCCAGTAATGGATCATGTCCGTGGTAGCCAAACAGCTTCTCGGTGATTCACAGGGTCCTCTGTGATCAATGAGCTCGCCAGTGCAGGGCGCTCTCATTTGTATACAAACTTTTCAATAATCAAACATCTTATTGACCAACGCGCCTTCGGATACGTCATCAGCGCTTTCTAAGTCATTCAATATTTCTTAAGAAACGGAGGCACCTCCCTCCGTCCATCCTACAGCATGGTCTCATGGTACGAGGACCTCCCAATGTAAGGCGGCAAAACGAAGAAACAATTTTTATTTCACAACTCCTGGTTTGGGTCTTTATTTTGCTTCTCGCGGCAGCTCTTTTCCCGGTGCAGGGCGAAGATTGTCCAGGGGCGTTTCCGCTTTTATTTCCTCTTTCTTCCCGGCGTGAAGTGGCTTCTTTAAAGCCTCTAGTCGGGGAACCCGCTGCCCACTTCGTGTCCTGCTGAAGTCCCGGTGAACTTTGGGCCCCTCCTCCACGTCACTCCCACAAACCCAGGCTAGTTTCCGCCCCTCTTGGACGCGCGCACTGAGGCGGCAGGAAAACAGAAGAGCGTATTTTCGGGGACCCTTTGGAGGGGCAGGCTGAAAACGCGAAAGCAAACTTCTTCAACTCCAGTACCAAAAGGCAAGCGACACTGTTCTGTTGAAGAAATCTTCAGTATCAACAAGTTGATATGCTAATTCACCATTGCTCATCCCCTCCTACCCCCCGCCAACGCTGCAGCCTTGTACTTAAGGCTAGGGGATGGTAGAGTGGAAAGGAGGGGTCTGCGTCTCATATTTGCTTAACTGTCTCCGGGAAACCTGAGACGGCCGACCTGACTGCGTCGTGGCTTGGCATGTTTGCCCAAAACACATGATGGTGTAATATATTGCAACGTGGGCGCTCTCTTTCTCCAGCCGGGGGACTTTCGAATATGACTGAAATCAAAAAGGGCGTGGCATCTTGAAATTCATCACTGTTCCCTTTTTCCTTCCTGTAGGCAACTCACAGAATGTGCCTTAAAACATACAGACGAGTTTATAGGCAATAATTCTTAATTGTTCCATTTAGTGAAACTCGAATGTCGCTAAGCTCAACAAAGGAGGAAAACCTAATATATCCTCACCCTACTATAATTATATCGCCTCATGTGCCCCTTCGCGCAGATAACCCTACTATCATTATATCACCTCCTGGGCGTAGAGTCACCAAAATGCCAGTGGTAGCAGAAATTACACTACACACCATTTTCCCTTGATGGCATCAAAGGAAGTGATATCATATGACTCTTGGCCCTTAATCTTCCCAGGAAGTGGTCATGTGACATTAACCCTGATAATATCACACTCATTTAAAGGTCTTCAAACTTTGGGTTGGACCTCTCTGGGGTTTGTGTCTGTATTCCAAGGGTTGCACAAATGACTCTGTAAGTACTTTTAAATGGACATGGCCTGGAAGAGCGACCTTGTTTATTTGTCACGTTCCAGGCTGTCTTTATTTACAGCAGTTGAAGTGCATAAAAAAGAATGGGAACTTGTGTGAGGGGGGCTGTCAGCAAGTGTTGGGGAGGGTGAAAAACATGAATAAATAGGATAAAATATGCAAATGTTTTATTGTTCTTTCACCCACCGGTTACTGCATGTAAAACATCACAAACAGCTTAAATGAAAAATAAATGCAAGTTAAACTAATCAGTGGGAAATCTACTCTTTTACGTTATAAAACCTTAGTAGGTTAATGTCATCACTGTCTCTGTGTGCGAACAGAGAGTCACAGAATTGAATCCTGGTTGGTGCTGTGGGAAGTAGTGACTTGTGTATTTATAGTGCTATGAGGTCTCAGCCTGTGATAGATAGTCCTACCCCCTCAATATATCTCCGTAAAATAGTTGTTGTCCAGAGATTTTCATTTTTGATATGTTTTTTGTATCATTAGAGAAGTAATTTAGCTTTGGCAAGACATTGCTAATCCGGGGCGAATTTTTTTGACAACGTTTTTAAAAATGGCGGGCGTGTTGCAGTGATGATGTAATATTTCAGAAACTATGAGACCTATATTCTTCATTTTGGTGTGAAAACTTAGGTTTTGTGGGTCAAGTAGTCTAATAGAGACAGGAAAAAACCCTCAGTACAACCCTTCAATGGTGGCTCTAAAATGATGTGTTTTAGCCATCATATTGGTAATTTATTTTAATATTGTTTTTGTTTCAGGTTTTCCGTTGATTCAAATTCGTAAACATGAGTGAATCAGGTGGTAGCAGAGGATCTTTACCTCCTGACAGTGTTGCGAACTACAAAATCTGAGGACTCCTTCAACAAAGAAAAATATGTCATATGCTAAGCTAACATCAACTGCGGCTGGACAGAAGAGAGTTCAAGATGCTGCACAAATACGGCAAGACGAAGTACACAAAAGATGGAAACTGGTAGGTGAAGAGGATCAACTATTTTATCATTATAACAACAAGTGCTACAAGTCGTATATATTGGAAAAAAGCCTGGAAAAAATGTGTAAAAAAATAGCAGAAACCAGTGAATCTCAACAAGAATCCAAGTCTTCTGAGAAAGCAACGACAACCAAACCCAATGCCCATCTGTGGGAAAGTGCCTCTTTTTGCATGGTTAGCCCCCACTTTTTGCCTGATGTAATTTCAAACTGTAAATGCACTGGGTCCCCGCAAACCAGGTTCCCAGTGCCAGATCTCTTTCCCAAAACACTGTACCATGATTGGCACAACTTCACCTACCCCTGTGAGTCCATATTAAGAGGTACCCCTGGTACCTTGGGCATGGGTACTGAAGAGGGTCGTCTGTTGCTGCAACACTGGTTATGCCACCCCAGGGCCCCCTCACCAAGGTAATGCACTCTGCCATTGCAGGCTGAATGCATTGGTGCAGGAAAATTAAAAGAGTCGACATGGCACCCAGCCCTGTGTGCCATGCCTCCCCATGCGCTGCATAAGATATAGGTAAGTCACCCGTACTGCAGGCCTTTAGCCCTAAGGCAAGGTGCACTATATCATATGTGTGGTCATATCAGCATGAACAGATGTGCCCCTACAATGTCCAGTCCATTCTGTGATGTTGTAAGTGAACATGGAAGCCATAAAGAGTACAAAGCTGGCTACTTGTCAATACGAGTTTCCTAGCTCAATGATGGCTTTACTTATTTCTAAGATGTTTGATACCAAACATCTTGTCTTAATAAACCCTCACTGATGCCAGTGTTGGATTTATTAATACATTCACACAGGAGACCCTTTTAGAGGGTCCCCTGAAACCTAACCAAACACTAGTGGGGTCTCTGGCAGGTTTTCACCAGCCTGCCACGACCAGTGCTCTCAGAGGACAGAAACAATACCTGCTGTGGACGGGGGTGTTTCACACCTCCTCCAGGACAGGATGGCCTTCCAGGACGGGAAGCTTCAAAGGCCTACCGGAACCACAGTGTGCCAATACCCGGGGTACCAGACACCCCAGTGGTAAAAACCAAGAAGAAGAGTCCACACCCGACTCCCAAAGCACCAGAAGCAAGCACTCATTGAGGGACATCGAGACACCCGAGACCCACTTCCTGAGTGGCCCAGCTGTCCCAAGATCACCTCCCTAAGTTGCCTGCTCCTGGCCGCGAGAAGTCCGGCTGACCTGTTTGCTCTGCACCTGGCACCAGCACTGACCAACCATCCCTAATTCCATGGTCCCCAGGCCCTTGTGACCTCCTCCCTCAAAGGAGACCCACCGTACTTACCTGTAAGTCTGCCTGTGCACTGCATTGTTAAGTGGTCCCACTTCATCTTTGCGCACCAGTTTCCAAGACCCTCAGCACTCTGCTCTCAAACAATCTGGGACGCTCCCGAACTTCTCCTGCTGGAACTTTAGACAAGGTCATGACATCGACCTAAAACGAGAAGGTGAAGTTCATGAAAGCATTGCTTGATTTTATATGCAATTTTCTATTTTCTTCTCATTGATTCCTTTGGTGCATAATTGCGCACAAATGTAATACATTTTCCGAACACTTTAAATATCGCAATTGGAAAAGTACTAGGACTGTGTCCTTGGCCTCTAAAAATACATAAAAACAGTTTTCATTTTTACAAATTGGTCTCTGATATATTCTTGAGTGTGTATCTCATTTATTGCCTCTGTGTGTGACAACAAATGCTTAGCACTACCCTCTCATAAGCCTAACTGCTCGCCCACACAACCACAAAAAGAGCATTAGAATTATATACTTTTACCTCTGCATTGGGATTCACTGGACTCTTTTCACAGTGTACTTCATTTTAGTAAACTATATGGAGAGCCAGCTTCCTACATTTGGTGGTTCAGCGGTGGGATAGACAACTTCACATTTACTGAAACTACTTTGTCAATATTTGGCCACATGAGTAAATCCCAAAAATGTCTCTAGCTAGTCAAATGTTTGAGTGGTCTATTTTTTCCAAAATTCTAAAATTAAGTGAAAGGGCCTGGGTTAAGCCCCTGAAACAAACTGTTTAGAAATTTAACAGTCTTGCTTTAGTTAGGACAAAGTATTCAGTGATCGTTGTTTTAACTTCATAAAAAGGTCCCAACTTTAGTAAAAAATAAAGTCAGATACAGTGAACCAGGCTCAGGAGCGTGACTGGACCCCTTATGCGGACATGTCCTATGCCCACTAAAGGGCTCTCTGTAAAGCATATGGTATCAAAACTGGCTCTCATGCCACCACCGAAAATCTTAAAAAGCTTTTGGCTGTATTTGAGAGCGATAACCCAGAAATACTGGCTGCATTGCATGAGGATGAGAATGCTCCCACAGATCCAACTGAGGAAGTGGTTAAGTCCCCCCCCCCCCTCAGAATAAGATGAGGCTTCCTCAGAGGAGGACCTCAGTATGGGGACATTGGCCAGGAAATGGAACTTAGAAGCTCAGCTCCAAAAGGGCTTAATATCCTTTACAAATGTTTTACTTTGCATACCCAAGGTCAGGTTTCAGGCGCCACGGAAACATCCAGAAAATCCACCGGAATACGTTTCAAGGAACCGGCATAGATTACCTCAACTTAACCTTCCGGAAGACAGCCCTCATCAAATTAGTCCCCTGTACCTATTCCTTGCTATAAGCAATTAGAATGCGACATTTGTGAACATTCTAAAACACCTTCTAGAAGACAGCCTCATCAAATTAATCATCTGCACCTGTTCCTTGCTAAAAGCAATTAGAACGCGACCTTTGTGAACATTCTAAAGCACCTTCTAGAAGGCAGCCTCATCAAGTTAATTATCTGCTCCTGTTCCTTGTTACAAACAATTCGAATGTGACCTTTATGACCGTTCTAAAGCAGTCTTATTTAAAAAACGACCACACTCCTCCCTTTTGCTTAGCCTCTTCGCCTGCCACTTACCTGTTTCCCGGATTCCAGGACTCTGTCTTGCCAGCTCCCTTGATCCTCCCGCTTTGACCTCATCACAAAGAACATCGTGCTTTAGTCTCGCACCTGGATGGAAAAAAGAACAAGAAGAAAAGGAGAGACACATTAACAGACTTGATTTTACTACGCGCTGAGCTCAGTCGCAACATCGTGCTGCAAACAAAGGTAACCAGTGTTTTTGTTTAACTTTTAGATACTGCCAGGCTCTGCCAGAGAGGACTTGGGTGAAGCTAACACCATCCAAATTTTCTTGTGGGTTTGACGCTGAAATCATACTCACTACAGTTTCGAAAATTTTGATAAAGGAGCCTCTACAGACAATCAAAATGAAAATAAAACAACAACAACAAAACTAAAGGTTGGTTGAGATTTAAAAAGCTTTTGTGAAGTGATACTTTAAGAGAAAGAGTTAATACTAGACTAAAGCCTTATTATTTGTTTGTTTTTAGGTACCATATCTGCCGGTACCATTCATCAGACCGGTATGAATGCGTGCTGTAGTGTTGCAGTTGAGTGGACGAGCCACAGCATCTTTGACTCTACACGCTCTCTCCATCCCAACCCCCTTACTCCTGGGATTTGCCACTGGAGCAGTGTCTCTTCCTGTAAACCGAGGGCAAGTCTTGGGAGGATTCGGGTACTAGCGTCGCTGCCCCATTGAAATCATCTGCGGTCCAGGTAGGTGACTTATGACAGTCGTGTTGTACTCCCATTCTTTCTGTTTGAGAAATAGTTTAACTTCCATTCCTGCAGTGAGATCAGTCTGTAACCCTTCCTTTATCACTTTATTCCCTCTTTCCACCAGGTCATTGGATGTTGGTAAATACAAAGCAACCCTTAATGCTTGACATTGTTTGCTCAAAAATTTGCACATTTGACTAGATACAAAATGTGAGCCATTATCGGTCACCAGAGATCAGGGCAACTCTTCAATGGCAAACACCTGCACCAGAAATTTGATGGCCGCCTCATATGAAGGAGAATTGACAAAAGAAAAGTACAACCCCTTAGAAAAGTAAAATGGAAGGGTTGGGCGTGCGTCAGGTGATGAAGTCCAGGAAGCCAGTATTTTAGTTTTTCAAATGAATCTTTATTTTCAATAAGTTAATTCTCACAGAATAGGTGATTATACGGTCAGCCAACGCGTTTCGTTCTCATGGTGAGAACTTCGTCAGGGCTCAGTAGGTGAGTATCTTTCCTTAGGAATTAAAAGAAGACGTTGAAAATAATCGCACTCCACAGGTGTAATGGGTGCAATGTAGCCTAGGTCCAATGTGACCTTTCGTGTCGAAATACAAAAAGCGATCCTTCAGTCAAGTCGATGTTCCAGGCTATTCCTCTGGAAACAAATGGGGTATCGCAGGGCCTCAATTGGCCTCAGTTTTGTATCTTTGATTCCAGAATCTCCTGCCAGAATGAGCCAGGCTCGACTGAAGGATCGCTTTTGAGAACAGTAGACTCACCTTCTTTCCCGATTTTACACTTAAAGTTCAAAGACAAAGGCACAGCTTCCTCGAAGTGAAAAGAGCCCTGTGGGAGAAGGAGATCAAATACGCTATGCTCTTTCCCGCCAAACTGAGAGTTGAAGCAGAAGGGAAGGTATGGTTCTTTAACAGTCTAGAGGAAACATGGGACTGGCTCGAGGGGGGGCGCAAAGTGCGGAAAAGAAACCAGAACGATCAACGAGGACGATCGAACCAGACCCAACCAGAACAAGCCACAGCGAGTGCCGCAGACGACAACCTTCAGGACGACGGTAACAATGAATAATGACGATGCAATATCCACTTGCTCAAAGTTCTGAGGATTAACGCTCTCAAAGGCTCACCCCTGAACCACTGCAAGCAAGACTACAACACGGGACGAAATATGGACCTTAAAACAAAAGACGTATAAGAAAGTTCCTGAAAACCACCGTAAAGACAAATATGGACAAGATGGGACAGATTCTTTCCAGTCAAATTAGCAGCAGTAGGCTCTTACAAAGATGGACGCCGGGTGCGGGGTTGGGTCACGTACCACATACTCTAGGGGTGGGCGATAGGCGCTCTGCAGAGTTGGGGAGGCGGGAGGTTCAATGTTCAATTCCCGCCATGCAGGGAGGGGGAGGGGAAGGGGCAAGTTGGGGGGGGGGTGACCAAGACACAAGGTAACGCAACCACTACGAAGGTGAGAAGTAAGTCATCACGGCTACACGTATATGAATGGAAGGTGAGGAACAAGTTAGTGTCTCGGACTAGATTTAGAACAGGCAGTATACTCATGTTCAGTGTGCTGATTATCCCGCCACATACAGGGAATAAGACACATAATATGAGTGGAAGGTCACTCCGACTCCTCACTTGGAATGTAAATGGACTCGGAGACAAGCTAATACGGGGACTAGTACTACAGTATCTAAAGTGACAGGCTCCTGAGGTTATCCTACTCCAGGAGACCCACCTGGTGGGCAACACCTGCAAGGCATTAGATAGATGGGGATATAAACTAGATGTCCATGCAGGATTCACCTCCGGTTCCAGAGGGACCGGCATACTCATCCCCAAAAACTGCTCCTACATAACACACAAAACATGGGTAGACACTGAGGGCAGATTTGCCGCAACAGCCGGAACATGGGAAGGGAAACCAGTTAATCTACTACCGGCATATATCCCCCCGCTACTAAAAAAA
Organism: Calotriton arnoldi; assembly: GCA_963921515.1. NCBI lineage: Eukaryota > Metazoa > Chordata > Amphibia > Caudata > Salamandridae > Calotriton > Calotriton arnoldi. The sequence goes on along the minus strand of CAWUFW010002141.1, from coordinate 735,835 downwards.
CGGCACTGACAGACCTCAGCTCTTTCCTGCTTGATCTCCCGCTTGGGATTTTACTCATAAGAGGGGACTTTAATCTGACGGCAAATGGGCAAATAGGACCGACACCTCCCCCCCCCCCCACAAGACTCACACGGCAGGTCACAATTGGCAGAATTTCTCGAGGCCTTCGGCCTAGTAGTTATCTGGAAATATTTCAACACGCAGACAAGTCAATATACGTACCACTCTGGGGCCCATGGTAGCCTATCTCGCATTGACTACCTGCTGACTCACCTGGAAGATATTCCCAACTTTGTAGAAGCCACCTGCCTGGTGAGGGGTATTTCCAATCATTCCCCAGTCCTCACCAGGATAACGATAGGCCCGAGTCCAACAGAACCACTCTCACAATCAATCCATGGTGCCTGAAACTCCCTCACGTATGGACAGAACTACTGAAAGACACAGACCATTATTTCACAGAGAACACAGGCTCGCAGGAGTGGCCACAGACCCTGTGGGGGGCATTCGGGGCCATGATAAAAAGACGAGCACTGGCACTAATGGTTGGGCATAAGAGGGAGTTAAGGGCCCTTATAGAGGCACTAGAGCGGGAGATCCAGGTAGATGAAGTGAAGGTAGCAAACTCAGATGACGATTCTGCTAGGCATACACTCAACACAAAAAGACTGGACTACATGCAGCTAGTAACGGAGGCAGCCAGGTCCAAGCAAAAGAGAATACAACATAAAGTGTATGAGCTGGGTGATAGAACAGGTACATTGCTGGCCTGGCTGGAAAAGCAAGACTGGGCCCAGACATGGGTCCCCCTTTTAAGGGGAGAAAAGTGGGAAGAGTTGAGAGATCCACAGGAGATAGCGGAGGCCTTTGCCTCCTACTTTACCCAAATATATACCCCCACCAGCACCACAAACGCCACGTACTCTAGAGACTTGCTCGCTACCATCCCAGTTGCCTCTCTTACACCAGAAGACCGAGAATCCCTGGAGGGGGACCTCACGGAAGAGGAGTTAGCAGTAGCCCTGCGGGGAATAAAATCAGGGAAAGCTATGGGGGCCAATGGAATTCCAATTGAACTGCTCAAGTTAAGGGCCTCTAAGATAACACACCCCCCTCCGAGCCATGTACCAACATTTTTTCCAAAAAGACTCCCTCCCAGACGACCTGCGTCTAACATCAATTGTAGTGATCCATAAACAGGGTAAGCCAGCAGAGGAATGCTGTTCCTACCGGCCTATATCACTTCTAAACGCAGAAACAAAAATACTAGCAAAAGCACTAGCCAACTGATTGATTCCCATTATTAACAAAATTGTGCACCCGGACCAATCGGGCTTCATGCCCGGACGAAACACCGCTCTTAGCCTCCGCCGACTGCACGGGGTGCTGGGAAGGGCAGGAACAGTCCAAGAAGACGTGGCCCTGCTTTCTCTTGACGCTAGGATGGCGTTCGATACAATCGAATGGCCTTACTTATTTGCTGTCCTGGAGCGTATGGAGTTCGGCCTGATATACATAAAGGGCCAGATGTACGACCATTCCAAATTGCGAGTCGCAATTTGCGCTCAATTGCGAGTCGCAATTTGGAATGTACAACCGTGTCAGAGACACTGATTGCGATTCCTAATGGGGTCGCAAAATGCGAGGCTCATGAATATTAATGAGCCACTCGCAATTTGCGATCCCATTGGGAATGGCTGGCCCTCCCAGGGATGGTGGCCTGCTGGGCTCAGCAGACCTCCATGTCTGGGACTGCTTGTCAATAAAGCAGTGGTTTTTTTTTTAAAGTGCTGCCCGTTTTCCTTAAAGGAAAACTGGATGCATTTTTTAAAAAAAATGAAACTTTTTTGTTTCATTTTTTAAGGACTGGTAGTGGTCCCTGAGGTCGCAAAACATTCATACTTGGCTAGAGAGTCACTATTAGGAAGGGAACGCCCCTTCCTAATAGCGAGTCGCAAAACACTATTTTGCGAGTCGCAATTTTTTGCGAGTCGCAAAATAGTGTTTGTACATGGCCAGGTAGGTTTTTGCGTGCGCAAACGGGTCGCTAACCCATTTGCACACCCAAAAACTGGTCGTACATCTGGTCCAAAGTGGATAAAATTACTATATGCTGACCCGACAGCGCAAATAGTGGTCAACCAACACATATCACGGCGGTTCCACCTGGGCAGAGGAACTAGACAGGGATGCCCCCTGTCAGCTCTTATATTCGCCTTGATGCTCGAGCCACTGGCGACATGGGTGAGGGGGGAACCCCTGATCAGAGGATTGAAATGGTCACAGCAACATGAAGATAAAATCTCTCTATATGCTGACGACATACTTCTGTATGTCGCGGACCCGAAGAACTCAATCTATAGGATCCTCCATATATTTTCGATCTTTGGTAGGCACTCCGGATACACCATAAACTGGACAAAATCCACATTGTACATGCTCCATGGCCAGGTGCCACGTACACCGACGGAATGCAAGGTCACAGTGGCGACAGAAGGATTCAGATACCTTGGAATCTATATAACAGCTGACCCACTACTCTTCTATAACAACAACCTCCGGGGCCTGCTAACGCGGCTTCAAAACGACGTCCGACACTGGCGAGCCCTCCCTCTGACCATACTGGGCAGAGCGGCCCTGTTTAAAATGTTGGCATTGCCCCGCTTCCTGTACATGCTACAAAATACCCCTTTCAAAGTCCCAGACACATACTTTACCAATGTGGAGAGTGCGGGCCAGACCCTGCTGTGGGATGGGAAGAACCCTTGCATTGCAACACATAAATTGACAAGAGGGTGGTACGACGAGGGGATCTCCATGCCCGATCTTAAGCTTTATTACTGGGCGCTTCAACGAGCGGTAATCAACCAATGGGTCTACGGCCCACAGCTTGAACCGGCCTACATGATGGACAAATGGTTGATGAGCCCGGGCAGCCACCAAAGAGCACTCTACACAAACCCCAAACACCAACACCTCACGGGTCCCACGGCCCAGATCGTGGCGGGTTGCAGGCGGAATACAAGTTGGCAAATTCGGAGGCCTACAGGTACCTGCAAATAACTCATGCTATAAGGAGTTACATATTCTATGACCCCTACATCAACTAATTGTTTCCGTTTCACAAAGTTATATCTTTCAAGCATGACGCTGGGTTCCTCTGTAAATTGTTTTTTTTAACTTTTCAACTGCTTCCACTTATATATTCCAATTATCACCAGCTGGAGCTTGAGGGGTGGGAATAGGTGGTAAATTGTCAAATATTTTCTGCGCCGTAAGTCCCAAACTGTCAAATAAAATTGCAAATTTCATTTGTGAGCTATAACCCCCGCATCTATGGCAATTTGATGATTTTCAAAAAGGTGAACCCACTAAGCCCATTTGATGGTGGGTTTGCCTGGGTGAGCCAAGAAGGGAGGAGGCTATGTTATTTGTTGAGGGGTAGCCATAACAACTGAGGACTCAAACCGATAGCAACAAACTTGCCTCTTTTTTTTATAAATAAAAGACACAAAATACCTTATGTTGTTGAAAAAGTGTTAAAGCACAATGATTTTGTGATGTGCTCTGTATACGTTATCATATGTTAATAGAAATAACCTGTAACCTGGTCAATCCAATATGGCTGCTGCGTGTGACATCACACGCAACAGCATCCAGCCAGATGTGAGGAGTCAGCCGTGCGTTGCCAGGCGATGAAGGAAAGCCCAAGCGTAGCGTACTAGCGCCGGAGCATGATCACGCCAGCAACAAGGCACCCAAACAATACAAAAATGCTTTAAAAGTTCTCCATGGTGGTGTGAGCATGGGACCCCCGCTCCATTCACACGTCGAAGATTCAGCCTGGCGAAATATAAAATTCCAGAAGCCGGTATACTTTAAGCATAAAACCAGATAAGTGCTGAAAATTGACATGGGCATGACGATGAGGTGACGAGGGATCTCAGTGGGCGAGAACCAGTCATCGCCAAAATGTTGTAAGTAAATAACTCCGGAGACAGGAGGTAAGCTTTATTCCCAAAGGCACTCACCTGCGACAGGCAGCAGCCGGCCAGCTCGGATCCCAGGATGAACTGACTAGTTCACTGGAATCCTTGTCTGCCCCTCTGTTTGCCTGCACTTTAGTTTAGTGATTTAGAGCCTGTTCAGTCGGCTGGGTGACTATTGGGATTCGTGTATTCCCTCTAGACAGCCACACACAAATGAAGCTTAGGAACATCTAGATGGGCCATCCTGGGAGATGGGAGGGAGGAGCAGGGCACAGCCGTACACTTACACCTGAATAGGCTGTGTCCTGTCCACGCACAAAGGGCTGCATACCCCCCTGTAGAGAGTCTGGAGTCAGGGCAGGAAGGGAGGACGTCTGTGCACCTCAAAGTTTTCTTTGAAGTCTCCCCCACTTCAAAGGCACAACTGGGTATATGTACTGGACCTCTGACACCAGGACACTTCTGGACCTGTGAAGACTCTTCCAGGAAGAAGGACTGCTGTGCTGCTGAAAGGACTGCCACTCTGCTGGACTGCTGCTTTGCTTGACTCTTGCCTTGCTGAGTTGTCTCTGCTGTTTCCCTGCCTGGGTGAGAAGGACTAGACCTGCATCACTTGAACCCAGAGTGAGTCCAAGGGTTTGCTGGCTTCCTCCTGTTCTAAGTCTCAAGGACATCAAAGACTTCAACTCATCCTGCTAAAGCACCTGGACTTTGCTTGCTGCAACTCTTTCTCTGCCAAGTGGTGCCAATTTAGTCCTGGGCCCTTGGAAGTAGGTATAAAGTGCTGCTACAATCAGAACCCATGCATCCTCATCTGAACCAGCGCATCTTTGCATTTGCATGAGTTGGAACCAGCGCATCCGCATCGTTACGTGGACGGATCTGGCGCATCAGCTTTGGAAGCATCGTATCACCTTCAGACTTGACACATCTCCTACTGCAGGAGCAGCAGCCATGCATCACATTCTGAACCAGCACCTTGCACTCGAAACTGATGCATCGCTGCAGTTGCGTGGAGAAATCAACGCATTTCGTCCACTGCACGTCTCAACATCAACACATCACTTGGCTGCACTTCGCATCTTCGTCGATGACGACACATCCCGGATCAAGGTACTTTGGTTCAGTGTGCCCAAGTCGTTCCCTGTATATGGTCCACACTCCATCGCGGTTGGCCTGAACATTTGACTTTGCCCTGGTCCAGAGCGACCAGATATCCCATTTTAGCACTTATTGCCTCTAAGCGCTATTTTACATTTATTCTTTGAAAATTCATATCTCGACTTCTACTTGTTGGATTATTGTCGTTTTGGTCTTGTTATATTTCTAAAATTATTCTCTATTTTTCAAAACGGGTGTGAGTCTTTTTTGGTGTTTTCACTGTGTTATTGTTTGAAGTGTTACACAAATATTTTACACATTGACTCTTAAGTTAAGCCTGACTGCTCTGAGCCAGAGGGTGAGCACATAATAATTTAGGGTGTGTTGTGACATACCCTGACTAGGATTGTGGTTCCTTCTTGGACAGAGTGCATACCTCTGCCAACCAGAAACCCAATTTCTAATAATTTTTAATAGTGGATGTTGTTCTTCACTTAAAATTAAACCCACGTAATACTGGATTTGTTCTCAACCCCTATTTTAATAATCAGTTCTAGTCCAATCATGGCTGGGACTAGTCTGATGGACTGCAAATATCACATCATTGAATAGCCAAAATCTATGAGTTTAAAGCTAGATTAAAATCCGAACCAACATTCACTTATAGGCTCATTAGCAAGGATCTCTCAGTACTTGAAAAAAACTTTAAATTGGTGGCTCAGTTACTGGTCTTAATCAAACTCAACTACAGGAACGCTTTACTGACAGTTATTATCACATTACACTTGTAATTTCTGAAGGCAGTCCTATGAGGATGTGTTTGTGTGATTTAACTAAAATGTGCATTAATATTAGTTGCTCAACACTTGTGTATTGACATGCAGCTATTGCAATTGAAACAAAATCATTACTATGGGGCTGATTACGATGGCCGCGAGACCTCCACTGACAGCCCATCGGTGGCGGACTCACCGCCATTGTAGACAGGTTCACCGCCCCTATATTACAATGGCGGGTGGTGTGATGGCAGTCAGAAACTCCGACAGTTACCAACCGTCACGCATCCAGCGGGCTCCTTGAGACCACCGGTGCGGCGGAGTGCCTCGTATTCCCTATAATGGTGGTGATGCAGGCACCCCCGTAGGGATTACGATGTCCCTTTCTGCCCATCTGTTCATGGAGGTTAACCTGACATGAACAGGCAGGCGGAAAGGGACATTGGGAGCCCGTAGCAGGCCCCCCTTCCTTCCTGGCCCTAAGCTGTGGACACTTGGGGACACACATGGTGCCCCCCTACATATCCCTACACAATGTGGCAGGCACCGCATGGTGCCTGCCACGTAGTGAAGGGATATGTAAAGTGTCCCTATTTTGCATTCCGCCACAATACAAATTATAGGCATTGCGACCGCCGTGGTGGCGGTCGCATCATAATGCCTATGTTGGGACTGCCCACAGTCTATCAGGCGGTCCCAATTTCCGATAGAGTGGCAGGCGGACATAATTCCGCCCGCCATCGTAATCAGCCCTTAAGTTTTGAAGGGTGTTTTCCTGGCATAGGTTTAACTAGAACTCAGTTAGGTCTCACAGCCATCTTTTTCAAAATTGATGCTGAATCTTGATGTTCTTTCTGTGTTTATATTTTCTGGCTTGACACAACCTGCAGCAAGAGATCTATTGTTTATTTCTGTATGATATATTGTTCTTGAAGAACTAACTAGTGAAAGCCTTTTGATACATCTCAAGATTCTTTCTGCTAACACACTATTGCATTCATTCACAATGGTTCTCTGTTGATTATATAACCAGTTTAGTTTGAATATCTCTCGAAGACATTAGATCAGAAGGGACAATCAATATTCTTGTAGTAGTTTAGTGCTAAGATGGTAGGGTTATGTGACATTTTTTAAATAAGGATTATGATTTGTTGTAATAATGCTCACATCATGCTGACTTCACAGTGTCTTTAATTTTCTATGGAAGAAAACTGTATATAAACTCTTGAATTTGGTGGTGAGCCTGATTCTTTTCGTCTCTACTTGGGATGCTGTCAAATATCTTACTGAATTTGATGCACATTTGAGACTTAGGGCCTGATTTAGATCTTGGCGTAACTCCCATCGTCCCTTCGTGGTGGAGTTTACAAGTACTCCGTCAAGCTGACGGATTCCGGCCCGCTGTATTTAGATGTGGGCTGGCTGATTGCTGTCCGCGTTGACAGAGTGTTTTTCGTCGCATAAACATCTCACCGCTGTTGACGCGGCGGACTCCTGCTGACTAACATTATTCAGTCGCCATCATGGTGGTGGTATTGCGCCTAGCATATTTAGATTTCACAGGTGTGCTGGCATTGTCTCAGCGGCGGATTGCCGACGGAGTGATTCTATTATGGGATGTGTTCACCATTGTACTATTCCTGTGGCTTTTGGATGGATGCTAGCATCACTCACCTGATGTGTTTTGGCTAATTGTTTTTACCTGCATGGCACACTATAAAACACACTCCAATACAAACCACGATCCTTTGCCATTATACTGCAGCAGAACATTGTTCATGAGCACTTTTTCAGTGCTTTCTGTTTCTTGTTCATTTTCTCTTTTTTTATTATCTTGTGTGTTATTAAATTCATTAAAGTTTATTATCTATTTATGGCAGGGAGGAGAAATTCACGTTTTACTGAGGGAGAATTGTCAGTCATGGTGGATGAAATTATTAGAGTAGAGCCACAATTGTTTGGAGCCCTAGTACAAAATACAACTATAGCGCAGAAAAGGCAAATGTGGCCCGTAATAGTAGACAGAGTGAATGTTGTAGCAAACAACATGTGGACACAGGAGGAAATAAGGAAGATGTGGAATGACCTATGGGGGAGAGTGCGTTCCCTGGCCTCTAAGCGTCACTTGGAGGCCCAGAGGACTGGTGGTGGTTCACCCAGCCCCCCCCTTATAACTTTATTCCTGGGAGAAGGTCTTATACTTTTGAAAGTGTCACTAAGCCAAAATGTCATTTTTGCTTTTAATTTAGCTGTTGCTCATGTTATTTGCACAGTTTTTAAACATATGAACCCATATATAAATATTTCTCTCTCAATTTGTTTAGGAAATCTGTAGCATTATTGTTGTTTCTCTCGTTTTACTAATTGTTAATATATGTTGTCACTGTGTGTGTTTTTCTTCATGTTTTAATTTAAATTTTTTGTTTGTTTGAATGTAGCTTGTTCTACTTAAGATAACAGGTTTCAATCTCCATTTAAATTCACATGATGTTGTGGTGCTTGTAAGTGTTTTTTCACCCAATAACATATTTCATATTTGTATTTCATATTGTAAAAATCTCTTCATTTTCACTGCATACATTTTATTAGGTATGTTGAACTTACAATTTTGCAAGTATTGTTAATGTTCAATTGAAATGATTACAACTACCATGATGCCTCTTGCTTTGTTTTGTGAAAATAATATTGCAATGATATTTTGGCCATTCTCTCTTTTCTTTCATATTTTTACATATGTTAAAGTGTTATGTATTTATCAATCTCTATTTTATGCTGTGTTTTAAAATGTCATTTTTTGTTTAATTTTGTTTGTTGTCACTTTCTTGTAATTTTATTGAATTGATGTTGTTTGTTTCACAAATAAAAGTATGTTGACTCAAAGCTTTTAATGTATGTTATTGCTGAATATAAGTTGTTTTGATAATAAATGTACTTTGCAATGTTTATATGATGACTAATGCTATTTATCCTTCTAAGTTGTTCAATTTACAGATTTTTACCCTGCTAGGCCTTGGAATGGTTTATTTTGCATTTCTCCTCCTTACTGTGTTGTGTTGAATGTTTGCAAAATTTTATGTATACTTCCTAATGTTTTCTTCATTTCAGGACATCATTTTACCTGCTTTTTAGAAGTAGTTTTGTCTGTAATTTAAACAGTTTTAAAAAATTTCTCATAATACCACTGAAAGATATATTAATCATATTAAATCACTTTTTCCTTATAGGTTGCTTAATTTTTTCCTACAAACTCATTTGATGTATCATCCAGATTATAACTTTAATTTTTATTTTTATTTATAATAGGCCCAACATCCAGAGTACGTGGACAACCATCTGCCACTGCTACTGATGATACCTCCACTCCAGAGCAGGAACAAGCCTTCAGTGAGGAATCCACTCCTACAAGTCCGATGACGAGGAGCAGGCTGGTCCATCTGGTCTGCCTGGGCAGATAGCTACAGTGAGTCTCCCTCGGCCCACACCTACACCTCCCACCCCAGCTGTTACCACTCCTCAGCCTCTGGATACCTCCCCCAGGCCTGGCTGCTGTTGATCCACCAACACCACCACCTCCAGTTCAGACAGGAACCAGTGGGATGGGGCTCACTGGGTCCAGGGCACATGGTAGTGAGGGTAGGGGTCGTATGAGGGAATCTGTGGGCCATCAAAGTGAGGCCACTGGGTATATTGTCACAATGGCCACCATCAATCAAGTCTTGGGATCCCTTAATCAGTCCCAAGACATGATGGGACAGATTTGATTTGTGTGATTTTTAAATTTGTAAAGCGGAACAAATGCCCATGGGCATCTTGGCGCTACCATGTCATTAACAAAAGAGGAAAACTGCCAAAGAGATTTTAGATGGGCAGAGTAAACAGACATGATTTGAGACATTTTCTGAAAGCCAAGAAGTTAGGCAGATTTCCCAAATGCCAAGGCATTTGGTTCCAGAGGCGCGATGTGGCATGAGAGAAGCTTCTACCTCCCCAAGAGGCTTTATAGATAACTGGAATAGTTACTTTCTAGGCTATTGCTGATCTAAGCTGTTTATTGGGAATTTACCAAGAGTCATTTTTATTAAGGAAGTTGGGACCGCTGAGGTGTAGCGTTTTGTGGGCTATACAAAGTGCTTTGAAAGCAACTCTCTTTTTTATGGGAAGCCAATGGGGCTCTTCTCTGGCCTTGGAGACTGATACAAACTTTATAATCTTTTTGAGGACCTGGACTGCTGCATTTTGCAATCTCTGCAGTATACTCAAGATGTCTTGCTGAGCCCCTTCATAAAGGGCGTTGCAGTAGTCCAGCTTGGATAGTGCAAGAGATGTAACTACCATTTTTTGTTGGTCGTAAGGTAGAAAAGAAAGAATTTTATGAAGGGTTTTTAGGATGAAGAAATAATAAGACGTGAGATGGTTAGTCTGAACCCTGAAAGAGAGATTGTTATCAAAGATAATTCCAAGGTGTCTTGCTTTCTGAACTGGGATTGTGGCCTCCAGGAGTCATTCCAGAAAGATGTAGCCTGGCCAAAAGGAGAACCTCACTCTTTTCAGAATAAAGTTTCAAATAGTGAGAGCTCATCCAATTAACTATGGCTTTCATGCGGGGGGCGTGTCCAAGCCGCGGACCAAGATGGCTGCGCGGCATTGAAGCTCCGCCAGCCTTTACAGCTCCTTAGCTATATCCCCCACGAAAATGGGGCGGACCGCCATGAGCTCGCCGCCGCTAAACCCGTGAGCGGCTCCTGCGCCCAGGGAACTCATCCGCCTGAAAAACGGAGCCGCCACATCCAAGTTCTCTGACGCTGGACGGGATGGGCGCGAGCTACGTAATGGCGGCGGCAACTGACTGCATCTCCCAGCGCTCGTAAGCGGAGTGCGAGCCCTGAATCTGCATTCGGCCATGACGGGGAGGCAGAGAGACCGGTGAGTGCGCCGGGCGTGGGGCTTGCTTACCCACTGTCCTCCCTGCGCTTGATCTACGCCAGGATCGCGCAGGGGCCCGTTTGACCGTCCGCGCGCCGAGAGGTGAGCCCTTCCATAGTTCTCTGGGCTCCACGGGGACAGGGCCCGTGGGTGTCCTTAGGTGACAGCCTTCCGGTCACTGGCGGGCTCACGGCGAATGATCGGCTGGGGCTGCACCATAGCCCACGCCCGGTTGCCTCCCCTCTCCCACAGCTGCTACTGCTGCCGGTCCACCACGCAGCCGCCTCACTCAGGCCTACAGGGCGGTTGGGATCCACACGCCAGGACTTCTCTCTATCGCGGCCTCCTCCCGCATACCCAGTGAACTGCACAATTCGCAACCCTCTGCAAGTGGGCCCCGATGTACCACGGGCGCCGACTGCCCACCTCCTGCAGCCGTATTGCTCACACCAGTTTGGTCTCCGCAGCAGCCACTTTCTCCATTGGCGCCAGTCTCGCTTCTTCTACCGGGCCATCACCTGCGCAGTGGCCCTCTGTCCTCTCACTGCTCCCCACATCTGAAGGATTTTCCTTTGCATCCTGCCTGTGCTGCCCGCCCTCCGGGTGTGACATTGAGCTTGACCCCCTCCTGTCTTAGCACTGCTCCACTGGGTGCGCACTCTGGTCCCTGTTCTGGATTGCGGTCACGCTTTTGGCCACTCTATCGTCACTTACCTCTTGTGCTGGAGTGCGGCATGGGCCGCAAAGACCCGAAATAGAGGACCCTCCCATTCGAGAAACTTGCTGAGACGGCCCCTGAGAGTGGTTCAGGTATGGGGGAGGGCGGACAGGAAGTGGAGCGTCCAGACGATTCCATGGGTCAGGTTGGCTCGCTGCTGGGAGAGATGAGAGCGGGATTCAAGGCCCTTGATGGTAGGTTCGATGCCCTAGATAAAAATCTTGCTGACCTAGGTGCCAAAATCCAGGTGCATGATAGACGCCTTGACGTCGCAGAGGCCCGCATATCTGACATCAAGGACAGCACGGCGCAATCCCTTAAGAGGCTTGAACGCGTAGAGCGCATTCTCAAAGAGGTGGCGATCAAAAACGAAGACCTAGAGGCACGTAGTCGGCGGAACAACATACGCATTTTGGGTGTGCCGGAGTCTACCGCCACTGGCCGCATGGACGTCTTTGTTGAGACACTGCTGGCAGACATGTTCGGGAGAGACTCCTTCACCGCTGGCTTCGTGGTGGAGCGGGCCCACCGCACGCTGGGCCCCCGGCCCAACCCGGGCTGCCCTCCAAGGCCCATCATTGCACGTGTAATAAACTTTAGAGACCGGGACACTGCGCTGCACCTCGCTCGTGAATGAGGCGATACTGTATGGCAGGGCTCTAAGTTGTCACTCTACACGGACTTCACCATCATGGTCCAGGAGTACAATGGAGTTAAGGCCACACTCCGGAACCTTGGCCTAAAATACGGCATGCTATATCCCGCAAGACTGCATGTGGAGATTAACGGCAGGGCCCGCATCTTTGACAGCCCCACAGAGGTACAGGAGTTCTGCCGCATGCACAAGCAAAACACTCCGACAGTTGCGGATGGTGTAGGGCCCTCCCCGCCACACAGCGGCTCGGATGCCAGTATGGAACTTTTCTCTGGGACTGGCTCTGGCTGATTTCACCCTGCTGCTTTCTTTACTAACGGTCCGTGAGAACTTTGGAATATCACTCTTCATCATTCCACGCTCCATATAGCTGGTTGGCTGACGTGGCGTTGCCACCCCCGTTGTTGTACACCATGGTTATACTTTTGAGTTTACGGATATACCTTTTTTGGGTTTGTTGCATTTTCTTGTTAAGCCAATTGGTACATTTGACAATTTTGGTTGTGCCTTACTTGTTGGGTAGTGAGGCTGGGTGGTGGGAGGGGGGGACAATCACTATTATTTGGTCACGTTTGGTTGCTCATGTGTTTGGTCACAGTCAAGGTCCACATTTCATTGCTGCGATATGCGGTTATTGTTCTTGTTCAGACCCTTAAATGGCCCAGCTAGGTAGTATTGGAGGACCCTCGGAATTGTCCTTGATGTCATGGAACGTCCGTGGCCTTAATGACAACCGGAAGAAGCGGCAGGTATTACATTATTTGTTGCGACATAAAGTCGACATTGCCTTCCTACAGGAGACACACTTGCCCACATCGGATTTCGCCCGCTTTGCTTCCAGTTGGGGTGCGCACAGATATTTTGCCAATTTTAGCAACTACGCCAGGGGCACAGACATTTTTATACACAAGCGGGTCCCTTTCAGCCTCCGCACGATTGTTAACGACGGCGAGGGCAGATATACCATTGTGGTAGGGACATTGATGGGACACGGGGTGGCATTGGTGTGCGTATACGGCCCGAACACTGACTCTCCTGACTTCTTTCACTCATTGCTCACTCAGCTCATACAACTGGGCCCCTTGGTTTTTTTAGTAGGAGGGGACTTCAATATTGTCCCTGATCTGACTCTAGATAGCACCTCCACCTCCTCTGATTCCAAACCCCGCGCGCGCCGTGCTCTCCTATCCCTCTGTGAGCAACTATCTCTACTAGACATATGGCGCACACGCAATCCCTCCCTCACAGAATTCACGCATTACGCAGGTTTCCACAACACCTGGACCAGAATTGATTATTGGTTGCTTTCCCCATGCCTCTCCAGTTGGTATCACTTAATCAGGAGTCTCCCGAGGACGTACTCCGACCATTCCCCTGTGTTGCTGCTTCTCAGGGTCCCCCGTCCGGAGGGATTTGAGAGGCAATGGCGCTTTCCAGGCCGTGCCCTTGAGGATGACCTGTTTCAAAATGAAATACGGGAGGCAATTGAAGACTACTTTGCTATAAACACCGGCTCTGGAGACACAGTGGCGGTTCTTTGGGAGGGATTTAAGGCATACATAAGGGGTGTATGTATTGCTAAACATGGCGGGGTGCTCTGCGACCTGCGCACCACACTATCCCGCTTAGAACGCGAGCTAGTTGATTTGGACACCACCCAGATACAAACACGCAACCCAGACACTGAAAGGAAGCGCGTGGCCCTTCTCACAGACTATAGGGACACTGCGGACCGGGAGATCCTTTTTATGGGTAAATACCACAATGCAAAACGATATGGGGAAGGCGAGAGACCGGGACGGGTACTAGCACAAATGCTCCGACCCCCATACAGTAAAGCCTACGTCACTGAATTGCGGTCATCCTCAGGCCAGTTGCTTTCTGACACTTCGGAAATTCGCGACGAATTTCTGTCCTATTTCAAAACTTTATATACCTCCAAAATAGGGAGGGAACATGCCACCCAAGAATCCTACCTGTCTGAGATTGCATTAGTATATCTCGAGAAGAACATGCAGGATTTCCTGGCTGAACCCATCTCCGAAAATGATGTCCTTGGGGCTATTGACACTCTCCGGTCGTCCTCCGCCCCTGGGCTGGATGGGTTCACGGGCGACTTCTACAAGGCCTACAAAGATTTATTGGCGCCGCAACTTACCAAGGTATACGCGGAGGCCCTTGAGAAACAATTACTACCTCCCACCCTTCGCGAGGCGGTCATAATCCTTCCCAAACCTGGCAAAGACCCGCAGTCTCGTGGTTCATACAGGCCCCTGTCGTTATTAAATTTAGACTATAAAATCCTTGCTAAAATTATCGCTGGGTGTCTGTCTCAATTAATGGAATTCATCATCTCGCCTGCTCAATCTGGCTTTGTTCCCCACCGTTCCACATTGCTAAACCTCAGAACACTTTTTTCCGTCCTACACAGAATAAATGCGGAAGTGTCAGCGGCCGCAATTCTACTTAACACAGAAAAGGCTTTCGACTCTCTAGAGTGGCCCTTCTTCATGTCGGTCATGCGCCGTATGGGAATGCCTATGGGCTTCATGGCTACCACGGCGTTACTTTATCGCCTTCCAACGGCACGCCTCCGGTTAAATGGCACACTCTCCCGGCCCGTCTCACTATCCCGCGGCACACACCAAGGCTGCCCGTTGTCGCCTTTACTGTTTATCCTTGCTATGGACCCCTTAATCAGACACTTCCAAGAAAAACACTTACAGAGAGGCCTGCAATTCAACACAGGCCCCCTCCTTGTCTCACTTTATGCGGACAACACTATCCTCTATGTTAGGGAGCCGCAGGTCAACCTAGAACCCCTCATACGAGAGATACTCCACTTTGGTCAACATTCTGGCCTCGGCATCAACTGGCGTAAGTCCGTGATTTTCCCCTTAACACCCAGCACAACACCCTGGGAGTGTGAATTCACACTGGAATGGTGCGCCGATTCCATTAAATATTTGGGCATCCACATCCACTTAGACACAGAGCAGATCGTTTGCCTCAATTATGGACAAGCAATCAACACCCTTGAGACGCAAATTGACAGATGGCTGAGGTTACCGCTGTCTATTGCAGGCAGGGTAGCCATCATCAAAATGGTTGTCCTTCCTAACAGTTTTTTCACGACGCTCCGATCACACTTGATACGCCTGGTATGGGGTGACAAACGGGCCCGAGTTCGTTGGCAAGTGCTCACTCTTCCTTACGACAGAGGCGGATACAGGGTGCCGGATCTCCATTTGTAATATTTAGTAGCTCAGTGCAGCTATGCTCATGCTTGGTATCACCCAGACGCCAGGATCCCCTTCCTTCGCCCAGAATCCGACCTGGTCCTCCCCGAACAATTGTCCACGGTCCTACCCAAAGGCCTCCCCAGAGACCCAAATGATATTCAGACAGTCTCCACGACTAGTTGGGCCTGGGAGAAGCTTCGGCGGGTCACCAACACGATCAATCTGTACTCAACAGCCCTACCACTTCCCAACACCCGCTGGCTGCCAATTACGGGTGAGCGGGTAGTGCCTTAACCAAATTTACTATTACAAAAACTGGGGACCTGTTCCCGGACGGCCATGCCTTTATAGCGAGTGACGACACCCGCTTCCCTAACGCTACATTTATGGACAGGTTTGTACTGAGTCGGATTCAATCCACTATGCGCGCCACACTGCCCGGTTTTCCCCTCGAACCAGAATCGTTCGCCCCCTTAACTTTGGTTATTGAAAATGAGCTGGGGGTCCACCTTATCTCCAAATTGTACAAAGCATGCACAAGGCTCATCCCCGTCAGTGATGACAAGATCCGTAGGGACTGGGAGGGGGATTTGGGTCGCCCGATAACAGATGACCAATGGGCTGCCTGCTGCGCATTCACGAAAGATGTTTCCCTCAACAGCCGACACAAATTATTACACTTTAAGTTTCTACGCAGAATATACATCACACCGGCTAGAGTCCACAAACTAGACCCGTCCAGACCCCATTTCTACCGCAAGTGCGCAGCCCCTCAGGCTGACTTCGCTCATCTAGCATGGACATGCCCTCACTTGCAACCATACTGGGAGGCGGTACACAAGACATTGGGCGACATGATTAACTTATCACTCGACCCTATACCCGAAATTGCGCTCCTGGGATACGTGGCGAACTTTCCCATAAAGGTTCGGAAGTTTGTGGCCCTTAGTTTTTTGTTGGCCAAGCGTGAGGTCGCTATACACTGGGGCCGCAAGACAGTTCCTACAGTTCAGAGTTGGTTGGGTAGCTTGGCTTCTTGCAACACGAAAAGCGAGGTGTATTCCACCACAGTACCCTCTTCATCACGTCCCAGAGACATATGGGGTCCTTTCAGAGCATACCTCGCATCTCGTCAGCGTGACTCCACCTCGCAGCTCGAGCAAGGCATAGTCCCCACCGGGGTGGGGTAGCTTGGATCTAGTCCACAATCTAGCCACCGCACTGTGTGATTCCCGGCCCTCTCTGAGAGTATTTTCTACCATGTTTATAGCTGTTGTGTACTGTGTTCTCGGCTATGTCAATTCCATATTATGAAAAGGTGTTGCACTCCACTGATTGTATGAACTGCAATGTAATAACCACTGCATTGACGCTGTGCTGGACCTTTCCGTTGTCTAGATCCGATACATGCATCTATACGACTGTACTCGCCTCTTTATTAACTATTGATGATGACTGTGTGCACTACTGCATATGATGTTACCTTTGTGACAAAATGATAAATAAAGTAAAAAAACAAACTATGGCTTTCATGCAATTGTTGAAAAGCAAGACTACCTCCTGTATGTTTTTAGTTTTAGAAACCACAGTTTGGGTATCGTCCAAGTGGACAGTGGAAAAGCCAGAGGATCTTATTAGTTCAAGGATGGGGGCAACATAAATGTTGAATAGCGTGGGGCTCAATGATGAGCCTTGCGGGACTCCATAGGAAAGGCTGAAAACTTTTGAGCTGCAGTTTCCCATATTAACGGTTTGTTCCCTATCATCCAGAAAGGAGCAAAGAAGCATGTGGGCCATGCTTTGGACCCCTATCTCTGTCAGCCGGCGTTTCAAGATGTCATGGCTCACTGTGTCAAAGGATGCGGATAGGTCCAGAAGGACCACCACAGCCTTGTCACCCCTATCTACAATGTCCCTGACATTCTCAGAGACCACTAAGAGTACAGATTCTGTGATAAAAGATTTCCTAAAGCCAAACTGGGCTTTGTCAAGGATCTCGTTCTGGTCAAGAAAGTTCTTGAGGGAGCAATTTAGATGTCTTTCTAAGACTTTGGCTACCATGGGGAGTCGTGATATATGTCACTAGCTCTTTTCCTCAAGAGGGTTGAGAGAAGGCTTTTTAAGGAGAGATAGAATGGACACTTTCTTCCATTCAGTGGGGAAAAGGCCAGACTTCAAGATGGAGTTCACTAGCAGAGTCAAGGGAGATGAGACGTGTTCCGCTATAACTTGCAGTACTTTGGCAGGGCAGGGATCCGTAAGAACTCCAGATTTGGTAAGGTTAATTAGCTCAATCATGCAATTTGTTGAGATAGCAGGGAATTCACGCATATCTGGGTGGCCGGTGTAAGATGGAATGGCCGCTAGAGGTAGAGGCTCACTCTCTCTATTGAGAATAAAATCTTTGTACACTGCTTCAGCTTTGTTTTTTAAAACTTTAGCTAGGTTGTCACACAGCAAAATTAAAAATCAAATCAATCATTCTGTGGTCCTACAACATCTAGGATTACGACATCTGCGCACCTCCATCTGTAAATTCACCAGTCCGCCTCAGGAGGGGACGTTCATCCAGACCACCAGGAGAGGATGGCAAGACCTCCACCAGCAAAAGACGCAGAACCTAATTTTCTCCATTGTGTGACTACCATTCACTTTGTGGACTATTTTCTGGACACATTTACCTTTTAGATGCCAGTTGTATCTTGTACATTGGATTTCCAACAATTTGGGCTCTTCAGTATTAGTTTCCTGTACCATGATTGACTTAATATGCTTTTTGCTTGGTTTTTGGTTTATATCCTGTTTTAGTGTATTTGGTTTTGTTGAATACAAACATAATATAAAAAAAACAAAGACAGGTGTTGTATTTCTTTTCTCAATTTGTTCAATTTTATTAGTTCCATCATACATTTTAAAAAGTTAAATTAAAAAAGATAGTTTATCCATAAATAAATTCCATGTAGCTAATGTTTTTCACTTTTTTTAAAGATTTTAAAAAGGACAAAAACTACAAATCAAAAACTAGTAGATGATTTAATTGGAATAAATAAATGTTTGTCATATTTTCCTAATACGTCATAACCCATGCATATTCGAAAAACATCATGCAATATTTTCATTTACAGTTCCAGACCTTGCCACCAGGGAAGGAGATAATTAAAAAAAAATCTGATTAAATAGGCAAACTCTTATTGATGTATATCATCAGCTGGAGCCAGATCTTCTGACTCACAATAGGAAACCCACATCAATTGGCCCATTAGTGAAAATAATGGCAGTACTACCTTTGTGGCCACAGAGTCAATCGAAAAATACACTTTTGCTGTATTGGTTGAATATCACACCCAACTTTAAGTAGTGTGCTACAAAAAGTTCTTCCTTCAATGATGAGACACATAAACAGCTACATACAGTTGAGACAAAATGTGGATTTTGCCTATGTGAAGGGAGATTTGTTTGCTCCTGCTGATGAAATAAATCAAGAATAGTTTGCCTATTTAATCTGAATTTCTTGATTATATCCTGTTCTATGGTGGCAAGGTCTGGAAATGGTCTCATAACTTGAGTCTGTCATTTCCTCACTCTCCCTGGGTTCATATGTCTGCATTTTAAAGAAAAAACATTGTTAATTTTTGCAAACATATTTTTTAAATGAAGCACTTATTTAATTTAGTTTTCAAAATAATATTTTTTAACATACTTTTACACAATATTAATTATATTTTAATATTTTTTTAAATGACATTTTTGACGTGTATTTTTTAAAGAAAAATTGAGCAAATAATACATTTTAAATGTATTATTTATACATTCTTATTTATTTTTTTATCAAAAAGTCCATCAATGGAAGTATAAAACGAACCACAAAGCTATTGCATTTAACCACTGTAACACACTACATAATACTTTTTTGTAAAAACAAATAAATGACATTAGCATTTTGTACATGTAAACAAGCTAGCCACCATTTTGAGTGGTGGTGACACACTTAACATTCACAAACACACTATTTCCCAATCTAAAATGGCAGACGCCTGACCTCGTCAATCAGGATATTTCCAATTAAACGGAAGTCGGCGGAGGTTGACTGGGTAGTGGGTGTGAGACTCCACAACAGACACAGCCATAGGCTAACATGTGTGGAAGCAATGTACGAAAGCCAATGGATGTGTCTGTCTCCGTTGATGATCTCTCACATCTTGTAGATGTATGCAGCTTTTTAAAAAAGCTCCCTTGCCTCCTAACAGTTCAACCAAAATCATTTCCTCAACTTTTGCTGCTGTTTCCAACCTCTGGGAGCCCCAATGCCAGGAAAAGCAGGAGACAGGGCCCCAAACCTTTTGCCAAAGGAGCTGGAGATACTGGCTACTGAGGTCAAGTCCCTTTACACCCAGCTGTATAGCTCACCAGAGGAACAGGTACATGTTTAAAATAAAAATGTAATTCTGACTATTTTCTTTTTTAAACACAGGCTAGAATGTCCTTTTTAGTTCCTGAGTGAAGTGTAGTGATTGAAGTGACGTTTCTGTTTTTTTAAATTTACATAAAAACATTATGGTGTGTATTTTTAAGCACATTATAAGTAGACAACACATCATTATTATGTGTTTGACACCCTATTTTATTTTTGTTGTGTGTGTATATATATATATATATTTCATAATTTCATGTGAACTCTACAAAATGAACATTGTTAATTTTGGAAATATATCATATTTTTTATACAAATTTGCATATATATTTGGACCTAGTTTCCATAGGAAAATCATTTTTTGACTTGCCTATAACTTTGGCTTTGTTTGACCAATCTGTATGAGATTTTTAAAAAAATAGTGTCAAGCTAGGTTCTGTGTGTCATGGAAAGTTTGGGGGTGATATGTGCAGGGTGAACAAGAAATAGGGGTGCGAAATAAGGGTGCATTTGTAATGTTAATTTCCATAGGAACCTTTAGCATCACTTACAGCTCGAACCACTGAACGGACTTATACCAAATTTGGCAGGGAGTTAGCTGTTGGTTTAAGGAAGTGCCTTTTGGTTATTTGGTGTAAATCCGTTCAGTAGTTTCTGAGAAAATTAAGTTGAAAATTATAATGATATCTCTGGTTGCAGATATTTCGTGCCGATTTCATGATTAATTGCGACTACGCGCGCCAACAGGAATGCTGTGATTGGCTGGACGCAACCTGAACAGAAAGTTGCGGCTGCCATTTTATCTATCGGGAATGGTTCCTGGAGCTAAAAGTTTCTGGGAAAGCAAACATAAGGGGTCAAGGTCGAGGTACTCTGACTCCATGTTTCTGAAATGTAAGTGTTAGTGACACAAGTTATGTGTCCAAAAGAACTTTTATAATCGTGCGCAATATTCGTGACAACACCGCGATCGCCAGAGTGGCCCCCTCATGTAACGTAGCAGGGACGTCGCAACTATTGCGGCGACACCACGAATATTGGTGTAAATGGAAAAAAATATATATCAGTGAATCATTAATACACACGGTTATAGAGATATTGAGATTCTGATAAAGGTTTTTATAGAGTTATTTAGATAGTGATTTATCTAGTGGGATAATTAGAATTAATTATGTAGTTATAATTTTTCAATGTCGTGGTGTCTATTGAATTCCTGCTTTTGCTTTCTGCTTTCGCGATGTATCCGCGGGGATCGCGATTACCGACTTAATCGCGATCTCCAGCCTCACTGTGAAAACAGAAAGTAGGTTTTAGAGATGGTTGTTTTAGAAACACACTAGAAAAACATGAGTTTGATGTGTACAGTAAAAAACCCTTAGTGTGTAAAATACTGTAATATGTGTGCATATATGTGTTTTTCACTTTATGGAAAAGGCTCGTTCGTCAGGGTTAACGTCATCGCGACACCCCGAAAACCCGCGAAAATGGAAAATAGGTCTTAAAGATGGATTTTAAAGAAACTTAGTACCAAGACATAAGTTTAAACATGTTTTTAAAGAAGCATGTATATAGTAATGTATGTAACGCAATGTTTGGAATGGATTTTTTTATTAATATTTTTGGATGGGCTGGTGGCGGTTGAATGTCTGCTTTTGTTTTGCGATTTCGCAAAGTATTCGCGGCGATCGTGACGTCGTCGCCAAGATTCCCAAAAATGAAGAAAAAAAGGATCTTGACAAAGAAAAGTAACAATATTTTGGGTACTAGGGTGGCTCTGACAAGAGCCTTCATGTTGATTGTGTGTATATGACAGCTACACATAAGACCGGATGCCGAGTTTCAGGTTACTATGAAACACCCTGTTGCCTTCGTCTGTAAAGTGCTCTCCATCATTTCTATAAATTCCATGCATGTGAAAACGCAGATTGTTATAGATACAGCCCATGCGATGGTCTCCGAGGAATGCAGAAACAGTTTTATTAACATGTTTCCTGCTTTGTCAATCTGTGGACAGAATTGATTTGACCACTTCCATTTCTGTCTTTGGCATATATTAGAGTACACCAAAACAATGTGAGGGAAAAGCGACATCAGTGCTGCAAAGGTATCTTTCATAAGGATTTCCAGCCCTACCCCAGTCAATGTGCCTAAGTCATTGCCACCACAGTGCACAATCATGAGGCGAGGAGCTTTGCAATCAACAACGGTTTTAACCAAAGCCAGCATCTGATGAAACTTTAATCCTCTCTGGCCAAACCAAGTAATCTCCACATTTGGCAAACCCAAGTCCCTGTCAATACTTCTCTTTTTTGCAGCCTCTTTAGCCCAATAGACATAGCTGTGGCCAAAAATCCACACTCTAAGCATTTTCAAGTGAAGGAGCAGTTAGGAGAAGGCTGGAGCTGAATAAGGTAGTTTTCCAAATGAAAAGCAGTTAAAATGGAGGTGTTTTCTTAAAAAAAAAGATATATTTCATTGGATGCTGTCAGTATTCAAGTGAATAAAATTAGGTAGTACGTTGGATGGATTAGTAAGAAGTCCTATTATTGGGTGTTGTTTAAAAAAAGAAATGTAATACAGACATGGATATGCTTCTGAATCTGTGCAGTAAACCACACCTGTTGCACCTCATTTGGAAGTAGCATGGTCCTTCTAGACTGTGCTTTGAACTACTGATTCCAGTAGGTTGCTACACACCGTTAGCTAAGAGTGTATTGGGGGAAAGGGTGTTAAAGAGGTAGAACATTTTTAGAAAAGTACAGGAGTAAACTGTTCTGCAGTATTTAAATTAAATAAAACTAAAGATAAATATAGGTTTGGAGTTCCGTTTTTTTCGTGATTACTCCGCGATGATCGCGAATGCTTTGCGAACATACATAGACAAGAATCTCTTTTGAAAGAGAGGGAAAGGGTTAACAGATGCTAACCTGTCACAAGTGGAGACAGAGTACTCTAGAATGAAAGACATGATTTCATTTGCTGCCTTTTGCATGATTACAGATTGGAAAGTTGAAGAGGTTGCCATTTTATGGTTGCTTTGAATGAGAGTGGTGTACCATTCTTGTGCTTAGTTTTTACAAATCCTGTGTCAAAACTGTTTAAAAAGAGCTAAAACAACAATATAATCTACAAACTCAATTCACAGGTATGTACATGACTTTTTAGTTAATTAAAAAGATTACATTAGAAATGAAGATGTATATGGGAGTCTGATAAAAAAGAATGTTACAGTGGTATGAAAAAAATATATGGGATGAACTGTATCTATCTGTATGTGTTTAAGATGTTAGTACGAAATATTTTGGGAAGTAAGAGAAAAATTAATTAGTACCCCTTTATTCCATTGTGTAGTTTATAGAAAAATAACAATATAGTATTGTTCAAAGTTGCAATGAGGAATGTATTTAAAACTAAGAATGTTTTAAATGTCTAAGCATGATGTGCAGAATAGATACATCTATGTTATTTACATTCTGGGTGTTGTAGTACTTTTAGTCACATTATTAAACAGGAATAGTGTAGTCACAAGTAAAAGATAAAATGCTCTGCACGTTTATATGTATTATAAAGTAGTAATATTTGTTAGGTATGTATTATGAAGTGTTTGTCAATGTGGTTTTTTACTTATATAACCGGTTTGCATATGCTTAGATGGTAAGATATTTTTTTGTGGTTGCAGATAGTTATGTGTACGGTGGGACTCTTGAGTTTATTTAAAGATGCAGAAACTATATATTTTTGGAAAGATGGTTTGAAGGTGCATATCTTATGGAATCACATGTATGTTTACATGGTGATATATGTTCATTAAGGCTAATGAAAATGTCATGTATATGGTGAGGGTGGTGTATTTCTTTAAACATGCTCTGTTTAAAATTGAGGAGAGCTTATGGTGCAGAATGTCTGTTGAGAATTCTTGTGCTACCTTCATTTGGAGAAATGCTGAATATATGTTTCAAACACACAAGAAAAAAATTGAGAAATGATGTAGGTATGCCATTAAGAAAAGGTTTTGTGGTTTGAAAAAGTGAGATTTGTTCTTTTCAGTTTTAGAAACTTACTGATGCATGTGCATGCTGAGTAACAGAGCAATGTATGCTCGTAGAGAGGCATGTATCCAATTATATATGAAGTGTGATATTTAGACTTTTCTGACACATAGCTCATTAGAAAAGGATAGATACACTAAAACAGATAGTTTAATACTGACAGAAGGAGTTAAACAATGAGTTATATAGTCACAACAGTTATGTATCTAGCAGCAATGGAGATACTTTACAGTCACCCAGGCACTACTCAGGCACTCATCCAGTCACTCAGCCACTAAGGCAGTTATCAAATCACTCACACACTATCTACGCACTTATTCCATCACCCAGGCACTACACATGTACTCTTCCAATCACGCAGGCACTAATTATGTACACATTAAACTACGCAGGCAACACCCATGCATTCATCCAATCACCCAGGCACTAACCATTCACATATACAGTCACCAAAGCTGTACCTATACAGTTATTCAAACACCCAGGCACAATCCATGCACTCATCCAAACACTCAGGCACTAGTCATGCATTCATCCAATTACGCAGGAAGTACCATTGCAGTGAACCTATCACCCATCCAGTATCTATGCTCTCATGCAATTACTGAGGCAATACTCTTGCACTAATATAATCACCACAGCAGCACACTTGCTTTCATCCAATCACTCAAGCTTTAACAATGGACTTATACAATTACTCAGACATTAGTCATGCACTCATATAATCAGCCAGGCACTACTGATGCACTCATTCAATTATCCAGCCAATACCCATGTAGTTATGTAATCACCCAGGCACTACCTGTGAAATTAACCAAAAACACATGGGCAGCAGTCATGTACTCATTCAATCACTGAAACACTACTCATGCAATCTGCCAGGTGCTATGTATGCACTTAAACAATCACGTACCCACTATCCATGCACTCAATAAATCATGTATATACTATGCATGTAGTACTGTTATCACCCAGGGACTAGAGTAGCACTCATTTAATCATCCAACCACTATCTATGCATGTATTGAATCATTGAGGCATTAGTTATGCACTTATCTAAATCATTCAGGCACTAGTCATGCACTCATCCAAACACCCAGATAGTAGCAATATAGTCATGCAAACACACAGGCAGTAAATATGCAGATATGGAACGTCCGATGTAGTTCCCACATACTTAGGGAATCATCCAGGCACTACCTATGCACTAATACAATCATCACTACCTATGCACTCATACAATCATCCAGGGAATATTGCTGTACTCAACCAGAAACACATGTATTTACAAGTTTTAGTGAGGAATATGTTTTTTTTTAGAACCATCTGGTGAATTATATATGTAACCTGTCACACACTGTTTGCATGTACTCGGAATAATTAGTGAGCTGTATGCTGTGATACAGATTAATGTGCAGATTTTTATATGCAGTGTTTCCCAAAGTTTTAAATTTGATGCATCTAAGTAGAAAAGTAAACACTAAGGGGCCCATTAGGATGGCGGGCGGAGGCACGACCGCGGTGCTGGCGGAAAATGCCATTTTCCGCACGCCAACAGCGGTCCTCACGCCCACCATATTACAATGGGCAAACATAGCCCATTTCCCGTCCGCCGCGGTGCGACGTGAACCGTCATTAAAATGCGCCCACCACCGCGGCAGCGGGAGCCAATAGAGACCCACCGTCGTGCGGAATGATGTCCCGACCACCGTACAAATCAGGATGCCCCAAACAGCCAGTCACACCGCAGCGGAGAAACCACCCAACCAGAGACGGCGGAAGCACGACAGCAGAGCACGAAACTAGACTCCCGGTCCCCTCCACCCGGTCCCGACCGCAATGGATCCAGCTCTACACGCCTTTCCGGTGCTGTACCTGCTCCACCACCAGCAAATAATGGCCCGTCGCAGACAACGCCGCAGGTACGTAATCACACAACTCCGCCCACAACACACAACTACTGGGCTGACATACGGTCCCTGTCCACATCAGACACTCTGGTGGAGACAGGAACACATCCCCAAGTATACCCACACATGTCCTACCTGTCACTAAATCACCCCTCCGCATCCAGGTCACCCACCAACCGCGAAATCAATGCAATGTCCCGGTCACGTCACCGCAGCAGTGAAGACGCAGGAAAACATGCGCACAATGTAGTAGGCGGGGCCAGCGCCAGGCATGGGCAGTCCACAAAGATCATAGGGCCACACCTCCACCCTCCACACACTAGCCCCCCCACATTAGGGGAAATGCTGTGTGCTCCTCCTGTGCACCCCCTGCACAATAACCAGCCAGGTGAACCCAGACTCTGCACCACACACACCAAACAACCAGGGAGACAGTCTCAGCAGGTGGGGCTGAAGAGGAACACACAGCACAGAAGCACAGGGCCAGGGCAACCCTCCTTCCCACACTCCACTCATGTCAAGCAAACTGAGTCCAATCACAAAATGAACACTCACACTGAATATGAACAATACCCTAACTGTACACAATGCCTGTCAAGCCACCCAGACACACCCCACACTGACACACAGCCACATACACAAACCAGATGGCAGCAGCAATGGAGGACAAGAAATGGTCAAGACAAAAGTGAGGTGGACAGGCATGGGAACACAAGGAGCTAGCCACAAAGCATCTGTACATCACATGCAAGAGAAGGAACAGATCACAACACCCTTAGGCCAACCAATAACACATGGCTGGCACAGTGAGTGAAATCAAACCACAGTGATCTCTGTGCAACAACTCAGGGAGACAGCAATGCAAGCCATGCATAGGCACAGGGATGATAGGAAGTGTCTGAAGTCAAATAGTTATCAGCCACACATCTGTACCTACTTACTTGACATGTGTATGTCATCAGCACAACACACAGGGCCCAGTGACACACTCCATGACTGTCAACCAGAACTTGGACCCTTCACACATACCCCTCCTCCACCCACCTCACACCTGCACCACTCAACACTAGTGTCAAACACACAGAATGGTGCAAATAATGTCCTGTGAATACACTGACAAAGAATCACACTCCCTGGGGTGCATCCACAAACATCACACACACTCAGGGATGCCTGAAGCAATGCTGGCACAAATACAATAGCCAAACACAAACTTCACAAACAACAGACACATAAGTACAACAAGCCCAGACATGTGCAGACAAACAGTGGAAATGCAATTGGATCACAGACAGAACAGGAGAACACAACACCATCACTCAGGACCAATGCACAGACACCATACCCCAACACAGACAAGAAGTGCATCATCTCAAAACAATCATGGACACAAACTGGGAGCAATGGTCCAATAAGAAAACACAGACAGACATACCACACCACCCATCAAGTCAACATGGTGTAATAGTGTACCACATGCATGCACATGCACAATACTGACAAGTGACAGGTCAAATATGAGAGGAGAAACCACCAAGGTGCACTCAAAACAAGCTCAGGAACAAGAATACTCCGAAGTGCATGTGACAGACACACAAGTAATGCACACTACCCTTGCAACACACATCTGAATGTATCACAATGCACAAACAACTCACACACAATGACATGCAAAGAGAACATCACACACAGAGCATCAGTCAGCTGAAAGAGACAACACAGGCCAAACACTGCACACATCCACAGCAAACACACAACAGATGCACATGCCAATCCTTCACATTGCAAACACAGCTGTACATCAGGGGCTGCACACCAGGCAATTACAAGGCAACATAGACTCACAGCACTGCATGCACAACAAGCAGTGTGTGCACACCAACCAAACCAGTAGCGCACATATCTGAGTGCCACAACATGAACCCCCACAACACAAATCACCACAGCACACAGACAACATCACACTCAGGAAGGGTAGCAGTACCACAGCAAACACACATACAGCTTACCCATCACCCACAGATGCACAAATCTGGGACACCCAGGTGCAAACAACATGACCAGAGGACTGTGCTGCACAAACAGTTGCAATGCACATGACCAACCATGACTGCAAAGCAGTACAAGAAAATCACACATAACCAATTGGGAAACTGTCCTGAGTGGCACATTGGTCCTGTGCACAGATCAGCACCACAAAGCATAGTGTAACAAATGAAGTGGTGGGGAGGGACACACACTGGCAACCCAAGGGGATAACTGACATGAGAGTGAAGTGGTGTGTACGTCAGTAGTGGATATGGCAGGAGTGCACCATACACAAATAGATGGAGTGCTCACTCACAATGGGTAGTTAACATAAGCACAGATAGGGGATGGTACAACTCCACATCCCACATGCCATACTGCAACAAAAATTGCTCAAGTGACAACAATGCATGAGAAAACACACCCACAATGTCAGTGTGGCTGAGCAGGTCTGCACAGTGAGCACAAACAGTATCAAGACACATGGCTGATCAACACAACACTGACTTGCCAGTCACACACTCTGCATACTCACAATTGGCAACAACAACAAGTAGATATCCACCAGAAGTGCAAGGACACACCAACACACTGCACAGTGCACAACCTACAACTCCCACATGTGCACACAATCGCAAGCACAGGGCTGACCAATCCAACCAACAGGCACTCAAATCCAGGTTGACACATGTGTGCTGCAGTTGCCATCGCAGGGGCACACACACATCAACACTACTGACAAAGTCACCCCTTCACACTGCACACTTCATGACCACCCAAGTGCACACATTGTAATTTACACATGTGACTAGGATGACTGGTCATCACAAGATGACCATACACCAACACTGCTGTTCACACATCAAGAAAGATCACACAGACATGATGGACCCTGGCCAGCCTGCCTGCAATCCTGTGGATAGAATCCCACTCTGTGCTGGCAGTGCATCCAAACATGACGTGTACAATTTAGCTAACATCACCATAGATTGATTATGATAACAGTAGTTCATCACAAACAACCATCATTGCACCCCCAAGCCTCAGAGTCAAGAAGAACTGAAGTGCCTGTCATCTCTGCAAAACCCTGAAAAAGTGAAATCAGCCGTTGGCAATGTTAAAGTGGCATACAGAGCATGTTTCACATTAAAGCATAGCCACACACTAAACCCTTTATTTAGCAAGGACACTGACAAAGCAGACAACTGGAGTAACTGTGTTTATTCACATATTACACAGATAGGCATCAAAAGTAGACAAGAGCAAGACCAGTGGCCAGTACAAAGTGCAGAGTAGGTACATGAGAACCTGCACAGGGAATGGGCAAACACAGTAATGAACAGCAAGGCCAGTGGCCAGTCCAAAGTGCAGAGTAGGTAAATGAGAACCTGCACAGGGAATGGGCAAGCACAGTGATGAACAGCAAGGCCAGTGGCCAGTCCAAAGTGCAGAGTAGGTACATGAGAACCTGCACAGGGAATGGGCAAACACAGTAATGAACAGCAAGGCCAGTGGCCAGTCCAAAGTGAAAAGTAGGCACATGTGTGCATGAGAACCTGCACAGGGAATGGGTGAGACTGTACACTGCCATGGTCAGCAACACAGTTAGGGGGATAACAATGGGCAGTTCAGGCACCGCTGTGGGAGAGACAGGTGTGTGAGGGGGACTTTGGTTCAGACTTGGCTGTCAGTCTGACTGGAAGGTGGCTGAGTGTCGGGGCCAGTTAGAGGACTGGACCTTGGAGAGAGAGGACCAGCTGGGGTAGAGGCATCAGTGGCTTTGGGAGCCGGAGGGCTTGCTGGACCGGGTGGTGTGGTGTGGTGGCACGTGGAGGTGGAGTCATGCTGCCGTGAGACACAGTGTGGAAGGGAGAATGTGGAGGGGTGCCTTTCCACTTCTTGGGTAGTCGATAGGGAATTATTGTCTTGGGCGGCGTGGGGCGGGCACAACAGGCACACTCTCCACCAAAGCTGCATCAGGTGCAGCCGGTGGGCCTCCCTCTGGGGACCTGTTGGATCCGGAGGTACGCTTGGCCTGGCCTTGCCTTTTCCCCTCCACCACCTGTTTACCAGGTGAACCCCCTACACTGACCTCCTTCCTCTGCTTCACAGGGGTCTGGATGGGAGTAGAGGTTGTGGGTGAATCTGCTTTAGCTGGCTTTTTCTGTAGACCCTTGGCAGGCACCAGCTTCACAGCAGGAACGGGAACTGACTGCTTTTCTTTGCAAGACGCTTTTGGGACAAGAGAGTCCTTGGCTGGGGATGCCTCTGAGGCACGTGAGCCTGAGGCCTGCTTCTTGGCTTTATGCCCCTGAGTGTCACCTGAAGGGCTTTTGCCTTTGCGCTCTGGGGTGGCCTTTGATTTTTGGGGGGATGGTGTCTGCACTCTGGCCTGCTTGGGCTGCTGCTGTTGTGTGCTGCGTGTGCTGTATCTTGAGCCTGAGGTCTGTGGTGTGTGGCCACTATTGTCAGATGTAACCACTTCCAGTGGGGTGGCCAAAGGGATTGGATCTGGACTCTGAACCTGTGACATCTGAATGGCTGCCGTCACTGTGGAGGACAAAGACTGGACAGTCCGGTGTAGCCCACCCACGTCTGAATGAATGACCTCCATGAAGGCAACTACCTGTGCCAACTTTTTGTCATGGTCTAGGAAGGCATTGAGGAGAGTTGTCTGACCCACACACAGCTGGCGCAAAAGGTCCACAGCCTCAACTCTGAGGGCAGCAGGGGAGACAGGGGCAGGGGCAGCGGTGCCTGGGGTGAAGGACACTCTTCCCTTCTTACTGGTGCGAGCACGTGCAGCACTAGTGGAAGTAGTTGGGAGGGTGGGCACTGGACGATGTGTGGTGGAAGAGGAGGCAGAGTCCCCGCTCCCTGTGCCCGCCAACATAGATGTGTCGCCGCTGGCGTCAGATGACGTTGAGGTTGGTGTCTCTGGCTGTGATTCCTCAAGCAGACTCCTGTCCCCCTCCGAGGCGCTGGTCACATCAGTGTCAGTGTGCTCGTGTGTAGCAGTCGTGCTTGATGCCTCACCACTGGTGTCCATCCCCTGTCCATCTGTGCCCACGGTAGATGCTGCAAGAGACAGAGACGTAGGGTCAGTTCAGTGGCATTAACACAAACATCATATGCAAGCAAAGCACTAAACAAGATGATGATATCCCCATGTTGCACACCACCCTATGCAGTAACATTGTGCAACCTCAATTCCAAACTCGAATTTTGCGTGTTGTCATGCAAACTTGGCATAAGTGACCCATGTGATGACCACACAGCCAAATAGACTGCCCGTGGCTCCGTGTAACCAGACATACAGATCCCTCTGAGCATACCTAGGGCCCTGAGGGGGGAAAAGATGTACCTCCCAACATGTTGCCACAGTCACATCTGGAGGCAGCAGAAGGGGACAACACAGATACAGACTCCTAAATATCAGTCCACAATGGCCATGAGCTCATGCCATCCACCATGTCATACTTTGGGGCACAACTACAGTTGCACATTGGTGTCAGATGTGTAGTCCTCACAATTCTGACGTCAGGCAATGCACACATTGATGTAAGCACACTCAGATGAGGCACACTGCCGTTCCCTTTCATGGGATGTCCCTGACTTCCCCTATGCAGACGATGCCAGAAGGCCACAACTCAGAATGCAATGTCAAGGGCCATTACTTCAATGACATGAGAAAGTACAGGTAGGGAAAATGCATGACAGCTGCACCCAGCACAGAGGCCCCTTACAAGCCATTGCATCACACTAGCAATATCACAGAGCTCAGCACTGGCTCAGGCTTGGAACACATGCAGTCACTCACAACCAAAGTCACCCTTCCCAGAATACTCACCCCCAGCTTGCTGCTGATGCTCCTTCAAACGTGCATCCAGCTCAGGCTGTGTCACAGCTAAGATGCGGGCCATTAGTGGTGTCATGCTCCTGCGCGCCAACCTTCCAGTCCGAGGGAGCAGCCCCAGCGTCATCTCTGCCACGTTTTTGCTCAGCCGGCAGATGTCATCCCACCTCTTGTGACAGTGTGTGCGCCGCGGGTTGGAGACACCCAGAGCCCGTACCTTGCGTGCAATGGCCCTCCACACGGCCTTACGCTGGTGGACTTTGAGCTGCAGGCATGGGAGACAAGAGGGGGAAATTTCAGTGACACTGGGTTATGTACCACTACCTCTCAGTACAGGAGCATGATACTAACTCAGCACTACTTCACAGATATGTCTAGCAGAGACAATACAGCATCTCACATAGTACATAAGCATGGGAGAATCATACAAAAACTGCATGCAGGTATGAGGGTGGACACAATACCTGCCTATCTCATACACATGCAGGATGCCAGCACAGAAAGCTATGTGTAGGGGGCCCACATCTGCTATCCAGTTTGTGGGTGAGCAAGACATACATTACATTGGAAAATATGTTTCGGGGCAGACTCACTGTGTCCAACACTGCTCAGCCCTCAATGTCCTTGCCCTGTGAATGGCTCACTGTGTCATGGAGGTCACATTTATGGACATGATCTTACAATCTCACACCCTTCTCACAAGGTCTGTCGTGTGCAATCTACAGGGCTGAGATAGCTCTTTGATGGATAGTCTAGCAGACAACCCATATGTTTCACTCTGTACATTCCGTGATGTGTCATTGTCAGATTGGGCAGTGACTGTACAGGACAAGTGGGCTCACACTGAAATCCAACGTGGGGCTTCAGAAATGTCATATGCAGGGACAATATGAGAGCATATCAGTGCCTACACATGCGAGTCAGTACACATGCTGATGAAAATGGAAGGGGCTCTGTACAAAAGTACAACAATCTGCTGTGTCATAGGTGAATTACCACCAAGAGTGTCAGCCTCTGGCATTTAAGTCCTGTGCATAGTGCTGACCTATACATGGTTGCAATTTTGAGTCAGACACACTTCCATCAGTACCCTCTGGACGTATACACTTGGTAATGTCACAGATGAGCCTGTGAAGAACATCATGGACCCACACATCCATTCACACAGGCAATTTCTGTCCTGACTCCCGCTTGACCAACTTGCTGTGTCACTGTATGGCAGAAAAAACAATGCATGTCCCTCCCATTCTGATGTGCAGCCAGGGAAACGTGAAAAATAGGCTACACACCCCTTTCCCCTGGAGTCAGCATGCTAGGCAGTGTATGACACAACCCCACACTCTCAGGCACATACTGCAGCAGATCAACTTCATGTGTGCACTCCCTGCACTCTCACTTCCACTCTGAAACACTTACCATGACATCTGGAGCACCATATAGCCTCCCATACTGTGTGAGCACCTCGTCCACCATGACCTCCAGCTCCTCGGTGGTGAAGGGACGGGCCCAGATCTTCTCAGTCCTCGCCATCACTGGGTCCAGGAGACAGGAGCAGCAGCAGTTGGTGAGGGGTGTCGGGCAGAAGTGTCTGGAGACAGTAGCAGCAGCAGTTGGTGGTGAGGGGTGTCAGGCAGCAGTGTCTGGAGACAGGAGCAGCAGCAGTTGGTGGTGAGGGGTGACAGGCAGCAGTTTCTGGAGACAGGAGCAGCAGCAGTTGGTGGTGAGGGGTGTCAGGCAGCAGTGTCGGGAAGCAGTGGAAATGTGAGGCTCTCTCCCACACATATATAGCCCCCTGGGGTAGTTTCAGTGGTTCTAAGCTGCTGCAATTGGTGTTCCAAGTCCACTTTTTTCAAATGCATTCAATGACCGGCTCCGCAGTGGCGGAGCACGCCTACCGCGATTTTCAAAACTTGCATTAGGCTACCGCGATTGCGGTTCCTATTGGCTGTAAGGGCTTGGACATTGGCGGTGACACACCGCAGGGGCCAGGCGGTCGCTACCGTGGTCGTGCATCTTTCAATTGCATCCAATGACCGGCCCCGCGGTGGCGGAGCACGCCTACCCCGATTTTTAAAATTGCATTAGGCTACCGCAATTGCGGTTCCCATTGGCTGTAAGGGCTTGGGCATTGGCGGTGGCACACCGCAGGGGCCAGGCGCTCGCTACCGCGGTTGTGCATCTTTCAATTGCATCCAATGACTGGCCCTGCGGTGGCGGAGCACGCCTACCGCCATTTTCAAAATTGCATTAGGCTACCGCGATTGCGGTTCCCATTGGCTGTAAGGGCTTTTGCATTGGCGGCGACACACCACAGGGGCCAGGCGGTCGCCACCGCGATATGGCTGCTATACATTGGAGCCAGTGACCGTGATTGGGGTGGCGGAGCATGCCAACCGCCATTTGTCCATAAACATATATGTATCACTACCCCAAGTGTGGCTTTGGCATTGGCAGTGACACACCGCAGGGGCCAGGCGGTCGCTATCGCGATATGGCTGCTATACATTGGAGCCAGTGACCATGACTGGGGTGGCGGAGCATGCCAACCGCCATTTGTCCATAAACATATATGTATCACTACAGCAAGTGTGGCTTTGGCATTGGCAGTGACACATCGCAGGGGCCAGGCGGTCGCTACCGCGATATGGCTGCTATACATTGAAGCCAGTGACTGTGATTGGGGTGGCGGAGCATGCCAACCGCCATTTGTCCATAAACATATATGTATCACTACCACGAGTGTGGCTTTGGCATTGGCAGTGACACATCGCAGGGGCCAGGCGGTCGCTACCGCGATATGGCTGCTATACATTGGAGCCAGTGACCGTGATATGTGTGACGGAGCATGCCAACCGCCATTGTACTATATGTATATCACTACCGCGAGTCTGGCTTTGACATTGACGGTGACACACCGCAGGGACCAGGCGGTCGATACCGCGATATGTCTGCTATACATTGGAGCCAGTGACCGTGATTTGTGTGGCGGAGCATGCCAAGTGCCATTGTACTATATGTATATCACTACTGCGAGTCTGGCTTTTGGCATTGGCGGTGACACACCGCAGGGACCAGGCGGTCGCTACCGTGATATGACTGCTATACATTGGAGCCAGTGACCGTGATTTGTGTGGCGGAGCACTTTGACAGCACCTATGGGCACATCATGCTGTGTGAATGGCCAATGGCCAGTTCTCAACAATGCACAGTAGACACATGAATCATGGCACAAGATTGTGCACACAATGCCAATGTAACATTTACCCCACTGCTGACTACACATGCCATGTTGGTGTATATGATTGAAAACATTGGCATGTACTCACTCACATGTCACTTGTGATATTGCTGGGCATGTACACAGATCAGTGTTGTGATGGACTCTCCAATGGGTACACATGTCAATGTGTGATAGGGCTGAGCAACTCACAGTGATGAATGTCTGACTACACAATGTGCATATTTCACTGTCTACTTTGCTTGGCTTATGCACATACTTGTTGTTTACGCACAGACTGTGCTCATTGTGTTGTTGATGTGTGCCCTGTTCGACTTAAGCAAGTAGGTTTGGCAGGTACAGCAGTTAGGTAGGAGACAGTAGTGTTGCTGTTTCACACATATGCTGTATGAACTACTCTCAGGGCTGCTCATGCAAGATGTGGCCATATCCCTTTGGGCATTCACATAGTCAGATATTGTTTTGGAGGTACTCGCTGTGTGAAAAGTGGACAAGTGTACGACTAGTGTAGCTGAAGGTGTCCCTACATGTAAGTTGGGCTGTAATCTGAACTGTGATTACAGTCATTGTTGGCGTTGTGTCAGTCAAAACGTAAGATGTTGGACACATCTCATGGTGGATTGCATTGACATGTGTCCCCTTTCATCTCACCTAGGAGGAGACCAAATGTGCATCGTCCCTTCACAGTGCTGGCAGACATGGAGGATGAGGAGGTCATACGGAAATTCCGTCTGGATCGACCCACCCTACAAGACCTATGTGCTATGTTGGAGCCCCACCTGCGGCCTCGCAGAACATATCCGACTGCTTTCACACCAACGTCTAAGGTGATGGCGGCCCTGCATTTTTTTGCTACTGGATCATTCCAGTACACGGTGTCCAGCGCAGGTGGGATGTCGCAACCTATGTTCAGCATGGTGCTACATGATGTCCTGTCCGCTATGATGACCTACAAGGACAGATATATCCATTTCCCCAGGAGGCATGAGTTGGCGGCTGTGAAGGGTGATTTTTATGCCCTTGGGCACATCCCCAATGTTGTTGGTGCCATTGACTGCACACATGTTGGCCTGGTTCCACCACAGGCACGTGAGCACATCTACAGGTACAGGAAACATTTCCATTCCATCAATGTGCAAGTGGTGTGCCAGGGCGATATGATCATCTCACACGTCTGTGCCAAATTTCCTGGCTCGGCCCATGACTCGTACATCATGCATAACAGCATTGTGCCACAGCTGATGGATAATCTGCTTCCGGAGCGTGCATGGATCTTGGGTGAGTACGCAGAGTCAAGTAGCATGCTGTGTGTGTGACATGCTGTCCTCTGCCACAGTTATATTACAAAGTTGGTCTGTGTATCTCCCACCTAGGTGATTCTGCATATCCCAACCGTCCTTGGTTGCTGAGCCCACTGCGGAATCCCAGGACCCCAAGTTAAGTCCGCTACAATGATGCCCATGGGAGGACACGTCGTGTGGTGGAGCGTTCTTTTGGTCTCCTGAAGTCACGGTTTCGCTGCCTGGACAAGACCGGAGGTGCACTGATGTACTCGCCCAAAAAAGGTGTGTCAGATTGTAGTAGCATGCTGCATGCTCCACAACCTGGCCTTGCGCAAGGAGATACCCCTGCTCCTGGACGCTGATGAGCAGCCGAGGCCCCCGCCTGCAAACCAACCCATGTCCAGTGACGAGAATAGTGGAGAGGAGGAAGGTGTCGACCTGCATCAACAGCTCATCAACCGCTACTTCACTTGAAGGTGAGGGACAATGTACAACGGGGCCATTGTCTGCTGATGTTGTTGGTGAAAAGGTCTATGTGAGCTTTGTGACTGCAGCCTGTTGTTGACTCAGTGCTGGCTGCCAATGTTTCTGGGACAAGGTAGTTTGGCACAGATTCAGGATGTCTATGTCGGTACTGTTGCTCATTGTAATGTGTGCAGATTGGAGTACCTTGATGACAAGTGTTGTGTGATGGCTGTGATGCCACCGCCTGACTAGTGAATATTGTTATGTTGTGTTTTCCTAGGTCCCATCAGCCTCTCCTTGCCTACAACCAATCCGTGCTCCTGGTACATTGTAATCATGGTGAACATTGCACATCCTGTGATTAAAACACGGAGCAGACACAACGACATAGGTGTGTAAGGAGTGTTTATTTACAATGGGTACATGTGACAGGGGAGTGAATATTTACAAAAAGGTGAATAGTGAAGCAATGAGTTGTCAGTGATGTAAGGTGAGACAATCGAGTAGTCACCACATTGATGTGGTGACCCAGTCCAACAGACGGATGCCATTAACATGACAGTGTGGGGAAGGACAGTCAACAAAGTCAATGGCAAGGTGAAGAGGGGTGCCATCATGGCTGGCTCCTTGACTGGCGTTTGGCAGGTGCTTTGCCACGGGATCCTCCCTTGGATTTCTTTGGACGGCCCCTTGGTCGTTTGGCAGGGGTGGCCTCTGCTGCAGGGCCAGTGGCGTCTGAGGAGTCCCCCCTCTCCGTGGCCGCAGGGGAGGATCTGGAACTGTCATCCTGCGGGCCACCGGAGGGAGGTGGAGGTGTTGTTTGTGCCGCAGGCCTGTCCCTCAGAACTGCCACTAGCTGGCCCAAGAGGTCCACGATTTGGCCCATGCGGGTGTCTATGGACCTCAGCAGCAGGCGGAGCTCTCTGGAATCTTCCAGAGCCTGGCCCGTTTGTCCCTGGGCCCGTTCATAGGCCCCAAGGACTCTGGTGATGTTGTCCAGGGCTTCGGTCCCAGTGCCGGTTGGCTTAGACTCCCACTTGCCCTCCCACCTGCTCTGCTGTCACGGACCTGTTGCCTCGCCACTGCACGCACCCGCCTACTCTTCCTGCCCTCCTCAGTTGGTGGGATGGGGTGGGGTGGTCATCCTCTGGGGCAGGGAGAGTGTTGCAGGCAGCACTGGTGGTGGTGGTGGAGGCCGCACAGGTCGTTCCAGCAGGGGTCAGCGTAGTTGTTGTTGTTGCTGATGTGGTGGCGGGGGGGCAGTGGGGTCCTGGGACCTGTTGCGCCCTGGCATGCCAGATGGGCCAGCTTAAAGCTCCGCATCCTCGAAATCCAGGGAGTCATCATCAGGGAGTCCATGTTCCGGGGTGGAGACTGGCTCTGCAGGTTGGTGTTGTCATCCTCTGCAGTCAGTTCTTGGTCACCTGTGGGACAGAGGGGAAATGGTCATTGACGTGCACCCCTCAAGCTTGGTGTTCGATGTATCTTATTTACAGGTTATGCAGTACACAGTTTACTAGTTCTCACATTGTATGTCTGCACAGTAATGTGCATCATGACATGATGTGGAGGTACATACATTAATTTTCCATGGTGTGACATGTCAATGGATACCATGACCCACGTGCAGATTTTGTGATTACGAGGACATGTTGTCATCTGACAACTGGCGGCAATACGACTTGATGTGAAGCATCTTTGCTGATTACTCTGCCTGGCAGGCGTTATATCTGCGCATGAACTAGCCATTGTCATCTCATGCATACCTTTGTCATGTCCTGTGCTTTGATTTATTTGTTCTACAGACCATGCTTGCTTTGTTTTCATATGGTCCTTCAAGCTCATCCCCCATGGAACTTACAGATAGCATTCAGTGCTGTGCATGTTTGTGCCCTGATTTACTTCAACATGGGATTTGGGGCCATATGTATCAAGCCTTTTTCCCGTTTGCAAACGGGCAGATTCTCAGAATCGGCCCATTTGCGAATTGGAAAAAGCCTTTTGGGATGTATCATCGCAAAATAGAGAATTGCAAAATTTGCGATTCTCTATTTTGCGAATGCAATTAAGGAATTGCAAATTGCGATTCCTTAAATGCAATTCTGGAAGCATCAGAAATTTGCTATTTGGCCTTAAGGAATTGCAAATTACCACCAACTTCAAGTTGGTGGTAATTTGCGATTTTCTTTAAAAAAGCACTTTTTTGATTTTTTAAAAGTGGCATATGTCGCACATTCATGCCCTTAGGGCATGTATGTGCGCAAAATGTGCACACATGCATATTTCAGGGGTGCAACAGGGTATCCTTTTGGCACCCTTGCAACCGTGAAATTGCATTCTCAATTTGCGATTCTCTAATTGGTAATCGCAAATTGAGAATGTCTTCCCATTCATTCCTATGGGCCTCCTAGCCCATGAGAATGAATGGGAAGGTATTCCTTATTTGCGAATCTCAATTTGCGATTCGCAAATAAGGAATATGTAGGATTTGCAAAATTTTTAGCAAATCCTACATACATTGCATTTGCGATTCTCTAATTGCGATTCGCTAAAAATCGCAATTTGAGAATCGCAAAACTCTTTTTTTATACATATGGCCCTTGGTGAGTCACACTTTTGTTTCTGTGACAGTTACATACTCTTAGCTGTCTGCACACTGTAATTTGATATTGTATCTGTGTCAGTTTTGGTGGGATGTGAGGGCTGGTGTTGTCATATGGCTCCATGCTTTTGAGAGAAATGGTGGGGTGCATGCACTGTCTACTTACCTGTTCTGTTGTCACATTGGGGTGGACTTTCTGACACATCTCTCTGAGTGTGTGTTTAAGTGCTCCATCCTGTTCAGGGGTGGGGCAGGGGGCCTGTTGGGAGTTGTGGTGCAGGCCTCCCACCCCCAAACTGCCCTCCCTGGGAAGATGGCTACCTACCTGTTAGATGAAGTTGAACAATGCAATGGCTGCCACATGCTTCTGGGTGGGGGGAGTGCTCCATCCTGCTCAGGGGTGGGACAGGGGTACCTGGAGGGTGTTGTAGTGCAGGCCTCCCACCCCCAAACAGCCCTCCCTGGGAAGATGGCTACCTACCTGTTAGATGAAGTTGAACAATGCAATGGCTGACACATGCTTTGGGGGGGAGTGCTCCATCTTGCTGAGCTGTGGAACAAGGGGCCTGGTGGGAGTTGTGGTGCAAGCCTCCCACCCCCAAACAGCCCTCCCTGGGAAGATGGCTACCTACCTGTTAGATGAAGGTGAACAATGCAATGGCTGCCACATGCTTCTGGGTGTGGGGGGAGTGCTACATCCTGTTCAGGGGTGGGGCAGGGGTGCCTGGTGGGAGTTGTAGTGCAGGCCTCCCACCCCCAAACAGCTTTCCCTGGGTAGATGGCTACCTACCTGTTAGATGAAGGTGAACAATGCAATGGCTGACACATGCTTCTGGGTGGGGGGGAGTGCTACATCCTGCTCAGGGGTGGGACAGGGGTGCCTGGTGGGAGTTGTAGTGCAGGCCTCCCACCCCCAAACATCCCTCCCTGGGAAGATGGCTACCTACCTGTTAGATGAAGGTGAACAATGCAATGGCTGCCACATGCTTCTGGGTGGGGGGGAGTGCTCCATCCTGCTCAGGGGTGGGACAGGGGTGCCTGGTGGGTGTTGTAGTGCAGGCCTCCCACCCCCAAACAGCCCTCCCTGGGAAGATGGCTCCCTACCTGTTAGATGAAGGTGAACAATGCAATGGCTGACACATGCTTCTGGGTGGGGGGGAGTGCTCCATCTTGCTGAGCTGTGGTACAAGGGGGCCTGGTGAGAGTTGTGGGGCAGGCCTCCCACCCCCAAACTGCCCTCCCTGGGAAGATGGCTACCTACCTGTTAGATGAAGTTGAACAATGCAATGGCTGACACATGCTTCTGGGTGGGGGGGAGTGCTCCATCTTGCTGAGCTGTGGTACAAGGGGGCCTGGTGGGAGTTGTGGGGCAGGCCTCCCACCTCCAAACTGCCCTCCCTGGGAAGATGGCTACCTACCTGTTAGATGAAGGTGAACAATGCAATGGCTGACACATGCTTCTGGGGGTGAGTGCTCCATCTTGCTGAGCTGTGGAACAAGGGGGCCTGGTGGGAGTAGTGCTGGCTGCCTGTACACATGCAACCCTGGGAATGTTGCAGGCTACCTTTGTGGTGATTTAGATGGAGTGGATGTTACATCTGTGAGACCTGTGTTGGGTATTGTGGTGCAGATGAATGGACTTGGGCCTAGGAGGTGTAGCTTTGTGGTTGTGCAAGACAGTACATAGCAGTGTAATGGTATACATTTGTTTGTCCTTACTAGCCTGCACTCCCCCGGCTATTCCTGTGAGACTCTCTGGATGCAGTATGGCAAGCACCTTCTCCTCCCATGCAGTGAATGTTCTTGGTGGAATGGGAGGGCCACCACCAGTCATCTGAGCCAGCTGACAGTTCTTGTTCTTCTTCTCTTTCACCACCCTCTTCAGGTCATGCCACCGCTTAATGATTTCCTGCTTGGAGCGCGGGGTGGTCCCTACAGCATTGACCTTGTTGACTATACTTTCCCACATTTGTGCTCTTGTGGATAATGGTGTCTGTTGGACCAGGATACCAAACAATTGTGGTTCTACTCTGATTATCTCATCTACCATGACTGACAACTCACTCTCTGTGAATTTGGGCATTTTCTTTTGTGCCATGGTGTGTGCTGTGCAAATGTTTTGAGGTGCAGTTCTGAGGGGGGGTGGGGGTGGTGTGGGGGGGTGTATGTGTGTTGTGCTGGTGAGATGTGTGGTGTTTTGCCTATCCAATGTGCTGCAGGGTTTGGTTCCTTCAGGGCTGGAGTGGTGCAAAGGATTCTGGTCAGGGAAGGGGCTGGTTTTATGCTCAGCTATGTGGGTGTGTCAAAATGGGGTATTGCTGTCAGGTGTGTTGTCCTTGGATTTGTATTTTTGAAGTTGCCATGGGGGTGTGTCATTGGGGTGTGTTAGGTGTTTTTGGGGGCAGAGCTAGTTTGATGTGTGCACTTGGTGGCCTTGTTGTGTGTTTTTTTTGTCAACCGCCATATTTGTCACGGAGCGTCCGCAGCAGTGGCTATGCAACAGCCCTTCCGCCGGCTCTTCCATTCATCACTGTTTGCGATCGTGGCGGTAGGAAACAGCGGAACGTCCCGCTGTCACATCGAGGCAATCCTAATTTTACGTGCGGTCACTCCGCTGGCCTAGCGGCGGTTTAGTGTGTTTCCGCCACGAATCCGACCGCCGCGGATGGATTTTCACCAGCTCCGCCCGCTACCGGCGTTCTTTCGTGGCGTCATTCCGCCACAGTCGGGATTTTTGGGCGGTTGATCCTAATCGGACCGCCGGTTTTACCGCGGTACCAGCGGACGGTTGATTTCCGCTACCATGGCGGTCGGGATGGTTTTCCGACCGCCATCCTAATAGGCCCCTAAATTTACCAGTGACACAGCGGTAGAGAGGCACAGAAATAGCTCTTATGTTGTGGTTTCGGATTAACAATATTGAGACACTGTATGTACATTTACACTTTGGTTGATGTTTATTTTAAAATTTACTACAAAAGGGATGGATGAAGTGGTCTTTCACCATGTTTAAGTGAGAACTGAGATATGGTACAGCTGTGTTGTAGGAGAGGGTGCTATAATATTAAAAGGAAACTAATGAATTAAGTTTTGTGTTTTGGTTTGGGTTTGGTACATTGAAGTAAGTGCTTGTAGTTATGTAGCTAGGTTCATCTGTAGATTTAAAACAGCAACATAACATAAAAACTGTGTTTGTAATATGTGTAAGCGAGTTGTAAAGTAGTTGGTACATTGGCTAGAATAAAAATTAAAATAAACTTATTTTTTTTACAGTACAATATCTATATAACTACAGACAGTTACAATGCTTACAAAAGCTCGGAGGAAAAAGCAACAGAAGCAACTACAGTATCTATGCAGAACTGAGACACAAAAAGGGCAAAATGCAGAAAAAGTGGTGAAAGAAAAAAGAGCTACTGGTAAGAGGACAAAGTCATTTCTTAAAAATATATGTGGGCATTTGCAAAGATTACAAAATAGTGAAATAAGATTCAAACTATGAGAAAGAATAAGTGTGGACAAAATCTATATAACAAGAACAGGAAAGAATGTAACAAATATGGACACATCTTAACCAGGAGACAGAAGCAATTTGAGGAAATCAGAGCCAGGATGTTTGGTAATATAGTAATTATAAATCTAGAGAGAACTATGTAGAAGTATAGAAAAAAGAGAAATGAACTGAAACAGAAAGAACATGTTGAGAGAGTAGTTGATAAGGCCTTTGCTTTGAAGAGGAAGCTTTTTTTTATTTTGATTATACATAGAATGAAGTCTCTTGACAAAATGGTGTTGTGCATGAGGAGACAAAACCAGAAAAAAGATTAGTGACTAGAAGTAACTTTGGAACAGTTTTTAGTGGAGAATGGATACATACTTCCAGTACCGAGCCTTTCTTGAATGAAGAAAGCTATCTTCAAGATAATAGATTAGTTCATGCTATTAATGAAAGAGGACGATGTTATGAAATGAAGAATGGCACTCCCTAGCGAAAGAGGTGATGGTACTTAGAAATGTAGAACAAGTTATTGTAGAAGAGGTACAAGGAAGGCATAGTCAGGTGCCTGTATACAAATGAAATTGTATTAGTGTTTGTAATATTCAACAGCAATCCTTTAATAGAATAAGGAAATTCCAATTTATCTTTCCAAAACACAAAATAAGTACTTTGAAAGGATTAGATCCTTGCAAGGTTAGAAAGCATACAAATTTGCAGGGACACTCACTAGCTTGTTTATCAAAGAGAGTGTGCCAAAGCACCTTTCATCATTTCAGGATGTTAGATGTACACCACTCAACAATGTGAACTTTAGTGACGAGGCTGTACTATGTGACAACTCCTGCTTTATGCTTAGGAGAAATTAATAGAGCACTTTTGCATGGTACTGTGGCAGACATAGAAAAGGTTTGTGATGATGCGCAGTTTCGTTTCTTTGGTCCTGAGCAGCACTCTAGGGAGAATGAAGAGTTGTTAACAGCAGGAGTTGTAGAAAAGGACGCAGGTATTACAGTTGATAGTTTTGAAGAAGAGATTACAAAATTTAATAGTGTGCTCTGAAAAACCAGAGTATGTTTGTATATGTTGTCGACGCACTCAGTACAAGATTCAAACATGGACTGTTGACTTGTATTTAAACAGTGAAAAAAAAATAATGATAACTGGCAAAAGTTAGCTGTGTAATTATTTGTAGAGGAACACTTTGACTTGTCCATAAGGCAAGTTATATGTAAGTACTGTTACAATAAATTAGAAGATAATAAAATGCCTGCTAGATCTGTGTATAACAAGATAGAACTGGTTTCTATTCCAGAAGCACTTCAAGGTTTAAATATTTATGAGTCCATT
The DNA here is from genome assembly GCA_963921515.1 of Calotriton arnoldi. NCBI lineage: Eukaryota > Metazoa > Chordata > Amphibia > Caudata > Salamandridae > Calotriton > Calotriton arnoldi. The sequence continues at coordinate 691,743 of CAWUFW010002141.1, read as the reverse complement.
CTTATCCAAAGTATACATCCATTTCAAGCTATAGTCTGTATGGAGCCAAAGACAGGCAAGTGACTGCCAACAGAGCTGCAGAAAGGTTTAAAAGGTAGAGTAGTGTATTTGCCATTAGATCTCAAGAAAAATATTGAAACTGTTGGTGTAGATAGAGATTCATTAGATTTCAAGAAAAATATTGAAACTGTAGGGCTAGATGGAGATTTAGAAGAAGGACTTGTAATTCTTGAAAATAGTGTGCCTACTAAGAACAAAAAGATATGACAGGAGTTAGTAGATGTTACCAAAGTTAAAAAAAAAACAACTTTATATCTGGTACAAAATAATGTTTACTATAGAAATGTAGAAAGCCTGCAAGATATCACACATATGGAGGATCAGACATTTCCATCAGCAGGTCAGATTGAAAAGGTGGATCAGTTCACAACAGAAGAAATTTATGAACATTATTCTATCCACCCTTTGCATTCTAAAGGTGATATTGGTGATTCGATTGATCTGTTTCAAATGAAGGAGGCAAAAGGAGCTCCATTAAGTATGACGACCAGCCTCTGCAAATACCTGCAGCTGAATATAGATCTACTAGATTTTATTCAGAAGACCCTAGATTTCGTCAGTATATTCCGTATGTATTTGACCTACTATTTGAGAGTGACTTGTCTGGCCTCTCACATACTGTGAATCACATTTTAAAAACAGGAGTTAATTTGTGGAATATATCAGCAAGAGAATTTTGGGAGAAAGTTCAAGAAAAAGATGATCACTTTGAATACAATTTAATAAACCTAATGGCATGTCGATGTGGGACTAATGAATATTGATATCGGCGTCATGGTTGGTTTCTGACGCTCAGTTGTGCTGAGTATGCATGGGATGACCTGCTTGAATTCTTGCAGGAGGCAAATTCAAGTATAAAAGACATTCATATGAAGACGCCAGGAGATCTGTGCTCACTAGACCCTGCAAATGTTTGCAGATATTTTAATCACAGACTTCAAGCAATGATGGCTTTCATCTTGAACAAAACAAAACCTCCTTTTGGTGAAGTGACAGACTTCTTTTGGTGCGAAGAGTACCAAGCCAGAGGTGCTCCCCATATTCACATGCTATTGTGGGTAAAAGATGCCCCAAAGTTTGGAACAGACAGTTATGAGTCTGTGTTGTCTTTTATTGAGCAGTATGTAACTTGCTCTATCCCAAAGGAGAGTGGTGACAAAATATTAAGACTACGATTCCAAAATCATAGATGCGGAAAATAATGTCAGCGAAAATACAGAGCAAAAGGGAAATTTTATACAAGATGTCGTTTTGGATTCCCACGACCTGTCATCTCAGAAGGAAAAGTCAACAGTTTATTGTCTGCAATCAGACACTTACAAGGAAATCACAGAAAAATACATACAACCTAAGAAGAAAAGAGGCCTCCAAGTACATTAACGACTACAACCCTGTGATTCTGAAGATGTAGAATGCAAACATGGATGTACAGTTTGTTGCAGACAACTCAATTTCTGTTGCTCGGTACATTATGTCTTAGATAACAAAGCCAGAGAAAACTGAGATGAAGGCGATGTGGGAGGAGATTTCAGCAGAAAAGAGTCTTACAAAGAAATTGTACAGTTTTATTTTGAAAATGCCTTCTCACAGAGAGATAGGCTGTTAAGAATGCGTAGACCGATTATGCTTAGCTAGTTTGTTTTCTAAATCTAGAGGAGTTCTATGGATGAGTTTAGGGCTTGCTAATACTCGTAACAGAGTACTGAAGTCTTTTCCTGAAATCCAATATCTTGCAGAATTTGAGCCATAAGTACAGATATTTTTCTGAAGAGTAACATCCTCATCTGGAAAGGATGTGTCTCTATTAAATACTTCAACTTTATACATTCAGAAATAGTGTCAGTGAAAACATAGAGAAATGAAAATGTGCTGTAGTTGGATGTAACGGATGTTTGGTCAGACAGAACAAAGGAAATTTAATCAACCATCGAAAGCTAAGTTGCCAAACTCCAGACAAAAGAGAGTTTTTCTATTTAGCCTTGTTACAGGTGTTCACGCTATATCGAGCTACTTGGAGAATTTGACTGTTATGAAGACTCATTCATCGCTGTGAAAGACAGCATTGAGTGCTCTGTGTTTCCAGTGTATCTTCAAATGTTGAGAGATGAGATTGAACAAGCAGAAACAATTGCTGCTGAGATAGCAAGATAGAGTTCTTGGAGCAGTCAAAGTTCAGCACCTGAAAGTCAAGATCCTCTTGGACAGCCAATTATTCCAAATGAAGCTGCAGTTACTATGAATGAGGTAGATAATGCAATGCAGCAAGCAAGGCAGGAAACTGTGGATCTAGGACAACTAATACAGCAATTGAATACAGATCAGAAAGAAATTTTTGAAGACGTAAAAGGTAAAGTAGAACACGGATTTCTGCATGAGAAAAAAGAGTGTGCATGATCTACATATAAACCAGTGCTATTGTACATAAGTGGTCAAGCTGGAACTGGAAAAAGTTACTTGATTAAATTACTGACAAGTTAACTACAGAAGACAACAGATTCCAATTTGTCATGTGTAGTTACTGCACCAACAGTCTTAGCAGCACACAATTATTAATGCTGCCTGTTGAACATGACAACAAATTAGAATACAAGAAATTATCTGGTGATACTTGTGGCAAGAGTAGTACATAAATTAAAGCTACTAAGTATTGATGAAGTCAATATGGTGTCTACCCTAATGCTAGCTTTTATACATTTAAGAATGCAGCAAATATTAAAAACTGACTACGATGTGCTATTTGGAGGAAAACACTTAATAGTCTTTGGAGACCTGCTACAACTAACTACAGTAAAAGGACAACCTGTATTCAAGAAACTACTACATAATAAAACAAGGAATTCACTAGGAAGTATTAGAAATGTAAACATTTTGGAAAACTTTCAATACAAAGAGTTAATCAAAAATATACGCCAAACATCAGATATGCATTATTGAGTTATACTAAAAGACATAAGAGTGGGAGTCCTCACAAAAGAAAGTATTAGAAACCTGTTAGACCTGGCAGCCTTGGCGTGGGTTTCCCCTGTATTTTTGCCTTTGCCTCCTGTGTTTTTGCTCTGTGTTGGACTTCAGTTTTGCTGGTCTAGATGCTTTGAGCACTTTGCCACTGCTGTTCAGTGTCAAAGTGCAAGTGCTCCCTCTGTAAGTTGTTGTTATGGATTGGTGTTTCCATTATTGGCTTATTAGACTTACTACTAAGTCCCTAGTACAGTGCACTGTGCCTGCCCAGGGCCTGTAAGTCAAATGCTGCTAGTGGGCCTGCAGTACTGATTGTGCCACCCACATGAGCAGCCTGTAAATGTAACTCAGACCTGCCACTGCAGTGTCTGTGCACAGTTTGGTACTGCCATGTCGACCTGGCAAGTGCACCCACTTGCCAGGCTCTAACCTTCCCTTTTCTTACATGTGTCACCCATAAGGTAGGCCCAAGGTACTCCTGTAGGCAGGATGCAGTGTATGTGAAAGGTAGGACATGCCCTGATGTGTGTGGCATGTCCTGATAGTGAAAAACAGCCAATTTTGTTTTTCACTATTGAAAGGCTATCTGTTCCATAGTGTAGAATGGGGAGTTTACTTATAACATCTTATAAGTATAACTACCCCTGGGAACAAGATAGGAAAATGGAGTTTAGTATGCCTGAACTCAGAACATAATGATGCCTCTTTTAGTAGGGATGATATTTATATTCTGGGTTTGAAAATACCACTTTTAGAAAGTAGGCATTTTCTTGCTTAGCCATCCAGTGTGCCTCTGCTAGGTATGTGTATTGACTGTCTGGCTTTGGAGTGACAGTGGCTGGGGATGTGCATTCTGTTCAGACAGCCACTTGGGGGGGGGGGGGTGAGGTGTGTCCTGCCTTTCCAGGGTGAGTCAGGGCTAGGCTGAATAGACCTGGGCTGCATTTAGAGTAGGGGAGGAGATTTCTTTCACACCTGAATGGGCTTGGTCTGCCTTAGACAATGCTGTTTCCACTTCCTGCCAGGAAGCTGCACCAGAGAGGACATAACTGGTTCTGGCTTTGTAAAGAAACTCTGTGCCTCCAGAGAACAAAGCATGTTGTACAATAAAGAGTGGGGCCCAGACCCCTAAACTTTAGATCACTTTTAGACTTCAGGAAGGAACCTCTGCCAAGGAGAAGAGCTGGAAGAAACTGGAGGTGGAGTACTGCCCCTTTGCTGTGTGCTCTCTGGGGTTGGCCTGCAGTAGCTTCTTCTGCCAAGGAGAGGAACTGTGAGTGTATCCTGCTTGAGAAAGTAGCTCCAAGGGCTTTGAAGTGGAGCTTGCCCCCTGTTGAAGAGGTCTCAGTAAAAGCAAAGACCTCACCATCCTTCTGAGCACTGTCTCTGGAACCACTGGTTTCAACCGTCACAGAAGAAAGGAGCTGCCCACTCTGTCACCGAGTCCGTTACAGGGTGCCATGTCGTTAAGGCACCGCAGAAGGCCCCATCACACTTCACACTGCATCCTTGGTCTCACCGACGCCGTCTGGACGATCGCCACCGAGTCGTGGCTTGCACCATTTCCTGTGGGCACCGCACTCCACACTGCCTCGCCTCACCCTGCCTGGATGTCACGGACATCGTTGCTGCATGACCCAAACATCGACCGGCTCTGTCGCCTGCACCGCAACCTACCAGTACCGCATCGAGCACCGCCTCACCCTGCACCTTAAGCCTTGGTCTCACCGACGATTGTCACTGAACCGCTGCCTGCACTGCGTCGTGAGGGCACCGTATCCTGCATTGCTTCCATTTTGCAATGCAACTGCGACGGTTGCACCCGACCGACTCGCACCAATATTTCGGCCGCAATGAGAAAGGTACTGTTCACGAGTCTGTAAACGCTTTGTCTGGCCTGCACCGCTGATGTCGGCTGGAACTGTTAGACTCTGTTGTTTTCAGCATCACAGTAGCCCCGGATGGAGCTACTGACTTGGAAGAACTGTGTTTTTCAGCTATTTCTGCAATTTAAAGGTTGTCTTGCAAAGTAACTATTTTTACAGTATTATATGTTGGATAGTTGTCGTATGTGGTATTGTTGGTTTAGATAAAGTTTTGCTTATTTTTCTAAACTGGTGTAGTGTCCATTTGTAGTGTTTCACTGTTTTACTGTATGCATGCACAAGTGCTTTACACACTGCCTCTGAGATAAGCCTGTCTGCTCGTGCCAAGCTACCAAGGGGGTGAGCAGGGGTTATTTTAGAAGTGTATCCACCTTACCATGACTAGGAAGAAGGGCATCTACTTGGACAAAGGTGCAAACCCTTGCCAACTAGAGACCCCCATTTCTAACATTGATGGTCAGCGGTGAGGATCTGGACTTGCATTTGTGCCTTACATACAGTAATTGGTGTACACTACCAGCATAGTGCAGACCATTATGCAACCACATACTATTGGTGTACTTTCCTTTTTGGATTTTCTGCAACTTGAAAACTGCCAATTTTTTCATCATGACCAAGCCAACATCTATTGCATCTATTGATATTGAATTTGAAGAGGATAGGGTGGAAACCTACACTGTCTCAACTGAAAGCCATCTGCAAGAAATTTAAAATCTCTGTGAGGGGCCTCACCAGAAAGGAGGAATTCCAAAAGGCACTGAGGGCTTGGTTGGAATCCAGAAATGCCAGTGGGAAGGATGAGGATCCTATTGTGGAGGCGGAGAATTTGGATGGGCCGCAGGAGGGGCTGTTGAATCTGCCAGGGGGAGGGTACCTTCCAGAGATGGCAGCAGTGTGTCTTCAAGAGGTCTGTCTCCAGAAGAGCTGGAAGACAGAGAGAGAAATAGAGTGCATGAGAGGAGCTTGTTAAGCTCAGGCTGGGGAAAGAGGATAAGGAATTGGAGTTGGAAAGGCAGAAATTGGCTCTCGAAGAAAAGAGGATGCTCTTAGAGCATGATAGAGGTTTGAAGGAGCTGGACATCAAAGCCAAGAGTGCTGAGTCCAGTTCCAATGGTGGCAGCTTGTTGCCAGTGCCTGGAGAAGGGAGAGTATACATCCCCAAGGAAGTGATTAAGGATTTTGTATAGAGTGAGGAAATTAGTCAGTGGTTCAAGTCATGTGAGGTAGCAATGAGGTCCCACAGAATCCCTGAGAGAGACTGGGAAGCTGGGTTGTGGAGCCGCTTCATAGCAGAAGGGAGGGAAACTTTGCTAGCCTTACCCAATGAGGAGCAGTTGTATTATGCCCCCATGAAGGAAGCCTTTATCAGGAGGTATGGTTTGACCCCAGAACTGTACAGGCAGAAGTTGAGGGTCTGTAAGAAGCTTGAGTCAAGCACTTGGGTGTAGTAAGTGATCTATTTATGCAGAGCACTGGATGGTTGAGTGAAGGCTAGCCAGGTAAATGATTTTCAGGGGCTCTCTGATTTGGTTGCATGGGAGCACTTGTCTGGTAGTTGTTTTCCAGAGCTACGCCAGCATGCCACTGGAGTCAAGCTATTCTGGCTGATGAGGAGTGAAACCCCAAAACTGTTCCTAGGATGCTTGATTCCAGTCCAGAGAGGACCTGGCCTGGCAATTCGGGCTGGACTGTTCCCATTGGGCACAGGGTCAAGACTGATTTGCATATGGCTGGGTTCAAACTGGAATGGCATGGGGAGCAAAAAAAGATGGATTTAGGCCCAGATCTCTGTACTGGGGTGAATGTCTGACATTGTTCTGATTCTGTCCATCAATTGTTCTTTTTGCATTTACCACCCTGAGTGGGATGGGTATGCCCAGACATGGGTCCCGTGCTCTCCATGCCACTGGAGTCAAACTATCCTGGCTGATGAGGGGTGAAACCCCGAAACCGGTCCTAGGATGCTTGTTTCCAGTCCAGGGAGGACCTGGCCTGGCAATTCGGGCTGGACTGTTCCCATTGGGCACAGGGTCAAGACTGATTTGCATTCGGCTGGGTTCAAACTGGAATGGCATGGGGAGCAAAAAAACTATGGATTTATGCCCAGATCTCTGTACTGGGGTGAATGTCTGACATTGTTCTGCATTCTGTCCATCAATTGTTCTTTTTGCATTTACCACTCTGAGTGGGATGGGTATCCCTAGACATGGGTCCCATGCTCTCCATGCCACTGGAGTCAAGCTATTGTGGCTGATGAGGGATGAAACCCCGAAACCGGTCCTAGGATGCTTGTTTCCAGTCCAGGGAGGACCTGGCCTGGCAATCAGGCTGGACTGTTCCCATCGGGCACAGGCTCAAGACTGATTTGAATATGGCTGGGTTCAAAATGGAATGTCATGGGGAGCAAAAAAACAATGGATTTAGGGCCAGATCTCTGTACTGGGGTGAATGCCTGACATTGTTCTGCATTCTGTCCATCAATTGTTCTTTTTGCATTTGTCACCCCGAGTGGGACGGGTCTGCCCAGACATGGGTCCCGTGCTCTCCATGCCACTGGAGTCAAGCTATCCTGGCTGATGAAGGGTGAAACCCCGAAACTGGTCCTAGGATGCTTGTTTCCAGTCCAGGAAGGACCTGGCCTGGCAATTCGGGCTGGACTGTTCCCATTGGTCACAGGGTCAAGACTGATTTGCATATGGCTGGGTTCAAACTGGAATGCCATGGGGAGCAAAAAAACGATGGATTTAGGCCCAGATCTTTGTACTGGGGTGAATGTCTGACATTTTTCTGCATTCTTTCCATCAATTGTTCTTTTTGCATTTGTCACCCCGAGCGGGACGAGTATGCCCAGACGTGGGCCCCGTGCTCTCCATGCTACTGGAGTCAAGCTATCCTGGCTGATGAGGGGTGAAACCCTGAAACCGGTCCTAGGATGCTTGTTTCCAGTCCAGGGAGGACCTGGCCTGGCAATTCGGGCTGGACTGTTCCCATTGGGCACAGGGTCAAGACTGATTTGCAAATGGCTGGGTTCAAACTCGAATGGCATGGGGAGCAAAAACGATGGATTTATGCCCAGATCTCTGTACAGGGGTGAATGTCTGACATTGGTCTACATTCTGTCAATCAATTGTTCTTTTAGCATTTGATTGACAGTAGGCTGACTGACCCCAGGAAGCTTGCTGTGGAGGCGGACAGCTGGGTCAGTACTAGGGTCCTCAAAGGTCATGTGGGAGACTCCACCGAAGGTGGGAAGGGTCCCTAGCAGAAGAGTGGGGGGGACAAGGGTAAACAAAAGGAGTTCCAAAAAGGGCCCCAAAGTAATTCCCAAGGGAACCAAAGGAAAGGTTCCCATCCCCCCAGTGAGAAGAAGCCGTGGGTCCCTGCAGTTAAGCCTGCCCAGAAGAGCCTCCGTGCATGTTATGGTTGTGGTCAGGTGGGCCACTTCATAGGGGATCCTAAGTGTCCCAAAAAGACTACCCCTGCACCCACAGGTGCACCGCCCCGGGAGTTGCCTAATGTAGCATTGGGGGAGGAGTTGAGCTCCCAGGGGGGTGGGAGCCAGCAGAATTGACCCTGGTCTCACTAGGAGACAGTGAGATGGTCCCGAGAACCCACCTGCCTGCTGACACTAAGAAATACGGGCAGTGGGTGACCGTTAATGACCATAGGGTGCAGGCTCTGAGAGACACTGGAGCCAGTGTGACAGCTGCCAGTTGTCGGCTAGTGTCTGAAGAGCAAGTGATCCCCAATGTACTCTACCCAGTAGTTGCAGCTGACAACTCAGAGTGCCTCTGCAAAGTGGCACAGGTTCATTTTGAGTGTGGGGGGGGTCTCAGGTACCTTGAAAGTAGTTGTGAGGCCAGCCATGCCTGTTGACTGTCTGCTAGGCAACGATCTGGAGAGTTCCCCTTGGGAGAAGGTGGTGACACCTAAGCTATTCTTATAGCTCTGGGTGGCAGGTATTAGTCATTTTAATGTATATTGAATTATTAAACAACTGTTGATGTGCTCATCACAAAATTAAATAAACAGCATCCCCATGTGGAAGGATGTCCTAAGTGCCAGAGCTAGGTGCCAAGCACCGGAAACCACTGGCTTCAATTAAGTCCTGCCTTTAATTAGATTTCCTGCATGAAGAATGCTTTCCATAGGGTTGAGAGCTGAATTTTGGATGCTATATAGGTTGAAGTGGGAATAGTGCTTGAAAGTTAATTTCCAACAGTTAGACCTGGCAGCCTTAGGGTGGGCTTCTCCCAAACCTTTTGCCTGCTTACCTCATATTTTTGCTGATTCTTTTTGTTGGCCTTAGGACTCTGAGTTCTTTACCACTGTCAACCAGTGATAAACTGCATGTGCTTCTACCCTAAAACATGGTTTGATAGACTTATCCACAATTGGCACAGTTGATTTACCTGTAAGTCCCTAGTACTTGTGCACTACATGTGCCCATGGCCTGTAAATTAAAAGCTATTAGTTTGTACTGCATCAGTGCTTGTGCCACCCACTCAAGTAGCCTTAAACATGTCTCAGGCATGCTACCGCAGAGCCTGTGTGTGCAGTTTACACTGCCTTGTCGACTTGGTATTTAAAACTCCTCACCAAACCTTAAAATCCCCTTTTATTACATATAAGTCACCCCAAGGTAGGCCTTAGGTAGCACATCGTGCAGGGTGCTATGTAACTAAAAGGAAGGACATGTACTTTTAAGTTTTGCATGTCTTGGTTGTGAAAAACTGCCAAACCCGTTTTTAATGACTGAGAGGCCTACCCCTCTCATAGGTTAACATTGGGGATTCCTTATTACATGTAATACACTGTCATTCCTAATTGAGAGAAGGTAGAGTTATCATGTTTAGTACATCTGGAATGGCAATTACCATTCTGAAAATGCCACTTTTAAAAAGCTGGACATTTTCTGGCTCTTAGCCATTTGGTATGTGCTCCCTGTCTCTGATCACTGGCTGGGCTGGGTGACAGTTCCCCTGTGTATTCCCTGTAGACAGTCCCACACAAAGGAAGGCTGGTGTTACTTCATGCATCTTCTTGGGAGGAAGGGAGGGAGGAGCTGGGCACAGCTTCACAATTTCACCTGAATAGGCTGGGCCCTGTCCATACACAAAGGGCTGCATACCCCCCTGTAGTGAGTCTGGAGCCAGGGCAGGAAAAAAGTCCCTCTGTGCACTGCAAAGACCCTTCTTTGAAGTCACCTCCACTTCAAAAGCAGAACTGGATGCGAGTGATGGACCTTTGACCCTACCAACTGAGTACACTTCTGGACGTGAAACCAACTGGCCAAGAAGAACTGCTGTGCTAAAGACTGACACTCTGCTGGACTGCTGCTCTAGAAGACTGCTGCCTTGCTGTGCTGCCCTGCTGCCTGCTGCTCTCTCTGATTGGACCTTCATCACTGGACTGAGAGTGACTCTAAGGGCCAGCTGGCTAGCATTCTGTCCAAGGAAGCAGTGTCCAAGGAAATTGAACAACTGGAACCCAACAATGCGGCTTTTAACAACTTGAGCAAGAGAGAACAAGAAGCTCTTAAGACCCTTAACGAAAGATCGGATATAATAATAAAACAAGCAGGCAAAGGTGGCGCTATGGTCATACAATATCGTAAAGACTACAGAGAGGCCTGCCTGAGCCTCTTGCGAGATGAAAGACATTATGAGAAATTACAACGCAACCCTACCTCTCGCCTACAGAAGAAAATATCAGAGCTCTCTACGGGAGCGATAGAGAGGGTGTGGATTACTAAGAAGGAAATAGAGTTCCTACAGACCACAGATCCTAGAACACCATTATTCTACACATTACCTAAAATTCACAAGGGACGTAACCCCCCTCCAGGGAGACCTATAGTGTTGGGAATAGGTTCAATCTTGGAACCTTTATCTCAGTACACTGACTGGTTTTTACGACCATTGGTCACTAGAATCAAGTCCTATGTCAAGGATACCAAACACCTCCTCAACATCCTTGCAGAATTGGAATATGACCCCTCACAAGAAACATTGATCTGTCTGGATGTTGAAGCATTATACACCAGCATCCCCCAGGATGAGAGCCTCTGGGTGATTGAGGACATATTACGAACGCAAGAATGGACCTGGGAAGCACCAATAGAGTGGATTGTGACCCTCATGAAGATGGCCCTGATGGAGAATTTCTTTCGGTATGAAGACCAGCTCTACCTACAAAGACACAGGACTTCAATGGGCAGTACTTTTGCCCCCAGCATTGCATACCTTTATATGAGTCACTGGGAAGAGGAACACATCTGGGCCAGGAACCCATACTCCGACAAGATCCGGACCTGGCTCCGTTACATTGATGACATCCTGGTAGTCTGGCATGGTGACCAAGACAGTATCAAGAATTTCGGGATCTGGATTAACCAACTCAACCCTTTTCTCCACTTCACCATGACTATGGACAGCCACAAAGTGGCCTTTCTGGATGTGAACATCATCGCCAGAGACAGGAGGTTGGAAAGTTCCTTATATAAAAAACCATCAGATAGTAACAGCCTCCTTAGTTCCAACAGTGCCCATCCAAGATCCCTGAGGGAAAATCTCCCCGTCAGGCAATTCCTTAGAATCCGCAGGAATTGTTCGGACTTGGATACCTATAAAGCAGAGGCAGCACTCTTAACAAAAAGACTGGAAGAAAGACATTATCCCAAGAGGATAGTAAATTGGGCACAAAAAAGATCCCGTAACACCCCCCGATCAGCCCTACTGGAAGATCAACCAAAAAAAGAGACCGATTCTTTAATATGCGTGACCAGGTACAATTCCTCTTCTAACTCCATCAAGAAAATTATAAATTGGAAATGGAATATCCTGACCTCCAATAAACTGGACTTTGAGAAACCAATGTTTTCCTTCAGAAAGAATAGGAACCTTAGGAATTCCTTAGTCCATACAGATACATACCAACAGAAACCTGAGAGACAAATGACACTATGGAATGCTCCTCAGGTGAGAGGCCATTTTCCCTGCGGTACATGCATTGTCTGCCAGTTTACAACTCATACATCCCACATCGACTTGGGACTCCCACGGCCGTGGGAGCATGCACACACACACCAATTGTAATACAGACAACTGTATATATATGATTACATGTTCATGTGGAGAACGCTATATTGGAATGACAACAAGGAAGGTCAAAGTCCGCATTAGCGAGCACAGGAGTACCATACGCAGAAAGATTAGTGCCACGAAACTTACATCACACTATGTAGAAAATCAACACACAGATAAAGACCTGATTTGGACAGTCATTGAAAGAGTGAAGGGGGGTCTTGACCTACCTAGGAGACTGTTACTGAAGGAACGGAGATGGGTATACACTCTTAAAACCCATGAACACGGGTTAAACAACTCCATCCCGTGGGGCCAGCTGGGGAGGACATGAGACCCTTTGAACACTATAACCATCCCAGTGGAGGAATTCAGATTATTGGGGGAATAAAGTTGTACGTAGCTAAACTACACGCCCTGATATGAGCTAAACACTATGTTTTCTTAAGTCCCTTTATTGGGAATTATCATTGACTGCGGAGATGTTACATCCTGACGTGAACATCATAACGCCGGGCTGCTTCACATGTTGTACGGCAGTATTTAATTCGATGTATCCTTGCCTAACACCTGTTTTAATATACATCTATAAGTGCACATAGGAAAAGTCCATCTACACCATGGGTACTCACAAACTTTCTCTCGGGGGCCAAATTTACAGTGTGGTTTGTGGCCGAGGGCCGCACCGGTGGGGGCGGGGTCAGTGGGGAGGGGGCGGGGCTAGAGCAAAAAAATAACTATGACCATGAGGTTGAACACAGGCCCCTGCAGCGGATGCCTTCGTCCACTGAGCCACCAGACCCGGCATACACACATCTCTCTATCTATCTATCTCTCTCGCTCTGTCTCTGTCTCCCTCTCCCTCTCTGTCTCCCTCTCCCTCTCTGTCTCCCTCTCCGTCTCTGTCTCCCTCTCCGTCTCTGTCTCCCTCTCCGTCTCCGTCTCCCTCTCTGTCTCCCTCTCCCTCTCTGTCTCCCTCTCCCTCTCCCTCTCTGTCTCCCTCTCCCTCTCCCTCTCTGTCTCCCTCTCTGTCTCCCTCCCTCTCTGTCTCCCTCCCTCTCCGTCTCCCTCCCTCTCCGTCTCCCCCTGTCTCCCCCTGTCTCTCCCTGTCTCCCTCTGTCTCCCTCTGTCTCCCTCTCTGTCTCCCTCTCTGTCTCCCTCTCTGTCTCCCTCTCTCTCTCTGTCTCCCTCTCTGTCTCCCTCTCTCTCTCTGTCTCCCTCTCTGTCTCCCTCTCTCTCTCTGTCTCCCTCTCTGTCTCCCTCTCCCTCTCTGTCTCTCTCCCTCTCTGTCTCCCTCTCTGTCTCCCTCTCTGTCTACCTCTCTGTCACCCTCTCTGTCACCCTCTGTCTCCCCCTCTCTGTCACCCTCTGTCTCCCCCTCTCTGTCTCCCTCCCTCTGTCTGTCTCCCTCTGTCTGTCTCCCTCTGTCTGTCTCCCTCTGTCTGTCACCCTCTGTCTCCCCCTCTCTGTCTCCCTCTCTCTCTGTCTCCCTCTCTCTCGGTCTCCCTCTCTGTCTCCCTCCCTCTGTCTCCCTCCCTCGGTCTGTCTCCCTCTCTGTCACCCTCTGTCTCCCCCTCTCTGTCTCCCTCCCTCTGTCTGTCTCCCTCTGTCACCCTCTGTCTCCCTCTCTGTCTCCCTCCCTCTGTCTGTCTCCCTCTCTCTGTCACCCTCTGTCTCCCCTCTCTGTCTCCCTCCCTCTGTCTGTCTCCCTCCCTCCCTCTGTCTGTCTCCTCTCTCTGTCACCCTCTGTCTCCCTCTCTGTCTCCCTCCCTCTGTCTGTCTCCCTCTGACTCCCTCTGTCTCCCCTCTCTGTCTCCCTCCCTCTGTCTGTCTCCCTCTCTCTGTCACCCTCTGTCTCCCCCTCTCTGTCTCCCTCCCTCTGTCTGTCTCCCTCCCTCTGTCTGTCTCCCTCTCTCTGTCACCCTCTGTCTCCCCCTCTCTGTCTCCCTCCCTCTGTCTCCCTCCCTCCCTCTGTCTCCCTCCCTCTGTCTGTCTCCCTCTGTCTGTCTCCCTCCCTCGCTCTGTCTGTCTCCCTCGCTCTGTCTGTCTCCCTCGCTCTGTCACCTCACCCGCGTGTGTGTCAGTGTGCTGTTTTTAGTATAGCGCGATGCAGGTCCTAGGTGGGGCGTCAGGGCGCGTTATAGCAACTAGAACAATTTGTGTACAGCAAGAAGGAAAACAGAAGGTGTGACAGAGCTCTAAGGTAGTACTGCATACTAAGCCTATTAATAATTAGCATAAGGTCTGCATGAACAAAACAGAGACAAGTATATACACATAATCTCAAAATGCTTCAGAGCAATAACAGCGACGCACTTGCTGGAGTTTGGAGCAGATTAGGTGAACTACCAATTGATAACAGCCGTACCTGCTGCCTGTCTCAATGATATATATCAGTGATTGACAAGGTCGGGTATTTTTTCGTGGTGCAGAGAAAATATATTCACAGAGGTTCATAACGATATAAAAGCAAAAACATAGCAGGCACTATATAGATAGGGGATCGGGCTAATACAGCCGCCAACAGATTACCAGCATGTCTGGACCTAATGGGGATAAAGTTTCCTTAGGACTCTGTCTGTCTCCTCGCTCTGTCACCTCACCCGCGTGTGTGTCAGCCCGGGCTGGGCTGAGACAGCTTCCCGGGCACACACACAGCTGCACCCGAGTACTTCACAGGTCTTTAAAGACCATTCACTTAGCTAATGAGGCTTTGTTGTAGCTTCACCTCTTCTTGCGCCCCTGCATCTCCACTCAGAGTGGAGATGCAGGGGTGATAAGAAGAGGTGAAATACAACAAAGCCTCATTAACAAGTGAATAGTTTTTTAAAGAATCGTCCGGCCCCCATAGATCGCTGCTGCAACCGGTGGTGTATGCGGACACTTAAAAAAAAAAAAAAAAAACACAGGTAGGATATCTGCAAGGTTCGCGGGCCGCCAAGGAAGGCTTGCCGGGCCGCTGGCGGCCCGCGGGCCGTACTATGAGTACCCGTGATCTACACCATGAGGTTTTGGCAGTCCGCTAGTGAAATTATCAGAGGGAATAGAGTTTTAGAGTTAACACACCCGCAAATGAGCTTAAAAAATACATTTCCCATAAAACCATGGGAGTTTGGTAGTCCACTGTCTGTACCTTCAGAGGGAATTAAGTTTTACGTAGTTAAACAACACGCCCTGTTATGAGCTAAATACTACATTTCCCACTATTCCATGAGAGTTTGGTAGTCCACCCTCAAGACTACCAGACATGACGTAGTACACAAGCACCGATGGTACAGGATTGCCATCACCTGTTTGGCATTTTCCGATCCTGCTCTTCCTTTAAAATGACCACGGTTCCTGCACGCTGGCACTCACGCCAGGAGGTGCAGAACCGATTAGGTCACACCGTGGGGTCGAGATCCTTGACGACATAAGTCTGTTTTTCTCTTGTGAATTCACTTAGTTTAACGGAACAATGTTTTCTGTCAGGGACGTTCACGTCCACAGTTCCAGGACATTATTTATATAATGACGTCTCATATGGTGGTTCTCCCCTAGTGTTTGACTATAGGACCACCCCGTGTTACTCTGCACCCGTGAGAAGTGTGCAGTCCGCTGAATTCTGGTAAGAGAACGCATTCTCTATTTCATCTAGTTAATTTCACATGTTGGGCTGGACCTCTATACCTCACGTAACATTGCACTATTTTTCCCGCATGTATTCACATACTATGCCGAAATGCGGGTTTACCTTTACTTATATATATATTTTTTTAAATGGATGACGTGAAAATTACTCTCACTTACAATACCCCTGATGGGGTCACATTTGCATGCTGGGTTGAGAAGAATGTACTGAGCACCTCCCGGAAATACACTGTTCCGCGGATTCATAGTGACACTATGTGTTTGTACATAAACTATGATGTACACTGCGGAAATTCCGGCACCAGTAATAGCGCAGTGGTGCACCCCAACTAACTAGGCTAAGAGGAGATGCGCGCTGCATAAGGCACTTTTTTATCTTTCAGTCTGTGGTATACAACAAATGTTTTGTGTTATGTTCTGTCTCCCCTCAGGTTGGACAAATTTGAGAATGAACGCCTCTTCAAGGATAAGTATATCCATACGGCGTTTCTTGTTGTTTAAATAGTCTTTAAACTGACGTATTGTGCTGATAATTCCAGGGAGGGATTTATCATTGAGTTGTGCCCTGAAGAAAGCCGTGGACCCATAAAGCCGTTCACTGGCTGAAACATGTTGGCATTGATCTAGGGTCATAGGACCATTGTATCCTGGGAACACCCTACTCTTGTTATTTTAACATCCACCATCTCTCCATATTAAAGGGATACCTGGAGTGTGTGGTGGATTTTTAATCTTTAACCCCCCTGGCCTTTTCTCGTAAGTGCTCCCTGAAATACGGTTGACCCCACCCTGGCCTTTAGGAGCCAGGGTGAACCCGATGATGAAGCATGACACTACTAGAGTGTGTGAGGGTTACTATACAAAGAGGTATTGCTCCCAATAGTGGTAGAAGCATATTTCCACCCCTCTGATCGAGAACTGTGCCTACACATTAAACCTTAGTTCCATTTTTGGGCAGGATACTTATTGATTGTGTGTGTAGCATTCTGTTCTACAAAAACTAAGGGACATCAAAGTCTTTACCCTGCTCCTGTGCCTGGTCCATTGGAAGGGGGCCCAGGCGCTTACTGCTTCTAAGTGCTATTTTTGAATTTAATCTATAAAAATTCATATCTTGACTTCTACTTATTGGATTTTTGTCGTTTTGGTCTTGTTTTATTTATAAAATCATAACCGATTTTTCTAAACTGGTGTGGAGTCTTTTTGTGGTGTTTTTACTGTGTTACTGTTTGAAGTGTTGCACAAATACTTTGCACATTACCTCTTAAGTTAAGCCTGCCTACTCTTTGCCAAGCTACCAGAAGGTGAGCACAGGTTAATTTATGGTGTGTATTTGACTTATCCTGACTAGGCTTGGGATTCCTGCTAGGACAGGGCGCTTGCCTCTGCCAACCAGAATCCCAATTTCTAACATCAACCAATAAGTTGATATTGATCACAGTAGAGATGTTTGAGACAAGGGCGTCTCTATGTTTCTTGGGGAGGTGTGAATCAAACAAAGATTCAAGGCAGTTTGATGCAGTGTCTGCTGAGTGGTAAATCCATTGAGGCGACGATTCATATTAGAACATGAAAGAAAGCCACAACAAAACTGGAATGTGGTGGCAGATTGGCACGACTCACCCCCTTGTGAGTAAGAAGCGATCTGAGACAACTTGGCATGCTGCAAAGATTTTGCAGCTGGGATGTGATCGGGATATTCCCCTTGAAAGGGGAAAATGGGGCCCTATGAGGCTACAGTCCATCAACCTACTCGTAAATTAGTTTTGCATGGAAGGCAGAAAAGTGATTAGTTACTAAGCTTTCGACACAGCGATCAAATCCTTATCCAGGATAACCAGTGGCCCCTGCGGGATCATGGGGTGTTGGCAGAAGCATTGATAAGAGAGGTGGCCTTGGATTGCCCTCTTAATAAATCCTAGCTAATAATAATTAGAGCTAAAAGTTCTGCCACCTTGAGATGCGCTGCATTTTTAGCATACCTGAACACTGAAGCCAGACAGCCTGGAACTGCCAGCAAAGGTAGTTTATGTTTCTGAGAAGCCAGTGTGTTCACAATCTGCTGCCTTGGTAGAAAAACAAGTGACCTAGAAGTCGAAAATGCTGCTCTCTCGGAAAAATGAAAACGCTGCTTTTATGATGATTCTCAGGGCTAGTGGGAGAAAATGTCCCCATGCTTAGTGGTGCAACATGAGAGGAAAACGTTTCACTATTTTACCCATGAAAATCTCTCTATACTGATATTAACACACATCCCACTGTACAAATATGTGAATATGCAAACTAAAAGCACACTATCATAACTCATAATACATATCACACACATTGTCACCGGATAATCATAATGAATATATAAACATAAGTCATAAATGAGAAATAGCTTTCTAGACCCATTGGCTATAAAGAATGAAGGACAGATGCATAAAAGCATGTTAAAAATGAGTGTATAAAGGTAGATGATGGGATCCAAAGTCTGTGGTCCACGGTTGAGGTGTAGAGATAATCCCCAGAAGGGGATGACTGGACAATCCTCGGGAGCCTCACACAGATGATCAGTGGTGATCATATGCCTTGTTGGTGGTCCCTCTGAATATTATACCTACTGGTGATGCAGATCTGCTTCTGCTTCATGCTGATGCCACTGAGTCTCTTCATTACCCAGAAACAGGCTGTGAATGTTTTCTATTTATTGATGTGTTCAATGTGTTAATGACTGACGAAACATAGAAATGTTTTTTAATTTTTTAATTTTTGAGGACTCAGTGACCCATCCAATCCCTGATTGAATCACAATCAGACACAATCAGTAAGATTACGTTGTTTTAAAATCTCTCTCAATCTATCATCATTTACAAACACACAAATACACACTGTAACCATCTGTCTATGATGTCATATGTGCTTGTGTTGCACTGTTGTTATCCTTGAAAATCAAATTAAAGTTTTTGGGGAAAAAAAGTTCTGTTTGGAGTTTGGGGAATGAAGATTTTGAAGTGGTGTCGGATATATTCTTCATACTCGAATCAATTTATATCAATGTCCGCGTCTGCATTGCCTCCAATAATCAACTTAGTGGTGGAATCCTACACAAGAAAGTTTTGTTTAGGCACTCAAATGACAAAGATTACATTATCGATACAAGAGAAGGTCATCTTCTCCCTTTCTCGTGATTTCATTACTCGGCACATGCTACTTCCTTTGTTTCACAACGTCATGTGACCTCCATTGTAAAATATGTATAAAATCCTATGAGCCTGCCCTTTGCTTCGCTTGAGTTCTCTTCCATAGTGGTCGCTGGGGGGAATCTTGTTTAACCGAATCTGTGAATTACCAGACTCCGGATTTTTCTTTTGCTAATAAACAGTTTCAGACTTCGATTGGTATGTCTGCAGATTTTCTTTGACAGTATGTTTTGATAAATGATGTAGAGCTTAGATACCAAAGTTTATGACTTTGTCTAGTGGAGTGAAGGAGTGTAAGGGGAGACCAACTAGAAGACTCTTGCAGTATGCAGTCTGCTAAACCAGTGGTACCCAAACCTTTAGAACCACGACCCACTTGTCAGAACGACAAACTTTCACAATCCACCTAGATTTAAAGGACATGAGTTGGGAGATTTTTTTATGTAATTAAAGCATTGTGTGGTATCGCACTTGTCGTGTCCAGTGATTATGTGCATGAAGACTTTAGTGGCTCTCGGCAGACTCCTTACAAGTATTATGTAATCTGATGGGTGTGGCTGGGTGTGGTTAATAAAGTTGTGATGAAGTGTGTTCAGTTAACTGTTTCACTCTGAAGAATAAAGACGTGAACTACAGAGCTCTGTGTGTGGCGTAGTAATTTGCATGCTACCGAGCTGGGGAGTACACTACAGCACTGTCGTTTACATACAGCACATTTTCCATTGTAATAGCCACTAAATTTGCATGGACATGCAGTTTTACTGACAAAACTATATTGCACACAAATGACAATGTGCTGAAATCGGGTTTCAGTAAATATTTATCATTTGTGCATCACCAACCAAAGCATCATGATATGTTTTGATCCTATTAAAATCTTTGTTTCCCTCACACTTCAAAATTACAAAAAATTTGCTTCATTTTTGCTTTCCTAAATGCTGAATGTGTACTGTTCATTTACATTTGTTTACATTTTGTTGTGAGTTGCAAAAAAATGACACCCTACAGCCTTTCTCTGTACCCCAACAAGATTGTCACATAATTCACTTTACTTTTCTTTCTCTGACTGCAAAACTGAGAGGAATTCGTAAATACCAATCCCCATGTAAAAACAAATAACGGGCAATTTGTCAGAAGACATAGCCTGACACTTGACATCTGTGTTTGAAGCACAGCAAGTGTGACAAGATAAATACAGAATTTAAAGTCATCTTTATTTATTGTTTGGACTTTCAAAACCCACCAAAAATCGGCTCATGACCCACCAGTGGGTCGCGACCCACAGTTTTGGAAACACTGTGCTAATCACTAATGGGGCATATTTATTAAAAGTTCACGGAATGCAGGGCAGCAAATAAAGTTGCTGCGCTGAGTTGTGTGAAATGGAGATGGTGCTCTTCGCGTTGGCGCACTTGTTGCCGCCATGCTGCAAGGGTCCCTACGTTATGGACAGGATTGTTTTTGTGGAAGAAGGAATATCTTCCTGCACAAAAACAGTCTTGTAAGGCAAATTCCTGTTTCTGTGCATGATGCAGAATGCATTACACATAGAAAGAGGAAGTAACAAGGTGAAATAAAGATATTTCTCCTCATTACGCCTCGCTAGGGAAGGCATTGCATTTAGACACATTCCCAGGTTTACTAGCTTCAGTAAATCTGGGAGTGTGCCAAAATCCATGGGTGGATGCATGGGAATGCGTGGTTTAGTAAATACCAACTTACATTTTGTGTTCTGGCTGTGCTAAAAAAGTGTTGAAACGACAATGCAAAATGTTGGTAAAATCTGGGCCTAATGAGTTGATTAGTGTTTTGGCTTGGTTAATGATACGTGTTTGTATCTTCCATATAATCAGTAACTCCTCTGGCCCTTGCCATTTTTGTCACGTACTTGAAACCCTTGGGGAGGGGGTGTTCACCCATGTGAATCACAGAATCCACATCCACCAAAAAGCTGACAATACTAAACTCTAACTAAATATATCAATGTGTTTTTTTAATCCAGGAATATAAACAAAATAGGAGAGTGAGAAGATGAGAGAAGCCCGTTTCTCTTCCCCTTATCAATGTAACAAATTAAATTGAGCTCGCTACCATGGCAATGTGCTGCCACAAATGTCTTTCACTCATGTATCAAAAAAACCATTAGCTTTCTTAAAAGAACCCTCATCCACCAACCTAGTTGGTAGCATGCCTTATCATTGGGTTCCCACCCAAGACGCCTAATGCTATTCAGGTGTGCTACGATCCCTGATTACAGCGGAGCTTTTTCTTTTTGTGAAGTAGTAAATTAAAACTACCTCAAAGGAATCTGTCCCTTAGGAAATTATAATCATGGATCCCTTGGGTAGCGTTAAAAACAGTGATGGTGGATGTGAAGTCAGAAAATTATGGTCTCTCACATCCTAGCCACTATTCACTATCCACGATTAATATTTCCCAAGGGATGGATTCCCTTGAGGTAGTTTTAATTCACTCACAAATTCTTTACCTCACAAAAACCAGCTCCTCCGTAATCAGGCATCGTAGCACACCTGAGATTCATTAGGCGTCTTAGGTTGGAACCCAGTGATGAAACATGCTACCAAGTGGGTTGGTGGGTGAGGGTCCTTTTTAAGAAACCTAATGTTTTTTTTGATATATGAGTAAAAGACATTCGTGACAGCACATTGGGATGGTAGCGAGCTCAGTTTTCATTTGTTTGTTACTTTTTTTAAATCCAGGCCATAAATTCTGTCTTGTACTCATCCTATTTTGGATGTCTAGGGCTTACCTAATCCTAGTCCAGTAGAGTAGTGTGGCACACAGCTCCTCTCTCATGTTCTCATACGTTTAGTGTATCAATTATAATGAAATATCTTTTTAAGCATGTGGTCAATAAAAGAAATTGAATACTCTGTTCGCTGATAGGCTTTCACCCTGTGGACAGACAGTAACTATATATGAGTTATGTTATGGTGCACATACATGGCACCTTCATATCATCCTTTGTATGCTTAATGGTTTGACCCCAGCTCTCCCTTTTTCTTTCATTTTTAGCCTTGTCCTCCTCTATGGGTGATACTTTGGTCCTCTGGCCCCAGTGCAATTGCCATGAGGGGATGCAGCAATGAAACATGTTGGCCAGATGTAACCCACAGGTAGTAACATGTACCAGTATTGTTTAACCTTGTGCCTAAGTACCATATGTAACAAAAATGTGCATGGGTTTTGGGCCACATTTTTAAACACTTACTATTCAGACAGGATGTCTTTGTGACTAGAGGACCCACCCAAAAAAACAATAACAAAGCAGGGATGTGACGACCTAGAACATAGCAGTGATAGGCATCAGTAGTATACAATAGCTACTACATTTGGGCTTACAGAAGGCTAGTCGGACAGCTGTTCAACCCTGGACACATAGGAGTATAACTATGATGGGCTAGTCGATGCCACTGGAATGAACATCCAGTGTCGTTATCTCAATTGCTTAAGTGAGGTGTCTCCTAATGTTTATTGTAATCAATACTGTTCATTTTTACAAACAATAGCACCCACTATTTGAATCAGATGGCGGATCGTCCAAGACTCTTGTAGTAGGAACAGTGGACAAAGTGCTATGAATAGTAATTGTGTGTTTGAAAATGCCACTTTTAGAAAGTGGGCATTTTCTTACTTAACCATCCTGTGTGCCTCAGCCTGTTTGTGTATTCACCGTCTGGTTTTGGAGAGACAGGAGCTTGGGATGTGCATTCACACTAGACGGTCCCAAGGGGGGGTTGAGGTGTGTCGTGCCTTTCCTGGGTGACTCATAGCCAGGCTGAATACACCTGCTCTGCATTTAGAGTGGTGGGAGGAGTTTTCACCAGCATCTGAATAGGCTGTGCCTGCTCAGCACAATGCTGTCTCCACCTCCTGTAGTGAAGCTGGACTACAGAGGACAGAACTGGTTTCTACTGAATGCAGAGTCTTTCTGCCTAAAACCTCGAACGGAAAAGTGGTATACATATTGGGTCCCTGACCCTAGAATTTTAGAACTCGTTTGGACTAAGGAACCTGCCAAGATGACGTGTTGGAGAAGCTGTGAAGAGGAACTACCACTTTGCTGTGTGCTTTGCTGTGTTGGCCTACAGTGGCTGCCTTTGTCTAGGGCAGTGAAAGGACTGGACTGAACTTTCTGCAACTTATTTTCCAAAGTTTCTCCAAGGGCTTGAGGGAGAGCTTGCCTCCTGTTCAAGAAGTCTCAGGAACAGCAAAGACTTCACCATCCTCTGGGTACCTGCTTCTGGAACGGCGTGTTTCAGCTGCCACAGAGGAAAAAGCAACTCGATGCCGTCAACAACGCCTCGGCCGGCTCCGTGAACCTGTTGGCACCACAGAGGGCACCTCCCCGCTTTGCACCGCAGCCCTGGTCTCACCGATGACTCCGACCGCTGCCGCCACAAAGCCGCTGCTTGCACCGTGACCTGAGGGCATCGCACTTCGCACCTCCTCGCTTCACATCGCCGCCCTGGTATTCCAGATGACGCCGCTCCATGCTGACATCAATGCAGCTGCCTCCACTGTGGCCTGAGGGCACCGCTCGTAAGTTACTTGATACACAGCCCAGTTCCACAACGCAGCCTTGGCCTATCGATCGACACCAGGGTCATCGACTCTGCCAACTAGAGACCCCCACTTCTAACAGTAGGCTTAGTGCCCACGACAGGAAAGGGCCCAAAATGTATTGTGGAGACGTCAAAATTATCTATCAAAAAACATCCTGGTTTTAAAAGGGTGGGGCACCTGTGTTTTCATCTAGGGAAACCTATCAAACCCAGACATTTCTGAAAACTAGACACCTGGTGGAGTCCAAGGAAATGTGGCTTTCGTAGATCCCTTAACGTTTTCTTACCCAGAATCACCTGCAAGCCTCAAATTTAGCTAAAAAGTCACATTTCCTCACATTAATTGTGTAGGTAAGTTGTTGGATCACTGGGCCAGCACAAATTTCCTACCACCCAGTGTTCCCTCAGGTCTCCCAATAAAAATGCTACCTCGCTTGTGTGGGTGGGCCAAGTACCTATGATAGGGACGGGCCTAAAACGTATTGTGGAGACATCAAAATGATCTATTACAAAACAACCTGTTTCTGCAAGGGGGCCACTTACCTTTTTGGTTCCGGGCTCGGAGGCCATCTAGGGACACCTACCAAACCAAGACTTTTCTGAAATCTAGACAACCGAGGGAGTCCAGGGAGCTGAGGCTTGCATGGATACCCCAATGTTTTCTTACCCAGAAACCCCTGCAAACCTCAAATTTGGCTAAAACATCACATTTTCCCAAATGTCTGTGTGGTAAAGTTGTGGGATCATCGGGCTGGCACAAATTTCATACCACCCAGCATTCTCCTTGGTCTCCCGATAAAAATAATACCTCACTTGTGACTAGTTTTCAGAAATGTCTGGCTTTGGTAGGTTTCCACAGATGGCCACCAATCCCGGGCACAAGAAGGCAGGTGCCCCCTTGTAAAAACAGGTTGTTTTGTGATAGATAATTTTGATGCCTCCACAATACGTTTTGGGCCCCTCCTTGTTGCAGCCACATAGCCCACACACACAAGTGGCACACCGTGTTTCTCTAGAGACTTGGGAGAGCGCCGGGTGGTAGGAAATTTGTGGCTGCCTGCAGATTCCAAGATGTTTCTTCACAGAAATGCAAGGAAAATGTGTTTTTTTTAGGCATAGTTTGATATTTGATATTTGCAGGGGATTATGGGTAAAAAAAAAACTGGTGAAAGCCAAGAAGGTCAGCACCCCTGTACTCCCCTGGTTGTCTAGTTTTCAAAAATGTGAAGGTTTGCCCAGGTGACAGCTAAGCTAGGGCACAAAATTCACAGCTACCCATAATGACAAAAAAACCACAGAGTTCTTACTAAGGGCCTGGTTGGTTTTAGCACCTCCAGAAATGCTGGCTTCAAAGCACAAATACTTTCCAAAGTATCTAAATATTGATACAAAGCCTTCTGAAGGTGAGCCATAAAGCCACTTCAAGGCACTAACCGCTTTGTGGTCCATTCACACGCAGTTCACGCACCACACACAACACTTTCATACCATCGGCCACAGGCCCAATCCAACAGATCAGTGCACTCACATCAACACAGCGCCGCCATGCAACGGCCCATCACTTACATACACCACAGGATGGAACCAGTTTGACTACATTTTACCACCTGTCAAGTAACAGCCTCCTTCTTTCTGAACATTACCGAATGCATGCCCAGTGAATCTTTACTAATGGCTCACATGACAGACATATGAGGCACAGGAAGACATGTCTTTCATGCGCCTTAAACGCACTTACTGGGCTAAGTCCAACTCCTTCTAGTTTGTGGATACAAGTTAGAGGTGTCCGAGTATGCCCAAGGCCTATTCCTCGAACTGAGCAAACATGCTGGGGAATTTTGCAAAGATTCCTAAAGAGAACGTCATAAACTTTGACGAACTGTAGTTTTTGAAACACAGGGTAGTCTGTGAGAACGTACTTTATGTTCCATCCACCGTTATTTGCAATGCTGTGACTGTAATGCAATTATCATACCGCAAACTGAACATCTACTATGTCCTGACGGAGAATGAACATCCACTAAGTAATAGGGGGACCCCTAAAAGGATAAAGGCAGAGCAAAAGGGGAAAATCAAGGTATCAAAAATTCTAACAAGCTGCTCTACCCATTTGTTTATTTAAACGCGATTAGGTCGTTAAATTAATATATCACTCAGGCTAAGCCATGTATTTGCACAAAAAAATATACATGAATCGATTATTGACACAGCATTTTATTTTTATCTAGTTGTTCAAGGACAACAAATCAATACAAAAATCAATTCTTTACATAATAAAATATATAATACAATAACACTGGCCCTTCATTGTAAAAATTTAAATGGACAACCTTTCATACAACATTCATACAATCTCACATTCATATAAACACATTCAGACCGTGAACCAACACTGAACATACATAAAAAATTATTATACCTGGTTTTGATACAACATCCCTAAATATGTGCAAAAAACAACAAAAACTTCTTTTATGAGGCAATCCAATTACTGATGTACAATCCACTGCTTAAAGAGTTGAACATCAGGAAGTTACAAAATGTCTTTATGAGAATAATTAGGAAACATAAACTAAATTAATCATAAATTTGTTTTACAAAAATCAGATAATAAAACTGCACATGTAAGGGACAAGAAAAATCAGAACACGCCTATTTTTTTGTGCAAATACATGGCTTAGCCTGAGTGATATATTAATTTAACGACCTAATCGCGTTTAAAGGAGAATGAACATGGCAAGCAGGTCAAACATTACCCATACGTGCCATAATAAGTCACTATCGGGCGAGTGTGGCACCAATGGGTTTGAATCCATAGGTGAAGATGAAGTCATGGCATTTTTATCTGTACTACCGTTACTATCTGCCTTCTACCTATGCAATGTCCCAGGGAAAGCACATCTACGGTAAGCTTTTTTTACCCGTTCATGTCTCTGCCATCATCAGAGCCCTGACTAATCCTGTATAATTGCCAAGTGAATCTATACTAATGCCTTACATCTCTAGCTACTTGAAGATCAAGAAAACGTGTCTTTCATGCACCATCAGCGCATTTACTATGCTAAATCCAATTCCTTCCAGTTTGTAGATGCAAGTTGGTGGTGTCCGAGTATGCCTTCCTCGAAGAGCTCATTCCTTGAACTGGGCGATCATATCTACCATTGAAACTAAGGCAAACCTGCTGGGGAATACTGCCTAAGTTCCCTAAAGTAATAAACCAAACAAATGTCCAGTGGAACTTATTCACCTACACTTCTACTTTTTCTTTGAAAGTGTGAAAACTCAATTACTAGTATCATAAGTAATACTAAATATGTGAAAACTATCATCACACACGATATTGTGTCCTGTAACTTTTTTCAATAACGTTGGTTATGATGCAAGTTACTAATTGAGTTTGCACACTTTCAACGCAAGTAGAAGTGTTGGTGAATAAGTCTCACGGGACATTTCTTTAACGTATTATACTTACTCTGATTCTTGTGGGCATTCAGGGTGGTCCCTGTGTTGCATACAATATATATATATTCACTGAAAAAACCATAGGTTTCAGGCACGTTATAGTTAGAAATTAGTATTTAAAAAACCTTAGAAATTCACTGAAAAAACCATAGGTTTCAGGGACGTTATAGTTAGTTGGACATTTCTCTTGTAAAAAACCATAGAAATTCCCTCGTTATAGTTAGTTCAGCTAACTATAACTCGCGCACCCGCAATGCACTGCTGATGACGTCACATATTACATCAATCATGACATGGTCAGTGACATCACTTATGACATCTCAAATGACATCACTGATGACATCATCCAGTGACTGTGTTTTTCTTTAAAGTTTAAATATGTATTATATATATGCCAAGGTGTATTGAAGAATGAGTGGGTGTATAAGTGTCTGGATGGAGGATTTAGTATGTGCGTGACTGACTATTTAAGTGAGCGATTACATGTGTCTTACTGAATGCATGGGTTAGTGACTAAACTGTGTGAATGTCTGTATCAGTCTGTCTGTTGTTGTATATGCTGCTGCATGTGTTGGTCAGTAGCTACATGAGTGTCTATATGGGTTATCAATAGGTTTCCTGAGTATTTGTATGGGTGCCTGAGTGTGTGTGTGGGTGGATGGGAGGTGTGTGACTCTGCGCATAGATGTGTGAGTGGTTGATTCACTGGGTGTATGGGTTCAAGAGTGCATGTGGAAACAGCTGTATGGGTGGGTGAGTGTGTGTATGGGTGTGTTGGTGAGTGAATGGATGTCTCAATGGTACATGTCCAAGTAACTACATATGTAAAAGGCAGTGCATGTGAGAGTTGAAGTATATAAATGACTATACGTGAGAGTCAGTTAATGTGAGAGTGGCTCTATGGATGAGTGTGTACTTGTATCAGTGATTCTATAAGAGAGTAAGTATGCATTTGTTTCTGTTTGAATAAGTGATGTGGTGTGTGTATAACTGTATAGGTGAGTAAATGGGAGTGTGATTGATTCTTTGCATGACTGACTACGTGTGTGAGTAACTCTGGATGAGTGGTGGTGTGTGAGTGTCTGTATAGGTGTATGAGTGCATATGATAGTGTTATAATGATGAGTGACTGCATGTATGAGTGACTGTATGGGTGAATGAGTGGATGAGTGTGTAGACCTAGGAATCAGTGAGTGCGTATGTAGTAACTGGTATTGGTGTGTCTATGGTTTTGAAAATGGTAGTCTGTATTTTACAGTGGGCGTATCAAAGGTTATATTGGAGTGTGAGGAGGTGCATCAGATTTTCACGTGGATGATGTCATCAGTGATGTCATCAGTGATGTCATTTGAGATGTCATCAGTGATGTCATCAGTGATGTCACTGACCATGTCATGATTGATGTAATATGTGACGTCATCAGCAGTGCATTGCGGGTGCGCGAGTTATAGTTAGCTGAACTAACTATAACGGGGGAATTTCTATGGTTTTTGACAAGAGAAATGTCCAACTAACTATAACGTCCCTGAAACCTATGGTTTTTTTCAGTGAATTTCTAAGGTTTTTAAATGCTAATTTCTAACTTTAACATGCCTGAAACCTATGGTTTTTTCAGTGAATTTCAAAGGTTTTTTAAATGCTAATTTCTAACTATAACGTCCCTGAAACCTATGGTTTTTTCAGTGAATTTCAAAGGTTTTTTAAATGCTAATTTCTAACTATAACATACCAGTCGCGTTTCTAGAGTGGTGGAGAAAGGTGAGCGTGGCCTCCGAAACACCTCTTAGCAATCCCACTGTGTGGGATTTACTGGAGGTAACAGGAGGAGTAGTTAGCCCCAACGTCAACCTTGGGGGCCAACTATCCCTTTTATTACCACCAGTAAGTCCCACACAGCAGGATTGCTAACTTCTTATATCAGGCCCACCCCCTCCCTGCACCACTGTGCAAACGTGCCCCTTAGCACGTTGTAAGTTGGGGGATTAAGTCCCCTTGAATCCTGAGGGTCCCTGGGGGCCAACTAGCCCACCAGGAACCTCCAGTAAGCGCCACAGGGCTGCGTTGCAGAGAGGTGGTCCGAGGCCACGCCCCTTTTTACACCTCTCTGCAACGCAACTCTGTGGCGCTTACTGGAGGTACCTGGTGGGCTAGTTGGCTCTCAGACCCTCAGGATTCAAGGGGACTTAATCCCCAACTTAAAACACGCCACTGGACGTGTTTGCACACATGTCACATCAGGCCCCGCCCTCCCTGCACCACTGTGCAAACGCGCCCCGTGGCGTGTTTTAAGTTGGGGGATTAAGTCCCCTTGAATCCTGAGGGTCCCTGGGGTCCAACTAGCACACCAGGTACCTCCAGTAAGCGCCACAGAGCTGCGTTGCAGAGAGGTGTAAAAAGGGGCGTGGCCTCGGACCACCTCTCTGCAACGCAGCTCTGTGGTGCATACTGGAGGTACCTGGTGGGCTAGTTGGCCCCCAGGGACCCCCAGTATTCAAGGGGAATTAATTCCCCAACTTAGAACGCGCTACGGGGTGCGTTTTGCAGAGTGATGCACTGAGGGGGCGGGGCCTTCCTTTCCTATTTTGTGGGCCCTGGGGACCCCATCCCCCAGGGCCTGACCCCTATTTTATTAAATTTAAAAACAAATACCTGAAGGGGGCCGCGTGGCCCCCTTCCCGAGGCCATTTTCGGCTACGGGGACCCCATCCCCAGGGACATGGGCAGTATTTTTTTTTTTTTTTTTATATTTGGAGGGGGCCGCGTGTCCCCCCTCGTCGGGCCATTTATGGCCCCGGGGACCCCATCCCCCGGGGCCGGCCTTTCCTTTTTTATTTTTTTATAATTTCTTTTTTTTTAGGGGAGGAGGGCTGCGTGGCCCCCCTCCCGGGCCACTTCTAGCCCCGGGGACCCTATCCCCCGGGGCCTGGCCACTCCGTTGGGGACAGTGGGGGGAGCCCCAATGCCCCCACGGTCCCGCCGGCTCCCCGCCTCCTGCGGGAGCTGGCATTGCCTTTCTACACGGGGAGCTGCTAACATGCAGCTCCCCTT
Source organism: Calotriton arnoldi (assembly GCA_963921515.1). Classification (NCBI taxonomy): domain Eukaryota; kingdom Metazoa; phylum Chordata; class Amphibia; order Caudata; family Salamandridae; genus Calotriton; species Calotriton arnoldi. Next base: position 661,846 of record CAWUFW010002141.1, on the reverse strand, counting down.
GTGCAAAAGCAATCTGCTTTGGATGAAACTGCGGAGGCCCACTGGAGGGCGAAAAGAATTAAAATGAATGTTGTGAAAGCGCAAAGCCAACTGTTGGGAACAATTGGGAAGGGCACTGAAAGCCTACTAAGGCAATAATTACTACAAATCCCAGCATGCTGCATCTGTGGACTCACCTGGTGCCTAATGAAGGGCTTAATAAATGACGTGCTGGCAAAAGTGTTCTTCCTGCTTTTTTGCGCCTACACATAGAAATGCCTGTGAACAAGGAGCAAACTGGCTCCGAAACGCGTAAGGCTTTTTATTTTTCTCCAAGTGAAGTGAATCCTGTTGCCTTTACTAAACCCTCTGCAGTGTTCCTCTTCGAATCTGAGTGCTCTTGAGTGCTCTATTGTTTTATATATATATATATATATATATATATATATATATATTCACTGAAAAAACAATAGGTTTCAGGGACGTTATAGGTAGCTGGACATTTCACTCTTACAAAACCATAGAAATTCCACTGTTATAGTTAGTTCAGTTAACTATAACTCTCAGTGACATGACTGATGACATCACTGATGACATCTCAAATGACATCACTGATGACATCACTGATGACATCATCCAGTGACTGTGTGTTTCTGTAAAGTTTAAATATGTTTTATATATATGGCAAGGTATATTAAAGAATGAGTGGGTGTATAAGTGTCTGGATGGAGGATTTAGGAGGTATGTAACTAATTGTATAAGTGCCTCATTAAACGTGTCTTACTGAATGCATGGGTTAGTGACTAAACTGTGTGAATGTCTGTATCAGTCTGTCTGTTGTTGTGTAAGCTGCTACATGGGTTGGTCAGTAGCTAAATTGTGTGTCTATATGGGTTATTGATTGTTTGCTTGAGTATTTGTATGGGGGACTGAGTGTGTGTGTGGGTGGGTTGGAGGTGTGTGACTCTCTGCATAGATGTGTGAGTGGTTCATTCACTGGGTGTATGGGTTCAAGAGTGCATGTGGAAACAGCTGTATGGGTGGGTGAATGTGTGTATGGGTGTGTTGGTGAGTGAATGGATGTCTCAGTGGTACATATGTGAGTAACTACATATGTAAAAGGCAGTATATGTGAGTGATGGTGTATATAAATAACTATATGTGAGACTGAGTGATTGTGAGAGTGGCATATATGGATGAGTCTCTACTTGTTTCAGTGATTACATAAGAGACTAGGCGTTACTGTCTGTATGAATTAGTGAGGTGGTGTGTGTATAACTGTTTAGGTGAGTAAATAGGAGTGTGATTGATCCTTTGCATGACTGACTAGGTGTGTGAGTAACTCCATGGATGACTGGCGGTGTGTGAGTGTCTGAATAGGTGTATGAGTGCATATGATAGTGTTGTATTGATAAGTGACTGCATGTATAAGTGATTGTATAGGTGAATGTGTGGATGTGTATACAGACATAGGAATGAGTGAGTGAGTATGTAGTAACTGGTATTAGTGTGTGGATGCTTTCGAAAATGGTAGTGTGCATTTTACAGTGGGTGTATTAAAGGTTATATTAGGGTGTGATGAGGTGCATCAGATTATCACGTGGATGATGTCATCAGTGATGTCAAACTACTATTTTGCTATTTGTCATTAGTACTATTTTTTCTCACTTTTCCACTACAGAAAAGAAAATAAACTGTAAAACTGTTGTGTAATATAATATATTTCACAAATTACACTGTTACTTATCAAATAATACAACATTTTCAAAACATATTTTTCTCCCTTTTTCTGCTGTTATCAGATTCTACTTAACTTCACTATTCACAGTGATGTCAGTGTAGTATCATCATAAACAGCTGGGGGAAAAAAACAATCAACTAGATTGTTAAAAAAAAACAAATGACTAACTCTTACAACCACAATAACAAATTAACACAAATAACACATCCAATACTATTTCCAATTTTTAAATGTTACCTTTACTGTGTACTTTCTCTTGACATTTTTCCTCAAGGCCAAATAATGTGTGGAATTTTTTTTTTAATCATCCAGTATCAATTCCTTAAAGCATCTTCCCATTTTCCCTCTAGGCCGAATAATTTATCTAAAATTTTTGTTTCAGAAATATCAAGTATGAGTTGGGTAATTCATAAGGCAATCTCGGTTTAATTTCCAAGTGTGTATCATTGCAGTGACTCCAACCATTTTTGCATTTCAAATATACAGTATAATGTCCACATGTGGTAGTACCTCCAGCATGGAAAACAATAGCCAGTGTTGTGAAAGTTCTTCCAGAAATAGATACTTGACTAGCAAGAAAATGTTTAATTTTCGTTTCCACTTTTCTTCCATTTGGTCTACAGCGTTGTAGCATTAAAATTACATATTTTCCATATCTTTCTAGGCATAATGTAGATAACATTTCTGATTGACAACGAGAACATTTCATATCATGATTTGCTTCTTTTACTAATTTCGGAAAAGGTACAGATTTGCAGTTAGGTATTGTTAAATATAGAAATCGTTCTCTGTCAACTATAGTACTAGAAGTTAATGAACACTGTTCACATTTGTGATCCCATTTGTAACTGAGTCCAAATAAACTCTCAATCTGGATTCCTTCATCTTCTAATACTCCAAGCATAACCATCAGAAACTCTTGTGCATCTTGTTGTATATTAGGACTGAACGTTAAAGATCCAGTACATGTATCCAAGAGTTGTCGAATACCAGAAGCAGTATGGATTTTACTTCTGTCAGTTCTCAATTGTTCAAATAAAGTATAAAGTGCAGAACATAATCTTTTTTCCTGACTTTCCATAATTTCACCATACAGATCTTCTAGATAAGATATAACGTTTAGAATAACATTACCATAGCAGTTGACACCAGAAGCATTTTCTAATTGGTATCCCACAACATCATCACTTGTTTCTATTTTCTGTTTCTTTGCATATTTCTTTTCTCTTGAATTTGTTTCTGCTTTTCAACCACACTTGATTCATCAACATGTTTGCGTTTTGAACACACAGCACGTTTTTCATAAATAGGATATTCACCTAAAGTTGGTGCATAAAGTCTTCTTAAACGATTATATTCTCTTACATAATTTACATCAGCACTAACCTTGTTTTCATCGAAATCAATTAAATACAAACCAGACAATGTTCTAACTCGAGATAATGCAATGTATGCCATTCCCTCTTTAAACACAGTTCTTCCAACATTTACTAAAGCATTATCTACACTTAAACCTTGACATTTATGAATGGTTATTGCATATGCTAAACAGAAAGGAAACTGTTTTCTACGAACATACAAGTCTTTTACCAGCAAAAACGTACAGCACAACGCCCAATTTGTTTCACCTCTGCAATCTAATCAAATTTAATTTTCAAGAATTCAATTGCATTTCTGTTTTGATATTTTACAAATTCAACAACTTTCCCTATTGCTCCATTCACTAAACCTTGTTCTATATTCAAATTACGCCTCAAAATTACCCGACAGTTTATACATACATCTACATTTTTTTCTAAGCCAGCAGTTTTTGATACAGACTTTTCCAAAGAATCCAATTTAGTCTGTAGTTTATTTGAAAGAAGAATTGTTATTCCTTGATGCTCGATTTTATCAATAGCTTCAATGTGAACTATTTCTTGATTTTCCAATTTCAGAAGCTATTGATTAAATGTATAACACTCTTCCAGTGTAAGCATTAAGCAAAGTATTGACTTTTTTTCTGCAATGTTCTTGTACAGTACTCCTGCTGGTGTGTTTTCAGTTGTAAATAAGTTCTTTAGTAGACGACTTTGTAAAGCTTGTTCACCATGTTTGCTTAGAACACCAATTCTTACATCTTTCAGAATATTTCCATAATCTTCATCACTTGCTTGTCGCATATTCTGAGTGAGTTCTTTATATTCAAAATTTAACCAGAGATTCACATTTCCAATACTTCCCAAATATTTCCTAGTGTCTTCATGTAGAAGAGTTTTAAAGACTGGTTCTCCTTTTACAGGATTTAGTTGTAGCAGATCTCCAAATACAATTAAATGTTTTCCTCCAAAGAGAACGTCGTAATCTGTTTTTAATACCTGTTGCATTCTTAAATGCACGAAAGCAAGCATTAAGTTTGAGACCATGCTCACCTCATCAATAATTAAAAGTTTCATCTTCTTCAGCACTCTTGACACTTCATAAGAAGCTTCTCCAGACAACTTCTGATATTCTAATTTATTATCATGCTCAACTGGTAACATTAGTAATCTATGCAAAGTAATTCCTTTAACATTGTGCGCAGCAAATCCAGTTGGAGCTGTTACTACACAAGATAAATGTGAACTAGTAGTTTTTTTAAGATAACTGGTCAAAACTTTAATTGAAAAACTTTTACCCGTTCCAGCTTGACCACTGATGTACATCAGAATAGGTTTAAATGATGAACATACACATTATTTTTTTTCATGCAACAAACCATGTTCTATCTGTTCTCTCACGTACATATATTTCTTTCTGTTCAATATTTACTTGTTCTTCTAACTTTTCCAATGTAATATTCCCCTCTTGTGCTTGTTGCATTGCAATTTCCACTTCATGCATAGCAATCGCTGCTTCATTTTCCACTATTGGTTGTCCAAGTGGATCTTGACTACATGGGCCAGAACTTTGACTATCTTGAGAACTTTCATTTGCAACTTCAGCTGTAATAGTCTTTTCCTGTTCAACTTCATCATTCAACATTTTTAAATATGTAGGGAAAATTGAACATGCAATGCTATCTTTACATGCATTAAAAGAATCTTCGTAGCAGTCGAAATCTCCAAGTAATTCACTTTCGGTACGCCATGGTTTGAACAGTTGGAGAAGTGCTAAATAGTTAAATTCTCGCTTGTCTGGAGTTTCACAACTGAGTTTCTTGTGGTTGATAAGGTTACCTTTTGTGTGTTTTACTAAACAACCATGACATCCAAGTACTGCATATTTTCCTTGTTTTAAAATCTGTTTAACATTTCTTTTGAAGCTGTAATGTTGAAGTACTTCATACAGACATAGCTGTTCCAGATGTCGACTCCTTTTCGGATAGTATGTATCCAACATATTAGTTTTAAGAATTTCTGTACTGTCTGGTTCATTTGCTGCTAAGTATTCAATTTCTTCTAATGATTTCAACACTCTATTTCGTGAGCAGGCAAGACCTAAACTTACCCAAATGATCCCTCGTGATTTTGAATATAAACTTGAAGAGGACAAGCGGTCTGAACATTCATACGATCCAATTTCTCTGTGGGAAAGCATTTTCAAAGTAAAGCTGTACAATTTTTTGCTAAGGCTTTTCTCTTGTGCAATTTCTTCCCACATTTGTTTAATCTCGGTTTTTTCTGATTTCGTTATATATGATGTAACGTAGCATGCAACAGCAATTGAGTTGTCTGCAACCTACTGGATGTCCATATTTGCATTCCACATTTTTAAAATAACCGGATTGTAGTCATTAATATACTTTGACAGTTCTGTTCTTTTCAAGTTGTAGGTATTCTTTGGAGATTTGCGAGTTATTGTGTGCCTTACAGAAGAAAAAAAGAATTTACTCTTCCTTTAGAAATTACTGGACGTGGAAATCCAAACTGACACTTGGTATAAAATTTTCCTTTAGACTTGTATTTTCGTCAGCAGTACTTTCCACAACGGTGACTTTGGAAACGTAAAACTTGCTGTCTCTAGCTTCTATCTCCTCCTTCTCTTGGAATCTCACATGTCACATACTGTTCAATGAAAGACAATACTATTTCATCTGAATCAGTTCCAAATTTAGGTGCATCCTTGATCCACAATAGCATATGTATATGAGGAGCACCTCTCGCTTGGTACTCCTTTCTCCAAAAGAAATCGGTAACTTCTCCAAGAGGTGGATTCTTTTTATTGCAGATGAAAGACATCATTGCTTGAAACCTATGATTAAAATATCTGCACACATTTACAGGATCCAAAGAACACAGTTCTCCAGGTGTTTTCATTTCAACATTCTTTATATTGGAATTTGCTTCTCGTAGAAATTCAAGCAAATCTTCCCATGCATACTCTGCACAGCTAAGTGTCACAAACCATGTTGGTGTACCTAAGTTCCGTAACATACACTTCAGTTCTCTATGACGACGATACCAATACTCAGTTGCTCCTCGTTGACATGCCATCAAATTAATTAACTGTGCTTCTAAATTTTCATCTGTTTGTTGAACTTTCTCCACAAATTCTTTCGCTGAAAGAAGTGATTGATGAACTCCAGTTTTCAGTATGTGGTTCACTGCATAGGACAGAGAAGACAGATCACTTTCAAAGAAAAGGTGAAATATATATCGTATACACTGCCGGAATCTAGGATCTTCAGAGTATAATCTTGTTGAGCGATATTCTGAAGCTGCAATACGTACAGGTCGGTCATCATATCGTCCACCTTCTCCAGTAGGAAACAGCTGTGGAAAACAACGAGCTTCTAAGCTCTTCTCCCATACACTCATTGGAGTTCCCTTTGCTTTTTTCATTTGAAATAACTCAATACTGTTTCCTATTACTTCTTTTGAATGTAGAGGACATATTGTGTAATGTTCATAAATCTCTTCACTCCTTGACTTCTCCACTTTCTCTATTTCACCACTTGAAATTTCAGATTCATCTTCCAAACTTATTACCTGTTGTTCCACATTTACACTTTTATAATAAATATTATTCTCCACAAGATATAACGTAGCCTTTTGAAGTTTTTTAACATCCACAAATTCTTGACATATTTTCCGACTCTTTGTTGGTACTCCATTTACTAGAATGACTACTGCTTCATTTTCATCTTTGTCTCCACCAACAATTTCAATATTTTTCTTAAAATCCAAAGGTAAGTACACTACTCTTCCTTTCAGCCCTCTTTGTAAGTCTGTTGGTGGCAGTTTACCTGTTTTAGGCTCCATGCGAATTATAGTTTGAAATGGATGAACAGATTGAATTAGAACTGACTCATATGTATTCAAATCTGCCAGTTCCTCCGGAATAGCTACTAATTCTAACTTATTATGTACTGCTCTAGCGGGCATTTTGTTCTCTTCTAATTTGTTATAACAATATTTACAAATACGTTGATCACTGCCTAACTCAAATTGACCTTCCACTAACAAGTAAGTTGCAAATTCTTTCCATTTATCATTATTCTTCTTTTCAGATTTCAAATACAAATCAACATTCCTAGTTTGAATTTTATAATTAGTACGTCGACAACAAACACAAACATAGTTTGGAATTTGAGAGCACACTATGTTAAATTTTCCAATTTCTTCTTCAAACTGATCAATTATAATCACTTTCCCATCTTCTTCAACATCTGTAATTGTCAAACTTTCACTTTCTATACACTGCTCTTTTGAACCAAAATATCGGAACTGAATATCATCACACTTTTTTTATACATCTGATAAAGAACCGTGTAAAAGAGCTGTATTTAGTTCACCTAAACATAATGCAGGACTTTTTACATAGTACAGTTTCCTTACAAACTTCTGCATTTCTGAATGGTGTACTGCTAACATCCTTAAGTGATGAAAAACACTTTTACACACTTTTCTTGAAAGACAAGCCAGAGAATGCCCATGTTTCTCAGTATATTTTCTTACATTACAAGGATCAAGTGTTTGTAACAACCTAATCTTCTGTTTTACACTTTTCTGTGTATATTCTCGTAACAAATTTTGCATTATATCAATAGATTCCTGTCGAATACTACAAATACTGCTACAACCCCACTTATACACAGGAGCTTGTGTGCGTGTCCCTTGCACTTCTTCAGCTTTTAACTGTTCTGCACTAATAGTAACCATTTCCTCTTTTGCAACAGGACAACCATTCTGAACTTCGTAGCAACGACCTCCAGTATCAACTGCAAATGGTAAACTATTTTCTTGGAAGTAACTCTCTTCATTAAAAAAAGGTTCACTATTAGATGTATGTTTCCATTTTCCACTGAAGATTTTACAAAAGTTGCTTCTGTTCACACGTCTTTTTTTTTTACTTTTGTCTTTCAGAATCTTCATTGTTTTATCCAACACTTTCATCCTCTTCAAAATGAAAATGAATATTTTTTGTTTTAACTTAAAAGCAGTATCCACTATGCTTTCAACATGCTGTTTCTGTTTTAATTGCAGCACTTTCTTTTTATATTTGCGGCATCCTTTTATTAAATTCTGAATTACTCTATTTCCAAAAACTCTTTGACGAATTTCTTGAAATTGTTTTTGTCTACGGGTAACAAATACTCTTTCCTTATCATGTTTTTTTTTCTTGCATTTTGTAGTCGAAGTCTGCTTCTCCTTACTTGAAATTTTTTTATTTTTCCTTTGTGTGATGTTATTTTCATTAAATATTCGTAGCACTTTTTTTTAGAAATTGTCTAGTGTTTTTACCAGAAGAAACTATTTTTGTAGTACTCTCATTTTCTTCTAATGCACATTTTTGACTTTTCTTTAAGTAGATTGCCTTTTTGTTTTTCCTTTTTTTTTCTGTTCTTCTAGGCATTTTCAATTTTTAATCCAAACAAAATAATTTTCTGCGAATGAAAAAAAAGTTTCAATTATTTGTTATATCTGTTCAATATGTCAAAATAATCACATACAATTATATAAGTTCCAGTGGCGGCTTGCAGAGGAAATGCTGCATGGTACTGGAGCGGAATAAGGGAACAGTAGGGTGGCAGGTAGTGTCATCCGACATACAGCACGTATTTATTGAATTATTTAGATTCACCTTCCCATTTTATATGTGACTCCACAACCTCCTACTTTTCCCCTTGCCCCCCATCCCATGCACCCCACCATCCCACGCCACTTCCTCCGCAACCCACTACAGATAACTTTGTAGATACTATTTTGTAAAATTGTTATCTGTATACTTAAGAGTGATATTCTCAACTAAATGGCACATGTAAACGTTACCCTTATTAGTTTAACACTTCTATCGGCAACTTAGCAAGCATAACACTGCACCATATTAGCAAAAATATGGTACAGGCTTACATTTCATTGTGGATGTACATAAGCAAGTACAGATCAACTGTTAGGCAGCAACAAAAACCACCGACATGGAGATGGAGAGGGGGGAAAGATTAAGGGACATATTTACAAGGAGCCATCGCTGAATTAACGGCACTTTATCGCAGCCAAACTCGTGATAAATTTACCCCCCCATTCACAAGCCGGTGTTAACAGCCCACAGCACCAGTATACCCGCGATAGCAGCCTCAAAAAACATCGCCACAGATGACCCTCGCAAATATCGCTAATGAGATGCAGAGTAGGCGTTCCCGTGACAAAAGCCGAGATAACAGCACACCTCAACATTCACAACGACCAGCCACATCCCCGATAAAAACACAAAACGGGCGATAAGGCGCGTTAGCACCAGGAAATTTACACCTGCTCTGACCTGGTGTAAAGTTGGACGGCAGCCAGCACCACAAAAGGAAGCACAGCCCAGGGCCACATCCGAAGGGCAACAGATGCCATGGAGCAACTCATCATGCGGCCCGGACACCCAACAGGGCCACAACACCCACCGTCAACACCCCAGGACCCCATCCCACACCCGGAACACCCCCACCACCCGGCACCACCCCCAACACCGATCTAAGAAATTGCACACCAACACCACCAACCCCAAAACAAACATCTTGCCTCATGTCACACAAGCAGCAAAATAAACATACATGCGTGACCAGAAAATGGAGAATCAGTCATACAGCAATGCAACCACCAACACAAAACACCACACAAACAAAAGCAGAAACAACCCCTAGGATGAGTCCTAGCTGCTCCCACTGGACAATCCGTAGCACACAGCCCGGTAGACCAAATCCAAGAGAAGATGGTGTGCCATGCGCGCAACAAACGAAATAGAGGGAGAGAGCGAGGGAGAGAGACGGAGTGAGATAGCACAAGCAGAGCAAGGACGCATGGGCACCTGGCTCCACATGCCAACATATGTGTGTGCATCGCCATCCCTACACCATGAGCCCAAGGCCGTGTCCCAATCTCAGCGCCAAAGCCACATCACATTCCCAAAACGAAAGTAGTAGTGAGACAAACATCAGGGATGAAAGCACCATTGTCCCAATGCAGAAGCCGGGAGGACACCTGCACCTCTGACCTTGGTCCCGAACGCGCCTGGAACACCCTGATAGAGATACAATGGCAGATGGGGACGACTCCCACACCACGCATTCCGCAAATAAACCATCCGACTTATCCACAGCCCACACATAGAAGCCCCTGCCTGTGGTACCCCCGCATGGGAAGGCCTTGACACCCACGGAAACAGCAACCCATGTCCCACAACGTTGCACACACATTCAAATTATTGCTCAGAGCTGTGGCATACCTCCACACAACAGCCGCAGTCCAGAAGAGTGCCTGTTGACGAGACGCACCAACGCAATGGCAGGCCATACCGGGCACATGCACAACACCCGTCACGTGGAACAGTACCGTGCACGTATGCTGCATTTACTGGGCGCACTGCCACTGGCAGTGCTGCGGATCAGTTACAGGCTCAGCTTCCGCATTGCCCACGTCACCTGCGTCCAGCCCTGGTTCCACTGCCGAACATGCACATTCGAGTGTCCCATGGATGTCTGCCTATCCAACACAACTGTTGATGAATTGGACTATGACTTGTGTTTGCGCCCCCTGTTGGATCACGAACAGGAGTGTAACCGAGACAGCCGTGCATGGGATGCCTTGACATACTGCGTATGTATTGGTAGTTGTGCATGGGAGATGGCACAATTTCTCGTCTACAGTCACCACATCGAGGCGCTTCCCTATTGGGCTGTGTTGTGGATCGGTGACACGGCGTGGGCTGAGCACACCTGCCCGGACCACCTAATGGATTGGCTCACCCTGGTATTCCTTGAACACGACAACGACGTACTATTGGAACACATTGCACATGAAGCTGCACGGGCATTCATGGACGAGTAACTACGTACCTGCAGCCACATCCTATTGCCACCCACAGCACATGGCCCAACAACTTGTTGCACAGTGGGGATTGCTCATATATCCCACCAAAACAGCACACGTCTCCCGTCGGTCGGGCTCTGGATGCATGTGCGTGGAATAACGCATGTGCACACACACCTGTCCAAGGCGATGCAGGTCCATGGTCCGAGCAACACAGCGTCGTTTCGCAACGTTGCCAATTGGGACACACTGCTGGGTGAGAGCACACACATGGCGATGTAGCACGACATGCGAACCTGTCGGACCCTCACACCTGATCACTGTCGGCAGAGCAGACAATTGCCGCACCCCGGAGGCAGAGCACCATGCAGACCCCATGTACAGTCAGTCGTGCCCCCTCACACGGGGCACTGTGCAGACGCCAAACAACACATGACTCGTCCATCAAGGCAAGGTGGGCTATGAGCGTTGCCATACGTGATCAATATTGTCCATTTGAGCCCCAACATCATCTGCCCCTCGACATGTACCCATGCTGCGTGTAAGTGTCTTAAGCATGTCCGTGCCTGTTGTGGCCATTGCCTCGTCCGTACTGACACGCACATGCCAATAAAGCCTATGCCACTCCACTGGTGTCTAACTGTGGGATGTGTTGTAAAGATTATCCACTCGTGTGCCACAATGAGCCTCGTCCCAACACAGGGAAGAACTGACTGTCGCATGTGCAATGGGGGTGTATCCCTTTGGCAAGCTCCGCCTCTGTGAGCCAGACATTGTTTTTGCATAGGTGCTGGACGACATCTGATGCAGCCCCATCACCTACGCAGTCTGATGTGTCAAGGGCACACAGCCATGCAGCCATCACCCCGCCATACACACCGGACACAGAATGCGTATGAGGGAAGTTTTGTACCACATTGCCTTGATTGCTGATGTTCTGTGATTGCTATGTGTGTGGGCTGCATTGTGGGGGAATTGCCCCTGCACCTCTGATTTCGTGTAGCCATCTCCCCTTCAGACGGGGTGCCTTTGGATTGTGTGCTTTTCGGGGCCTGTTTTGCTTTTGACTTGGGTGATGTGTGCTTGCGGACTTATTTTGTGGCCTCGTGCATTGTTGGTCTGCTGCGTGTATTGTAAGGCATGGGTTGTGGTTGCACGCGGACACGTCGGAGTGTGACCTGCTCCTTTGAGGATGTGATCCGCACTTGGCTCCGTCCATGTCGCTTCGTGGGCCATGTCATTTTCTTTGCGCAGCTCCTATGCTATCCGAAATGCAGTGTTACTTGCATAGTCAGTGTGGGTCACGGATCTGCTGGTTTGCTGGATTCAGCATATGTGCAAGGGTAGGTTGTGATATTGGTGATAGGGGGGCACTCTGTCCACATTGTGGATGGGGGCCTACTTGGCGTTTGGATGTGTGCTGCAGTGTGCCAAGGCATTCAGGGACATGTTCCAGGGTCATTGTGGGTGTACTGTGTGCTGCACAAATCAACGCCGTATCTGATTTACAAAACTACATACTAGTTTAAACATAACAAACTATACTGCTTATTTGTTACCTCTATACCTTACTCCTAAAACCATGTAATCTTTCAAACATATGTTACGTCACTTTTGTACCATTGAAACTGATTACGACCTTTTCTTTACACTACAGATCCCATGAACATGCTAATAAAGGTATAAGTGCTATTTTCATACTAAATAAAGCTCTCTTACTTAATTTTTCTAAACACTACTGTTTGTTGCACAAAATGGGGATGACACATGAGGAGAGGAAACGGAGGTGTAATCCCTAAACTTTTATTGTACCATTCCTTTAATATACGTATATTGAGGGTTTTAAGTGGGATGAAAAAAAATGCGGGTGTCTAAAAGGGGTAGCAGTGTTCAGCACCGGTAACACCCAGTCCACTTAAAGTCCTGCGTATATTCAGCACAGAGACACACCCTAACAATTTTCATCACTTATAATCACAGTTAGTTTACTAGTGTGAAAAAATCGTATAGAAAATTTACTAAGAACATTTTTAATTGTTTTTTATCTCTCACACATTTATAAAATATCTCTTGTAAAGAAACGCCCCTCTCCACCTTTATTTCGTACGAACGAGCAATAAATAATACCTTTACCAGCATCTAGTCACTAACTACTAACACTGTGCACTGTACCCAATTGTAAAGCAGAAATAGTGTTTAGATTATGTCTTAAAGTATCATCAAATGATTCAAACCATGCATACATACACAAAGCAACGTGCACGTTTACTTTGTCCATTTACTCTCTATGTAATCTGTGCACATTCTGAACGGGTTCGCAGTATATCACCTGTTTTCACTTATACTCAAATGTACCTTACAGTAAAAAAATGACATCACAACCTATGCATATGTAATATTTCCTACATAATACAGTGCATTTTTATACCATTGAAACTGATTGCAACATTCTTTATATAGTACAAATTCTACCAATATGCCAATAAACCTATAAGTGCTATTTTTATAATACAAAAAGCTGTATTAGATTATTTTTATAAACAGTACTGCTGGGGGCACAAAATGGTGCTGCAAGGTAGACAGAGTAAAGGAAGGTATAATTCCAAACTTTTTATGTATCGTCCATTTACTATACGTATATTAACACCTTTAACTGGGATGAAAAAATTGGCAGCTCTTTTAAAGGGGTGGCGGAGCCTACTACTAATAACACCCGGACCACTTAAACGCCTGCGTATATTCAGCAGAGGAACACACCATGAGAATTACTATCACTAATAATCACATTTAATTTACCACTGTAAACAAAATCGTACAGAAAATATACAAAGAACATTTTCATTTATTTTTTATCTCTCACATATGTAAAAAAAATGACTTCTGAAGAAACGCTCCCTAATAACTTAGATTTCCTAAGAACACCCAAATGCACAGCCTCGCAGTACCACACCAGCCTTGACTGACATTGAAATCTACCTCTCAGTGTACAAAATGAGACCACAAACTGTGCACATAACATTTCTTCTTTTTTTTTCCATCTCTGTTAACTTAATAACACATGAATTTTCTACTGTGACCCCTTCTCCACTATTTCCAGACTGAGCATAATTTCCAAACGTGCAACATTCTGTTTATCTCGCCGGAATAGATATACAAATCGAAATTAACGCTACATGGAATTTCCAAACCCATACAGGGCTATATTCAAAAGAATGGCGAGAACATTATCGCCGCTTTAGCGGCAGGAAACTGCCGCTAAAGCGGCGATAATGTTATCGCTCGTCTTGAGAATATGGCCCACAGTCGTTTACAGATAACAACTTACACTTTTTCTTTGCGAAAACTCCTAAACATATATAAAGTACTTGTTTAACAACTAGTTACACATTATGCATATTTTAGAACCAATAAAACACCAGACTTTACTAACACTATGTTATTTAGAAATAAAAAATACTTGTAAAGTTAAAAATATCGTCTCAAATACTTAACCACTACTACAAAACACATAACACACCTTCTTAATTTCTAATTTACCTTCGTAGTTGGTATGCAGACTTCAAATCTCACAAACGCATGCAATTCTTTTCTTGTCACACAGTACATGTAATGCACCGCTTTCATCAAGAATGGAACCAGTAATGGCACAATTTCCCTGTTGCTCCACACATAAATACATGTAAAGAACAAATCAGAATAGTTCCTATTTTTTTTCGATTGCAAAACCTCTCTTTATTGGTTATTTTTGAAATTTCCATATAAACACTTTTTTAAGGACACATACAGGTGAAAAGTTCAACGTATTGTATCAACACTTTCTAGAACATTCTACGACACGTGCAGGTTAAAAGTTCATCATTTGTTTAAACCAACTGATATTTTTTTTGCAACATTTTCTCCAACATTTAACGGCACGTGGAGGTCAAAAGTTCACCATTCTTTCAAGTTTGAACTGCACCTTCCAAATACAATTAGCAGGTGTGGTTGAGCTGAGCAAATTTCATCCTATAATATGTACTCCACGTATAAACTGCTTTTTTATTAACCAATCACAAAGATGCTTTTCATCAAAACTAATATACACCCTACTTTTTAGGACACAATACATTTCATCTCCCAATCGGTTAAGGTTTTGTATGTAAAAAAAAAAGTTGTTCCCCATGTTTAAACATATCTCTCATTCTACGAATGCAGTGCATGAGCTACAGACATTTATCTATATCTTCTAGCCATACCTTCAAAATGCTAGTGTGGATTGTAGGACATAGCTATGTTTTCTGGTGCAAGAGGTATGCAGAACAGAGACGTATTGACTTAGACCTAGGTTTACAAAATGTGCACATTAAATGGTTTGCACAGAGAGGATTGAAGTGGCACCAATTGCTCCCTTTGGTTAAAACCTGTTTGCATCTCCAACACCCTGATCTCATGATTGTGCACTGTGGTGGTAACGATCTAGGCACATTGACTGGGGTAGGTTTGGAAATGCTTATGAAGGACACCTTTGGACAATTGATGTTACTTTTGCCTCAAACTGTCTTTGTATATTCCAATATATGCCAAAGACAGAAGTGGAAATGGTCAAACCAATTTTGTCATAAGATTGAAAAATCTAGGAAGAATGTCAACAAAGCTGTGTCTGCATACCTCAGAGACCATAGAATGGGGTCGATCTACAACAACAACATACGTTTTGATATGGCTGATATCTACAGAAGTGATGGAGTACACTTCACAGATGAGGGAAACCGAGTTTTCCTGATTAACCTGAAGCTGTGCATTCGCACTTACATGTAGCTCCAACTAATAAACACAAAGGCTCTTTTTAGAGCCGCCTTATATTCCCAATTTCGGCTCGCAGAGTGTCAGCTGCGGTTCGGCTAGCAGAGGGACACCTGCGGGCCGTTGGGCAGGCTCGCAGAGGAAGAGCTGCGGCCCGTGGGCTCAGCTCGCAGAGGGAGACCTACGAGCTGTTGGCTCGCAAAAGCACAGCACCGTACTGGCTCGCAGAGGGAGAGCTGTGGTCTGACTTGCAGAGGGAGACCAACGGGCCAACAGGCCTGCTAGCAGACACACAGCTATCAGTTAACGGGCTGGCTCGCAGAGATACAGCTGCGAGCCCTCCGAGCTGCAACCCGACGGGCTAACTGGCAGAGGGAGAGTAACGGGCCTACGGGCCTGCTAGCACAGACACAGCTACGAGCTAACGAGGTGGCTCAGAGAGGTAGAGCTGCGGGCCCCACGACTCGCACACACAGAGCTGCGAGCTGATGGACTGGCTTCTAAAGGCATAGCCGCGAGCTGGTGATGTGGGGAGAGGGACCGTGAAAGCGGTATATCGCACAGACAGAGCTGCGGTATATTTTTAGTTAGAACTACGGACCTACGACTCGCAGACACAGAGCTGCGACCCGACGGACTGGCTTCTAAAGGCATAGCCGCGAGCTGATGATGTGGGGACAGGCAGCGTAAAACGAGCTAACGAAGTGGCTCACAGAGGTAAAGCGGGGGAGGGAGCGTAAAAGGAGTATCTCGCACAGACAGACCTGCGGGATATTTTCAGTATTGCCTCGCAGAGGTAGAATTACGGATCCGATGCCTTTTAGAGGGAGAGATGCGAGCTGATGGACTGAGTCACAAAATGGCTGACAGCTCGCAGTCGCACAGCTGCGAGCCGACGGACTGGCTTCTAAAGGCATAGCCGCGAGCTGGTGATGTGGGGAGAGGGACTGTGAAAGGGGTATCTCGCACAGACAGAGCTGCGGTATATTTTTAGTGTTGCCTCGCAGAGGTAGAACTATGGACCTGATGCCTTGTAGAGGGAGAGTTGTGAATAACAAAATGGCTGCCAACACTTCCTAGTTTCAACAGTTCGCAGCCAATAAGCCGCAAGCTCGTGCTCGTAACGCCTCAGCCAATCAGATGTAAGAATTCTCAAATATCGATATCTGGAAAATTTGATATTTCTCAAAAACTACTGAACGGATTTACCCCATTTAAACAAAAGCGTGCTTTCTGGACCAAGACCTTTCTCCCTGCCAAATGTGGCGTAATTCCGTTCAGCAGTTTGACCTGTAGTCTTGTCTAAAGTTTCCTATGGAAATTGCATGGAGAAAACACGTTTTGGGACCCCCTTTTTCTTAGCCCCCCTTGACGAATCCCCCAAACTTTCAGGATAGGAGCTGACCTGAAAAGAGGAACTTTTGGAAAATTTTGTAAAGATTCGTCACACGACGCCAAAGTTATAAGCACATCAAAAAATGCTTTTCCTATGGAAACGTGGTCTTAACTATAACTATCTACTGGCGACCGCCAGTAGATAATATATATATATATATATCCAAAAACAATCCAACTTCCACAAAGAAGAGGCACGCACTCCGGTCTGTAAGTATGGAGCTGATTTAATGTTGTTTCAGGTCACCCACGACCCTGCAGTAAAGAGAGAGACGCGTTTCGCCTGCACAGCAGGCTTTATCAATCTGAATGGCGCCAACAATTCAAAGGTATAAATAGCCCTCCCCCTCCTTCAAACATAGGTAGACATAGAAAAAAGATTGTGCAAGAAACTTCGCTGGTAAATCACAACTAAAATTAACCCAGCACAAATAATCCATGTATAAGCAAATAGTTAATATGTAAAAATATCGGCATAATGCGCAATCAACATACTTTGCTACATGATTAAAAAAGAATCAATCTCCTGCAGTATAATAACACAGAAACTGGAAATGACATCTACCCAAGGTGGAGGCATGTCCTAATGACAGCAAAGGTGCGCTAATGTAATAACCTAACATGGTGCCACTCCTCTCAATGCGTGCTGCCCTACTTATAATTCATAGATAATAAAAAACTGCGCAAATACAGTGAATAAAAACGAGCTGCGATTACAGTACACAATTATTTGCAAAAAACGCTATGACTTAAATGGAAAACAAAGGACACAGCCATCCTGTTATGACCCCTGGTCCTGTTAAAAGTAGAACATAACTAAATTGCAGCATGCAAATGCACGCTAGAACAGACACACTGATGGCATAGCATTAAGGGTAGTCCAATATCCATGGTGCTCCAATTCTGCTATCCCCACGGAACTACGAGACCCATAATTCCCTTTGCTGGCCTTGGAATACCAAAGTCCATAAGTATCTGCCATCGGTGAAAGTTCAAATTTACAAATGTTTCTTAGATTGCTATAGCAAAAAACAGGGTGGTTTAAAATGAGTCCAAAGTCAAAATAGGCAATGCGAATAATCTCACACAAACAATGTACAACTGCAGCTCGAGGTATGATTCCATGATGGGCACATCAACGAGGTTGGAGGAGACCGATGAACTTTAAATAAGACATGCCAGAACAGACCTCACCTTATCTGCGTCGGCATCCACGGTGCCCAGTCACCAGAAGGCGCCAGTATCCAAGGTAAGGCATTTCGTACTTTGGAACACAGACCCGCGTGCTGGCAGTCGCAAAAACTGCCCCGCTCCGCAACCTGAAATTCCGCTGCTGTCATCCTTAATCCATTTGCCTGGCGCGTACTCTGGGGGCTCCAATGCATAGTACTACCGTACTCCTCCAACACGTTGCGGTCAAAGTGGAGCCACAGAATGACTGGTGGTACGCGAACAGCGTCAACCGCCGACGCTGAATGTAATCCAAAAACAATCCAACTTCCACAAAGAAGAGGCACGCACTCCGGTCTGTAAGTATGGGGCTGATTTAATGTTGTTTCAGGTCACCCATGACCCCGCAGTAAAGAGAGAGACGCGTTTCGCCTGCGCAGCAGGCTTTATCAATCTGAATGGCGCCAACAGTTCAAAGGTATAAATAGCCCTCCCCCTCCTTCAAACATAGGTAGACATAGAAAAAATATTGTGCAAGAAACTTCGCTGGTAAATCACAACTAAAATTAACCCAGCACAAATAATCCATGTATAAGCAAATAGTTAATATGTAAAAATATCGGCATATATATTTATGTATATATCCAAATGAGCTTGATGCTAAAAGGACGCCCTTCCTAGCGGATCGGGGCTCGTGAGCAGAGCGTCACTCCTTACATATTCCACAAGAAAAAACCCTTGCATCCAAGGATCAATCGAGCCCACCAGCCAGTGAGTAGCTTCAAAACTTCTTTAATTTGCAGAGAGTTCTTAACATAACCCGTTTCGAGCCTGCTGGCTCTTAATCATATGTATCATGTGATGGGGCCAGTTCTTCCATTTTTTTTTAATCCATACTCATGAACATAGAAGATGGACTACATAAAGATCTTCACATTACTTTCAGTTTTTTTGTACGTTTTTTTCACTTTAGTAGTTTAAAATTTCAGGAACATGGGTCACTAGTAGCATATTTAAGTAGCATATTCACATAGTATTCATCACCTACTTGGTATTCACATAAATACTTTGTTACATTAAGTTAATCTCTTTGCTCAGACCACAGTCCCCATAATGCACCATAATGTTTGACTCTAGTCCATAATGGATTCTTGCCACACTTGTTCTTTTTTGACAGTTCATGGTGCCTCCAAACCTTTATAAATCGTCATCGCATTGTACTTGCCTTAGAAAAAACCAATTTCATGTAGGGCAAAACACTAATATAATTCACAAAATCTTGATGGCATCATCTTTGCCTTTTCACATGTTAAAATCTCAGAAAGCTTTTCCTTTCCTCAAAGTAAACCTCTGTGCAGTATTATTCTTTTACAGATCCCGGCACGTACGGAGGAACTCCACCATAAATTCTGGCTGATAGTAAGTGTTTTATAAAATCAATACCGCTTGGGCAGGCCCCCCGTCCCTTTTATGGCAGTGGCCTTACTTCCAATGATTGTCCTTGTCTCCACTTTTCAGCCGGCGGGCGTCCTCCACCATACAAATCCAAATGAGCTTGAATCTAAAAGGACGCCCTTCCTAGCGGATCGGGGCTCGTGAGCAGTGCGTCACTCCTTACATATTCCAAAAGAAAAAACCCTTGCATCCAAGGATCAATCGAGCCCACCAGCCAGTGAACTGTTCTATACCTGTTTTGTGGCACAACAAATGTGGTAAATTAAAACTTGCTTATCATTCTGGGGCCTACTGGAGGAATAATAATATGCACTAATAACGTGGATGTGTAAACAGAACCTACTAAAGGATGATATTTGCTCTGATTGAGACTACAAGTCCCAGCATGCAAGAATTGGCAAAGCGCACTCAGCGTGACCCACTGGGGCTTAACCATGCAGTTATTTATAGTAATCAGAGCTCTCTGTGTGACATTCAGTGCTGCCTATGAGGAAGAGGCACAAGCCTCGAAACGCGTCAGGCTAAAAGGATTTCACCTCGGAATGAAAATGAAAGTTTTCGTGAAAAAATAAACCGGTTGGTTTACATTTGTTGTTGTGTGCATCCTCAAGCTTTCGGGCATTTGTTTGGACATATATAGCCAACTGAATAACACTGAATGCTATCGGAAAAGCACTCCCCTCAAATACAAAATCATGCAAGACCAACTACATACTAAACTTTTAGCATGGAAGACCTCAGGCCTTCTGAGTTTGGAGGAATTTAAATACTTAAAAAAGGAGCATCCAAAAACCCCTGTAATATATTTCATTCCGAAAATTCACAAAAATATGGAGAAGCCACCAGGTAGGCCAATTATTTCGAGCTTGCGATGGACCGCTAGAGAATCTATCAAAATATATAGATTACTTCCTGCAAGAGCACGTTCATAAACTGGAATCATATGTGCAGGACACCAGTGATTTTATACGAAAGATTCAGAACACAACGTGGCAGGAAGGGTACCTATTAATAACTCTAGATGTATCTTCTCTATACACATGTATACGTAATCGGGATGGTATGAAGGCAGTGGAATATTTTTTATCAAGAAGACCCATTGAATATCTGCATCACAACAGAATGCTATTGGACATGTTGATCTTTTGTCTGGAAAACAATTTCTTTCTATTTAATAAGCAGATGTTCCAACAAATACAGGGTGTTGCCATGGGAGCCAGCTTCTCCCCCAGTTATGCGTGCATGTTTATGGGCTGGTGGGAGGAGCTGGTCCTACGGAAGCGAGTATGATTCCATTTATGAGGGAAAAGTAATATCCTGGTTGCGATATATTGATGACTTGCTGATTATATGGAATGGAACTGTGAAAGAAGCCAATGATTTTATTACTTCTATCAATGTTAATAACGTGAATCTTGCATTTACATTTGATATAAGTGAAGAATGTGTTTCATTTTTAGATTTCAAAGTCAAAGTAGCAAGCAACATTTTAACAACTTCCCTCTTCCGTAAAAAAACGGCTGGCAACACCCTGTTACATGCGTCAAGCTCACATCCCCCACATTTAATCCATAGCATCCCCTATGGGGAGATGCTGCGGCTGCGCAGGATTTGCAGCAATACACTGGAGTTGGAAAAACATCAATCTGAAAGTAGAGAACGGTTCTTGCAACGGGGTTACAGCTCTAGCGTAATTGAGACAGCCATCCGTAAATCTAGGGCAATGGCCAGAGAAGATCTTTTACTGTACAGGGACAGGTTTCATAAGGTTAGTGAGATAGATTCAAGCAATTCCAAAGAGCCGGTGAGATTAATCTTAACATATTGTCGACAGGAACGCCAATTACGCAAGATTATACATCGTAATTGGCACATAGTCAAAGAAGATCCTGTTATAGGAAGTTCCCTCCCCGGATTCCCCTCTATCACATTTAGGAAATCAGTATCTATGGCAAATGTTTTGGTCAAGAGTAGTCCAGAAAATAAGAAAGTAGAAGGTTGGTTGACTGCTAGAAAAGGGTTCTTTAAATGTACAAATTGTAAGGCATGTACATATGGAGAGAATAGAACCACATACATGACAGCGTTCAACGATAAGCCCCATAATATTAAATTTCATTTGACTTGTAAGACTGAATTTGCAGTCTATGTCTTAGAATGTAGCTGTAATTTGGCTTACGTGGGGAGTACTAAGCTGCCGGTGCACAAACGGGTTTTACAGCATATTAGGGCAATTAGCAATAATGACCCTAATTACCCGGTAGCACGACATTTCAAAGAACATCATAATAACAACCTCAAACATCTCAAATACTACGTCATAGATACTGTCCCGGTACAGAGAAGGGGTGGTGACAGAGAAGGGAAACTCAGAAGATTAGAAACCCATTATATTCTAGAGCTCGACACCAAACAGCCAGGGGGGCTTAATATGAGTGAGGATTTGTACACTTACCTATAGAACATCTAGGCCCCCTAATATTTCATTGATCCAACTCTAGAAATTGTGAATCAAAAAATATTTCCCTTTCAATGATAGATAACGGTATCGGTTTTAACAATCAGTCCCCGTATCTTTGCATATTTTGCACGTTTTGTACTTTTTCCTCACCGAACTTAATCATGAGCTTTTTATGTATAATTGAATTTTATCCCTTTTAACATTTGGAAATGTATTTATTGAAAAATGGATGATATGTATATTTATAGAATTTATATGTATTTATTTAGAATTATTTATTTACATATGTATAAATGTATTTATGATTGTGGGAAACATTTGGAAATTAATACAAAAATACTCTTTGAGACATCAAAAAATTCCTATACAAGCTTGATTTTGCACTTGCTGTTTTTGCACAGGAGAGAATATACAGTTGCTGTAAAAAACGCCAATAGAGTAGAAGGTGTACTATACAGGCAACTAAACAATATAAGGTTTTTAGAAACATTTGCACTGTACAATTGGAGATACGGGCTCACCTAGCTCACTTTGCACTTTATAACTTATTGCACTTCATTAGCACTTTATCTTTTAACACTTTTCTTACTCCTTTTATTCAAGTCTGTTTTAAAGTATAGATCCATGTAAATAAAATCTAGACAATGGACATATAGCGCATTTATGCATTAAAACAACATAAATGAATAGTTATTAACTATTCTTGTAATGAGTTGTTTGGGTTTTGCATTCTAAAAATATGGAATGTTTTATGCATTTATGCATGTATTAAGAATCAAGGGGCCCATTAGGATGGCGGGCGGAAGCACTACCGCCGTGCTGGCGGATGCAAAAACCACCACTTACCGCCCGCATGCCGCAGCCCACACGCCCGCCAAATTACGATGTGAAAAGGCAGCCAAACACCGCCGGCAAGCCAGCGACGCCGTCCGCCATCAAAGTGCGCCCGCTCACGTAGCGGCGCAGCCCAATGGAGACACACCGCCAGACGAAATCACGTACCGCCCGGCATACAAATTACGATGCCGCAAACAAACAGCTCCCACGGCTAAGAGACACCGCACGTGAAAGTGAGGCGGAAACCCGAACGCCGAGCACAGACACCGAAGAGGCGACCCCCCTGAGCATGAATCCAGCACTGCAGGCCCTCCCCATGCTATACCTGATGCACCACCTAGGAGGCAACGTACCGCGAAGACGCAGGTAGGCACACACACAACAAGGGCACGCAAACAGCGCACACAGTGCAATGGCGGAAAAGGAGGACATGGCACCCTCCCAACACCCCTGCGTGGACAAGACACATCCACCACTGCACCCACAAATGTCACACAGGGCAAATCGCAACATCTCGCAACTATCTTGGGCACACCACCTGGGACCAGGAACTAACGACCCCGTCACGGCACCGCAGCACAGCGGCGATGACGCAGCCACACATGCGCACAACTCAGCACCCAACCATAACGCCATGTATGCGTCGCACACAAACAACACAGGGACACAACCAAGCACCACACACACCAGCCACACCCAGAACGCACATGACACGTGACAGGCCTGCCACAGTCATGTCCCCAACGCCCAATTCACGGCCAACACCCAACGTCACACAACCGACGCCCACATGTCAGTGAAGTCACGCAACATCAGGACACACCCCTGTGTGACAAACATGGCGAAGCACACAGCGGCGGCAACACCACCCAGCAGAACATGGGCCCCGTCGGGAAGAGGTACGCCAGTACCACACAGAAACACCCATACCACCCTGCACCCATGAACCAGACATACAAAACGGAACACCAAAGAGCCCGGGGACCGACAACAGGTGGACCCAAGAATGACACCCACACACAAGGCCCAACGCATAGCGGAAACACAGCCTGCCGCCCACACACGGGAGAGCAGACAGCACTGAATGACCTTCCATTCCAACTCCGAAACCACATCCCGACTAAACAAGCCGGAGAATACAGCCATTGTCCCAAAAAAAGACCAACACAGGCATGCAGAGGAAACCGACCACAGGGCAGATAGCGCATATCACCTAAGAACATACCGAACGGGAAAGAAAAAATAAAAAACTCCCCATGTCGTTCCCATGCAAGTTATCTGGAAGGATTCACACACCACTGACCTTGAACATTCAGAGAAGCACGTGGGATGAGGGCCCGTGTCCTCCGCACAAGCTAACAGAACACAAGTCCTGCCCCCTACGACCATCACAGACCTCACAGCAACCTCGGAGCTTGCACACTGCAGACTGCACACACAGCCGGAGCACGCCACCACATCGCCCCGCAGCAAAATGGCACCTTCAACACACCTACCCAACTACGCCGGACAGGTCAAGCTGTACAAACACAACCTGATACAGATAATGGGATGCGAACCCCTATCCCTGCTGAACGTAAGTTACCGACTGACTTACCGCATCGCATTGTTCAGCTGCGTCATACCCGTCTTCTACTGTCGGAGGTGTCCCTTCCACCATCCTGTGGAGTTGTGCCTCTCGAACCCGGCATGTCCAATGGCGGACCTGTTACCACTATTCCACCCTCTGGACGCACACAACAGGGTCTGTTCAGCCTATGGGGGCATGGCGTATGTGGCGAACATCGGACCCACACTGCAATGGGACCACTGTGCCTCCACACGACGGATCATGGATCACAGCTACATCGAATGTCACCCAGCATGCCCCATCATGCTCCTACAAGGGACAACTTACGAACAACACCGTGACAGCCACCATCCGCTACATTGGCTGGCAAACATGTATACCACCAATGAAATGGAAGCCCTGCAGGAAGCCATCGCATACCTGTCAATTCGTAGGACCCCGACGCAATCCCCCAATTGAGCCATGATGTCCGACACTGTACCCATGCTTAGCTTCCGCACGGACTGGCCAGTAACCACTACAACAGCCATACCAAACGACCTGCAACTGATACCACACCATCAACGACACTGCCATGACATCGGATGTGTCCGGGACATGCACTCTGTTCCCCATCACATCCAGGAACTCTGCATGTATCGGGGGAGGCAGTGGCATGGGATATGTGTATCGCACCCACATGGACAGAACTGCACGTACAACTATGCCATGACATGGATCCTGCGCCCATGGACATATGCACCGCTCAGTGGACAGGAATCGCTCGCCTGGAGTATGTGAGAGCTGCACCCCTTCTCCCCCTCCCGGAAATCCCGTAACAGGACCTTTGCATGGACGACAAGTGCATACAACAACAACACGACCCCAGTGACTGTGACATGTCCAGTAGCCACCACATGGCAACAACAAGTGGGACGCCGTTGCATGCACGTAAGCCCATGCCCTGATGTCAACTCACACGCACGCGTGCATGAGTAACAACAGCAGCACACCTGTCACATGGAACTGAGATGGACTGTGCCCATGATGCCAAGCGGTCTGGTAGGCTAAATGTATACCGTCTGTGTCAAAGTCTGCAGCTCCGCAGCTATTTGCAAATGAACATTAGCACAGCAACGGCCAAGCAGATGTAACTCTGAAGCCCACATCCCACATGCAACAGCTAATCACATGTACCCCTACACCCTTTGCTATGTGTAATCATGCTCAGTATATCCTCCACATGCATTCCGCTGCCAGTAGTGTCCACTATACTGCATCACAGAGGACATAAGTCACAATACATGGCTTGAAGAAAGAAACTGTCTCTGCTGATTCCTTTCACAAGTACGAATGTGAGATGATGAGAGTGTGTGATGTACACGGCAGTCGTGACATGACCATGTAGTCCACTGTCATTGGATGTCAACGCAAATGAGTAGCACAACTGTGGAAGACACACATGTGTCGTGTGAAGCGGGAGTGACGCTTCGCTCAGGTGGGTGGGTGTGACGGGTAGATGCGCACATGCAAAGTTGAAACACGCTGTGTCGGGAGGGGTCCGGAACTGCACATTACCGCTTCCCTGGGCAATGTTAAAGGCCACCTGTCGGGGGGGGATGTGAACACGTGTGTGCACAGCAGCCGGGCACACGAACAATGCGGTATCAGGCGTACACGCAGCCCACCCTCTGTGGACAAGCTGGATCCTGTTGTGCGCCCGCCAGGCCCTTGACAAGGCACACACAGCCCCTGTCGACCAGGTGTATCCCCAACATTGTCAACCTGCACAGGCAATCCAGGGCACGGGATGGCAGTGGAGCATGGTGGGGGAGAGGACTCGGCGCGCTCCTCCGGGTCACATCACGCAGGCAAAACATCCTCAATGTGTAGCATGGCACAAGTCATATGGAAGTATTGGGGGGATGCACACATCACGAGCAGGAGTGACGTCACGGAAGGTGGCTCGCACCATCCCACCCATTGCCTACATCTCCACACACGTCACATGCCGTTGCAACAGAGAAGCCAGCGCGTGCGCAAGCACCTCCGAGACCGCCCCAGTGAGGCAAAAGAGTGAATGTTTGGGTCCATCAGCCCCAGATGGACGCGGCATGGGCCGCAAGGGCAGCTACAGCCTCTGTGTGTCGCAGGTGGTGTATCCGGACTGCGGAGACTGTTATGCATTGTCTATGTTGCCCGGGTCTCGAGTCGGGGCACCACGCAGGTGGACGGCGTCCCGCCACACATCATACCGTGAGACAGACCACTCGTTCCACTGGACCCACACATACACTCCTTGGCCTCTCCGGGGCGAGCTTGGGGCTGCATCTGCATGCGCTAGCCCCACAGGTGCAAATGCATATTGGGGGAGCGAGGGGAGGCCATGAGGACAGGGACAAAGACGACTGTATTACTGTCAGTGAGTTCAAGGAATGACCCTGATGTGGACAGGAAAAGACGTGCCCCGTGTGTGTGCAACTAGTCGCTAATCCGATCACCTTCCCATGTCCTGCATGTAAGCCCGCACCTAGCCCCGCCCACCCGCCACCTCGAAATTAGCACCAGCACAACATCATTCACATTCGAAGCACTGACTGGGGGTGACAACCATTGGACAAACTTGTGGAGGCCACCCACGCGTACATGTGGGCCCTCCATGATCCATGTCACCTGCGGCAAAGTGATGACATGCGCAATGACGGAAGTGAGGAGAGCTGTCCGCCCCACGCACAGATGGTGCATCAGCTCCACAGACCCAGCAGCGAGTGCAGCAGGGGTCACATGTGCAGGGGCAGCTGTGCCTGGTGTGAAGGCACATTCATATAGACAGCACATCGACCAATGTGTAGTCTGCCCACATCTACAGTCCATTATCATGCGGACATAGAAAATGAACATAGGGCAACACATCTGTGTGGGTGCACCCACTGTGACCAACACTGCGCAATCATCGACGTACTCGCCCTGTGCATGGCCCACCACGCAACGGAGGTCACATTCAGTGCCACCATCCCACACACACATCCCTATCACGAGACATGGTGTGTCCAATAGTCAGTACTGAGTTAGCACCCATCTGGAGGGTCCTGAACAGGAGACACATGCAACCCACTAGGCAGTCGGTGCTGTCACCTACTGGCATTGTGCAGTCAATGTGCAGGCCAGGCCTGCTGGGACTGAGAGGGGCAGCATGGCCCAGCCTGACATTCACACGAGCAACAAGTGCACTGAGACCTGCATTGGCAATTGCAGGCGTTGGCCTGCTCCCAGCTGGCCCGGGACGCCTACCTCCATAGTGGAACACGCAGGGTGCAACCGCGAGGGTCATCGGAGTTGGCCGTAATGGCCTGGCCCATGTTGGTGACAGTCCGCTGATGCCATGTGCACCACACAGTATGATGTGCGCACTGCATCTGCAGGTGTGGCCATGATGTGCGTGTGGGTGCAGGTGCACAATGGACGGGGCCACAACATGCCGTGTGCATAGGCAGGGACGGCCAGTGGCCGGTCCCCACATGTCTGTTAGCATGTCATCATCTGCACATTGGCATGGGTGCATGGTATACGCATATGCACACACATGCCATCTCTCACTATGTACATCTGCCACTTGGCACGTGCAAGGTTACGTGTCACATGTGATGTGTATTTGCAAGCACACAGCCGTGTTGGCATGGGGCTGTCAATGTGTACACCTGTCAATGCTTCTGGAGGTGTGATCCGTACAGTGCTGCACATAGGGTGCAGTGGTGACACCAATGACTGTCTCATATCCCCTCGTGCCACAGGTCCCACTTGTCTTGGCCGCTCAGCCTGTGCCCACATCGTCGTTGGTGTGTGCCATACTCATCCAGCCTCGGAAGCAGTGTGATGCACAGCAGCCAGTCATGTTGCCGTGGTGTTGCCGCTTGCCGAATATGCAGTCAGTCCCCATCAGCACGCCTCACAGGTCATTGAGGCCTGGATCCCCATGTGCATGCACATAGCAATGGTTTGTGTCACTGCCCATTGCTATTGGTGGGAGACCTGTGTAAGTGTATTGTGGCTGTGCTGTCCCTGCATGACAGCTGTTCTGTGACTCATGTTCTTGCTCTGTCATATCAGTTATGTGTATGTGAAAATTCCATGTGGCGTGTTGCTTTGACATGTGTCCACTTCCATCTTTCCTAGGCGGAGACCAAACATTTACCGCCCTTACCAATTGTTGGCGGACATGGAGGATTCTGAGGTCATCCGGAAATTTCGTCTGGACCGACCAACCCTGCATCGACTATGTGCCATGTTGGAACCCCACCTCCGTCCTCGCAGGGTGTATCCGACAGCATTCATCCCCACGGCTAAGGTGATGGCTGCACTGCATTTTTTCGCCACTGGGTCATTTCAGCACACAGTGGGCAGTGGAGGTGGGATGTCCCAGCCCATGTTCAGCATGGTGCTGAGGGATGTACTGGCAGCCATGATGCTGTACAGGAACAGGTACATCCGATTCCCCAGGGCATGTGAGTTGGCGGCAGTGAAGGGTGCATTCTATGCCCTTGGACGGATCCCACACGTCGTTGGTGCCATAGATTGCACCCATGTTGGCCTTGTCCCACCACAGGCCACTGAGCAGCTCTTCCGCAACCGGAAGCACGCGCACTCCCTGAATGTGCAAGTGGTGTGCCTTGCGGACATGGTCTTTTCCCACGTGTGTGCAAAGTTCCCAGGCTCGGCCCATGACGCGCACATCATGCGCAACAGCATATTATCACGACTGATGACCAATCTGCAACAGGACCGTGGCTGGATTGTCGGTGAGTATGTGGAGTTGTGTAGCGTGCTGGCTTAAGGATGCTGTCTACTGTCCTGTTTGAATTGCAACGGTTCTCTGTGTCCCTCACGCCCAGGTGACTCGGCTTACCCGAATGGGCCCTGGCTGCTCAGTCCATTACGAAATCCTCGGACCCCAGCAGATGACCGCTACAATGAGGCACATGGGAGGACCAGACATGTGGTCGAGCGTACCTTTGGCCTCCTCAAGTCCAGGTTCAGATGCCTGGACCGCACCGGGGGTGCGCTGGCGTACTCCCCACAGAAGGTGTGTCAGATAGTGGTGGCTTGCTGCATGCTGCACAATCTGGCTATTCGAAAGCAGATCCCCTAATTGTGGATGACGGAGATCAACCAGGGCCCCAGCCTGCAGACCAGGACAGCTCGAGTGAGGAAGACAGCGGAGAGGAGGAAGCTGTGAATGTCCGTCAGCAGCTCATCGCCCGCTACTTCACTTGACGGTGAGTGTCCATGTACGACGGCTGATGTGGCTGTAGTTGTGCAGGTGTCTGTGTGCTGTGTCACGGAGGCCTTTTGTTCACTGTGTGCTGTGTGTCAATGGTCCATGTCCAGGTTTGTATGCCACTGACGGTGGCTGTGGCATTGTGCCCTATTGCTCTGTGCGATGTGTGTACATTGCTTGTAGTTGTTGACATGTACTGTGTGATGGGTGTGTGACACACTCATTGAATGTGCTCCTGTTCTGTCTTCCCCCCCCTAGGTCCCTACAGCCCCTCCTGTCCCATCGCCATGCCACACATCCGATACTTTTCTGCTCAAGGTGGCGGTTGATCATCGTTCAATAAACACAGTGCACAGACAGCAGTTTGTGTAAAAGGAGCATTTATTTTCAACTGTGACATGTCATTGTGTGCAAGGTGATGACATGAGTGTTGCGTGCAGTGACAATGAGCTGTCGGCCATGGCTGCGTGATGCTCAGGGTGTACCCACTAGTTCTATGTCCCTAGTCCAACAGACACATGCCATTCTGATGGCTGTGTGGGGTGGGATCGTAGTCCAAGTCAATGCAGTGGGTGGTCAAGGATGGCTGGCTGCCTCACTTGCGTCTGGAGCGTGCGAAGTCCTCCCGGGACATCTGTTTCCACTTCGACGGCCCCTTCCACGTTTGGGAGGGGGGGGGTGTGGTGGCGACCTGCTGGTGGTGGGTGAGGTGTGCTCACTGGCTGTGGACGCAGGGGAACTGGACACTGCTGCCCGACCCTGCGCCCTAGCAGGTGGTGGCGGAGGTGGTGTTGCTGGCCTTGCCTGTGACCTCACCGCCACCACCAGCTGGCCCATGAGGTCCACGAGTTGGTCCATATGGGACACGAATTGGCCCATATGGGCGTCCATGGACCTCAACACCCCCAGGACCTCCCGCGTGTCGGAAGCAGACCTGGCCCATTGACCTTGGGCCTCTTCATAGGCCCCAAGGACTCTGGCCATTTGAGGCAGGGCATGGCTCCCAGGGGAGGCTGGCGTTGGCCTGACCCTGCTCCTCCCACCAGTACTGCTGCCACCGGCCTGCCCACTAGCCACATTGCTCACCACGGTCCTCGCTCTGGCTCCCAGGGTGGACCCAGTCGGCCGGACCACCACTTGCGCTGGGGCTGGGGCCAGTGATGACGTGGTGGTGGTCGCGGCGGTGGTGGTTGTTGCGGCGATGGTGGTGGTTGCGGCAGTGGGAGTGGCCGCAACGACCGTGGGAGTGGCCGCCACAACAGTGGTAGTGGCCGCAACGACAGTGGCAGCAGGGGGCTGTGAGTGGTCATCAGCCCTGGATGATGGGTTGGTGGGTAGGAGGGTGCCTGGGGTGCGGTTGGGCCCTGCCACACCAGATGGGCCTGCTGGGTGGTCCGTGTCCGAAGAGGAGGACAGATCCTCCACATCTGTGAGTCCTTGTTGGGGGCTTGCAGGCTGGCTGTGCTGGCTGCTGTCTCCATCTCCAGCATCCAGCAGTTCGTCACCTGTGGGGGGAATGAGATATGTTATTGTGTTGCACCTGACAAAGTATGTATAGGTTGTCTGACATCCACAGTTCGTGCACAGTCGTGCACAGGTTTCCCGGAGCCGTGTGTGTGGCTGTGCTATTTGTTGTTGTGTGGGCATGCCAATGGGACTGTGTGCTGTGGACATGTGGCATGGGACGGATTGGCAATGGCGATGGGTGTGTTGCTGTGCTCCTACTTTTTGTGGCTCTGGTGTATGCGGACTCCAGACCCATCGTGGAGGTTGGTTTGTACTATGCTCTTGGGGTTCAAATGGAACGCTTAGAAACGCATATGGCAAAATGGGGGTCAGCCCCCTGAAACGCATTTGAGATGAACTATGATTTTGGGGTACATACTGTGAGCCATGGGTGCAGAACGTGACATGTGTTGTGGCAACATGACAGTGCATGGTCTGAGGTGTGTGTATGTCTGACATACCCTGCATATTTGCTGTCTGTTGTGATTTCTGGCCATGTAATTGGACGTATTGTTATGAGTGAGTGATGGTTGTGACAGGGAGCAGTGCTGCGTGTTCCTCTGCTACTTGACATGTCCCATGTGTTAGTCGTAATTCAGTCCTCATGCCTCCAGTCACCCCGCCCTGTCCAGTTTCCCACCTACAGGCTGTTTTTGAGCGTGCACTGGACTGGATGCCACATGGTTATGGGCGGGGGGGTGCTCCATGTTGCAGGTCTGTGGGGGTGGGGGCGGTGTTATGGGTCGTGGTGATGGCTGGACACCCACTGACACCGTTTGTCCTGGGGCGGGATGTCTACCTGTCGGCTGCCGGTGTGCACTGCAGTGGCTGCTACGTGGGTGTGGGGTGTGGGCTGTGCTCCTCCTTGCTGTGCTGTGGGACTAGGGGCCTGGTGTGTGTTGTACTTCAGCTGTCCCCCTCCCACCCACTGCACTTTGTGTTGCTGCTACTTACCTGTTACTTGTCGGTTAGTGCAGCTACGGCTGCCACATGGGTGTGGGGGTGCTCCGCCTTGCTGTGCTGTAGGACTAGGGGCCTGGTGGGTGTTGTACTTCAGCTGTCCCCCTCCCACCCACTGCCTTTGTGTTGCGGCTACTTACCTGTTACTTGTCGGTTGGTGCAGCTACGGCTGCCACATGGGTGTGGGGGTGCTCGTTGTGGCGCTTCTGGAGTACTAGGGGACCTGTTGGTAGTTACGTGGCTGGCTGGGTGTACACATGCCCCCATGGTTTTGTTAGTTGATATGTTTGGGCTGTGTGTGTGGTGGTGCCTGTTGCATGTGTGAGTGATGTGTTGTGTATTGTGTACTGGACATGGGGGTGTTTGTCCCTCGGAGCTATGGCATGGTGGTAGTGCATGTGAGTACATAGCGGTGTGCTGGTATACATTTGTTTGTACTTACCAGCCTCCACTCCCCTGGTAATCCGGTGAGGATCTCCGGATGGATGATGACTCGCACCTTCTCCTCCCACGCTTTGAAGGTCTTGTAAAGCGCGGGATTCCCTCCACCAGTCGTGGCAGCCAGCTCTCGATTTTTGCTCTCCTTCTTCTTGACCAGGCTTTTGATGTCGTTCCACCGTTTGTTTATCTCTCCTCTGTTTCTGGGTACGGTCCCGACTGCATTGACCTGGTCTACAATTCTGTTCCACATTCTGTTTCTGGTGGCTAGTGGTGTGTGCTGGACCTGGTTGCCATAGATTTGTGTGTGCACCTTGACGATCTCGTCGACCATGACCGTCAGCTCAGTGGAAGTGAACTTGGGCATTCTGTGTGATGCCATGGTGTTTGTGGTGCTGGTGCGGTGTGTGATGTGTGATGTGCAGGGGGTTTGTGGTGCCGGTGTTTGGTGGTGGTGGTGGTGGTGGGTGTGATGTGTGCGTATCTGTGGTGTGCTGCTGTCCTTGCTGTGTCACTGTGTCCTCTCCTCTCTGCTTTGCAATGTTGCAAGGGGTTGTGGTCTGTGGAGGGGCTGCTTTTGTACTTACCTATGTGGGTGTGTCCTGATGGTCTGTTGTTTTCAGGTGTGTTGTGGCTGGTGTTCTGGGCTTTGTAGTTTATTTGTTTGTCCAGGGGTGGTGTGTTTTCGGGATGTGTACTGTGTCTGTGTATTTGTGCGTGGGTTGCTGTGTGGACTTGTTTGCCATGTTGTGTGTGTTTGTTTGAGTCCGCGGATGTTTCTGTGCAGGGACGTGGCCGCCATGGCTTCTGCCGTGTCCATTTTCTTCAGTGTTGTTTACGCTGGCGGGCGGTGTATTTGTTGTTTTTCCGTGCTCATGTCGGTGCGATCGTAATTTCACGTGCGGTGTCTCGGCCGTGAGGGCGGGCGGTTTTGTGTTGCCGTGCGTCTTTCCGTCCGTGGCGGGCGGTTTGACTCCGACTCGGACAAGGGCGGGCGGTATTTTGTGTGTTTTTTCCGCCGCTGGCGGTTTTCGGTTCGAGGCATCATGATTGCTGGGTCGGTATTCAGACGGTGTAGGCGGGCGGATTTTTGCCGCTTTCATGGGTGGCGGATTTTTTTACGCACGGTATCGTAATGGGCCTTCAAGAGATTTGTTCCATAATACTTTGTCTATGTCTATAGATCAATTACCATACTGTGACTTTAAAAAGGGAGTAGTCACAAAGCAATGTTGTAATGTGATCAAGGCAGGGATCTGCCGAAATGCGTCATGGCTGGCTGGCGGTGTATTCAACTAATAAACTAATTGCACCAAATCTGGGTCTGCGCTCGTTCTTTCCTTCAGGAGAAGGTAGCGGTAAACGAGTTTTGCGGCATATATATATATATATATATATATATATATATATATATATATATATATATATATATATTCACTAAAAACACCATAGGTTTCAGGGACGTTATAGTTAGAAATTAGCATTTAAAAAACCTTGGAAATTCACTGAAAAAACAGAGGTTTTAGGGACGTTATAGTTAGTTGGACATTTCACTCGTACAAAACCAGAGAAATTTGGCCGTTATATTTAGTTGAGCTAACTATAACTCGCACCCCCGCAATGCACTGCTGATGACGTACCATACTACATCACTCATGACCTCCAGGGACCCTCAGGATTCAAGGGGACTTAATCCCCCAACTTAGAACGCGCCAGGAGGCACATTTGCGAAGTGGTGCAGGGAGGAGATGGGGCCTCTGGCGAGATGTCGGCTTTTCTATTTTCTTTTTTGCTAGAAGGGGGCTGTGTGGCCCCCCTCCTCTTAATATTTTGTGGGCCCTGGGGACCCCATCCCCCAGGGTCTGATCCATTTAAAAAAAAACAAAATTAAAAAAAACAGGAAGGGTCCGCGCGGCCGCCCTCCCGATGCCGATATTGGCCCCAGGGACCCGTCCCTGGGGCATGGCCTTGTTTATTTTTTAATTTTTTAAATATTTATACAGGAGTCGGGGCGCATGGCCCCCCTTCCCTGGGCCACTT
Source organism: Calotriton arnoldi (assembly GCA_963921515.1). Classification (NCBI taxonomy): domain Eukaryota; kingdom Metazoa; phylum Chordata; class Amphibia; order Caudata; family Salamandridae; genus Calotriton; species Calotriton arnoldi. Next base: position 627,001 of record CAWUFW010002141.1, on the reverse strand, counting down.
TTGGCCCTGGGGACCTCATCCACCGGAGCCTGGCCACATTTAAAAAAAAAAATGTAATTACGGGAGGGGGGCCTCGTGGCCCCCCTTCCCTGGGCTACTTCTGGCCCGGGGGACCCCATCCCCCAGGGCCTGGCCTCATGTTGGGGACCGCGGGGGGAGCCCCAATGCCCCCGTTGTCCCAGCCGGCTCCCCGCCTCCTGCGGGAGCCAGCATTGCTTACGGACAAGGGGAGCTGCTAACATGCAGCTCCCCTTGTCCAAAAGCAACCTGCTTTGCCTTGTGGAAGCAAGAGCAGGTTTCCTGCTCTCGCTTCCACAAAGCAAAGCAGTGTTTGCAATGACAGGGCGGGAGCCGTGCTCCCGTCCAGTCATCGCAAACTGCAATGTCCCGGAGGTAGGCACCCCGGGATATTGCTGGAGCTGGCCCTGGGGGGTGGCGGTCCCCAGGGCCATCTAGGACTACAGGAGGGGGCCGCGCATCCCCCCTCCCAACATGTAATACGGGGGTCCGCAACGGACCCCCGTATTTAAATAATTAGTGCCGCGGGGAGGTGGTTGTCCCCGGGGCAGTGTGGGGTGGCTCGAGCCCCCCCACACTATAATTTTAAAGCAAGCCCCGGGGAGGTGGCGGTCCCCGGGGCTGTGGGGGGTGCATGCCCCCCGCATTTAATAATTATCACCCTGGGAAGGTGGCGGTCCCTAGGGCTGTGTGGTGGGGGCAGGAGCCCCCCACACCATTTTTTATTTAAAAATAAAGCCCCGGGGAGGTGGCGGTCCCCTGGGCTGTGGGGGCCCGTGCGGCCCCCGCATATATTATGCGCATTGCCCCCGGGACCAGGCCCACCCAGGGGCTCATTAAAATGAAGTGCGGGAGCCCGCGCTTCATTTTTTCTTTCCTGAATTTCTTTTTTTAAAAAAATGCTTTTTTTGGCCCTGGGGGTCCCTGTGAGACCCCCTGACCAGGCCTAGGAGGTCAGGGTGTTTCTACCCTGCCCCCTTTTCTTTTTTTTCACCGGTTCTACCGAATCACAAGATGGCTGCCAACACTTCTTAGTTTAAAGTGTTGGCAGCCAATCAGAATCAAGCTCGTGCTCGGGAGGGTTCGCGGATCCACTGCGGCCACCAGATATCGATACTTTTTTATTTTTGAATTTCTCATAAACTACTGACCGGATTTACACCATTTAAAGCAAAGAGTGCACTCTGAACCTAGAGCTACCTCTCTGCTAAATTTGGTGCAATTCTGTTCAGCAGTTCGGGCTGTAGCTGCAACAAAAGTTTCCTATGGAAATTAACATGGAGAAAACGCGTTTTGGGACCCCCCTTTTTTCTCGGGCCCCCGCTTGATGAATCACCCCGAAACTTTCTAGACAGGAGCCCCATTAGTTTTAAAAATTTCACGAAGATTCGTCAAACGGCGCCAAAGATATTGGCAAATCAAAAAACGCTTTTCCTATGGAAACTAAGTCCTAACTATAACTACCTACTGGCGACCGCCAGTAGGTAATATATATATATTAATATATATATTCACTGAAAAAACCAATGGTTACAGAGACGTTATAGTTAGGCTCAGGTTTCAGTCGTACAAAACAAGTGAAATTCATCAGTTATAGTTAGCTGAACTAACGATCAATCAATCAGTCAGGGTTGGTGAAGCGCAACTACTCACCTGTGAGGGTCTCAAGGCACTATAACTATAACTCACGCCCCCAATGCACTGCTTATAACCTCACATATTACATCACTCATGACATGGTCAGTGACATCACTCATGACATCACTGATGACATCTCAAATGACATCACTGTTGACATCATCCATTGACTGTGAGTGTTTTTAAAACGTTTATGAGTGTTAAATATATATACACCAAGGTGTATTGGTGAATTAGTGGGTGTATGAGTGCCTGTATGGATGATTCAGTGGGTGCATGACTGACTGTGATGTGATGTCATCAGTGATGTCACTGACCATGTCATGAGTGATGCAATATGTGAGGTCATAAGCAGTACATTGTGGGGGTGCGAGTTATAGTTAGCTCAGCTAACTATAACTGATGAATTTCACTGGTTTTGTATAAGTGAAACCTGAGCCTAACTATAACGTCCCTGTAACCTTTGGTTTTTTCAGTGAATTTCAAAATATTTTTTATTTCATTTCCTAACTATAACGTACCTGTAACCTGTGTTTTTTTCAGTGAATTTCGAAGGTTTTTTAAATGCTAATTCCTAACTATAAAGTCCCTGTAACCTTTTTATTTTTCTGGTAATTCCTATGATTTTTATGTAGTAGTTGCATTTGCAGAGTTGTGGAAAAAGGGGGTAGGGCCTCTGACCAGCTCTCAGGAATCCTGTTGTGTAGGACTTACTAGAGGTAAAAGGAGGGCTTCTGGGCCCCCAAGAACACTCAGCATCCAAGAGAACTTCATCCCCAACCTGTAGTGCGCCAGGAGGCGCATTTGCACAGTGGTGGAGAAAGGGGCATGGCCTACAAAGACCTTTCAGCAATTTCGCTGTGTGGGACTTACTGGAGGTAACAGGAAGGATTGCTGGCCCCCAAGGAGCCTCTGGAACCAAGGGGACTGCATCCCCCAACAAGCAGTGCGCCAGGAGGCGCATTTGCAGAGTGGTGGAGAAAGGGTGCGCTGCCTCCACCGAGTTGCTGGGCATTTATTTTGAATTCTCTTTTTTTTAGGGAAATTCCCCAGGGCAAGGTATTTTTGGAGATATAGGGAGGGAGGCCGCGTGGCCCCCCGGCCCAATTTCGGCCCGAGGACCCCATCCCAAGGGCCTGGTTTTTTTTTTAAAGGGAGGGGGGCTGCACAGCCCCCCCTTGGCTAATTTCGGCCCCGGGGACCCCATCTCCTTGGACCCATCCTCTAGACACTTTGGTGGGGACCGCCAGGGTAGCCAGAAGGCCCACGTGGTCCCTGCCGGTTCCTTGTGTCTTGCGGGATCCAGCATTGCTTTTGGACAGAGGGAGCTGCGGAATATGCAGATCCATCAGTCCAAAAGCAATTCTGCTCCACTTTCAGCAAGCGAAAACATTTTTTATGCTCTTGCTTGCTAAAAGCAGAGCAGCATTTGCTACGGCTTGGCGGGAGCGGTAATGCTCCCGCCAAGCCATAGCAAACTGCAATGTCCTGGGGGTGGGCACCCCAGGACATTGCAGGAACTGGCCCGGGGGATGCTGGTCCTGAGGGCTATTATTGGTTCCAGTTCTTTGATTTTATCCCAGGGAGGTGGTGGCCCCCGGGGCTGCGGGGGGTCTGCTCTGCCCCCTCCCATTGTTTAAACATAAAGCCGGGGAGGTGGCGGTCCCCGGGGCTGGAGGGGTCCAAAAGGCCCCCACATTTTTAATTACACAAGCCCCGGGGAGGTGGTAGTTCCCGGGGCAATTATAAGGCCCAGGAGGGGGGACCCGTGCATCCCCTTCATTTTTTTCCCACTGCCCCCGGGACAGGGCCCACATGGGGCCAATTACAAATGAAGGGTGGGAGGCCGCTTAGTTTTAAAAAAAGATTTTGGCGGGAGTCACAGATCCGGTGCGACTCCCGCTGAAGATGAAAAAAATGCATTTTATTGTCCTGCGGGGTCCCCAGAGGGATCCCAGGAGCAGGTCTAGGGGGCCAGGATCCTCCTACCCTGCCGCCTTTGCTTTTTTGTTTACATTTTTTCTGGGACTCGGCTTCAAGCCGAGTCCCAAAATGGCTGCCAACACTTCCTGGTTGAAGTGTTGGGATCCAATCACATTTCACTATGGGAACTGTTGGATCCTTGGAGGATCTGCGTCCGTGTACATCTAAAAATTTTTTTATAATGTTTCTCACTAACCCATGCATTCAGTAAGATACACTTAATCAGTCACTTATACAATCAGTCACACATCTACTAAATCATCCATTCACACACTCATACACCCACTCATTCTTCAATACACCTTGGCATATATATAAAACATATTTACACTTTATAGAAACACACAGTCACTGGATGATGTCATCAGTGATGTCACTGACCATGTCATGAATGATGTAATATGTGACGTCATCAGCAGTGCATTGCGTGGGCGCGAGTTATAGTTAGCTGAACTAACTATAACGCCGGAATTTCTATGGTTTTGTACGAGTGAAATGTCCAACTAACTATAACGTGCCTGAAACCTATGGTTTTTTCAGTGAATTTCAATGGTTTTTTAAATGCTAATTTCTAACTATAACGTCCCTGAAACCTATGGTTTTTTCAGTGAATTTCAATGGTTTTTTAAATGCTAATTTCTAATTATAACGTCCCTAAAACCTATGGTTTTTTCAGTGAATTTCAAAGGTTTTTTAAATGCTAATTTCTAACTATAACATAGCAGTCGCGTTTGCAGAGTGGTGGAGAAAGGTGAGCGTGGCCTTCAACACCTCTTAGCAATCCCACTGTGTGGGATTTACTGGAGGTAACAGAAGGAGTAGTTAGCCCCCAACGTCAACCTTGGGGGCCAACTACCCCTTTTATTACCACCAGTAAGTCCCACACAGCAGGATTGCTAACTTCTTATATCAGGCCCCGCCCCCTCCCTGCACCACTGTGCAAACGCACCCCCTAGCACGTTGTAAGTTGGGGGATTAAGTCCCCTTGAATCCTGAGGGTCCCTGGGGGCCAACTAGCCCACCAGGTACCTCCAGTAAGCACCACAGAGCTGCGTTGCAGAGAGGTGTAAAAAGGGGCGTGGCCTCGGACCACCTCTCTGCAACGCAGCTCTGTGGCGCTTACTGGAGGTACCTGGTGGCCTAGTTGGCCCCCAGGGACCCGCAGGATTGACGGGGAATTAATCCCCCAACTTAAAACACGCCACAGGACCTGTTTGCACACATGTCACATCAGGCCTCGCCCCCTCCTTTCACCACTGTGCAAACGCGCCCTGTGGGGCGTTTTAAGTTGGGGGATTAAGTCCCTTTCAATACTGAGGGTCCCTGGGGTCCAACTACCCCACCAGGTACCTCCAGTAAGCGCCACACAGCTGCATTGCAGAGAGGTGTAAAAAGGGGCGTGGCCTCGGACCACCTCTCTGCAACGCAGCCCTGTGGCGCTTACTGGCGGTACCTGGTGGCCTAGTTGGCCCCCAGGGACCCGCAGGATTGACGGGAATTAATCCCCCAACTTAAAACACGCCACAGGACCTGTTTGCACACATGTCACATCAGGCCTCGCCCCCTCCTTTCACCACTGTGCAAACGCGCCCTGTGGGGCGTTTTAAGTTGGGGGATTAAGTCCCTTTCAATACTGAGGGTCCCTGGGGTCCAACTACCCCACCAGGTACCTCCAGTAAGCGCCACACAGCTGCATTGCAGAGAGGTGTAAAAAGGGGCGTGGCCTCGGACCACCTCTCTGCAACGCAGCCCTGTGGCGCTTACTGGCGGTACCTGGTGGGCTAGTTGGCCCCCAGGGACCCTCAGGATTGAAGGGGAATTAATTCCCCAAATTAAAACGCGCCACAGGGCCTGTTTGCACACATGTCACATCAGGCCCCGCCCCCTCCCTTGGCCACTGTGCAAACGCACCCCGTGGCACATTTTAAGCTGGGGGATTAAGTCCCCTTCAATCCTGAGGGTCCCTGGGGTCCAACTAGCCCACCAGGTACCTCCAGTAAGCGCCACAGAGCTGCATTGCAGAGAGGTGTAAAAAGGGCCATGGCCTCGGACCACCTCTCTGCAACGCAGCCCTGTGGCGCTAACTGGAGGTACCCGGTGGGCTAGTTGGCCCCCAGGGACCCTCATGATTGTAGGGGAATTAATTCCCCAACTTAAAAAGCGCCACAGGGCGCGTTTGCATAGTGTTGATGGGAGGGGGCGGGGCCTCCGGCGCGATGCCGGCTTTTTAAAAATTTTTTTTTTTTAGAAGGGGGCTGTGTGGCCCCCCTTCCTTTCCAATTTTTTGGGCCCTGGGGACCCCATCCCCCAGGGCCAGACCCCTAATTTCTTAATCTTAATTTTTTTTAAATGGAAGGGTGCCGCACGGCCCCCCTCCCAAGGCCATTTTCGGCCCCGGGGACCCCATCCCCCGGGGCATTGCCACTATTTTTTTTTTTATAATATTTTCAAAGGAGGGGGGCTGCGTGGCCCCCTCCTGAGGCCTCTGTTAGCCCCGGGGACCCGATCCCCCGGGGCTCTGCCTCGTTTTTTTTTTTATTTTACTGGGGAGGGGGGCCACGCGACCCCCTCCCCGGCCACTTCTGGCCCCGGGGACCCCATCCCCCGGGGCCGGCCCTCTCCATTGGGGACCGTGGGGGGAGCACCAATGCCCCCACGGTCCCTGCCGGCTCCCCGCCTCCTGTGGGAGCCGGCATTGCTTTTCCACATGGGGAGCTGCTGACATGCAGCTCCCCGTGTGGAAAAGCAATCTGCTTTGGATTTTGGAAGAAAGAGCAGGAAACCTGCTCTCGCTTCCAAAATTCAAAGCAGAGTTTGCAATGACAGGGCGGGAGCCGCACGGCTCCCACCCTGCCATAGCAAACAGCAGTGTCTCAGGGGTGGGCACCCCGGGACACTGCAAGAGCCGGCCCTGGGGGGTGGCGGTCCCCGGGCCATCAAGGGCTCCAGGAGGAGGGCCGCGCGGCCCCCCTCCCTTCAATTAGAAAGCCCCGGGGAGGTGGTGGTCCCCGGGGCTCGGGGGTCCGTAACGGACCCCCGCATTTGCATTTTAGTGCCCCGGGGAGGTGGCGGTCCCCGGGGCGTGTGGGGGGCTCGAGCCCCCCCCACACAGGTTTATTTTTTTTAAAAAAACAAGCCCCGGGGGTGCCGGTCCCCGGGGAACATCAAAAAACATGCCCCGGGGGGTGCCGGTCCCCGGGGCTGCGTGCCCTCCCGCATATCATTAAGAGAGCCCCGGAGAGGTGGCGGTCGCCAGGGCTGCGGGAGCCCCCGCGGGCCCCCGCAATTAAAAACTATAAATTGGGCAATGCCCCCGGGACCTGGCCCACCCGGGGGCCTCATTTAAATGAAGCGCGGGAGCCCGCGCTTCGATTTTTAAAAATTTTTAGTCCGGATTCGCGCAACCAGGGCGAATTCGGCCGATTAAAAAAAAAAAATGCTTTTTTGGGCCCTGGGGGTTTCTGTGGGACCCCCTGAGCAGGCCTAGGGGGTCAGGGTGTTTCTACCCTGCCCCCTTTTCTTGTTTTTCGCATTTGTTTCACTGTTTGGCTGCCAACACTTCCTGGTTTGGAGTGCTGACAGCCAATTAGAATAAAGCTCGTGGTCGGGAGGGTCCGCGGATCCACCGCGCCTCTAGATATCGATATTTGTTTTTTTTTAATTTCTCAGCAACTACTGAATGGATTTACACCATTTTTAGGTCTCGCCTAGCGTTGCTCGCACATGCGCAGCTCGCTCGGCGAGATTTATTGCTGATGAGTACTTTTAGAAAAGGGCTTTAAGCCCCGCCCCTCATTTCCATTGGCCGGCGTCACCGTTTATGCTAAATGGTGGCCTGCCATTGGGAATGAGGGTTTTTGGTTGCCGCCCTTTGGCTTGCGATCTGGACTGGGTCACCTGCTTCACGGCTGTCATGAAGCACTTTCTTATCTTTATGGGTCCATGTGTTTAAACACATGGCCCCATAAAAACAAGAGATCCCCATGCTCCGGCGCGATCCAGAGGAAGACACTCAGATAAGTCTCATACGTGACTTGCTTGGTTCCCAAATCTTGGAAAAGACCGTGCGGGGCCCAGTGTGTGTCGGTGCACGAGACGGACAGGGCGAGTGGCTTCGTGCACAAGTGATTCGGTTTCTGTGATCTGATGTTCCCTGTATAAGGCACTCGTTGTCTGCCCCACCCTTGCACCGATCCTGCTGCTCGAGCTCCCCCCCTCCCCCTCCCTCGCCCCCCCACCCCTCTCCCCCGGCACGTTCAGCTAAACGATCATTAATGCCCGGACCAGCTCACGTCATGTTTGAAGGCGTTAATAAGCTATAATGGACCTTAAGCGCTCGTTAGGCCTTCATCGGTGCTCGCAGTGATTCGGTTTCTGTGATCTGAAGTTCTCTGTATGAGGCACCTCGTTGTCTGCCCCACCTTTGCACCGATCCTGCTGCTCAGCTCCCCCCTCCCCCCGCCCCCACCCCTCTCCCCCGGCGCGTTCAGCTAAACGATCATTAATGCCCGGACCAGCTCACGTCATGACGGAAGGCGTTAATAAGCTATAATGGACCTTAAGCGCTCATTAGGCCTTCATCGGTGCTCGCAGGGATGGTTTTCAAGGGGACAACGGTTACGGTTACCAGGAACATGAATTTCGGCTCATAGAACCGCTCTCCACTGCGACCTCATGCAAATGAGAAGGGGGGGTTAAACCCCAAGGAAGTTGTAACTGCTTGGTTTGCACCTTCTGCGACACCGAACTGCGAATAGAGTCACCAATCCTGACTCTGTTGATGGCAGTCACTCAGGAAACACAGACCCCACCACCGTGTGCCCACCCTGCCCCTAGCTTTACTACGGTCTTAGCATCTGCCCTTGCCCCTAGCTTGAACACCAGCACCATCTCCCCCTCCCCCGCATCCCCCCAGCTGCACCGCAGTCCCCAGCTCTGTCCTAGCTTGGACACTATTACCGCCTCCCCCTCCCCCGCGTGCCCCCAGCTGCACCGCAGTCCCCAGCTCTGTCTTAACTTCTTTGACACCATTGTCTGCTCCCCTTCCCCCGTGTGCCCGCCGTGTCACCTGCACCACAGGCTACGGATCCACCTGGCCTGGACACTGTTACTGTCTCCCCCTGCACCAGACTCAGATCTTTTCTTCTATCACTTATTTTGCCTCCTGACCACTCCCATGTGTTTATCTCTGATGTATTGAAATGCCTTGATACCCCTCCCCCCAGTCTGCAGGCTGCCTCCCTTCGTTCCTCCTCTACAGGGCACAAGTCCTAAAACAAGCATTGAAAATGCAATAGGACAACTACGAATACCAGCATTCTGTGTGAAATACTTACCTGAACCCACTTGAGGGAATTAAAAAAATTTATAAAATGATGTGAGTGCCTTGGAAGTTTATTTGCGGAAGTTGCAGCTGGCCTTTGACAAAGGAGCTGGGGGCTCTGAAACTCGTTAGGCAGGATATTAAATCAGCGTGTAAACTTGCCGGTTCCCCTGAAGAAATTAATTCTGATGAATTGTCTGCCATGTGAGTGCTCCCTCGTGCACAGGACATCTTTGGTTTCATAATTTTCACGGCAGTCCGGCCGTGGAGGAGAGCACCCCCCAGAAAGGAATGTGGGACATGGAGCTAAGGAACATTTCCTTGACTTTTTCGATATGGCATGATTATGAAAAACGGACTGATTAGGTAGCACTCTGGGACCCACTGGAGGGTTGTAAATGCATTAATTTTTGTCTGCAAACTTCGCAAACCCCACTGGAGGGGTGAAAGTAATCCAAGGCAAAACTACGAATACCAGCATTCTGTGTGAAATACTTACCTGAACCCACTTGAGGGAATTAAAAAAATGTATAAATTGATGTGAGTGCCTTGGAAGTTTATTTGCGGAAGTTGCAGCTGGCCTTTGACAAAGGAGCTGGGGGCTCTGAAATGCGTTAGGCTGGATATTAAATCAGCGTGTAAACTTGCCGGTTCCCCTGAAGAAATTAATTCTGATGAATTGTCTGCCATGTGAGTGCTCCCTCGTGCACAGGACATCTTTGGTTTTATATATATATACATATATATATATATATATATATATATATATATATATATATATATATATATATATATATATATATATATCACAGAAAAGACCGCCCCACTGCTGGGCAATCAAGAGGACACAGCGGGGAATTTCTGGGAGACCATTTTAATCACAGCTATTTAGGCATGATGCATTTTGGCGACACTCGCCTTCTTCAGATGCCGGTAGCTCAGGGTTATCCCACCTCCCTCCTTTAAGTATCATATTGGCTCTCCCATTGGCGGGAGTGAAGCGTGTCCCTAATGGTTGCTTTGCTGTAGTCCTGTAATAAAGACTACTATACCCAGCATGCACTGTTATGGTAAATTCCACCACCGGGACAGATTTCTGCTCTCAATGAGCGCTGCTTTGCCAACCAAGCGAGGGGGGTTAATGCTTTGGGAGCGCCCCGTAATTGTGTGTCCATGGGCTCCCCGAGTCCCCTACGTCCAAGCCACAATTCCAGATAACAAGCCGGGCCGTGGATCGACGATGCAGTCACCACGATCCTCCGTGAAGTCACGGACTGTCAGCTGGCAGCGGCCACTTGCCTGGCCTGATCTTGAGGCGGGCCTGTGGTTTTCAATACCTTGAAAGTCAAACTGCCTGGTTGCCAGCTTTCCCTCAGGCCTCTTGCTGGACGGGTCCTCTTTGGCGTGTAACTGGCAACACGCGCAAAATATCACAGAAAAGACCGCCCCACTGCTGGGCAATCAAGAGGACACAGCGGGGAATTTCTGGAAGACCATTTTAATCACAGCTATTTAGGCACAATGCATTTCGGTGACACTCGCCTTCTTCAGATGCCGGTAGCTCAGGGTTATCCCACCTCCCTCCTTTAAGTATCATATTGGCTCTCCCATTGGCGGGAGTGAAGCGTGTCCCTAATGGTTGCTTTGCTGTAGTCCTGTAATAAAGACTCCTATACCCAGCATGCACTGTTATGGCAAATTCCACCACCGGGACAGATTTCTGCTCTCAATGAGCGCTGCTTTGCCAACCAAGCGAGGGGGGTTAATGCTTTGGGAGCGCCCCGTAATTGCATGTCCATGGGCTCCCCGAGTCCCCTACGTCCAAGCCACAATTCCAGATAACAAGCCGGGCCGTGGATCGACGATGCAGTCACCACGATCCTCCGTGAAGTCACGGACTGTCAGCTGGCAGCGGCCACTTGCCTGATCTTGAGGCGGGCCTGTGGTTTTCAATACCTTGAAAGTCAATCTGCCTGGTTGCCAGGTTGCCAGCTTTCCCTCAGGCCTCTTGCTGGACGGGTCCTCTTTAGCGCGTAACTGGCAACACGCGCAAAATATATATATTACCTACTGGCGGTCACCAGTAGGTAGTTATAGTTAGGAACTTGTTACTATTCAAAAAGCGTATTTTCTTTTGCCAATATCTTTGGCGCCGTTTGACGAATCTTCGCAAAAGTTTCAAAACTAATGGCCCGCTCACTTCAGCTGCTGTGTTGAAAGTTTTGGGATGATTCTTCAAGCGGGGGCCGAGAAAAAGGCTGTTTCTCCATGTTAATTTCCATAGGAAACATTAGACACGGCTACAGTCCGAACTGCTGAACGGAATTACACCAAATTTGGCAAACAGGTAGCTCTTGGTTCACAAAGCACTCTTTTTGTTAAGTGGTGTACATCCGTTCAGTAGTTCCTGAGAAATACAAATATGGCCGCGGAGGATCTGCGAACCCTCCCGATCTCATGCCTGCAATCTGATTGGCTGCCAACAGTTCCAACCGGGACTCCATCGAGTTGCCAGGTGCTTTTTTTGTATTCTCTTTTTTTAGGGAAGGGGAGCTGCATAACCCCCCCTCCCTGGGCCGATTTCAGCCCCAGGGACCCAATCACTCGGGGCAAAGCTTGGGGGTATTCCTACCCTGCCCCCTTTTCTTTATTTTCACCTTTTTTTAGGGGGTTTTCTGTGAAGCCGAGTCACAAGATGGCTGCCAGCACTTCCTGGTTGAAGTGTTGGCAGCCAATCAGAGCTGTGCATTTGAGATGTCATCAGTGATGTCACTGACCATGTCATGAGTGATGTAATATGTGAAGTCATAAGCAGTGCATTGTGGGGGCGCAAGTTATAGTTAGCTCAGCTAACTATAACTGCTGAATTTCACTGGTTTTGTACGAGTGAAACTTGAGCCTGAATTCCGCAGAGCGCCCTCGCAGACGGAGTATTAGGCTAATAAAGCAAAATATGACTTCCAACTGTGAAAATGGCTTTCTTTTCACCGCTGCCACCCATTAAAAGTAACCCTGGCCGGTATGAGGCACTTCGGGCCTCAATGCTTTGCAGACCCTGCCATGCACAATACAACAGCCACAGAGCTACAGCCACCTCGTTCCCTCCTCACCCTATAAAAAAGCAGAAACACTCACCCACCGCTGCACAGGTTTTGGAAGAAGAAAGCGGAGGCCTCTGTGATCCAGTTCACCAATCACCAGCAGCACCAGGAAAAGGCAGCCATGGAAATGAAAGACAGACATGCCTGCTGCGGTCTGTCTAATTCTGATTGTTTCTCCGCCATCTTGGGGCAGTAGAATATTCTTCTAGCCTGCCTTTAAACATTGCACATAAGCCTATGGAGCATCTTTTAGCTGAAATAATTATTCCTGTGTGGAGCACAAAAATGCGCCACTGTTCACCCACCTCTCTCGGACGCTCCAGGCAGCTTGCGAGTCAGACTCGTGATGGGACACTGCAGAGCCCGGTGCGCGCTCCATGCTCCCTCCTCTTTGCTGCTCCTGGCTCCTTGCAGTGGGCCACTGCAGGGAGGGGTGAACTGCAGCTCTTTAAAAGAGCAGAGGGTGGGTGGTGATCCTTCCCACCGGCACAAGCGGCAACACAAGTGCCCTTCTCAGGTCCCCGCACAGAGATGACATTGTTTGGAGGGCTTTGTGCATCTCTGCTTTTCGCAGCAGTAAACTCTCCTCCGCTGGTGGTGGGAGGAGGTTTTGGGCAAACTCCACCGGCGGAGTGGAGCCCACCACCCACCCCTAATATATATATATTAGGGGCACCTATGAACATTGTTTTTTCTAATTATCAAAAGCTGCCGAACCGCTGCAAGCCAAGTAGGAATGCTGTATCTGCTGACACATGTCAGATCATGACTTCATAAATAGCACCCAGATTCATGTAACAAGCGCTGTCAGGTACATGTCTTTGGAGGGCAATATGCGGCTGGATGTAGGGTGTACAGAGACTGTTCGATTTTAACATTGTGACACTGTTTCCACAATAATAAAAGTAGTACACAGCGGTAGAAAAGCAAGATGAAAAACATCACTAGATTGCCGAGTGTGGTAGTCTTTTTTCGCTGGCTACATTGTATCATCCAATGGAATTGGGACAAGAACCCTTTAAAGATTCGTATGTGAAAACTTCCTTTTGTCACTGCATTTGAAATAGGCACTTCATGCCGAAACGCGTCATGCTGTTGAAATAAAACGGATCTCTACTTAACCGCAGTTGTGCTCTGGTCTGTTTCTATGAAAGAGACCTGGATTTGGATATATATATATATATATATATATATATATATATATATATATATATATATATATATTAATACCAATCCTGGCAGCGACGAACAGACAGGCACTGACTCCGTGAGATGATGACAAGGAAGAGGTTTATTTCTCCATCAACAACTTAGACGCGTTTCGACGGCGTACCGCCTTGATCACTACATCAGGTACACTCTGTCTAGCAGTATATATGCTTGTCACTCACTAGTGGTTGCCACAGCAACCTGTAATTCAACAATAGACATAGAAGTTACCCACGACTCTAATGTCTATGACTGTGCACATTTTTCACATAAGAAAAAAGAAGAAAAGTTAAATAAAATAAAGTAAAATAAAATACCAAACAATTTAAGAAAGACAATATTATTGTTAAGGAAAAATTTCCCTTTACCACAACATAAAATTTTAAAAATAAAATAGCAAAAATAAATTAAATACATGTCCTCCTTAAATGTAGAAACAGTGAGCCTATATTAGTACATAGATTGGACATAGAAAAAATATCTAATATACTTAGGTTATATCGATTGAAAAATTAATTACATTAATATGTAATGGCGCACGGACTAATATATTGTTAAAATAGTGCAAACAGGCTAAGACATTTGGTTGGTTAGGTTCGAAAAAGAAACTAATGTGCCATACCTTGTAAGGTATAGTTGACTAATAACAAAATGTGTCACTAATCTCTTGGCATTTAATATATGCAGTATTAAATAATACCGAGCCAAGGAACATGAAACATGAGTAAAACAAACATTCCATCTCGCCCAAGTGGGCCGAAAGCAAGAATTTTGTTTGCACAAAGATAAATATGATGTATGACTTAGACAGGCGCCATATACACTAGTGAAGCCTAAGAATATATAATAAAATCAAATATTGAAAAAGTATGTCTAATATGGTCTAATCTATCGTGAGATCTAAAAACGTGAGAAAATAAAGCTATATGAATAAAGGTGAGTGTGACCTAACGTCACGAAGACTGGGCAGGGGCGGGACAGACAGCTCCAGACAAATTACAGATGAACATTCAGTGCCTCATCCGCATTCATCCAGTTGGGAATTTTCGAATTCAGGAGGATGATGTACCTAGACTGTAATCTTCTAAGGGCCAATTGTCTGTTCCCTCCTCTAGGATTTTTGGGAACTGTATCAATCACATAGAAGAATAGATCCTGTGCCTTTCCTCCATGTGATGTGTTTATGTGCCTGGCAACATGGTAGGCAGGGTCATTATTAGAGATGGCCCTAAGATGTTGTAGGATGCGGACATGCACGGGGTGGATGGTGCTGCCCACATATAGTTTGCTGCATGTACAGTACAAGACATAGACTGCAAAGTCTGACTTACAGGTGAATCTGCCTCTGATTTCATAGGGTGAGTGTCTGAACGGCATCTTTACCATTTTGGTATTGACCCCATGCCTGCACGCTTTGCATTTTGTGCACTTATGAAAACCATTCTGAGCCTTAAGCCACGTGCAAGCCTTAGTTATTGAAGGTGCGTTGCGGACTAGCTCCTGACGCATGGATTTGGCCCTCCTGAATGTAATTTGCGGTGTTTTAACACAAGTGGGGCCAATAACTGGATCGTTGCGTACTGTGTTCCAATGTCTGTGTAGAATTCTACGAATATTTGCATGGTAGGCATTGAACCCTGTGATGAATCTCGGGGTACCAGTTGTGACAGAGCAGTTTGTAGCCTCATTGCTCTCATTTCTCCTGAATAGGAGATCTTTCCTATTTATATTAGTGATCTTAGATTTGGCTTTAGATAATGTCATTGTACTGTACCCTCTGCGTTCTAATCTATTGCATAACTCACTAGTGGATTGTTCAAAACTTTCCGAGGTACTGCAATTACGCCTCATGCGTAGACATTCGGCATAGGGTATGCTTTCTTTCAGTGGGGTAGGATGGAAACTATTCGCATGGAGTATTGCATTACCAGCAGTGGGCTTTCTGTATGTTTTGGTTTGTATTTTGTTGTTTTCCACAAATATTTCTAGATCTAAGAAATGTATACACTTAGTATTAGTATTGCATGTGAAAGTGAGATTAAGGGCATTGTTATGTAACTCTTGAGAGAAGGTTTCTGCACTCAATTCAGTCCTCGCCACAGTATAAATATGTCATCAATGTATCTGACATATAGGACAACATTCTCAAGCATTTTCTCTCTATGTGTCTTCATGAGCACTTGCTCCTCCCACCAACCCAAATGCAAATTAGCATAGCTGGGGGCGAAGCAAGTGCCCATGGCAGTACCCTGCAGTTGTTTATAGGCGAGTTTGTCAAATATAAAAATATTATTATCCAGACACATTTCTGCCATTTGTAATAGCATCCTAGAGTGCTGAAACAGTTGGATAGGTCTTTTTCCTAAGTAATAACTCAGGGCCCTAAGTCCATCATTATGTCTAATACTGGTATACAGTGCATTCACATCTAATGTCATCAGTAGATAGTCAGTGTTCCAAGATACATCATAGATTTTGGTTAAAAAGTCACCAGTGTCTCTTATGTATGCCGGGAGTTCGATTACAGCTGGTTGCAAAAAGTAGTCTATGAATCTGGAGGTGTTTTCAAAGAGTCCCCCAATAGCTGCAATGATTGGTCTTCCAGGGGGTTCCAGAGGGTTTTGTGTATCTTCGGGATTAGGTACAGCTGTGGTATGACAGGATAATCGGTCTTAAGAAATTCAAATTCTTGCTTGGACAATAATCCTTCTCCTCTCCATTCGTACAGTGACTTATGGTATTTTTCTTTGATTCCAATGATGCAATTTGGACTGATACGACTGTAGCAGTCTCTGTCTTGGAGTTGATTTAGAGCTTCTTTGTTGTATTTCTCTAGTGGCCACAAGACAACGTTGCCACCCTTATCCGACCACCGGACGACTATGTCTTGTTGTTGCTTTATTTTCAGCACAAGTGCGTCATATGTAGTCATCTTATTCCGGTTGGTACTGTAAAATTCATTACTACTTTTCCAGGCCAGCTCTTTCAAATCTTTTATGACATTTTCCGCAAAGATATCAAGACCATCTTTCGGCATCATAGGAGTGAACACTGATTTGGGTTTAAACGGCGTCTGTACTGTACCGGAAATGTCAATCCCAGCAGATCTTGCAAAGTCAGTAGGTGTTTCCTGATAATCTGAGTCATCCATATTGACCAGGGTTTGGAGGAGAGACATATCTCCTACAGTAAGCACATTGTTGGTATCTACATTGCTTATATTGTCTTTGTTTAGTTTAGAAGTGTTAAAAAATGTTTTTGCAGTTTCAATTTTCTAACGAACTGAAACAAATCACTCTTGTCTGTGCATAATCAAAATTATTTTTAGTACAGAACGTTAGTCCTAACGACAGAATATATATATATATTACCTACTGGCGGTCGCCAGTAGGTTGTTATAGTTAGGACCTAGTTTACATAGGAAAAGCGTTTTTTGATTTGCCAATAACTTTGGCGCCGGTTGACGAATCTTCGCGAAATTTTCTAAACTAGTGGGGCGCTCTGGTCAGCTCCTGTCTTGAAAGTTTCGGGGTGAATCATCAAGCGGGGGGTGAATCGTCAAGCGGGGGCCGAGAAAAAAGGGGGGTCCCAAAATGCGTTTTTGCCCAAGTTAATTTCCATTTGAAACTTTAGACAAAGCTACATCCCGAACTGCTGAACGGAATTACACCAAATTTGGCAAAAAGGTAGCGCTTGGTTCAGAAAGCAACCTTTTTTTTAAATGGTGTAAATCCGTTCAGTAGTTCCTGAGAAATTAGAAAAAGAAAAAGTTTCGATATCTGTGGCCGCGGTGGGTTCGAGAACCCTCCCGGTCACGAGCTTCACTCTGATTGGCTGCCAACACTCCAAACCAGGAAGTGTTGGCAGCCATCTTAAATAGTAAAATAAAGGTTAGAAAACAAGAAAAGGGGGCAGGGTAGAAACACCCTGACCCCCTAGGCCTGCTCAGGGGGTCCCACAAGGACCCCCAGGGCCAAAAAAAGCATTTTTCTTTTTGTAATTTTGGCGGAATTCGCGTTGGGGTTGCGAATCCCGCCGAAATTACAAAAAAAAGAAGCGCGGGCTCCCGAGCTTCATTTGAATGAGGCCCCCGTGTGAGCCAGGTCCCGGGGGCATTGTATAAAAAAATAATAGCGGGGGCTCGCGGGGACCTCCCCGGGGCTCTTGATTTAAAAAAAAAATAGATGTGTGGGGGGGTAAGAGCCCCCCACACACCCCAGGGACCACCACCTCCTCCGGGCACATACTTATTTAAATTCAGGGGTCCGTAGCGGACCCCCAGCCCCGGGGGCTTCTGGTGCACTGCTGGTGGGGCGATGAGGTCCTCTTGTGTCATGAGGACCTCAGGACACAAGTGGACTTCATCGTCCGAGCAGCAGTGCGCCAGAAGCCGCGTTTGCAGCGTGGTGTAAAAAGGGGCATGGCCTAGGAACACTTCTCTGCAACGCAGCTCTGTGGCGCTTACTGGAGGTTCCTGGTGGGTTACTTGGCCACAAGGGACCTTCAGGATTCAAGGGGACTTAATAGGGATGTTATAGTTAGAAATTAGCATTTATAAAACCTTAGAAATTAACTAAAAAAAACATAGGATTGAGGCACATTATAATTAGAAATTTTCGTTTAAAAAACCATTGAAATTCACTGAAAAAACCATAGATTTCAGGGACGTTATAGTTAGAAATTAGCATTTAAAAAAACCATTGAAATTCACTGAAAAAACCATAGGTTTCAGGGACGTTATAGTTAGTTGGACATTTCACTCGTACAAAACCATAGAAATTCTGCCGTTATAGTTAGTTCAGCTAACTATAACTCGCGCCCCCGCAATGCACTGCTGATGACGTCACATATTACATCATTCATGACATGGTCAGTGACATCACTGATGACATCACTGATGACATCTCAAATGACATCACTGATGACATCATCCATGTGAAAATCTGATGCACCTCCTCACACTCTAATATAGTCTTTGATACACCCACTGTAAAATACAAACTACCATTTTCGAAACCATCGACACACCAATACCAGTTACTACATACGCACTCACTGATTCCTAGGTCTACACACATCCACTCATTCACCCATACAATCACTCATACATACAGTCACTCATCAATACAACACTATCATATGCACTCATACACCTATACAGACACTCACACACCGCCACTCATCCATGGAGTTACTCACACACCTAGTCAGTCATGCAAAGAATCAATCACACTCCCATTTACTCACCTATACAGTTATTCACACACCACCTCACTTATTCATACAGAATCTAACGCATACTTACTCTCTTATACAATCACTGATACAAGTACACACTCATCCATACAGCCACTCTCACAATCACTGACTCTCACGTATAGTCATTTATATACTCCAACTCTCACATACACTGCCTTTTACATATTTAGTTACTTGGACATGTACCACTGAGACATCCATTCGCTCACCAACACACCCATACACACACTCACCCACCCATACAGCTGTTTCCACATGCACTCTTGAACCCATACACCCAGTGAATCAACCACTCACACATCTATGCGCAGAGTCACACACCTCCCACCCATCCACACACACACTCAGTCTCCCATACAAAAACTCAGGCAACCAATCAATAACCCATATAGACACTCATGTAGCTACTGACCAACCGATGCAGCAGCTTACACAGCAACAGACAGACTGATACAGACATTCACACAGTTTAGTCACTAACCTATGCATTCAGTATGTTATGTTATGTTAAAATTTCTTATAAAGCGCTCGTACACCGAGTGGTTTCTTGGCGCTGGACTTAAGAAGTTTTTTTCAGTAAGACACATTTAATCACTCACTTATACAGTCAGTCACGCACCTACTAAATCCTCCATCCAGACACTTATACACCCACTCATTCTTCAATACACCTTGGCATATATATAAAACATATTTAAACTTTACAGAAACACACAGTCACTGGATGATGTCATCAGTGATGTCATCAGTGATGTCATTTGAGATGTCATCAGTGATGTCATCAGTGATGTCACTGACCATGTCATGAATGATGTAATATGTGACGTCATCAGCAGTGCATTGCGGGGGCGTGAGTTATAGTTAGCTGAACTAACTATAACGGCAGAATTTCTATGGTTTTGTACGAGTGAAATGTCCAACTAACTATAACGTCCCTGAAACCTATGGTTTTTTCAGTGAATATATATATATATATATATATATATATATATATATATATATATATATATATATATATTCACTGAAAAAACCATAGGTTTCAGGGACATTATAGTTAGAAATTAGCATTTAAAAAACCTTAGAAATTCACTGAAAAAAACATAGGTTTCAGGGACGTTATAGTTAGAAATTAGCATTTAAAAAACCTTAGAAATTCACTGAAAAAACCATAGGTTTCAGGGACGTTATAGTTAGTTGGACATTTCACTCATACAAAACCAGAGAAATTCGGCTGTTATAGTTAGTAGAGCTAACTATAACTCGCGCCCCGCAATGCACTGCTGATGACGTCACATATTACATCACTGATGACATGCTCAGTGACATCACTGATGACATCACTGATGACATCTCAAATGACATCACTGATGACATCACTGATGACATCATCCACGTGACTGAGTGTTTCTAAAAATGTCAAGAATGTTATATCTATATATGCCAAGGTATATTGAAGAATGATTGGTTGTCCAAGAACCTGTATGGGTACCTGAGTGTATGTGTGGGTGGGGGGGGTGTGTGACTCCGTGCATGGATGTGTGAGTGGGTGATTCACTGGGTGTATACGTTTATGAGTGCATGTGTTAGGGAGTGTATGGGTGAGTGAGTGTACGTATAGCTGTGTTGGTGAGTGAATGGAGGTGTTAGTGGTATATGTGTAAGTAACTACATATGTGAAAGGCAGTATTTGTGAGTGTTGGAGTATATAAGTGAGTATATGTGACAGTGAGTGATTGTGGCAGTGGCTGCATGGATAAGTGTGTGCTTATGTCAGTAATTGTTGAAGACAGTATGTATCTGTATGAATAAGTGATGTGGTGTGTGTATAACTGTATAGGTGAGTAAATGGCAGTGTAATAAATTTTTTGGGTGACTGACTAGGTTTTTGAGTAACTCTTTGGGTGAGTGGCAGTGTGTGAGTGCCTATACGGGTGTATGAGTGGATATATCGGTGGCTGTATTGATGAATGACTGCATGTATGAGTGACTGTATGGGTTAGTGGGTGGATGTGTGTGTAGACGTATGAATCACTGAGCGGGTATGTACTAACTGCTATTGGTGTGTCTATGGTTTCGATATTGGTAGTCTGTATTTTAGAGTGGGTGTATGAAAGGTTTTATTAGAGTGTGAGGAGGTGCATCAGATGATCACGTGGATGATGTCATCAGTGATGTCATTTGAGATGTCATCAGTGATATCAGTGATGTCACTGAGCATGTCATGTGTGATGTAATATGTGACGTCATCAGCAGTGCATTGCGGGGGCGCGAGTTATAGTTAGCTCTACTATACTATAACAGCCGAATTTCTCTGGTTTTGTACGAGTGAAATGTCCAACTAACTATAACGTCCCTGAAACCTATGGGTTTTTCAGTGAATTTCTAAGGTTTTTTAAATGCTAATTTCTAACTATAACATAGCAGTCGCGTTTGCAGAGTGGTGGAGAAAGGTGAGCGTGGCCTCCGAACACCTCTTATCAATCCCACTGTGCGGGATTTACTGGAGGTAACAGGAGGGGTAGTTAGCCCCCAACGTTAACCTGGGGGGCCAACTACCCCTCCTATTACCTCCAGTAAGTCCCACACAGCAGGATTGCTAACTTCTCATACCAGGCCACACCCCCTTTCTCCACCACTCTGCAGACGCACCTCCTGGCACGTTCTGGGTTAGGGGATTAAGTCCCCTTGAATACTGAGGGTCCCTGGGGGCCAACTAGCCCACTAGGTACCTCCAATAAGCACCACAGAGCTGGATTGCAGAGAGGGGGTCTGAGGCCACGCCCCTTTTTACACCACTCTGCAAACGCGCCTCTTGGCACACTGCTGGTGGGGCGATGAGGTCCTCTTGTGTCCTGAGGACCTCAGGACACAAGTGGACTTCATCCTCCGAGCAGCAGTGCGCCAGGACCCACGTTTGCAGAGTGGTGTAAAAAGGGGCGTGGCCTCGGACCACCTCTCTGCAATCCAGCTCTGTGGCGCTTACTGGAGGTACCTGGTGGGCTAGTTGGCCCCCAGGGACCCTAAGTATTCAAGGGGAATTAATTCCCCAACTTACAACGCGCCAGGGGGCACATTTGCAGAGTGGTGCAGGGAGGGGGCGGGGCCTCCGGTGAGTTGCCGGTTACTTTTTTCTTTTTTTTTCTTTTATGGGAGGGGGGCTGCATAACCCCCATCCCTGGACCAATTTTGGCCCCGGGGATCCCATCCCCCGGGGCCTGGCAGCCTTGTTTTTTTTTTAAAAAATGGGGGGGAGGGGGACAGCATGGCCCCCTCCAGAGGCCAATTATGGCCCTGGGGACCCCATCCCCCGGGGCCTGGCCAGCCTTCTTATTTTTATTTTTCCTTTTGGGAGGGGGGCCACGTGGCCCCCCTCCTCAGGCCAATTATGGCCCCGGGGACCCAATCCCCCGAGGCCGGCCTTTCTGGTTTTTTTTTCTATTATTTTTTATTTACAGGGGAGGGGGGCTGCGTGGCCCCCCTCGGGCCACTTCTGGCCCCGGGGACCCCATCCCCGAGGGCCTGGCCTCTCCATTGGGGACCGTGGGGGGAGCCCCAATGCCCCCACGGTCCCGCCGGCTCCCCGCCTCCTGCGGGAGCCGGCATTGCTTTTGCACAAGGGGAGCTGCTGACATGCAGCTCCCCTTGTGCAAAAGCAATCTGCTTTGGTTTTTGGACGCGAGAACAGGTTTCCTGTTCTCCCGTCCAAAACCCAAAGCAGAGTTTGCTATGACAGGGCGGGAGCCGTGCTCCCGCCCTGTCATAGCAAACAGCAATGTCCCGGGGGTGGGCACCCTGGGACATTGCAGGAGCCGGCCCTGGGGGGTGGCGGTCCCCAGGGCCATCAAGGGCTCCAGGAGGAGGGCTGTGCGGCACCCCTCCCAATGTTTGCAAAGCCCCAGGAGGTGGTGGTCCCCGGGGCTGGGGGTCCGCAACGGACCCCTGCATTCAATTGATTAGTGCCCCGGGGAGGTGGTGGTCCCCGGGGCAGTGTGGGGGGGGGGCAGGAGCCCCCCACGCCTTAATTCTTTTAATTAAGCCCCGGGGAGGTGGCGGTCCCCAGGGCTTGGGGGCCCATGAGGCCCCCCACTCTATAATACTAAAGCCCCGGGGAGGTGGCGGTCCCCGGAGCTTGGGGGGCCCGCGAGGCCCCCCCACCCTATAATTATAAAGCCCCGCGGAGGTGGCGGTCCCCAGGGCTCCGGGGGGCAGCGTGCCCCCACACATATATTATAAACCCCCAAGGAGGTGGCGGTCCCCAGGGCTGCGGGGGCCCCCGCGGGCCCCTGCTACACAATTAAGGAATGCCCCCGGGACCTGGCCCACCCGGGGGCTTTAACCCCTTCGATGCTCATGACGGAATGGTTCCGTCATGAGCATCGGTGCCCCTGTGCTCATGACGGAACCATTCCGTCATGAGGCCAGGGGCACGAAATCCCTCTGCTGCAGACAGCAGAGGGATTTCCTTTTCTCCCCCACAGCCTCGGGAGCTCCTTCCCCAGCTCCCGAGGCCCCCCCCTCCCTTTCAGTGAAATGAAGATCAGCGCGCACGTCGCGCTGACTTCATTTCACTGAAAACGAAACTAAAATGAGCCTTTAGGCTCATTTCAGTTTCACTTTCTACGTGCTCAAGGGGCTATCTCAGCCCCCTGAGCACGTAGAAAGACGGGAGAGGTATCATTGGAAAGGGGAGAATCTCCCCTTTCCAATGGTACCCGTCCCCAGTGGATCCCTGCTTGGGGATCACCCCAGGAGGGCGATCCCCAAGCAGGGATCCACCCACTAAGGCACCAGGGAGGGAGGAGCGGCCCCTTGGGCAAGGGCTTTTGCTCCCCCCAAACAAATTGCCAATGTTCAGTCTTTCTGCCCCCCCTGGGGGGCAGATGGGAGCAGTAGCCCCCAATCTGCCCCCCCGGGGGGGCAGAAAGCCCACTAGACACCAGGGATTTTTATTTGGTGCAATACCCCACCCCCCCAGCCACCATTACAGCCTTTCTGCCCCCCCTGGGAGGCAGATGGGGGAAGTAGCCCCCAATCTGCCCCCCCGGGGGGGCAGAAAGCCCACTAAATGCCAGGGATTTTTTTGTGTGCTATTTGTTTTACGGTGGGGGCTGCCCAAAATGGGCACGCCAATGCCCCCACCCCACCCGCCACCATTACAGCCTTTCTGCCCCCCTGGGGGCAGATGGGGGCAGTAGCCCCCAATCTGCCCCCCGGGGGGCTGAAAGCCCACTAAACACCAGGGATTTTTTTGGACGCATTTTTTTTTAGGGTGGGGGCTGCCCGAAATGGGCACGCTAATGCCCCCACCCCCCCCCCACCATTACAGCCTTTCTGCCCCCCCTGGGAGGCAGATGGGGGCAGTAGCCCCCAATCTGCCCCCCTGGGGGGGCCGAAAGCCCACTAAATGCCAGGGATTTTTTTCGTGTGCTATTTGTTTTAGGGTGGGGGCTGGCCAAAATGGGCACGCCAATGCCCCCACCCCACCCGCCACCATTACAGCCTTTCTGCCCCCCTAGGGGGCAGATGGGGGCAGTAGCCCCCAATCAGCCCCCGGGGGCAGAAAGCCCACTAAACACCAGGGATTTTTTAGACGCATTTTTTTTAGGGTGGGGCTGCCCGAAATGGTCACGCTAATGCCCCCACCCCCTGTCACCATTACAGCCTTTCTGCCCCCCTGGGGGCAGATGGGGCTGTAGCCCCCAATATGGCCCCCCGGTGGGGCAGAAAGCCCACTAAACACCAGGGATTTTTGGGCGTGTTTTTTTTGGGTGGGGGCCGCCCGAAACGGGCATGCCAATGCCCGCACCCCCCTGCCACCATTACAGCCTTTCTGCCCCCCCGGTGGGGCAGAAATCCCACTAAATGCCAGGGATTTTTTTTGTGCAATGTTTTTTAGGGTGGGGGCTGCCCAAAACGGGCAAGCCAATGCCCCCACCCCGCCGCCACCATTATAGCCTTTCTGCCCCCCCCTGGGAGGCAGATGGGGGCAGTAGCCCCCAATCTGCCCCCCTGGGGGGGCAGAAAGCCCACTAAACACCAGGGATATTCTTTGTGCAATTTTTTTTAGGGTGGGGGCTGCCCAAAATGGGCACGCCAATGCCCCCATGCCCTTGCCACCATAACAGTCTTTCTGCCCCCCCTGGGGGGTAGATGGGGGCAGTAGCCCCCAATCTGCCCCCCCGGGGCAGCAGAAAGCCCACTTGATGCCAGGGATTTTTTTTTGCGCATTTGTTTTTAGGGTGGGGGCTGCCCGAAGTGGGCACGCCAATGCCCACATCCCCGCCACCATTACAGCCTTTCTGCTCCCCCTAGTCTCCTGATAAAAATGGTACCTCACACGCGTGGGTGGGGCAAGTACCCGCGACAGGCAAGGGCCCAAAACCTAGTGAGGCGACATCAAAATTACCTATCACAAACCAACCTGGTTTCAAGGGGGGTCCCATGAGTTTTTGGCCCCGGGTTCGGCGGCCACCTAGGGAAACCTAGCAAACCCACACATTTCTGAAGAGTAGACACCCGGGGAATTCCAGGGAGGTATGGCTTGCGTGGATCCACCAACGTTTTCTGTCACGGGTACTTGGGCCTCCCACCCGAGTGAGGCACCATTTTTATCGGGAGACCTGGGGCAATGCTGGGTGGTAGGAAATTTGTGTCAGCCAGGTGATGCCACAACTTTCCCACACAATAATGTGTGAAACAAGTGATTTTTTCAGCAAAAGTTCAGGTTTCTGGGGGATTCTGGGTAAGAAAACATTGGGGGATCCACGCAAGCCATACCTCCCTGGAATCTCCCATGTGTCTACTTTTCAGAAATGTGTGGGTTTGGTAGGTTTCCCTAGGTGCCGGCAGAGCTAGGGTTCAAAAACTACAGCTAGGCACTTTGCCAAAAAAGGGTCATTTTTCACAGTGAAATTGGGGTGTGTCCACGTTGCGTTTTGCATCGTTTCCTGTTGCGGGCACTAGGCCTACCCACACAAGTGAGGTGCCATTTTTCTCAGAAGACTTTGGGGAACGCGGGGTGGGTGGAATTTTGTGGATCCATGCAGATTCCAGAACTTTCCACCACAGAAAAGTGAGGAAAATGTGTTTTTTTTACACTTTTTTAGGTTTGCAAGGGATTCTGGGTAACAGAACCTGGTGAGAGCCAGTCAAGTCACCCCATCCTGGATTCCCCTGGGTGTCTAGTTTTCAAAAATGTATAGGTTTGCTAGGTTTCCCTAGGTGTTGGCAGAGCTAGGGTTCAAAAACTACAGCTAAGCACTTTTCAAAAAAAGGGTCATTTTTCACTGTGAAAATGTGGTGTGTCCACATTGTGTTTTGCGCTGTTTCCTGTCGCGGGCACTAGGCCTACCCACACAAGTGAGGTACCATTTTTCTCGAAAGACTTTGGGGAATGCGGGGTGGGTGGAATTTTGTGGATCCACGCAGATTCCAGAACTTTCCACCACAGAAAAGTGAGGAAAATGTGTTTTTTTTGACAATTGTTTAGGTTTGCAAGGGATTCTGGGTAACAGAACCTAGTGAGAGCCAGTCAAGTCACCCCATCCTGGATTCCCCTGGGTGTCTAGTTTTCAAAAATGTATAGGTTTGCTAGGTTTCCCTAGGTGCCGGCAGAGCTAGGGTTCAAAAACTACAGCTAAGCACTTTTCAAAAAAAGGGTCATTTTTCATTGTGAAAATGTGGTGTGTCCACATTGTGTTTTGCGCTGTTTCCTGTTGCGGGCACTAGGCCTACCCACACAAGTGAGGTACCATTTTTCTCAAAAGACTTTGGGGAATGCGGGGTTGGTGGAATTTTGTGAATCCACGCAGATTCCAGAACTTTCCACCACAGAAAAGTGAGGAAAATGTGGTTTTTTTGACAATTGTTTAGGTTTGCAAGGGATTCTGGGTAACAGAACCTAGTGAGAGCCAGTCAAGTCACCCCATCCTGGATTCCCCTGGGTGTCTAGATTTCAAAAATGTATAGGTTTGCTAGGTTTCCCTAGGTGCCGGCAGAGCTAGGGTTCAAAAACTACAGCTAAGCACTTTTCAAAAAAAGGGTCATTTTTCAATGTGAAAATGTGGTGTGTCCAGGTTGTGTTTTGCGCTGTTTCCTGTCGCGGGCACTAGGCCTACCCACACAAGTGAGGTACCGTTTTTCTCGAAAGACTTTGGGGAATGCGGGGTGGGTGCAATTTTGTGGATCCATGCAGATTCCAGAACTTTCCACCACAGAAAAGTGAGGAAAATTTGTTTTTTCTGACAATATTTTAGGTTTGCAAGGGATTCTGGGTAACAGAACCAGGTGAGAGCCAGTCAAGTCACCCCATCCTGGATTCCCCTGGGTGTCTAGTTTTTAAAAATGTATAGGTTTGCTAGGTTTCCCTAGGTGCCGGCAGAGCTAGGGTTCAAAAACTACAGCTAAGCACTTTTCAAAAAAAGGGTCATTTTTCACTGTGAAAATGTGGTGTGTCCACATTGTGTTTTGCGCTGTTTCCTGTCGCGGGCACTAGGCCTACCCACACAAGTGAGGTACCATTTTTCTCGGAAGACTTTGGGGAATGCGGGGTTGGTGGAATTTTGTGGATCCACGCAGATTCCAGAACTTTCCACCACAGAAAAGTGAGGAAAATGTGGTTTTTTTGACAATTGTTTAGGTTTGCAAGGGATTCTGGGTAACAGAACCTAGTGAGAGCCAGTCAAGTCACCCCATCCTGGATTCCCCTGGGTGTCTAGATTTCAAAAATGTATAGGTTTGCTAGGTTTCCCTAGGAGCCGGCAGAGCTAGGGTTCAAAAACTACAGCTAGGCACTTTGCAAAAAAGGGGTAATTTTTCACTGTGAAAATGTGGTGTGTCCACGTTGCGTTTTGGGCCGTTTCCTGTCGCGGGCACTAGGCCTACCCACACAAGTGAGGTACCGTTTTTCTCGAAAGACTTTGGGAAACGCGGGGTGGGTGGAATTTGGGGATCCATGCAGATTCCAGAACTTTCCACCACAGAAAAGTGAGGAAAATTTGTTTTTTCTGACAATATTTTAGGTTTGCAAGGGATTCTGGGTAACAGAACCAGGTGAGAGCCAGTCAAGTCACCCCATCCTGGATTCCCCTGAGTGTCTAGTTTTCAAAAATGTATAGGATTGCTAGGTTTCCCTAGGTGCCGGCAGAGCTAGGGTTCAAAAACTACAGCTAGGCACTTTTCAAAAAAAGGGTCATTTTTCACTGTGAAAATGTGGTGTGTCCATGTTGCGTTTTGGGCCGTTTCCTGTTGCAGGCACTAGGCCTACCCACACAAGTGAGGTACCATTTTTATCGGGAGACTTAGGGTAACACAAAATTGTAGAGCAACTGTTATTATCTATTGACTTTTGATGCATTTCTGCCTTCCAAATGAAAGACAATGTGTAAAAAAGAAGTCATTTTGAAAAATGTCCTATAATTCTCATGCTAGTATGGGTACTCCCAATTTTGAAAATGTGCAAATATCTACTATTTCTAAACTCTATATTTTGTTCCCATTTCAGAAATACATAGGTGTCTTTCATACCGATTTTTCCATGTATAAATTTTCCCAGAATAATTGCTATATACCCGGTACATAATAAAAAACCATTGCAAGACGCTGCTCAGTTATTGGCTCTGGATTCGTCGGGTTCTTGGTGAACCTACAAGTCCTATATATCGCCACAACCAGAAAGGTCCAGCGGGTGTAACGGTATATTGCTTTCAAATATCTGTCATAATTAGAAGAAGTTACATGTGAAAACGTTGACACAAATGGCTGATTTTTTCAACTAATTTTCAATTTTTCCTATATTTAACTGTTTGTTTCTATAAAGAAAACTTGAAGGATCTACACAAATGACCCCTTGCTGAATTCAGAATTTTGTCTACTTTTCAGAAATGTATGGCTTTCCAGGATCCATTATTGCTTTCATACCCATTTCTACCATTAACTGGAAGGAGGTTGAAAGCACAAAAATTGCAAAATAGACTATGTCCCAGAAAAATGCCAAAACTGTGTAAAAAAGTTTGGTTTTCTGACAAAAGTCTGCTTGTACCTGAAAGCAGGGAAGATGGTGATTTCAGCACCACAACCCCTTTTTTGATGCCATTTGCAGGGAAAAAACCAGACGCTTTCATCTGTAGCCCTTTTTTCGCATTTTTCCCCAAAAAAACAAAATTTAGCTGTATTTTGGCTAATTTCTGGGTCCCCTCCAAGGGAATCCACAAACCCTGGGTACCTTTAGAATCCCCATGATGTTGGAAAAAAAGGACGCAAATTTGGCGTGGATACGTTATGTGGTCAAAAAGTTACAGGGGCCTAAGCGCGAACTACCCCAAATAGCCAAAAAAAGGCTTAGCACAGGAGGGGAAAAGGCCTAGCAGCGAAGGGGTTAAAAAACAAAGCGCTTTGTTTTTTTTCCATTTTCGACGGGGTTCGCACACCTAGCGCGACCCGGCTGAAAATGTAAAAAAAAAATGCTTTTTTTGGGCCTGGGGGTCCCTGTGGGACCCCCTGAGCAGGCCTGGGGGGTCAGGGTGTTCCTACCCTGCCCCCTTTTTTTTGTTTTTTAAGGTTTCTCTTACCTTTTTCCCCTCTCACTCAGTCCGAGGCACAAGATGGCTGCCAACACTTCCTGGTTTGAAGTGATGGCAGCCAATCAGAGCCAAGCTCATGCTCGGCAGGGCTCAGCCAATCAGATCTCACAATTCTCAAATATATATATCTGGAAATCTTTAAATAACTCAAAAACTACTGAACGGATTTACACCATTTAAAAAAATCATGCTTTCTGGACCAAGAGCTATCTCTGTGTCAAATTTGGTGTAATTCTGTTCAGCAGTTCAGGCTGTAGCCGTGTCTAAACTTTCCTATAAAAATTAACATGGAGAAAACAGGTTTTGGGACCCCCCTTTTTTCTCAGCCCTCCCTTGACGTATCACCCCGAAACTTTCAAGACAGGAGCTGACCTGAGTGAACAATTAGTTTGGAAAATTTCGTGAAGATTCGTCAAACGGCGCCAAAGTTATTGGCAAATCAAAAAACACTTTTCTTATGGAAACTAGGTTCTAACTATAACTACCTACTGGCGACCGCCAGTAGGTAATATATATATATATATATATATATATATATATATCAACAACACAGTCCTTTACGGGGGGAGCACGATCCAGCTGGTGCTCGTGGCGAGAACAGGCCAATTCTCGCAAAATATAATCCAACAAATGATTAAATACACAGCACTCTCCTTGGCTTGAATTCGATTCTTTATTTAGACCATTCCTCTCCTCCTCCTACGCATTTCGAACACAAAGTTCTTGATCACGGTAGTGTTCGAAACACATAGGAGGAGGAGAGGAATGGTCTAAATAAAGAATCGAATTCAAGCCAAGGAGAGTGACGTGTATTTAATCATTTGTTGGATTATATATATATATATATATATATATATATATATATATATATATATATATATACATGGAGAGAGAGAGAACTTTATATATATAGATAGAAAGAGAGTCTCTCTCTCTCTATATATATTTATATAGATCATTTTTTTTATTACATGTGTGGTTTTCTTCGGAGGGCGATCGCGGCACCAAGGGAAACCACACTTTTATTTAAAAAAAATAGCTCCCACAGGGGGGCAGGCCATTTGTACGAGGTCTGACCCCCCTGACAGTTGTTTTTTATTTTTTAGTCCCCTGGGGGTGTGATTCTGCCTCCAGGGGAATAATGCACATATATACATAAAATAAATGTTGCCCCCAGGTGGGGCGCCGGCCTGTTACCACGTGAATTGATGACCCCGTGGTGTCCCTGATGACCTAGTGGGATTCTTTCTCGTAGATCGCAGCACTCTGCGATCCACGAGCAGGAACCTGTTTGTGAAAGGCATCACTGAAAAAAGGGAGACTCTCTCTTTCCAGCAATGAATGAAATGAATGAATGAATGAATGAAATGAAATGAATTTGTACTTGTAAAGCGCACTGCTACCCTGAGGCATCCTGGCGCTGAACGCATACCGCTGTGGAACCCTTCCTGGCTTTTCCCTGTGAAATGTCCACTCCTGGGCACCCCCAAGGTGAAGCCAGGCATCCCAGCGCTGGTGGGGCCGTTGTGGAGATTAAGCAAGCTATTGCCCAGAGTTGCAGAGTGGGACCCATGATTAGAATAGGCACCGAGGCGAGAATTATCAGGTCCGAGGAAGTTGAGCCCAAGACCCGCCGAGGCGGGAATTGAACCCTGGTCCCGGGCCAGATCTCTGCATCAGGGTCTGCCGCTCTAACCATTGAGCCACACTTCTCCACTGCCTCCCACAAACACTGGGGGCTTCTAAACCCCCCGAAAACCCCACTGGACGCAGTAGCAGACCTTACCTGCTTCTTCTGAACAGCTTTGTGCGGGTTTGTGACATCACAGATGGGCAGGAGGAAGGGTGGTGACAGACACAGAAGCAATTCCGCACCTCCCCTAGTTAAAAAAAAAAAAAAGGAAACTTCTGGTGCTTTGCCCCAGTGTCGGCCATTGGCCGTTCAATGCACCAGAGCGGGTGTGCGTGGGCCGGCCATTGGCTGACACACTCACCAAAAGGGTTAATTAGGTCTGTAATCAATATTTTGAAAAGTTCAAGTATGAACTCTGTAGCTGTTTCCTAAGCTGAGATCGCAAAATTAAATGTAATATTATATCCCAATGCTTTCCAATGGAAGCGCTAACCCTGCTACAATGACCAATGACAATAGCCATTAGGGCCTTATCACTGTAAGGATATGTTTAACATTAAACTTGTACATGCCCTACTCTTAAATACCATGCATCCTCCCTTAATGGGTAGTAAGGCCTACTTAGGGGTGACCTATTAATATTTAAAAGGAGGGTTTAGGCCTGTCAAAATAGGTCATTTTTACAGGTTGAATTTGCAGTTAAAACCTGCACCACTGTGCTACGCATAGCAGGCCTGCAATCACTTTTGTTCTGTCACTGCATTGGGTGGCACATGTGTGCTGCACTCCACTGGTGACAATTAACTTACAGGCCCTGGGTATACTTTAGATACATATACTGGTGACTTATTGGTAAGTTAAATATGTCAATATGGGGTATACCAATTTGCCATGTTGAAAGAAGAAGCACAAGCCTTTTACCACTGGCTAACAGGGGTAAAGTGCACGGCGTTCTATAGCCAGCAATCTTAGGTTTCAGCAAAAAGGACAGAAAATTCAGGGTGCCCTGTAGAAAGGGCCAATTTCACACACTACCCTTTTCAAAATGGCAGTTTGGCCATAGAATACTATAAGAGGTTCCCATTTCAAGTTTGAATCATATGTAAGGATGCATTTCCAAATGAATGATTCATCACAATGTATTTGTTCCCTTATTTTTTGGCTCATTCTTTGTTCCCTCACTATTGTTTTTATCCCTGATATTTGCTGCAAACAGTTGACACTTCTACATCTGTATATTTTTGCTTGGCACTTTATTCTTCCTTGATGTTAGGAGGAGTCCCTGGCTTATAACTTGTTTAATAATCTTCATCTTCAATCAAGATCAGCAAGTATGCCAAGGAGGTATTTTTTTAACTCTGTGTTTTGTTTTTCTAACTGGCACTCTATAAAGGAAACTCTTGACACCTTTCAAGCGTAACATTATGTGCAGGGTGGCACCCTGGCTACTGGGAGGAGTTACCCTTTTCTCAGGAAGGCAAAATGGGACTCAACAGACCTTTTCAGCGTCCAGTTTGTGAAGCTGTGGGATCTGAACTACCCACCTCCCCAATTCATGGCTTGCCTGTCACCCAAACATGAATTTCCCCTAAGGAAACCCTATCACTCAACTATGAAACCCCTATGTGTTTTGTGCCAGCTGGTCATCAATTGCCAGACCTTTGATGGTTGTATCCTGTTAAATTCATTGCTGGATTTGTAAGCGCACTTCTAGCAAGCAACTGCTTAGCATGAGAATTACCTTTATCATCCTCCTTTCTTCGGTGACTGAGGTGGAGGTATATTATCCAGTCTTAGTTCACAAAGCATTTGTTTTCTCTATCAAGGCCCCCATATTCAAAACAAAGTCATCAGTAGCACATTCCACATGTTCATTCGTTCTCAGATGAAAATGCCTGGTCATAATAAAGGGGCTGCTTGTCTTCGGCCAATCTCCTCCTCCTTCAACCATGTCTCTCCTTCACTGAGTAGGTCCTTTGCTGTGACCACCTTAGCTTTTCATTCATTCTCCTTGGCATGTCGCCTGATTGTTCACTGGAGCATCTTTCTGTTTCAGACAGTGTGCAGTCTTGCACCTCTAACTAGTCTGTAGCCCTTCAGCCAATACCAGAATTTGTTTGCTATGGTCAAGGCCCAGGATTTCCACTCAAACTGAATCCTAAGCTGATAGAGGAAGACCATTGTACTTCAGTTCTCTTCTTCACAGTTCACATTTAATAGTATTAAATGTTCTATATTAATGTAAGACTGCATGAGTGAAGTTGGGAATGAAAAGTATCCTCATGTCATCATACCTTAGTGGGCCTTTTGATGTTTGTGTTTGCAGTATTATGTTCCTGTCCCTGAAGTTGGGACTGGTGCCCAGTGAGCCTTTTCTACCAACAACAGGTTGATAGGTGCCTTGGTTGTTGTACTTTAAGGATGAATAAATGCACCTACATTTCAACTGATCGGTCTTAGCCCGCTTGTGAACCCAACTACGTGGATGTTCTTTCGTCGAGAGCATCCCTCTGCTTCTTCAGCAAGGATCAAGAGTCACTGGACATCTTATGTTAACATTTGGGTCTCCTTTTCCATAGTTTTGATGTCTGTAGATTGGTCATGAAAAGAGTTTTCCACGGTCCCAGGCCTCTCTGACACTTTTCACAGGTTTGTGCACAGAAGGTTGTTGTCCAAGCGAACAAGGTCTATTTTGTGTTCCAAAATGTTTTCCGATTCTCATAGCACCACTACTGTTTCTTTCAAAGATGGGTCAGAATCATTTGTCTGATGAGTACTCCCTGGATTCGCCTTGTACAGCAGCTCCAGACACTCAGCTGGAGGTCCCTTCGAGACAGCATATTTCTCCAGTCTGTTCTGCTGGGCCGATTAAGCTGGCGTCTGCCCATTGTGTACCCATGTCTCTCAGGATATTCTCTCTTGTAGTAACCTGGTCACTGCATTGCCACACTCATTGCTGCCACTTTGTGAAATAACATCTGTGGGTGTATAGTGCTTAGTATATGTTGATCCTAGTCCATAGCCAGAGAATCAACCATCAGCTCCCAGTGTTTCTTGGTTTTTCCTAGTCCGGATCTCTTTGCATTATATCCAGGATTCCAACTTTGGCTATTTTCAGGTTGCCAACCGGGGAAAGGACGTTACCTTTGTTTCCTCTTAGTGGGCCTCCAGGTACCTGCTTACCACCTGCTTCCACCTACCAAAGAATCCAGGGGTTGTTTCTCTTGGGGCCCAATCCCACCACCTTGACAGTTGACAACCTGCAGCCTGTCAGCTGTTGTGTGTGCCAGTACCTTTTTTTCCAGAAACCCACATCCACACACTGCTGGTCTCAGGTCCGCACACCCACTCCCACCTCTAATCTAGGTGCCAGTGACGAGACGGCCTAAATATCATCACTGCCACAGGGTGCCTGGGGCACAGATCACCTCTGGTAACCTGCGCTGCTCTCACCATCCTTCACAGCCTTTGTCTCTGCCACTTCTTCCACAGTGCTGCCACCAGGTTACACCGAGTACATGAAGAGTGGGAAGAGGGGTAGTCCAGTGCTTCCCCTCATTCTGGATGGCTGTTACATGACAGATCTCCAGCCTGATCAGCTTATTCATTGCATGTGCTGCTCAGCCTCCCACATCACTGCTCTCAGCTGCTCACTCAAGGCTTTGAACATTATTAAATTAACAGGGTATGTTGTCAGGTCCAAAAGCTATGCCTAAGACCATGATCTTGCTTTGGTGACTAGCCACACTCCCCTGTGGTTCCACAGAACTGACTAAATTGTTTCCTCTTTGGCAGGTTCTTTTCATACATGTGGACAGTTTGAAGAAGTTCACAATATTATTCTTTTAATCTGTAAAAGTTTCACAAAAAACACTAACATGTCCAGTTCTTAGATAATCTTGGGGATAATTGCTATAAAGAAGACTAGAAATCATGAAGGGTGTTTTATAAAACTGTAATACCATGTACTGTTTTCTATGGCTATGTAATATGGTGGAAAATCTATGTAGGCATCTAAGTGATAATCTATATCAAGGTTCTCCAACCTATTGTGTAGTGAGAGCCACTTCTGATCAGTAAAAAACATTGTAAGCTACTGAAGGCTAAGCACCTCACTCACTGTTACCAGACACACCCACTCCCAGCTTTATTGACTTTAAGCCTACTGTCCACAGAGCCAGATAATATGTTTTGACAAAATACTTTGACTAGGGGCACTATGACAGGGCTGTAATGTGTATCAGCGAGAGCGTGGTCTTTGGGTATATATGAATATGTATGAATATGAATGACATATATGTGTATGGGTGACTGAGAACCTGTGTTGTATATACTTGTGGTACAGGATGTACGTTTCACTATATGTGGCACTGTGAGCAAAAGAACGATGGACTAAACCCAGATCTGTGAGTGAAAAGTTTCAGCACTCCCTCCATCATCTTCTTGTGTTTGACATGAATAACACAAACATACAACCATTTTGTTAAATGGGAGAAATTTAAAATACAGAAAAATATTCTGCAAAATGTTCATAATATGGAGCATTTTTCTGCCCTTTAAATTTCTCCCACTTAAAATAATGGCTGTATTTTTCTGTTATAAATATGGCATTGTGTCTACCAGTCGCTGGGAGCAAGATGCCTGCTGTGTGTAAATGCGCCACTTTGAAATCGAAGAAAATTAAACTGAAGAGTTAACTTTATGTTTATATGGATTCCATAAGACTCTTCATTTAAATTTTCTCCCATTTCCTAGTGTCACAATTACAAACAGCAGACATCTTGCTCCCATTGGCCTGTAAACATTGTGCCAAATTTATAACAGAAAAATACAGCCATTTGATTAAATGGGAGATATCTAAAGTGAAGAAACATGATTCATAAAACATTAAGACATAATTGGATTAATTGAAAGTGGATTAAAATAATAAAACTTAGCGCTTGATTCAGATCTTGGCGGTATTACCATCGCTATGCCGCAGCGGCGGTTCCAAGTACTCTGTCAAGCTGACGGAGGTCTGCCCGCTCTATTTAGATGAATGCTGGCTGACTCTCAGACTACAGAGTGTTTACCACCATGTATGCGGCTCACCACTGCCAACGAGGCGGACTCCTCAGCTGGCGAATAGTACTCCTTCGCCATCAGTGCAGCAGGATTGTGCCAACCTGATGTAGATTTCACAGTGTGCTGGTGGTGTTCTACTGGCAGGGTGCCGACGGAGTGATTCCATTGCGGGACGCGGTTAACATCAGACTATTCCTGTGGCTGTAGGTTGTATGCAAGCATCACACACCTGATGTGTATTGGGTAATTGTTTGCACCTGCATACCACACTATAAAACAGCCTCCATATCAGACCATGATCTTTTGCCATCCCACTGCAGCATAACATTGTTCCACTGTGATTTCTCAGTCAAGTCAGGTTTTAATTTTGCTTTTCCTGTTACTTGTTCATTCTCTCTTTTTTGCAAATTATTTTTTTGGTGGGTAATTACAATCAGTTAAGTTTATAAATTCATAATGCAAGGGCACAAAAATCTACATTTTACTGAGTGAGAATTGTCAGGCATGGTGGATGAAATCATAAGAGTAGAGATACAATTGTTTGGAGCCAAAGTCCAAAATATGCCCTTATCTCAGAAAATGGAAATGTGGGCCAGAATAGTTGACAGAGTGAATGTTATAGTAAACAACCTGCGCACAGAAGAGGAAATTAGGAAGAGGTGAAATGACCTGCGGGGGAGAGTGCGTTCCCTGGCTTCCAAGCATCACCTGGAGGCCCAGAGGACAGGTGGTGGTTCTTTCAGCCCCCCCTTACAACTACATCCCTGGGAGGAGACGGTCTTGGAGATCCTACTTCCTGAAGGCTTAACAGGAATCCTTGGGGGAATGGAGACTGATAAGTTATACAATGTGTCACTAAACCTTAATGTCCTGTTGGCTTTGAAGTTAACTGTTGCTAATGTGTTTAGTACAATTCTTTTTACATAAAAACCTACATCTATCAGTAATATCTTGTTTGGCTTGTCTGTTTGAATATATTGAGTTGTATTTAAGATAACAGGTTTCAATAGCCATCACATTTCACATGATGTTATTGTGCTTGTAAGTGTACATACTCCAAATAAAACATAGTGAATATATGTTCTCTTTTAACTCCAGATTTAAACAAGGCACGTTCAAGTTACAATTTTGCACGTGTTGTGAATGTATCATTGAAATAACTACAACTACCATGATGCCTTATTTCTGTTTTGTGAAAATCATATTGCTGTGTAATTTCTCCCTTTTCAAAGTTTTTTTTATATATGGTAAAGTGTCATTTATTGATCAATACCTATTTAATGTTTTCTTTTGACAATTGTTTATGTTAAAGTTGTGTATGTTGTTCTTTTCTAGTCTTGTAATTGAATTGATGTCATGAGTTGCACAATTCAAAGTTTGTTGACATAACATTTTTTATTATTGTAAATTTGTATACTGAATATCAGTAGAATCTGTGATAAATTTCTCTGTCTGCACTGTTAACCGCTTCGCCGCGATCGGAATTCCGCCCAGGTGCTGGACATTCCGATCGCGGGTGTGGTCGTGACGAGCTCAGCTCGTCATGCGCACACGCCCACCGCGCAGCATGACGAGCTGAGCTCGTCATGAGCATCGAAGGGGTTAATATGATGATTAATGCTAAACATCCATCTAAGTTGTGTCAATGTCTGTTTTTTTAGCCTGCTAAGCTTTGGACTGGTTCATTTCACATTTCTCTCTACTGTGTTGTGTTGCATTATTGGTACACTTCATGTATAGTTACTAATTTTTACATTTCAGGACATCTCTTACCTGTTTTTAAAGTTGTTTTGTATGAAATGTAAACTGTTTGTGTAAAGAATTACAATACCAGTGAAAGGTATAATCATAATATTGATTTCCTTTTCCCTTTCAGGTTGCAACATTTTTTGCTTACAACTCATTGGATTGTTTAATCCACACTTTTACAATGCATCCATATTTTTACATTCATAATAGGTCGAACAGCCAAAGCACGTGGCTCACCATCTGCCACTCAGGAAACCTCTACTCCAGTCCAGCATCAAGCCTCGAGGGATGACTACACTCCTGCAAGTCTGGATGAAGAGGAGCGGCCTAGTCCATCTAGTCTACCTAGGCAGATGGCTCCAGTGAGCCTCACTGGGCCCACACCTACACCTCCCATCCCAGCTGTTACAACACCTCAGCTCACTTCATATGTCCAAAGCAACATCATGCCAATCTTGTGTCTCCAGTCCTGGTTGTTGTTGAGACACCACCACCTACAGTTCAGCCAGGAACCTGTGGGATGGGGCACATGAGGAAAGGCCATAGGGTAGTGGGGGTAGGGGTCATGGGAGGGGCACTGTGGGCCAGCATAGTGAGGCCACTGGATGGACTGTCACCCAGGCCCCCCTAAACCAAGTCTTGGGATCCCTCCATCAGTCCCAAGACATGATGGGCCAGTTACTCACAGCGCTCCGGGACATGAAGCAGTTGCAGATGGAGCACAATGTACAGATGGAGAATCTAAACTCCAATTTGGGATCCCTGACTGGGGTGCTGCATGACATTTATACACATATGTGCAAGGTTTTCCCAGCACGTGCAAGTACATCTGTCAGAGCCACAGAAAGGGAGTCCCTGCCACAAGTAGAAACACCTGCACCCACCCCAGTCCCTGCAAATGTGGATCTCCTTTTCCCACAGAAGGGGACATCTATCCAGACTACCAGTAGAAGAGGAGGGGAAGACCTCTACCACCACCAGCAAGAGACCTCGATCCTAATTTCCCCCAGTGTGGGACTATCATTCACTCTCTTGACTTTTTCTGGACACATTTACCTTTGTGGTGCCACTTGCATTTTGGACATTGGACTTCAAACAATTTTGGCTGTTCACAAATGGTTTCATTCACCATGGCTGGCTTTTCCTATTTTTGGTTTGCATGTTTCATTTTCACCCTGTTTTAGTCATAAGATTTTGTTTATTAAAATTACAACTCACAAAGTAAAAGACTGGTGCAGTATTCCTCAAGTTGATTATTTCATTTGTTTCCTTCCATCATACATTACAGTGTCAAAAAACAAATGATTGTGTAATCATAAATGAATTGCAAGTAGGTAATGTTTCTCTCAAGTTCTCAACCATGACAACAAAATACAAATGCCTATAACTCATCAACTAGTAATTAATTACATTTGTCAAAGATTTGTCTGTCAACATGTTCACAAACATGACAATCCATGCATGAGACACATACCGTGGCCATTTTCACATTGCCAATTCCAGACATTGCCAACATGGAAGAAAAGGATAGAACCAAAACAATCGGGTTCAATAGGCAAATCATTATTCAATTATGTCATCAGATGGAGCAAGATCATCTGGCTCACATAAGGAATCCCACATCAATAAAACCAATAGTCAAAATCATGGCAGTACTAAATTTGGTAGACATAGTATCATTACAATACACTGTCCCAGTATCTAGGAGAATGTCTCAACCAATGTTTAAGTGGTGTGCTACAAGAAGTTTGTCCTACAATGATGTGACACATCAACAGCTTCATACACATTACACTAAATGAGGATTTAGGAAATGTGAAGGGATTTTAGTATGCTTTGGCTCCACTAACACGTGGTTTGAGCAATTGATGGCACACATATTAGCTTAGTGCCAACACACGAAAGAAAATGAGACTAATGCAAGCTTTAAACCTACCATACAATCACTGTACAAGTTGTCTTGGTACAAGTCTGTGTCTGTCTTTCCCAGGGTCAACCCATGGTCCCTTTGCACTTTGAAACAGCGCCATATAATTGCAAATTTCACAACTTTGAAATGTCCAAATGAAGATGACATGCTGAAGATACCTACAACAGATTTAAACAAAAAGTTGAGTAACGAAACATAACAAAATTGACACATTACAAAATCATCTTTTTGAGGACACATATTCAAAAACAAAGTCAGAGATAAAAAATCAAAGTAAACACAAAAGTCAATGTGTCAGTATGTTGATCAACAAAGACCTGTGGCCTGGATTTCCGTGAACTTGCCCTTCCTAAAAAATGTTCAGCACATACTTTTTTCCTCATTACATCAATAGTTGATTTAACAGTTAATGTGATAATATGTAAAGAGACACTTAAATTGATGTGAAGAAGTTGTCAATGACATCCTGACGTATGTCAACTCCTTCCTCCTCACCACTATCATCTTCATTTGACATTTCAGGATCATCACCCGGTGGCTCTTCATGGTCTCCAAACTCTGCAATGTATGGGATGCTCCGTCGCAGGGCTGTATTGCGCAGCATGCAGCAGACCATAGTGATTTGGCACACCTTATTGGGTGAATAGAGGAGGGCTCCACCAGTCTTTTCCAGACAGCAAAACCTGGCCTTTAGGAGCCCAAAAGCCCGCTCCACTGGCCTCTGTGTTCTTCCATGGGCCTCAATGAAGCGGACTTCCCCTGACATTGTTGGATTCCTCAGTGGTGCCAACAACCATGGTCGGTTACGATAAGCTGAGCATCGTAAATGGAAAAAAACGAGAAGAGCCAAGATATCTAACACCATTTCAGATGATTCACCTTGAAATTACCCAAACAATATTATGTCAGATTGTACTTACCAACAAGCCAGGCCCTCAAGTTGTGACATTTGCAGGGGTATGCTGCAGTTCCGTAGTACAAAGGAATCATGGGCTAATCCGGGGAAACACACACAGATACTGGTGATGCACAAATCAGCTAAGCAGACAACTTGCACATTGATTGAAAGGAAGTGATTTCGATTCTGGTAGACTTGTTCCCTGACGTGTGGTGGCACGAAGGTAATATGTGTGCCATCAATTGCTCCAGCCACACGTGGTAGGCAACCCAAACCATAGAGATCACCCATCACAGTCGCAAAATCATCACATTGTGGAAACTGGATGAAGCTGTTGATGTGTCTCATCATTGATGCAAGAACTTCTTGTAGCACACCACTGAAAGTTGGTTGTGACATTCCACCAGATACTGCCACAGTGTGTTGGAATGATCCTGTGGCCCCAAAATGAAGTGCTGCCATGAGTTTGACAATTGGTGTAATAGATGTGGGATTTCTGTTGTAAGGCAAGAAATCTGGCTCGAGCTTATGACATAAATCCAATATAGTTTGCCTATTCAATCTGAACCTTTTGATAATATCCCGTTCTTCTATGGTGGCACTTGAGGCTGTCATCTCATCACTCTCCCAGGGATCAAATGTCTGCTTTGGAAAAAATTTGAAACTTTTGAAACATTTTCCACATATTTATTTTTGATTTATAACACAAATGTACTGTTGTGCTAAAAATATATATGGTTTCACAACATATGTTCATCTAACAATTGTTTTTGACATTTTTACTTCACAAATGTCATTTTTTAGCTGTTAATATTTTAAATATGAAAGAATGTGTAAATAATACTTTTCTAATGCATTATTTGCACATAATTTTTTTCCATCCAAAATACCTTCAACGGAGGTGTAAACAACACTGCACAACTATCGCATTTAACCACAGTAATGCACCACATATAAATGTTTTTTTTTTAATACATGAGTGTCTTTCAAAGTTTTAATATGTAAGCAAACTAGCCACCATTTTGAGTGGTGGTGAAACACACAATTTCACCTTCTAAAATGGCAGGCACTTGATCTCGCCGCCCAGAACATTTGTAATCAGACGTCCATGGTGGAAGTTGACCGTGTAGTGGGTGTTCAACCTTACGACGGACACAGCCATAGGCTAACGTGTGTGAGAGCAATGTACGAAGGCCAATGGATGTGTACGTCTCTGCTGACGATCGCGTATGTCGCATATGTGTTCGCGGTGGTGCTTTTAAAAAAGCTCAATTGTCTCCTAACACTGCAGCCATCAAGACCTCCTCCACTTTTGCTACTGTTTGTGACCGCTGGGAGCAACGATGCCGGTTGAGCAGGTGAGAAAGCCCCAGCCTTCTCGCCAGAGGAGCTGGAGTTGTTGGCAAAGGAGGTCCTGTCCCTATATAGCCAGCTCTATGACTCACCAGAGGAACAGGTACATGCTTGAAATGTATATGTGAATCTGTCTAACAGTTTTTTCCATTAACACAGACTACAATGTCCCTTTGAGTTCCTGAGTGAAGTGTAGTCATTGATGTGAAGTGTCATATATTTTGTTCCTTACATAGGACAATATTGTTGGAGATTTGTAAGTACTTTACAATGTTAAAAAACAACAACATTAGTATGTGTTGTGTGTTTAAAGCCCTAGATTTTATGTGGTGCGTATGTAGATATCTATCTATGTACATGAATTACATGTGAAATGTAGAAATCTTACATCATGTAATTTAGAAAACACATTATGTTGTCTTTATAACTGTACATATATATGTTTTCTGTACAAATCAAATGAAAATGATGTTTGCTATGTGTGTAATCCCACAAAACAC
Source organism: Calotriton arnoldi (assembly GCA_963921515.1). Taxonomy (NCBI): domain Eukaryota; kingdom Metazoa; phylum Chordata; class Amphibia; order Caudata; family Salamandridae; genus Calotriton; species Calotriton arnoldi. The sequence goes on along the minus strand of CAWUFW010002141.1, from coordinate 584,763 downwards.
TCAGCCTAGATCAGGGGTCTTCAAACAGTTGATTGGGAGCTACCAGTAGCTTCCAGACCCTTTCAGAGTAACACACAGCCTTGAAGTCAGTTAGTAGATGGGCACAAGGTCATTTTTTCATATAAAGGTTAAGGGAAGGCTGTGTTCATTTGATATCATGATCATCAGGCTGCAGATAGCAGGGCCTGACAATGAGCAGTGCTCAGTCAGAATCATGGGCCAGGCTGATGCTTAGACACAGTGGCAAACAACTGAAGCATTGAAGTATATCTATCATAAAAATGTTTCCTGGTCAACTCAAATTTAGAGTTCTGTGCAAAAATATGCTTTTAAATGGACGACAATTGAAATGAAGAGTTACCTAAATTCTTGAGCTAACACATCAGTTCATTTTACTCCCATTTCAAAGTGTTTCATTTCCAAACTGCTGGTCCTTCTACTCCCAGTGGGCAGTTTTCACTGCGCCATAATTATTTATGCAAGATACAGCCCTTTTTTACATGTGAGAACTTTAAGGTGCAGAAAAATGTTCCATGATATGAAGTGTTTGGTAGAATATTTCTCTGCACTTTTAAATTCCCCCAGTTCAAAAGGACATACAATTGTATATTTGTATCACCCATGTAACGGTGCCACATGCGGTAAAAGCTGTGTCCTGTGCTACAAGTAAATACCGCACACGCTCTGTCACCCGTACAATTATATCCCATTCATACCTACACATGTTCATACATCTAGAAAGAGCACGCTCTCACTGACACACATGGCAGCCCTTTCATAGTGCCCTCAGTCATAGTGTGTAGTTCAAACCATATTATCTGGCTCTATGGACTATAGGCATCAAGTCAATGAAGCTGGCCATGAGGGTGCTTGGTAACAATGCACACGTTGTTTAGCCTTCAGTAGTTCACAATGTTTTCCACTGATCTGAAGTAGCTCACATCACAGAAAATGTAGGAGCCCCCTGGTCTAGATGATGTCACTGGCCTGGATTAGTGAGTGTAGGACATAACAAGGGATGAGGATAATCAACAGGTCACTACAAAAGTGTGCATTAATATAATTGTTTTGGTCAGCAATGTGAAAATAGACATGTTGTATGGTAACTTATGAGTCATGCTTGTGATAGATGTAATAAAATTGTGTTACATCAATACAGACAAACAAAAAGTCACAAAACCATTTTTTTTCTATGCCCATCAGAAGGTGAGGACCCTGGGGGTCTACAAGCGGCAAAGCCTCCATTGCAGGACGAGGTGGGAGAACCTACGATGCTGGGCCAGAAAGTCAGCCGAAGTCCAGCTCGGGCAGACCTCCCAATGTGGAAAGCACATGCACCGCACCCTAACCCCCCTATTGGCCTACATTCTTGCGGTGGCCTATCCCCAGCTTGATGGGCAGTTGAGAGCCCAATAGCAGCATGAAGGGGGTAAGTTCTTATTTGAGTTTCACATGTTACATGATTGATTCTTTGTTCCAGCCAGGATGTTTCCCATCAACATTAAGGGTGACCCATGTGGAATGCACCAAAAGAGTTCTTGAAGGTGTAAGTTTTGCACAATGTGTATGATGATGTGCTTTGTTTATTCATTTTCTGTAAAGGATACCACCTGATTCCTGTTCACTACCAAAGGGCTGTTATGAGCAGACACCTGGCCCAGCCGCGGCCCATGCAGGTAAGAGCAGTGGGGCCTGGTTGGAAGGGGGATTCGACAGATAACCAAGAGGAATAATTAATGTTCCCTTGCCATCATCTGTCGAAATCCCCTCCCACCCCCACACCCACCGCCCTACCGCTCTTACCTGCACGGGCCGCGGCTGACCTGGCTGCCTAAACTACACATATACATCAGGTTGTTTGATGTCCTGAGGGACAGTTGTAACAAACAGGCCTATAGTCTTTTTTATTTCAGGTGTGTTGCTCCTTCACTATTGTGGATGATTTAATGGTAGACAAACTACATGTGACATAGCATACTATGCATTTATAATACAGTAGATGTTCCAAACGTCACGATTTTACACAAACAAGAGTGAGCATGTGAGCCAAAATCACTAGTCACATCAGAATTAAGGCTACATTTTGGATTCGACACATATCCCAATTGTGTTCAGCATCAGATATACGGTTTCACACATGTTAAAAGCAACAGATTTCCATGATGTTTTACTCCTTCATAAATGTGTATGTGAGCTGGTGTGTTTTTGTACAGATACTTGTGATAGGCATACAATTTTTGTAGAAACACAGACAGGAATGTGTACACAATGGTGACAGAGTAAAACATACATCAAACCATTTTTCAATGCCCTTTGTTATGTCCAGATCAGAGCTCAATGATAGGGAAAAATGGGATACCTGAAGGGATTTTGGCAGATTGCATGTGCCATCACATATATGTTGAGGTATCCCATCTTGAAGACTCAAAATCAGGTCCAACTCATGACTCATTTGGAAATGTAACAATGTGTGATCTGATTCATCTGGTGAATTGTATTTGATTCTTTGATGTGGTTATCATATGTGAATCAGCATATGTCATATTTGCTGTGATGTGGCACCAGTTTTTGCCTAAGGTGAAAGCCACCATATCTTGTTCAATAATTTCACAATGGTGAGACAACCTTGAAATTATTTGAGATATTTTGGAGCCAAATGTGAATAAATAGTTGCTCTGTACTAAAGTGGATTAGAAATGTATCAAGCCCTATGTATTTACTTATGCTTTTGGAGTCATTTGTCAATCCACAATAACAATATGTCTAAATTTCTTCAACAGCATGGGTAAATACATAGAGCATGATACATTGATAAGCTAATTCAGTACCAAATCCATATATTATGTTGCACATTTCTACTATACTTGAGTTACTTGAGGTAAGTGTTACCATTGCGAAATGACCAAAAAAGAAGACAGGCTTTCAGTTTCTACAAATATTGGTACCACATTGCTGTATTTGTTGACACACATTAATTAATATTTTACTTTCAGTGTATTCTTTTAATGCATTTTTTTGACCTTGTACACACAGGGGTCGATTCCGATCTCGGCCGGTAGGGCACCTAACAGTATTCGTCCGGAAAAAATACCAGCCGAATGCGTGTTTCCCGACCGATTCGTACACTCGTCCGGCCAACAAGTACGATGCGTAGAACAACTCATTTTCCGAGCGAGCCGTACTCACCCAATCCAGCTCCTGTTCCCCGCCCGAGCCGGATCCGTGAACGCCGAATCGAGCCGCACGGAAGCAAATACACAGCACCTTCCGGCCGGACTGGTACGATGCGCAATCCGTACGCGCCGAACCCGTCGCTACGTCCGGCACGTTTGAGCATCCGGGCGAGCCGTACATAAGCTCCGTTTCGCGCCACAAGACGATCCACGGCTATGAGACGAACAAGCCTGCTACGAATACGACTCGAAGACACGAGAAACCCGAACGAGACGATCCAAGCATGAATCCCATTGCGCAGGTCCTACCTATACTCTACATCTATTACCGGGACCGGCACGGACGCGTACGGCGCAGACGGTAAGTCAAACACCAACAATACAAAAAAACTACACGTACCCGAAACATGTCACACACACATAGGGATGCACAAATAACTTACACTAGCAACAGCAGAACCATAGGGGTGGGATGGCCAACACCAATGCCATACACACCCATAGGGGGATGGATGCCTACCACTACTACCATCCCCACTCATGGGGGGATGGATGCCCACCACTACCACCACCCCTACTCATGGGAGCCAGGATGCCTGTCACTACTACCATCCCCACTCATGGGGTGATGGATGCCCACCACTACCACCACCCCTACTCAGGGGGGCCTGGATGCCTGCCACTACTACCATCCCCACTCATGGGGGGATGGATGCCTACCACAACCACCATCACTACTCAGGGTGGCCTGGATGCCTGCCACTACTACCATCCCCACCCTTAGGGGTATGGATGCCTACCACTACCACCATCACTACTCAGGGGGGCCTTGATGCCTGCCACTACTACCATCCCCACTCATGGGGGGATGGATGCCTACCACTACCACCATCACTACTCAGGGGGGCCTTGATGCCTGCCACTACTACCATCCCCACTCATGGGGGGATGGATGCCTACCACTACCACCACCCCTACTCAGGGGGGCCTGGATGCCTGTCACTACTACCATCCCCACTCATGGGGGGATGGATGCCTACCACTACCACCATCACTACTCAGGGGGGGCTGGATGCCTACCACTACCACCACCCCTACTCAGGGGGGCCTGGATGCCTGTCACTACTACCATCCCCACTCATGGGGGGATGGATGCCTACCACTACCACCATCACTACTCAGGGGGGCCTGGATGCCTGCCACTACTACCATCCCCACCCTTAGGGGTATGGATGCCTACCACTACCACCATCACTACTCAGGGGGCCTGAATGCCTGTCACTACTACCATCCCCACTCATGGGGGGATGGATGCCCACCACTACCACCACCCCTACTCAGGGGGCCTGGATGCCTGTCACTACTACCATCCCCACTCATGGGGGGATGGATGCCTACCACTACCACCATCACTACTCAGGGGGCTGGATGCCTACCACTACCACCACCCCTACTCAGGGGGCCTGGATGCCTGTTACTACTACCATCCCCACTCATGGGGGGATGGATGCCTACCACTAACACCACTGCTACTCATAGGACGGGTAATGCATGACACAACTAGCATACTCCCACATAAGGAATGACAGAAGATTACATCCCCCCAACACCATGACAAGTGTGTGTAGTCTGTGTCAAATGCCTACAACACTGAACATGACATTGAACATACAATGTGACCCCCTAGCACATGTGTCACACATAAATGTATGTGGCCTCCACAATGCAAGCAGACCATGGCCACTGTGGCAATGGGCTCGAACACCCCATCACCACAGTGACCAAAAGGGAAGTGTGGTGTCCATAGCTGATGCACATTTTGAACAGTGTGGCAATGGGGCCTAAAGCCCCATCACCACAGTGATCATAAGGTAAGTGTGGTGTCCATAGCTGATGCACATTTTGAACAGTGTGGCAATGGGGCCTAAAGCCCCATCACCACAGTGACCAAAAGGGAAGTGCAGTCATGGTAAAAGCTGCCAAAGCCAAACTGCATGGATGAATCCTGGTCACACAACAACAAACACAGCAGTGGCATAGTAGTGCTTGTGTCCCATAGCAACATAGATTGGTCGAGGGAAACAGTGCAGTGTCAATGAAACCTCGTTTTGGCCATGTGCATACAAACATCACCCATGGGGGCACACATTGTCAACATTCACAAATAACACAATGACAGAAGTGACCATCATAATGCTGACCCACATATCTGCACCAATGGACACACAAATGTAGATATCCTGTGGAGACTGTAGATGTCAGGTGAACAAATACCATACCATGGCAGCAATGGAACATACAAACCATGATTATTGTGCTGACTGATGACCTAGGAGTCCCAGGGACAGCAGGGGAAAGCCACCAAACAACATACAGCCAATGGCACACTCAAGATATGCCAATGCAGTGGTGCAAAGGCACAAACACAAACAGGCAGACTCACACTGCATATCAAACACAACAGGTGATGGGGGTGTGCCAGTGTCCCCAGGCAACCACACAACACATGAGGAGGCCTGAATTCCAACCACACAGATGTGTATACAGTGCCATACAAAAGTTACTCATGGATCGGATACCCCTATGTGGGCAATCAGGCATTGTTAGATGAGAGGGAGCACAAATTACACATGTCACACAAGCTTTTAGGAACAGCAACTAACACAGCAAGAGACAGACCCACCACAGCACTACCCCCAGGGACCCCACATTGTGTTGACACTAGCCTGCATGATAATCCCACTGTGATGACAAAGTTAGATGTCGTTCACACTGTGAACCACAGCCATGTGTCCTGAGCAACTAACTACCATCACACCTACACAAGCTCCAATCAATCAGCACGGCCTGCCAGCCAAGGCCAATGTGGAGATAGGGGTCTAGCCGTGCAACAACTCACTTTTGCACACACTCAACACCACACACCCTGATCTCCAACAATGTACAGCAGTGAAGCTCACATGGACTGGTGACATTGGACATGCACCCATGACAATACCAGGGGTGGTGGTGGGAACTAGGGTGCAGAAACCCATCACACATGGCCAGTCAACAAGACTCGTCAATGTCTGACACACAGCACAGTATGCCTTACATGGGCATGATGTGAAATCCACCACAATCAATGGGATCCTGGCCATAGTCACACACCAACGAAGAAGCCAAGGTGACACACGAAGAACACACGTACACAACTTCCAACATTGCAGCTCTGACCCTGAGGAGTGGCAGCAGTCACACACACAACGTGTCACAATCACTGAAAGCTAACACAAACTGTAAATCACATGACTTGTGTAAACAACAAGTGCCAAGGGGAATCCTGAATGTGTCCCATCTGCGTTTGCCCACATCCCCAGCCCTGACAACAAAGACAACCTGGGATGACAACCTCATGAACATTAGTTTGCCATGCACCCACATCACGGAGAAACCAGGTCTAAGATGCAGGATGAACACAGAACAACTCAGCAAGCATCACAAACAGGAACATCCCTAGGGACACAGCCTGTGTAGGAAAAGGGAAGGGAACACGCACAGACATGCTTACACAACACACAACACAGGCCCACGCAATGTCACCAGATTACACACTGCCATGAGGGCACTCCACTCCTGTGGAAGGTCCGCTGTGCCAAACCTTGTCTGTGCACGACCCAAACATGTCAGCAGAACATTCCGTCAGTGAGTCAACAACCACAACACACAGAAGGCTCTGCTCACATCAGCCTGGGTACGGGAGTGTCACGTCAGTCATCTGCACACACACAAAACACGTGTCAAGCAAGTTGCACTGTATACACAGATGAGTCCTTCGACATTGATGTGCAAAACTGCATGTCCAGTGGAGCTGGGCACACAGTCAGGGAAATCGGAACATTGAACAGTGGTAAGCCCACCAGATGTGCATCAGTGTAAGACAAAGATGTTCATTTACAAATGCAAAAAGGACATCCCTGTGTCAAATACTGAACATTACACCCTCAGACTGTAGCAAAGGATGCTATAGATCCAGACTACAACAGGACACATATCCCATGGACCACATGGAGTCCATCACTGCAACACTTCATTGTCCTGATGTGAACACTATTACAATTGCAAATGCAGGATGCTACTCATCCACATCATGTACATCAATAGAAAACCCAAAAGTAAACAAAAAGAGGCTTTATTCAGCAAATGTCAGGGTAAACACAGAAGTCCAAAAGAAACTAAGGCCAATGGCCAGTCCAAAATCACAGTCCCAACGGGGTGAGAAGTGACAACTGGTCACACATTGCTTGCCTGCACTGGTACGGTTGGGGGACATCCCCCTTGGAGGGGCATACAAGAGGCAGGCCAGGCACCGCAGGGACAGGATCAGGGGATGGCAGAGTGAGGCAGTGAAGGGGTGGTGGGTGCAGGAGTGTCACCGGCCACTGCAGTGGAGGTGTCTGACTCAGGGGGGGCCGGCACCACTGTGGTACACAAGTCAGTTGGTGTGGGTGCTGCAACCACTGCAATGGGCTGGACTGATGTAGTGGACTGGGTACCCACTGCAGTGCCCGAGTCAGACGTGGTGGTTGTGGACTCCACTGCAGTGCATGACTCCAAGGGAGTGGAAGGGTGGGCAGATGAGGTGGGCAGGACAGAGGGGGGACCCGGTCTCCACAACAGTGCCACTAACAGGCAGAGCATCTGGGTTGGGGGTGGAAGAGCAAGTGGCAGGGGGGGAGGGCCTAAGCAGTCTGGGGATGCGGTATCGGTGTGTGGGGGAACCTGGGGCAGGGTGTGGCGGGGGAACCTGTGCAGTGGTGGCCTGGGGGATGGAGGAGAGAGACTGGGCGGTGGAGCTGCGTGGTGGTGGGGTCTTGCTCTTCCTGGTCCGGGGGGACTTCCTAATGGGGTCCTGTGTCTGCCTGCGCCTGGGGGAGGGTGTCCGGGGGCGAGGGGCACTCCCCTCTGTGTGGGTGGACTTCCTCTTCCCCCGGTATGCTGGATCAGCAGGATTGGAGGGGAAGAGGCCGAGGTCACACAGGAAGATCTGCTGTGTAGGTGGGGTAGCAGGCGAGGCAAGGGAAGGGGTCTTGGAGGGAGAGGATTTGGAGGACTGCGGAGGGAATGTGGATGCCTGTGTGTGTTCCCCATCCCCTGTGTCTGTGGTATCAGTCCCCTGAGGATGCTTGTGTGCACGTCTTGCCTTTCTCTTGGGTGTGTCTGTGCTGCTCGTGTCTGTGTGTTTGGGTGACTGTGCAGGTGTGCATGTGCTTTGTACAGGTAGGGGGGCAGGAAGTGTGGATGGGGCAGAGGTGGGAGGGGTGAGGGACTGTTGGAGGAGGGACACTGCTGCCGTCAGGGAGGAGTCCATGGACTTATTGCTCCTCTGTAGGGCAGACATACCCGTCGAGATGCCCTCCATGAATGACACCAGCTGTGTCAACAGAGTGGTGTGTGCATGGAGGACACTCAGCATTGCTGTCTGCCCTACATGGAGCTGCCGAAGGAGGTACACAGACTCCTCACTCAGGGCAGCAGGGGACACAGGGGCAGGGCGTGCAGTGCCTGGCACGAAGGAGACACGCTCCCGAGCACGGGAGCCTCCACGGACCTCAGGAATGGGAGCCAATGGGAGGGCAGTGGTGGTGGCGGGGCCAGACAGACTAGCTGGCCTTTGGTGGCTGCTGAGACCCGCCTCCACAAGGGAGTCATCCTCCGAGCTGCTGTGGTCCTCAGCTGAAGTGGATGGTGCTGAGGACTCCTCGGTGTGGCTCCCCTCGCCCTCCGTGACACTGGGTCCCTCTGACCACTCGTCCGATGCTGACCCAGTCTGGCTCCGCTGCTCCTCCTGTTCCGTGGAGCTGTCCCCTCCTGTGGCCGTGGATGTATCTGCAAACAATTAGGGAAACAGACAAACATCAGTCACCTGCACTGACCGCACACACCACAGTAAGTACAGCACATTACAGAGCAAGCCCTGGCATCCTTAGTTGAACATTGCCTAAAGTCCTCACACAGATTCGGGGAAGCCAATTGTCGGTCTGATGGTCAACCATGGGACTCACACCCCTCCTGCCCTTGCACCCATCTGTCTGGTGCCTGTCTGATGGTAAGACCCCAGTGTGGACACATGCACCACCTACACAGTTGTTGGACATTGCAGGGAACACGGTGAAGTATGTGAACATGCACACATCACATCTCTTGCCACTGAGTCAGTGCAGGTGTCCGGATAAAGGGATGGCCAGAGTCTAAATAGAAATGCATGTGATGCATACCAGCACCAGACACCATGATGCACCCATGTCCGGATAGTCAATGCCACAATGGGGTGCATGTTGCACATGTCACTCCCCTGCAGGATCAGTCTCAGGAAGTTTAATGCCATGACACAGGAATGCGTGCAAAGTCATACATTACTGTCTCAAGTCACATGGCCATGGCAGCCAGCCAACAACAGTCTGCACTGTGTCACAATCCGAGGGCATGGGGAATGCAAGTTATGTGACTGACAAGTGCACATGTCCATCCCCCAAAAACTACATCATCTGTACTACTATTTGTCCACGTCATACCAACTGGACATATGGGGGACATGAAACACAACTCTCTGAACATGAGCACCTCACAGTGTGCTGTGAATGAAAATACAGCTGCCTGAAAGTCACAGTCGCAAACACCTGTGTGCACAGTCAAGTGATCAGACACCTATAAGTCACAGAAGTATCGTCTATCATGGTCACATCTCAGATGGCATGCTGAGCCCTAACCGATAAACATACCAGTAGTCCTGACAACGAAGACACAGCACAATGAGACAGAGGCAGACACCTGAGGGTACATTTCACTGATCACAACATGCCAGATGATACACGGGAGTGGGAGTACAGAGTGTATTGTATGCCCTGGAGTAGGCATGACTGTCCAGCTCCACCTGTAAGAGGGATGAGTCCTGGACAGTAGGCAGGTGGATAAGCATGTGTGACACACTGGATACACATACTCCTGAGGCCCAAACATTGTTCCCACCAGCAGCATGGGTGTGTGCCAAATGCCCCAGGAACATGGGGTGAGTCAGAGCAGCAAGCGGACCACATATCAAAGTTACACCCAGATTACATGTCAGAACTTAGGCATTGTGTAAGCAATTGACCCACCCATGAATCGCACAACATAGTCACGGGAACAAATGCTGTCCCCCACCTTGAGAAAATCTAAATGCAATGACACAGTCCCCAAATGACACAATTTCCTGACTATAAGGGCCACACATATGCGTATCAGAGGAGAAGTGGGCATGTCACAAATGAGGGACATGGGTCCTGGACCACATGACTGATGTACTGTGGAAGTCTAACCAGGCCAGAGGAGGGCACATAGCATGTCAGACAAAGTGCACAGTGCAGTCATGGACTCACCCCCTCCTTGCTGCTGTCTGTCCTTCAGCTGCCCATCCAGGTCAGGGAAGACCACCGCCAGGATCCGGAGCATGTGGGGGGTCAGGGTCCGGTGTCTGCCCCTCCTGCAAGGAGGCCACAGCTTCAGCTGGACCCTTGCGATCCTCCGGGTCCAGCCACGAAGGTCCTGCCACCTCTTCTGGCAGTTGCGGATCCTGCGCCTGTAGACCCCCACGGATCTTACTTTCCGGGCGATGGTCAGCCAGATTTCCTGCTTCTGGTGGGCATCAACCTGTGAGGATGACAAAGTGAAAAGGCCATTACTACACATGCAACATATACGTGCACAACACAGTTGGATTTGCATGTCTCAATCACAGGGGCATATGATGTACACAGGCAGTGCAACAATGGCTATGAACAGTTTGCCAGCAGTCACTACATGGTATCATTGCATGGGAAGTAAATCTAGTTGGAATGCACTGTTACTGCACTGTACCAGTTCAGTGCATGTAACTACACACTTTGGGGTGTGACAACTACTCAGTGGGCATGCTAGCCAGTGGTGTGCACACTGAAAGTCCTGCTAGTCAGACAACATGCACAATTAGTGAGGCAGTGGACAGCACACTCACCTGCTCCCCTGGTTTCCCATACAGCTTGCTGTACTGTGGAAGGAGGCTGTCCAGCAGGGCATGGTTCTCCTCAAGGCTGAAGGCTGGGGCTCTCTCCACAGTACGTGCCATTGCAGGAGCCAGAGGATGCATAAACAGCAGCAGTGTTGGTGGCAGATGTCGTCCTGGAGCATGTAGTGTAGGCAAGTAAGCTCTCAGGGGAACAGCCAGCATTATATGTGTGCTGCAGAGGCAGATACTGTCCCATGTGTCCAAAGTGATAGGTCCAAGTCGTTTGCATCTTCTGAATCTGACCAATCCATGGAATAGCAGCACTAATACACGCCCACAGCATCCTTCAAATCTTCAACTTCATGACACCCATGATTTTGCAACATTGTTGTGGCTGGCCAACTGAATTCACTGCATCAGACTCGTTGGAGCCTCGAAAACGCGTCCGTTGCCATGCCAGGCCCCAGCCAATGTGTGCGCACCGATCGGTCCATTGCTGTACAACGCGTTTATCGGGATACAACGCGTACCCGCACACATCATATGCAATGGGCCGGCCGGGCACACCGATCGGTCCATTGCTGTTCAACGCGTACCCGCTCACAACAGATGCAATGGGCCGGCCGGGCACACCGATCGGTCCATTGCTGTACAACGCGTATTTCGGGATACAACAGATGCAATGGGCCGGCCGGGCACACCGATCGGTCCATTGCTGTTCAACGCGTACCCGATCACAACAGATGCAATGGGCCGGCCGGGCACACTGATCGGTCCATTGCTGTTCAACGCGTACCCGCTCACAACAGATGCAATGGGCCGGCCGGGCACACCGATCGGTCCATTGCTGTACAACGCGTATTTCGGGATACAACAGATGCAATGGGCCGGCCGGGCACACCGATCGGTCCATTGCTGTACAACACGTACCTGTACAGGTCAGTCGCATATGTCACCATGCTTGTCACTGGTGAACGTATGCCAGCCACATATACCTGCCAGAGACCCAGGGGCACACCTACAACACCACACCCAGTCCACACTGTTTCCTGAGGCATGTAAGGCTGCATTTCCTTCTCTGTGTATGGGGGTTAACATGTGGTTTTTGTGGTGGCACTTGTGGGCAGCCACACCCAGGCTGTGCATGTGTTCATGGGGACAGGGTCCTTGGTGTGTTGTGCACATGACCACTGTGATGTGCAACAGTTCATTTTGGAGCATGTGGCATGGTCACATTTCCAGGTTGTTTATGTGTATGACATGTCACATACCCCCAGAGTCCCATGTGGGAAGGCATGTACGTCACAGGGTGACCCATTGCCAGAATAGTGATGGCCCTCCACAGTCTGTGTGCATGTTGTGTTTCCGATGTCACTGATTCCATGTGCACGATGGGAGACAGTCTCCACATCAACGTTGTTTGTGCATGGACTTTGATGTTGTGCGTCACTGGCGTCCATGTCTGTCCTGCGGATGCGACAGGGGCCACTACCTGTGGGAGTCATGTTTGTTTTTCTGACATGTACATGATACGCCATGTCATGCCAGTGGCCATGTGGCAAGACAGGGTCACTGGGAATCTACCTGTCAATGATCTGTGATGCCTGTGGCGCATCTGTCCAGACATGTCACTGTGGTGTATGTGTGGAACGTGACAGCAGTAAATGGGTACTGTGACACAGCCTAATGGTTTCCCATAGCACAACCTGGTACCTGTAGTGCACACATGTTGTACTGAGAAGTTAGATGATGGCCATGTATGTGCGAGTTATGTCTGACAGAACGGCACACACATCAAGTACTTGTGTCACGTAATGATGTATCATGTGAAATTGAGTATGGTGAATGGCACATATGTGGGGTGACTGACAATCTTTCTTCCTTCAACCTATGCACTTCAGGGCTCCAGCTGTCCATAGACCATTCCCTGACCTGGCAACGATGGTGGAACGTGACAGCATCCGACGGTACCGCTTCACCAGGCAGCTGATTGAGGATTTGGCAGTGCGCTTGGCACCACATTTGCAACCTGGCCGGCCGTACCCTACGGCGCTGACCCCCAAGGTGAAGGTAATGGCAGCTCTACACTTCTTTGCCACCGGTACCTTTCAACACACTGTTGCGACTGCCGGTGGGATGTCACAGACTATGTTCAGCCGTGTGCTACGCGATGTTTTGGAGGCAATGTTGAGATGCCTGAACCAGTACATCTATTTCCCTACACGTCAACAACTCACTGACGTCAAGAGTGACTTCTATGCCCTGGGGAGGATGCCACATGTCATTGGCTCCATTGATGGGACACATGTGGCTTTGATACCACCACAGGCACATGAGCAGGCATACCGGAACCGTAAACATTACCATTCGATCAATGCTCTGGTGGTATGCTTAGCAGATATGAGCATCACACATGTGTGCGCCCGTTTCCCTGGTTCAGCACACGATGCCTACGTGATGAGGAGTAGTCGCATCCCGAGGATGATGGCACAGATGCAGAACCAGCGTGCCTGGCTTGTCGGTGTGTACTGACTTTGTACCATTGTGTGTGTTCTGATCTGTAGTATTCCACCCACTTTTCCAAATCAGCTAATGTGCACTTCTCTGTCCGTAGGTGACTCCGGATACCCCAACATGCTGTGGTTGCTGACACCCCTCAGGAACCCTGTGACACCAGCCCAGATGCGCTACAATGAGGCACATGGTCGGACCAGGAGAGTGATAGAGCGGACCTTTGGTCTCCTGAAGAGCCGCTTCCGCTGCCTGGCAAGACAGGAGGGGCCCTCCCATATGCCCCAGCAAAGGTGTGCAAGATTGTCATTGTCTGCTGCATGCTACACAACCTGGCAGTGCGGAAGGAGTTGCCTCTCATCCTGGATGACGATGACCAACGTCCGCCACCTGTGGAGGATCCTGGCCTGGACCACGATGCCAGTGATGATGATGATGATGATGGTGATGTACGCACACAGCTCATCACCAACTTCTTCAGCTGAATGTGAGTATCCAGGGAGATGTAATGTGAATGACGTGAGTTTGCATGATATGTGTGGGTGGTGCTCTGGTGCTGTTTGAGTGTGGCCATGTGCTACTTGACTGGATGCGTGCAGCAATGTGTCCTTCAAGGTAGTCTGAACTCCCCAACATTTTTGGAATGCTAACTTGGTTTTGTGTAGTTGTCTTGTGACATGTATTGGGCATGAGTATTGCAGTACTGTCCTGTTCTACAGTGATTTTAACTGTGTGTCATGTCTGTCCTTCACAGGGTGCTTACTGAGTACTTTGGTCAACTTGGATCCCCCGACACCATGATTCAGCTTTCAGGGTGACAGCAGTAGTTGGCCTACAAGTGATGTGCCACACACCCCTGGACTTCATATCTTCTGCACTTGTTGACTGTGTGGCCACTGCCACATGGGTAAACCTTGCATTTGTAGTGGAAACGACATGTTGCAAATGTGTAATAAACCTGTGCTTCACTTTGGGATGTGCGTTGTCTGTGGTCACACATCTGACTGACATTTGCTTGCTGCACCTGTGGGCTAGTTGACACAGACTCAGAATAGGTGTGGTGTCTGTGCATTCCACTGTATTTCCTTGCAACATCACTGTGGGCGATGAGTCCGATGGCCCTGGTGTCTGTGTTGTGTAGCCCTAGTGGTGTGTCTCCCTCATATGTGTCACGTCACCATGACTCACACGACGGTGTTGTACTTGCTGTAGCAGTTAGCATACACAGTGTAATTTAGCAGAACATCATCACCATAACAGTATCCACATTTGAATAACAACAGTGACAAGTATGGTGTACTAGTGATTTTATTTACAGAAATGTGTCTGTGTATAGTGCACAGGATGGTGGGTGCTGTACATTGGGATTGTGTTTCAAAGTTCCCAGATGAGTTGGAAGTCTTGGTAGCAGAAATGTCCTGAGTGAAGTCCACAGTCATATGATACATTAGTCCAACTTGAACTCCCCATGTCATGTGGGATAGTAGTGTTGCATTCGACAGGGTGAAACGTTTGCACACAAAGGAGAATTTCCGGAACAGGTGTTGGCTTCCTGGGGGATGTACGTGGCCATCAACCTCTCAGTTTTCCTTCCTCGGACGACCCCTCTTCTTTAGGGGGGACCCTCACGTGCAGGCTGCTGCGGTGCAGGGGACTCTCCGCCAGAGTCCTCCTCCCTCCCTGTGGCGGTGTCAGTTGTTGCAGCACCAGATGTTGTGGGCACACAGGGAGGTGTGGCCATGTTGGTGCTAATCTGGCGGAGGCATGTCAATATGTCCCTATGCACCGCTGTGAGTTCTTGCAATGTGTCCCACTTGGACTCCATGCCCGACATGTGTGTCTCCACACGGGCCATGTGTGTCTCCACACGGGCCTTGTGGGAGTCCAAGTGGGCATGATGGGCAGCCTGCTGCTGTTGTATGTCCTTGAGGATCCCCACTACCTGTATGACCTCTCCGGTGCTATCCTGGTATGCATCAGCGATGCGTGCCAGTTGTGGGTCATCATGCAGTCCAGACCCCTCTGCAAGTAGCGACCTATGTCTACCACCCCTCCCACCACCCCATGCAACACATGCAGGACCTGCGGTGGCACGCACAGGTGACCCAAGGCCCACTTGGGGGTTGTTAGTGGTGTTGTCATCCGTTGGTCCACGGTGGGCCTGGGGCCCTGTGCTGTTGTCAGCGGTGGTCCTTGGTCTGTCTGTGTCGGCGGGGTGGTCTGTATGTTGGCAGTTGTTGGAGGGGTGGGTGCAGGGGGTGCAGATGTTGGTCCAGCTGGTGCTGCATGATGACTCACACCGGAGGTGCCAGGTAGGTCTTCGCCATCCGAGGAGGGCAGAGGCTGTTCCACACCAGTGAGCTCAGTGTCCCCTGGAGCCTGGGACAGGGACTCCTCATCGTCTGCTGCTGTGTCCCCATCATCACCTGTTTTTGGAAGAGACACACAATGTATGTAATGTTTCTACAGACATCAATGGTTCACACGCCTGACAGTTGTGACTGTACCTCTGGATGCGGGCATGTACATTGCATTGTCCTAAGTTGTCACAGTAAGAGGTTGATATTGGTGTAGCACATTGTCATGCATACCTGGGGCATTTCAATATGAATGTTGAGGTGTGTGCATGGCCAGCATTGGTTGTATTTGGTGGACATCCGGCCATCCTTCTCCACCTGGCCCAGTTATCCCCCATGAAGCATGCCACCCTTGCAGTGGGTTCAGGTTGACTCTCAGGATGTCAGGCAGTGGTGTTGTGCTGTTTGTTGGTGCACAGTTCCCAGCAGGGCCTTGTGCTCCCCACAGCAGTAGCCAGTGTCAGCCATCTTGTCAGTCCTTATCCACTCCCTGTGATGTGAGCATGGTTCAGAGTGGTGTTGATGGGCCAATTGTGAGGGTGAGCAGTATCTGTGACTCCAACTCCCATCATGCTATTGCCTACACCCCCCTTCCCAGCATGCCCGTACTTCCTTCCTTTGGACTGTGCTTCCCTGTGGGGTAGTGTGCCTGTGCTGACAGGAAGGCTGACAGTGTTGTCCTTGCGTTTGTTTGGCTACAAGTCCCAGGTGTGTCCCTGTGCTTCACACAGCATTACCCAGGGTGGTGGTTCTTTGTGGGAGCTTCATTTGGTATGTGAGGCATTGCATTCTCCCAGGTGGGTTATGTGGAGTTTGTGTTGAGGGGGTGTGTGAGGGGAGGTGCTTGTGACTATGGTCAGTGCTGTGAGTCCTCCTTCCCACCCAGCCAGATATCCCACCATGGAACGTGCTTCCATTGCAGGGAGTGCAAGTTGTCTTTCAGGATGTCAGTCAGTGGTGTCCTGCTGTTGGTTGTTGCACAGTTGCCAGCAGGGCCTTGTGCTCCCCACAGCAGTACCCAGTGTCAGCCATCTTGTCAGTCCTTATCCACTCCCTGTGATGTGAGCATGGTTCAGAGTGGTGTTGATGGGCCAATTGTGAGGGTGAGCAGTATCTGTGACTACAACTCCCATCATGCTATTGGCTACACTAACTTCACCAGCATACACAGAAATCCTTCCTTTAAGTGAGCTTCCCTGTGAGGTGGTGTTGTAGTGGTGGCAAAATATCAGGCAGTGTTTGTTGGTTATTTTTGTGCCACTGCCTTGCTCTATTTGTTGTTGTGTTTGTACATGTCATGACACAGTTACATATCACTATGAGATGGCATGTATTGTGTTTATCTAACTGACATACACATCTTGGGATGATTATCTTTTGGTTGCTGTTGATTTGCTAGGGGTGGATGGTTTGACTGTCCCCTTGAGAGTGCTGTGTGTGTATTGGCACACAATATTGTGTATATTAGTTGTGTACTCACCAGGCTCTGGGATGTCTGTTAGTCCATATACGCTCACTGGTGGTAGGATGGCCCGCACCTTCTCCTCCCAGGGCCTGAGGTATAGTGGTTTTGCAGGAGGGCCACTGCTGGTGTGCTGGCTCAGGAGGTAATCCTTCTTGAGTAGGTCTCTGACCCTCCTGCGCACATCATACTACCTGTTCTGGATGTCTTCCTTTGTGCGCAAACATGGTGATTGTGCGTTCACCCTATCGACGATCCTCGCCCACATCTTGGTTTTCTGCGACATGGGGGTCTGTTGGACCAATGTGCCAAACAACTGTGGCTCTACCCTCAGGATCTCGTCTACCATGACTTCCAATTCACTATCTAGGAACTTTGGATTCTTCTTTAGGGGCATGGTGATGGGTGGTGGTGGTGGTGATTGATGTGTGTGTGTGCAAGTGAGGGAGTGTGTGTGTAGGTTTTGCTGTGTGTGTGTGAGGGTGCTATTTGTTGAGATGCTAATGTTATGTGTCTTTTGTGTTGGATGAGCTGTGTGTGTGTCTGTGTTTGCTGTGTGATGGTGTTCTGTGCTGGCAGGTCAGTGGGATTTGCAAAGGATCATGGTAGGGATTTGTGGGCTTTATGTAGGTGGAGTTAGGGGTGTGTCCTTGTTCCATTTTTTTCACCCCCTGTATTTATTGGCTTTGTCATTGCTTGTTTGGCCCTTTTTTTTTGTATTTTTTCATTTGTGATTATTGTGCATGTAGGAGTCGTTCTTCTGACCGAGTAGGACGTAGCAGTTGTCTCGTGCGCGCCTCTCCGAGTCGTTCCCGCTGTGATTCAGCTCAGTTTCATATGCGGCGTATGCGTCGGTCGCGGAGTATTGTGTTTGTTCGGCTGGGTTTGGTATGCGTGTCGGTCGTACGGCTTGGGCTCCGTATGAATCGGTCTGAATTTGCAACTATTGCATCGTACTGCGCGGGTCGGAGTTCGCGGGTACGTTTCGTTCGGATTATTTCCTGATGAGTGTCGGTCGGTTCGATTCGCGTGGTTTCCCGGCCGGATAGCTTGTTTCCGGCCGGGTCGGTCGTTCGCCTTGAGTTCCGTGCGAGTCGGTCGTGATTCCCATGCATTTAATCGTACTTCCCAGGTCGGGCAACGCCGGTACGTGTCGGTCGGACTAATATCCCGTACCGAGTCGGTCGGTATTTTTTCCGGCCCGAATCGGAATCAGCCCCTTAGTGTCCAAAGCATTCAGAGGAGTTCCACAGTTACTTTAGTGAAATGAATATGGTTACAAGACACAATCATATATGATGTACTAGCTATCAATGAAAATTACAAAACATTGACCAAATGGTTTCAGAAGATGTTCCTAAATGCATGAGATGATGATGTAAATAAAATAGTTATCCCATGTTGTCCAGTGGTACTGAGTCCAGCAGTAATCCTATTCCAGATCCCATCAGATGCAAAATAGTATACAGTCATTGACTTATGCCAGGCATGCTTTTCCGTTCCCCTCTACAAAGACAGTCAATACTTAATCAATACTTACCTGTGTTTCAATTTCAAAATGCCTTTCCCCTCAATTCCATATCTTACAGAAGCGCTGACCTCGTAGGGCAAAGTGTGAAGAAAATCCAGTAAAGGTAAATATAGGCGATATTAATTCAAATGCTCCATAGCTTGGGGCGATTGACATGATCAAATGCACTACTGAGGTCCATGAATGCTAAATAAAATGGACCCTTCTATGCAATCATGTATTTCCCTATAATAAGGTGCAAATTTAAACACTGTTCCATGGTCCCCCAGCTTACCCTAAAACCATATTGAGCGCACATAAGGAATCACCTTGCTCCACTCAGTCCTCAATTCTGTGCAATATAACATGCCCTACAATCTTAACCACAGAACCCAAAATCAAGATTGGCCTGTGTTAGCGAGTCCTGTCAATTACCTTTCTTAAATACAGGCACAATTGTAGCAGTCTTCCAGGAATGAGGGATGCCAAAAGAAGCTGCAGCATTTAGAACATTAGTAATTATGTCGGCCCAAAATTGAATATTCTTCATTTAGTGATCCATGGGTACCCCGCCTGGGCCTGGTGCCTTATTTGAGGGGCTAGCCAATGTTGCAGCAGAAATTTCGTCCAAACTAAACCTAATCTACAGTGGAACTGTGGTACACTATCCACATCACTCGCCATGGGGCTACCCCCATATGAATAAATCAATTTAAAATGCTGTACCCATTTTCAGGGTTAATGTTGGATCCTAGCCCTTCTTATGTGGTGGAGAAAAACTTCCTTTTATTTACAATTGCCCAAAATCCCTTTGCATGCTTGACTTTACATGTGTGAATTACACGTTCCCATGTTTCCTCTTTGATTGCTGATTTCCTGGTTTTAATTGATGGTTTGTAGACTAACCTTGCCTCTGCAATATGCTGTTGATTCCTAGGCTTAGTGATAAGGGCTTCACGTGATCTTCAGTTAGCAATTCTACAATCCTTGTCTAACCACCCTGATTTAGGGGCCCCTTTGGCCCTTGAATGACCTAAAATGATGTTTCGAGTAGCTTAGAGCCCTAAATGCGGCTAGAAGGTCAGAAGGCGAGGGGTTAAAGGTTAACAAACGGTTGACAAATAAATCACGATTGGACCCAACAAGTGAGATCAGCAAAGTGGGAATATGGACAGCTCTTCAACTTAACCTTAACCCCCTATCCTTCTGGGACAGGCCAGTTACACCAGGGGAGGCGGGGAGTTGATTATAGTCTGGAAGGTTGAGGGTGAGTTCAAGAGGATTATGGTCTCTGGAGCTATTCTCAATCACCCCTCCCGAGTTAGCAAATGGTACCAAGTTCTTAGAGTTAAGATATAGTCTATGACTGAGCCTTTGTCCCAACCAACAAAGGTGGGGGACTGTTTGTGGAGGTCTCCCAGAATTTCCTCAGTGTTAAGTAAGACAAAATTACATAAGATATTAAACAGCTTCAGACCCCTATGGTCAGAGGCTTAGGTATATAGAAGGTTATCAGCTTTCAAAAATGTTTCATCTAATGTGGAATTAAAACTATGCATGGCATTAAAATCAGCCCCTACCACCACACATAAATTATTGGAGAGACTTAATGACCTTTATTTAAGAAGTGATAATGCCTTAAACAAAATATCCATCTGGCATCCTACATCAAAGACTGCATTATAGAACTTGACAAGAAAAAAGTTAAACTTATTAAATAAAATGATTCACAAAATTTGGATTCCATCGTGGTTTCAAACAATTTGGACAGTCTTATAAAACTTTGAGATTCTGATCAAAGTAGCTAAGCCTCCCAGCCCTCTCTGACCAGGTGAAGCAATAGCAGGAATTAAGAAACTTTCAAAGTCAACCCACACAATTTCCTCTGAAGACCAAATCTTTTGTAGCAATTTTAATGTCAAAATTGGTGATAAAGTCCAACCATGCCAAATCCTGCTGCTTAGATCGAATACCAGCAATATTCCAGCTAATAAGCTTAATGGCAGGCCCAAGTGGGGAAACCAAGTCTGTTGAGAGGGCTCTGGCAGGGACAAGGTCAATCAATCAATCAATCAATCAATCAATCAGGAGTTTGTAAAGCGCGGCTACTCACCTGTGAGGGTCTCAAGGCACTGGGTTGGGGGGGCTGCTGATCCGTCTGGGCATGGAGGTTCAGTCGAAGAGCCAGGTCTTGAGATCCTTCCTGAATTGGGTCAGCGACGGGGATTGCCTGAGGTGGAGGGGCAGGGTGTTCCTGGTCTTGGCAGCGAGGTAGGAGAAGGATCTTCCTCCGGTTCTGGTCTTGTGAATACATGGGACGGTGGCCAGGGTGAGTTGGGCGAAGCGGAGTTGTCTGGCTGGTACGTGGAATGAGAGACGGCGGTTCAGATGTGGGCCTTTGATGCCGTTGTTATGTTCTTAGATGGAATAGAAACCGGTACAAATCAGTCATTAAATTCTTAGTCTGACAAAGGGGAAAATCAGTTTGAAGTTGAAATTGGAGGCCTGGACGAACCCACAAGCTGCAAGAGGAAAAAGCAAGAGGTCAGG
This sequence comes from Calotriton arnoldi, assembly GCA_963921515.1. Taxonomy (NCBI): domain Eukaryota; kingdom Metazoa; phylum Chordata; class Amphibia; order Caudata; family Salamandridae; genus Calotriton; species Calotriton arnoldi. Next base: position 563,198 of record CAWUFW010002141.1, on the reverse strand, counting down.
TTGCATCCTGGGTTGCAGATGTTTATAGAAAAACACTAACAGAAGAGGGTTAATGCAGCCAATCAAAGGATTGCCCTTCTTATTGCATGAGATTAAACGGTGAGCCGGACTTGGATGCTTTCAATTAATGACTACACAGTCTCCTTCCAAGTTCTTGGGCATACGGCCTATACACCCTGCCCTCCTTACAAAGATGATGTTATTGTACTCTTTGATATTAAAATTCAGGTTTTGGGTAGCCAATGACACACCTTGTTCTTAAGGTGGATGAATGATTCCTCTGTGTGGGGGAGCAGGGGCTTCACCCGTGTTATTACAGCAATGTATGTAGAACAATCAGGAGGGAGATTAAGACGTGACTGATTGTCAGCATTGGATCGGGCTGTGCCTACGATGTCACAAGCAGAAGTGGTACTCGAGCTCCTATCCTCTGCAGAGATCCATTCCACCTATTCAAGTCTCCTGATTTACCCTCTGCAGTATGGGCTGATGGATTATTGATTACAAGCCCATTGCACATGGAGGATGAGGGCTCAACCGCAATGGAAGAACTAGTTACACAGGTGGCAGCAGTCACAGTCTCTGCTGATCCCACTGGCCCTGCAAGGCCAGCTAAACTAGCAAGGCCAACCAAACCAGCGGAGAATGTTACCATTTCCCTATCACATGACCCAGTTAATTCCAAGACAGTATTCTCTAAACTCCCTATTCTTTCTACTAAAATGGTTATACAAGCTACTACTATAGCTTTGAATTTGTCTAGCACCTCATCCCAGGTGAGGATGGAATCTCCTAAAGTGGACAGCTGGAAGGGGTCAGGCTGGTGCATAGCAACTGGAGGGTTCTTATCTATGCGCCTCTGTGCACAAGACTTAGAGCGACAGGCACACTTAGGCTGTAGCTTTCTTTTGACAGGGGGCTCACTCTCACTCGCATAGGATGCAGCTGACACATTTAGATCACCTCTACATGGTGAGTGGACCTTGACCTTGAGCACCTCAGGCATGGTTTCCTTTGATGGAGAGCTATGTGTAACCAGGGGATCCTTAGGCCCAGCACATTGTTATTTTTGGTTTAACTGCCCCAGGGAGGGTTCTTTTGGATGTCCCCCAGGTCCAAGGATAGGTGCCTCTTTGCAAGGTCAATCTCTTTAGAGATGACCTCAACTGCCCTTGGCAGAAAAGAATCCAGTGTTTTGCAACGGGGGGGTTAGCTTTGTCAATGTCCTTATCCCCAGGTAACTTTCTCTTCTCCATAATCCTCCACACATTCCCCCAAATGGGGTGTTCTTAGCTTGTTAGAAAAAGCAGACAAATCTGTACTTTTAATCAAAAAGAAAGTAGTTCATATGAAAGAATGATACGGAAAATATTGTCTCAAGTGTGGGGAGAGGGTCAGTCAGTAGAAATGGTAGCGGAGATAAACCACAACTCACCGCTGGGATGACTTTACCAGGCGCCAATAGGGGGGCCCAGCCAGGCCTCTTCTGGTCAATGACAGGCGAAGACGGGCCTGCTGCTGGCCCGGTCATCGCCCGGGCACGTGCCCGGTTACGTCCTGCGCAAAGCGCAATGTGCTTATTAGCTCGCTCCATGGAACGGAGCCCACCTGCCGGTCTTGTTTTTTTCTTGGGGGCTGTAATCCCTTGAACAGCTTCTGGTCAGCAAAAGCAGGTCCTGTGCCCGCAGGAAGCACAATGCTCTTATTAGCTCTCTAATGTGGAAGGGAGCCCTACTACCGGGCTCACGTTGTTTCTTGGGGGCTGTAGTGCCTTTGACAGCTCCTGGGCAGCAAAAGCAGTTCCCGTGCCCACGGGAAGCACAATTCGCTCATTAGCGCTCTCTGTGAAATAGAGCCCTCCTCCTGGGCTCGTGTTTCTTCTTGGGGCTATAGTCCCTTTGACAGCTCCTGGGCAGCAAAAGATTTTCTCACCTTGTGAACTTGGAAAAAGAACCAGCAAAGGAAATTCAATGTCATTTGTTGAACTCAGGTGATTGGGTGGTTGTCAGAAGTCATATTTTGAACAACTGTCTTGAAGAAAGGCGGTGTGGCCCTTACAAAGTTTTGCTAGTGACTAACACTGCTCTTAAGTGTGCCGGAATTCCACAGTTGATCCACCCCTCTCACAGAGTGAAGGCGATGGATGAAGAAGTGGTGAAAACAACCACTGATTGAAAGAGTAAGCTCAAGTTCTCAATGTGGATCCATGGGGGTGTGTGAATAACTTGAAAGTGAAATTGGAGAAACTGGTTAAAACTACGAAGTTGTGAAAGTTCTTGTTGATGAAAGTGAAGATCCAGGTGAAGTTACCAACAGTGGTGTCCAGTTTCAAAGCGATGGTCAAAGTGAAGAGATGTTACAATGTCAAAGGCATGAATGGCAGCAAGAAGAAGTTGTCTCTGATCCAAGACTCCGGTTGAAAATTCGAGTAACAAGAATCCCCAAAGGAAGAAAACAGTTCATAGTGAATCGTGATACCAATGCAGATCAGTGTTCAAGTCCAACAGAGAGTGAAGAAGATTTAGCAGTGGTCACAAGTGAAGATACAAGGGCTGAAGCAACAAGATCAATTAAAAGAACCTAAAAAAGGATGCATTGGCAGAATGAGAGACTAAAACCAATCAATGAAGAATCTGAAATAATTGAAGTTGATTCAGAGAATAGTGAAATTGAATCCCCAGCTGCCAAAAGACCAGTTAAAAAAATAATTCCAAGCAGAAAGTGTGTTTCACCTAAATGGGCGTATCTAACATCAGTATCTGAGTAAGAAGCAGAAGATTCAGAACCAGAAACATACAGTATACCTAGCGCATTTAGCGCAAGGTATACATCTCACGAAGGAAGGTGGTGTTTGCAAGGTAGTGAAGGCAAAGAAGTGTTGTACCTTCATACCTGATAACAGCAGGGTTATTAATGCCTTTGTACACAACATTACTAATATTTCTCGTGAAGCCAAAGCTTTAGAAGAGCACAGCCTATGGGAAAGAGTTGGTTCCGGGGTTAGTGAGGAAAGGGAAGGGTTCTACCAAGGTTGGTGAACGGTTTGATAGTTATTTAGATTTATCCTAACTCCTGTAATAATTGTAATAATTTGTGCAATTCCTCTGTTCCTCTTGTTTAGATTTTTTGGGTGTCTGTTACTAAATTATGAGCGTAAACATAAAAGAAAGTAATTAAAGCAAAAGAGAGAAAAATAGTTTAAGATGGAAAATGTCAAGGATTGTGTTTACAAAGCTGATGGAGGAGTCAATCAGAAAGAAGCAAAAAGTGATGCAGACTTTTTAAATAATTTCTGATTAGAATAACCATTAATTGAGTGTTGTACTGTTGTCTTTAAACCAAATCGCCTATGATGTGTAGAAGTGCGTTCTATTAATATATGTTAACTGGGCCACAAATTAGGAGCATATGCCATCTTATCCGAGATGGAAGTCACCCCTGTCACTCATGCTTTCTCCCCTGCCCACTTCTCTCCTCTCAAACTCTGCAGCACACCATCATTTCCACTGTTATTGTTATTCTGCTCTCGATTAACTTTCAGCCGCTACCCACAACATTTCCCAAGGTCTTTCCGCTGGTTCACTGTGGCTATTCATTTAAATAACATGTTATTGTTCATTTATCTAGTTTTGTTCTAGCATCTCCGGACGACATTAGCAGAGAGGGTGCTGAATAATTTATTCATGTAGTGGAATAGTGTTTTATTCATGTAGTGGAATAGTGTTTAGGTGTAAGGAAATATGATGTTTATTTTTCATGTGCTCTGATTTGCTAATGAAATGCTAAATTTGCTCACACCACAGTAAGTCTGCAGATCCTATAATTTCATATGTGAAAATAATGCAAAGAACTCTCAATTTTGCTTGTGAGCCAGAAGACTTTCTACTAGGGATGCTGTCTGTTACTCTTTCGATTTTGCTGGCAACTTGGGACTTCGAATAATTTCTGATTTTGCATTCTCTTTATATTTTCATTGAGAGCCTTCATGGCATTGACTCTGCACTGCTTAATTTTTGAATTCTGCAGTAAAACCTTTCATTTTTATTTGATTTAGAACTCAGGGGCTGATTACGATAGCGGGCGGTCGGATCACCACCTGCTATCCTGGCAGTCAGGAGACCGCCCGACAAGCAGGCGGCAGTCCAACAGCCTCTTTACGATGCGACCGCTGGGCTGGCAGTTGCAAAGTGCTTCTTTACACAGCGGCTTGTGCTGCGGCCCGGGAAAAAGGCCGCAGCACAAGCCGCCATGTAAAGGAACACTTCATGCACATCTATGCACCATGTGCCTCCTGGGCCAATTTACATTGGTCCATACCAGATGGGGCCCTCTTTGGAGCCCCCAAAATGCGTTTCCGACAGCCTTATCATGACGGTCTTTCTGACATGAAAAGGCTGTCAGTAAGTGATATCATAGTCCAGACGGCGGTGCCTGTCTTGGCACTACCTCTATTCAGGATTGCGATTCTGACCGCCGCCCCATCAGATGGTCCTGTCGGAGGCAGTGGTCTTCCCCCCGACCGCTTAGGGTCTGACCGCCTGCATTAAAATGTGGCGACCTGCAGCAAAATCAGATCCTTACTTATTGATTTGGCCCATTTTACTTAAAATTGTATGTTCTGATTTTTGATGTTTGAGAGGTGCCTTAACGTGATCCACATTGCCTCATGAAATCAAGTTTTAACACTGTCTCCAATCTAGTAAAATGTGGGAACTCTGATTGAAGTAAAATTTTGGGGTGGTTAAATTCCGAGGTACTCTTTGCTCCCGTACCATATAAATGAATGTAGAAAGGTAACGAGTTGGAGCTTTACTTTTCATGGAGTAACATTTAATTTGAATAAGAGAGATAAATGGAACAAAAGTAAATAAGAGTAATTACCGGCATTTGAGTATAAAAATACATACTTAAAAAGCAAGATTAAATTTATAGTAATAAGAGCCCCCGGTCTTGACATACAATTAAATTACTCTAAACAATACTAATATACACAAAAGTACTAAATCTATTAAAGACAGAAAGCAAGTATTGTCCCACACAATTTTTTAATTTTCATAGCAGCACATTAGCATTCCTAAGAGCCCGCTATATATTTTGGTGGAGATCATACTCTGTCACAATGGCGACGGAGTATGCTTCCCACCAAGGCAATGGTCCGTCCTCCCAATTTAGGTGAAGGCAGACCATATGTTTGGCTGTGGACATGACTACTCCATTGCTGCCAATGCCAAACCTCTCCAACAGCCCGACAGAGTAAGGGATGTCAGAGAAATGGCCCAATTAGAATGGGTGGACAGATAGCCATTTATTTTACTGTCTATCACCATCAGGAAAATCCTGGTGGTAAAGGACAGTAAAAAGGGAATAATACCCCTTTGCTATGGGAGATAACTCCTATGGGGAGGGGGCATTTTCTTTTACTATTTTCAAAAAGAAAATCCAGTTTCAGAATTTTCTTCTTCAAAATAAAAAGAAAACTGTTTGGTACAGGGCTCCGTCATATAGCCAAAGTCCTGCACCAAACAGCAAAGAACATTGACAGGAACCACTGTGATGGCGGTTCCTGCTAATGCTTTATAAACTACATCCAGCTTGGCGGTCGTTTATAAATTCGGCGGGCGCTGCTTCCACCAGGGGTACTGTATAATCTACTATGTCCCCCTGGCGGTACAACAGGTTTTCTATCAAAATATAAATCGGGCCCTCAATCTTCATTGTAGTTGCCTCTTGTATTTGGTCTGAGCTGTTTGCTGTCTTTGTGATTTCGGTCTTTGTGCTGAATTTTCGTCGCTTGTTTTTCTCAGTGGTGAAAAAAGATGACATAGACTGGCCAATGCCGAGAATTCCTGGTGATATTTTAAACTTGGCTTGTAACACCAGTTTGCAATGTGTGCTCTATGGTTCAGAGAAGAAGGAACTAATTTGAAATACAATATATCAAATCATACATAAAAGATGATTTGCACTGCACATTTGACAGTGGTCTTATCTATAGGCTTTACTATAGCACCTTTCTTCCTGGATTCACATGAAGTGTAGTGTTGGCTGCTGATCTCCTCTGTGCCTTTAATAGAATCAATTTTTTTTGGTACATTAGAACAGAATATAATCATTCTAATGTTAGAACATTCGTCATGAAGGTGTGAAACATGTTGGAGTGAGGCACAGCTGAAGCTCGTAGACCTTTAAGATTTCTAGTTGATTTTCCAATCAATGTGCAATCGGAGGTAGAATCAGGGATGATAATTTACCTTGGGGAGCATGAAAGAGGTGTCATTACATAGCTAATAAAATGTGTGCAGTCCACAGTGAATCTCACTCATAAAATAATGGGTTCTGTGCTAGGTCAATATTGTGCTCACACTGGCATTCCAAGGTGATGTGGGACAGATGTATGAAGAGAAATGCTGTAAACATACACACACATAGGGACCTCTACACAAAGGTAAATTGGTGTAAATCTACTTCGCACCTATGTATAAATCTACAATTTTCTTGGGGGCGTGGCTTGCTCAGCTAAGATAGCGGGCGCACTCTAACAAGGCTCCGCCATAATACCCCTAAATATCCGTAAAAATCCTGCCACCCACCACCCATCCAGTGCTACAATTACCCTGTCTCGTGCCCGTACCTGATTGCTGCCTGACGGAGCCATTTGTTCCATCTGCAGGCTGACAAATGTGGTCTCCTGCCCCTGGATTGCTGCTGCTGACCTGGTCTGGCTACCAGGGCCGGTATGTGAGGACACAGGCTGGAGGATCCTGTGGCACTGTGCTGCATGGGTGGCCGCCTGGATCCCCTCTGTGGCAGTGCTCGTGCTGCCCATTGTTCAGGTGAAACTGGGGAGGTGCAATGGGGCTGGGAGTGTGCGCGCCGGCTGGCTGGCCTTGCTGTGGTGGGGCCTGTGCTTACCCCAAGCCCTGCTCTCTGGTGAATGCTGCGGCTCGCTGCTTCCATTCGTCCTGCATTGCTAGGTGCCCTACGAGAGCAGCTGGAGGCTGGTAGGTGGGCGGGGTTGCAGATTCGGTCTTGCGGTGTTCCTCTGGGGGGTGGAGAGAGTGCTGTCGGGCTACGGCCTCTGATATGAGGCCTGTGATGGATGTCGGACACGAGGGTGGAGGCCACTATTGGTAATAAAAGATAAGACGCTGCCCGTGCATCTGCTGGGCCCTGTTTCCTGCCCCTTACCTGACTGTGCTGCCATTGCCTGCATGTGACTTGCACCTGTTGCGGTGGGCCCGACTGCTGCGGAGCTCTGCTGGCCTCCTCTCCCTGCAGATTGATTCCTGTGACCTGGGCCTAATCTGGAATGGCCTGTGGCTTGCAGAGTAGATAGGTCCTAGATAACTTGGGCCCATCAAATGAGGAACTGTTCTGACGCTACTCTACTCAGATAAAGCCACTGACTGGATTGGAGTTGAGCCTCTAATTGAGGACCCTCCCGCCTGTTGTGCTTTGGCCTATTGCGCAATTTGGAGACATTAAGGTGCAGACCCCTGCCCCTCATCCACGCTGTAAACCTCCACGTTGCACCTTTGACGGAACTTGTGTGATTGCAGTGGGCTGCTCGTGCTGCGGTGCCTGCGTGGAGGCAAGCGGGCCCTGGATGCAATATACGAAGCAGAGTATGGAGATGGCTGAAGCGTAATGGGAAAGGAGAAGGGTGGGAAATCGACCCAAGCCAACAAAATAGACAACTATACCCACACACTCCCGGTTATGGAAAAGACTCGTGAGATACAGAGAAACTCCACAACGACCCAGCCGCCGGAATGTCGTGGGGGCGATCCCTCATTATCAGATTTGATGACGGCCATTCAGGGTTCCCGGGTGGAACTGGCTACAAGGATAAACTCGGTGGCCATAAACGTAAATTTACTCAGGGCGGACCTCCAAGGTGTGGCAGATCGTGTAACGGCCACAGAGGGGAATGTGCTGGAACTACAGAACGAAGTAACCACCCTCCTGGAAATGGTATCCTCTCTACAGAAACTGTCAGTAAGGCTTGAAGAACATGTCGAAGATGCCAAGGGACATTCTAGTTGGAATAATTTATGATTTGTGGGCTTCCCGGAGAGAGTGGAGGGCCAGTCTGTTGAGCTCTTCCTTGAAGAGTGGCTTGATAAAATCATGCACCCTCGACACCCGTCAAGATTCTTCACAATTGAACGGGTGCATCGGGCCTTGGTTCAGTTGTCATGCTCAGGTGGCCCCCACGGGCCCTCATTGCCTGGCTGTTTAACTACAGAGACCGAGGTGCAATCCTGCAGGAGGTACGAGTGAAGGACCCACTGAATTTTGAGGGTCACCCATTATCTATTTTTCCAAATTATACCCTGCGGGTACAGAACCAGCGTTCAAAAAACGTCTGCGGGACCTTAATCTGCGATACAGCCTGATGTTCCCAGCGAAACTTTGTGTGGTCTGCAATGGGAAGGTACACCTTTTCTTCACTGCAAACGAGGCTAGTGACTGGGTAGATACTCTGGCTGAAGCCTCCCTGCAGGGATCGGAGTGGGCTGAAACGCTGACACCGATGGAGCAGAGATGGTCGGCACGCATGCAGAAAGGAACCGGGAGGAACAAACGCACCCTTAGTGTCACAGAGGTATTACCTGCATCGGGGGGGCTCCACTCTGGATAGATGGAGTGGCCCTGAGTGTGGCACAGACAGTACGGAGGAGGGCCCGGTCTGAACTATATATGGGGCACAGTGAGTACTGCTCTGCTGGGAAGCCCCCATGATGTGTCCAGTAGACTTCCGAAAATGAATATCTAGATGTTAGACATGTATGGGTAACCAATGCCATAAATTACTATGCCATGTCTCCTGTAGGTGTTGATCTATAAGACGTAATTCTCATAATAGTTATTAGATGTTGCTGTGGAATCCTGCCCTTTCTCTCCTCTAGACCTCCCCCTTTCTTTTTCTTTTTCCTATCTGTTTCTCATTGGGGTAAGATAACTAGAGCTGATGTAATATATGCATAAATATGTGGGTGGTGGGTGGAATATGGTGGGTGGACTGGGGCGGTAGGGCCCAGGGGTCTAGATACTGTGGTGGTACAGCGTGGGACATTCCCTTGCAGCAGCTGCAGAGTGCTGATCTCTAGCAAAGCATTCCAGTAGTTTGGTTATCATTACTTGTGTTCTTGGTTTGATACTCATACGAGATACCTGGTTTGGGGCGGAAACCCTGGGTTCATGCGCTGCCTAATTGGAGGTGGGGTGGGTTCAGGTTTCTGCCCATGGGAAGGGGGGAGTTTCACGGGATTGAAGTTTTGTTAATTGTATGGTTACAAAAAGGAAATTATTGCTTAGGTAAATGGATGCTGAGAATTATGGAGTGGACCAGCTTGTCTGACAGCCCGACTCCCGTGCTGTGGATGAGTAACATGTCCAATGGCTGATGGAGTATTCAAAGTACTGACAGGAAATGTCAGGGGACTGGCACAATTGGAAAAAAGATGGAGTGTGTATGCATGCCTCAAACGCTATTGTATCTCAGTGGCCCTTTTGCAAGAAACACATGTATGGGGTGACTGTGTTCCCAGCCTGCGCAAACACTGGTGGGGACAGTTATATGCAACGCCATACTCAGGATATGCGTGGGCGCCCTGATATGTGTGGCTCCAGGGGTACCTTTTCAACACAGGTTACATGTACTAGACCCGGAAGGTCGATTTATTATTTTTACAGGAGTGTTGGATGGGCGAGAGGTGTGCTTTATAAATATATATATACCTCTAATGTTGACCGTGCATGCTATTACCCTGACATGGCCTCGGCTGCTTCCCCATATTTGGCAACCGAAGTAGTCCTAGCGGGCGACTGCAACTGTGTGCTTGATGGACTGTTAGACCGCTAACCACCTCGCACGAATACAAAACACCACATGACTGAGCAGCTGAGTGAATTGACGAAGGGCATTGGCCTCGTAGACACGTGGAGAGAATGACCCCCGGGATCCAGATTGTTCTCCTGTTATACCCCAGTGACAGGAACATACAGTGGACTGGACTATTTTTTTGTTACCCCTAGTCTGGTGAGTCGGGTCCCGGAGAGCGCCTATCTAGCACAATATATCTTGGATCACTCCCCACTTTTGGTGAGCCTGGCATGGGGCCGTACTCGCCCTGCGGTACTATTGTGGAGACTACGTGCTGAGGCATTGATGGCTCCCCTGTTCACAGCAACAGTGCGAAATGAGATCACCTATTACTTTCAGGAGAATTGGGGTAGCTCAAGTAGCAGAGCCCATGACTGGGGCACTATGAAGGTAGTGATTAGAGGGGTTTGTCTCAAGACCACATACGGTGTCTGACAACAATTGACCCGTGACCTAGCTAATAACGAAACTCAACTGTGGGACATGGAAAGAGAACTGCCATCACAACCCCAGAGACTAGAGGACTGGAGACGTACCCTAGTACTCTATTGGATGATTGACGAAGGCTGGAAAAACATACTTTTACTGCACATCGCCAAAGATTGCATTCAGAAGGGGATAAGACAGGAGGCATGCTGGCACGGTTGATGAGACAACAAGAGTCCCGCGAGCCGATTATGACTATACGAGACAGTGCCAGTAAATTGGTCAACTCTCAGATGGCTGTAAACGACGTCTATAGGGCACATCTTGAAGAGGTCTACGAAAAACAAATGGTTGAACCAGATACTCTTGGGGCACCCTTCTTAACAGACTTAGACATCCCCACGTTTGGTACCGAAGAGAGGATGACATTAGAAGCTGATATAACTAAAGAGGAGGTTCTTGCAGCACTACTACGACAGGAAACTTCAAAAACACCTTGAGGAGATGGTCTCCCAGCTGAATTCTACCATAAATATGCAGATGTAGTGGTGGATAGGCTATTGGAGGTGTACCAAGAAGCGTTGCGCTGTGAACGCCTTCCGGATACCATGCGTGAGGCTATCATAGTGCTAGTACCAAAACCAGGCAAAGAGCTGACAGAGAGGAGGTCATATAGGCCTCTCTCACTGCTGAATGTTGATGTTGAAAATACTGAGCGGAATAGCCTGCTCCCGCACCTGTTGACCCTGATACATGAAGATTAATGCAGCTTTATTCCTAAGAGAAGTACTATCTATAATCTGCGCAGACTGTTCCATGGTATCTATAACCCTGACTTGCGGGAAGCGTTAGATGCACTGGCATTTCTCAATATATTACAAGCGTTTGATTTGGTCTTGTGGTAATATCTGTGGCGAGTGCTGGAGAGGGTGGGCCTTGGACCTAAATATAGTTCATGAGTTAAACTACTATATACTGAACCAAAAGCTAGGATCTGAACAGGTGGTCTGGTGTCTGCGAGTTTTCTTCTGTTTCGCGACAAGAGACAGGGTTATCCCTGGGAGCCACAAAACAGAAACGGATAGGGCTGGCCATGTTGAAACAGATGTGGGAACGAGGAGGTATTGAACTTCCCAATTTGGAACTCTACTATTTTGCAGCCCACCTCCAACATGCAATCCATTGATTCGAGGAGGTAGATAACTGGGAAAAGAGGCGCCTGAGAGCCTCACATGGGAGCTATACACTCCCTGAGCTGCTTATGTACGGGGCGCGGACACCAATGACACAACCATTCCTGGTGCGGCAGATGGGTCGCATCTGGCAACAGGTAGTTAGGAGAGTACTGCACTGTGGGCCATATGCGAGGGATATGCCAATATAGGTTCTGAAACCTTTCCGGGCGAAGCAGAAGTAATATCAGTACAGAGATGGCGGGAGAGTGGATATGATATCTTAGGAGACCTATATCTCGGTGGACAGTTTATTACCCGAGACGAGGCACTGGATTAATTTGCGCTGGGTTAAGGTCAGTATTTACCATACCATAAGTTATCGGCCTAGGCCCGTGAGATTTGGCCCTGTTTTCCAGATGAACCGCCACCCTCGCAGACATTGACTAGACTACTAGACCTGACTGGAGCCCGCAGACACATAACGCATTTATACAGGGCACTACGTGAGGACATGTCGGAGAGAGTTCCTGGCAAACACAATAGATGAGAGACCCTGCTAGGAGAGACCTTAACTGCATGTGAATGGCAGAAAGTACACATGGGAGCACGTACTGTAAGTTCTAATGCACGCTTTAAACGTATCCAATATAATTATATCCATCAGGCGTACCTCTCTCCTAAGACGCTTCGTACTATTGACCCTACTAGATCTGACAGATGCCCGAGGTGTGGGACCCTGGAGGCGGACGTCCTGCACGTGGTATGGAACTGCACTTCCATAGCGCCCTACTGAACTGAAGTATTGCAGAACCTAAACAGTGCGACGGGGTGGGCAATCCCCTGTAACCCAAGTGAGGTATTGCTAGGTCTGATATCATCCCCTCCTAAAAGGAAGCTTAGTCGTAAATTCCTGATCCTAGGTTTGGTGTTGTGGAAGCGGCGGATTGCCATTAAGTGGATGAGTGCACACCCGCCCACTTACATGGAATGGTTTCGAGATATGTCTGAATGGGCAGTGGCTGAGGACATTAGAATGAAACACATGAGATGCGATGAATGCCTGGATGACGGCCTGTTGGCATGGAGACAGATGCTGATTGAATTGAGGATTGTGGAAGAGGAGAAGGATGGCTCTGATGAGGTGTAATGATTGATACACTAGGTCAGGATGCTAGGGGACACGACGGAGGGTGAAGACAATGTGGTTGTATCCCAAGGATTTGACTGGAAGGTGATCAATAGGCCAGAGGAAACTGAGACAAACCCGTATGCAGCAAGGGTATTGGGATCAATACCTCATGATCCTAGCTAAGTGAACAAACGATATTAACAAAAGCATGCTTTTGTTTCTTATGCTGCGATGTAATTCTGCATCTCTGTACTTCAAGTGTTGTAATGGTGTTGGAAATGATATACAATATAACTGGAAACTAATAAAATATATATTTTAAAAAATCAATCATTTTCATAATTTCTGAGTGTAGATTTACACTACAGGGTCTCATTACGATGTCGGGCAGAAAGCCTCCGCTCGACACCGTCTCAGCTTCGCGTCCGACCTACTTGCGGTTGTCGGTTCCGACCGCCGGATTATGATGCAACCGAACACTGTTTGGTCGGATTCCCATTGTTTCTTATGGGAGCTCATGTTACTCCTTAGAACTGGCCTCCTGGAATTCAAGAGTACTACAAGATTAACTCAAAACAAAATCTTTTTTAAATTGGGATCCTAGTCTATAAAATATTAAGAAGTATCCATCCTAAAAAATAGACTCTCCAGTACCAGCAGACACTGTGGGCCTGATTCACAAATGGGCCTCTACACTCATGGTGCAGGCCCAAGCAGTTGTGGGGGAGTCTCTGCACTCTGGGTGGAATCTCTGCAATGAGAATTCTCATAGTAGAGATTCAGCCTTGAGTGCATAGACTCCCCCGCGACTGCGGGGCTTTTCGCCACAAGTGCGGAGGCCCTTTGTGAATCAGGCCCTGTACATTTTTTACCCATAGCACAAATGTTTTCTGAATCTAAAATACTGGGCCGAAATGTAGTCCCACAAAGATGTAGTTTTTCCTCTGACTCTCTCTTTTTCTCATGTGATTCGTAGAAAATTGTTTTCTATGTGCTAAATCCATTTGGGTCAGGAGAAGTAAGCTTAATTTATCCTATGAGTATATTGGGCGAAGGTAAAACTGCAGGCAGCTGGTCTCTGCGTTCTCTGCTGTAGGCCAAAAGTATGCTGGGGCTTCTAGTCTGAAGTCTATAGTCTGTGTACCTATTCAAGGGGTCTTGTACCTATCCACCTACATTATGAGCCTGTTTAGCACCTCCTTCAAAAAAGGAGAATATTCTGGAAATGTTTATCAGAATACTAACACTTTTCCCTTTCTTTTGCCACATTATGGGGGTATTTTTGGCCAACAGGGGCCTTACTCCTATGTAAACTCTACTGCTTTTCCCCAGTTGTGGCATGCCATTGGTTAAGAGCCAAATTTTTCAAATTACGTCTATATAGGACTTTTATTCTTAGTTGACCGATCAGGAGGATATTTTTTCTGGGTGATTTGAAGCCCCACTATGGAGCCTCGTCTGAATGGGAAGCTCTTAATAATGGAGTGATGTCAACATTTTCCAGTGAAAAGCACCAACTTTTTAAAAAATGGTTCCCCTGGATGCAGAATAAGAGTAAACAGAAAGCCACCCAAAATAAAAGCTGTAGAAGCAGCGCTGGTTGATAGGATGGGCTACTCAAGGTGGATGAGATGGAGGGATATAGAAATCAAGTAAGGTGGATATGAGTTTAGCAAAGTGGTTATCATGGCAGCTAAAGGCTGCTTTCACTAAATGTTTTTATTTATATTTTATACATATTTTGCACTACTGAAAAAAATGGTTTCAATCATGAAAAATAAAGAAAAATAATAAATGGAGCAGTATAGGTTGGAGAGGCAGAGGGGGATTCACAATAGGATCATTAAAACACAAGAAATAATCAACAGCTGTGATTCAAGAGTCAGACACGAGTTTACTGAGAACTTTGTTGGCCTTAAATTGATAACTAAAGGAATCAAAAATGTAAAGCATCTAGTGGGAGACTCAACCTTACTTCTAGAAAACACCAGTCCACAAACATGGTCAGACTGACTAATCGTACACTGATTAATTCCATTACCAGAGGAATCACGAGCCCCTGATCAATGATGACGAAGATGAAGTTGTAAGACTTATTTTATAATTAATCATATTTTCATCGTGTTATTTTAAATTGTAATTTTTTTGAATGGGTCCAGTTCTTCAGTGGTATCTCATGGAATGAGGATATGAGGTCGGTGAATGAGCCGACAGAGAATCTTTACTAAAAACAAAAAAAACTCCCACTGAATAAATGTTATGGGTTTAATGCTTTTCTACTGTTTTTGGGAAAGTGCTTGCACACTGTCTCAAAACTTTAAGAGCACTGTTAAAAATCAGAACGTTCTGTCCATATATCTGACCAGTTTTTGCCCTGACCGCAGCACTGGGAATTAGCAACCTTCCAGATGCTGGATGATGACCATTGCCTCATGGATACAAAATATCTCCTTGTCCTTGTCCTGCCTGCACACCAGAAGATTTCCGCTGGACTATACTTACACTCTTATATGGACTAAGCAACTCGGACAAAAGCACTCCTTCGGAAAGAAGGAACAGCAGCGGGTTCTCCATCTTATATTCCATCTTACTGGCCGTAATCATGAAATGAACTTAATATTTGAGTTCAGTATTTACAGAAAATGATTACACTCCCCTCCATGTCTATAGATGTGTGATGCCTTTAGGTGACCTCACGCTGTTTGTGATGTGGTACACATTAAACACTACTGACACAGAATATTTACATGCATCCCCATGATAATGTGAAAAGTTAATGACACTATAATTATCAGGAAAATCAGGTTTGTGCCTTATGTAGAGTTAAAAAAGTCTCCTGGTGTTTTAAATCCAGTTGTTGGAGTACTGTATACACATACACCTTCATAGTATCACTTGTACAAACTTATATAATGCCATATAACCTCTAGTGACCCATTAAACAATTGTTTCCTCTAATTGTGGTCAATTGCTCCACAACTTTGTATAAATGCTATAGATTTCATTTTTACAGACCAGAGGATACCCTTTGTTTTGAGAAGGACATGATGCATGCACATATTTTTCTCTGCGGTTCCGCCACTGCCACTTCTTCTCCATTCCATGGGTCCACCAGAGCTGCATAGAAGCTATTCATATCCAGTAGGGTGACCACCTCCTTACAGATTATTATAGACACTGTTTCCAGCCATGAACTTTTGTGTCATGTCATGTTATGTTATGTTATTTTATGTTATGTTATGTGGATATTTATAAGCTCTTGTTTACCAAAGTTTTTTGGTGGAGATAAAAGAAGAAATATGCTCTGATCCATTTATGATTTAAAAGGTAGATCTATAGAGACTTGCAAAATTAAAGTAAAGCGGGGATAGAGAGTAACTGACTCCGAAGTTTGTTCTATTGCCTTGTTGTCGCCACATAAAAGATTTGGATCGGATTTAAATGTTGGTGGATCAGGTCCCGCTATTGCTTTTTCAATGGTCTTCCCGCCCACCATCTTGGCGGTCCGCCCGCTGTATTTAGATGTTGGCAGGTGCATGGGTTCAAGACAACCACAATTCTGTCCCTCCCATCTGGAATCTTTGTCCGCGACGATGGTGTCATAGGCAGAAGCGGCCGCCAGTTGGGCTCTAGCAAAAGGTCCCACCGAGCTGATTACACTGTGGCTTTCCATCAAGGCAACTGTGGCGGGAATCCCTCCTACTTTGAGTTGGCGGAATTGAGGAAATGGGATAAAAATGTACCTTTTTTCCTCCCTGCTTCCGTGTCCATCTTCTACCCCATTTTCCAGGTCCCTCCTTTGCTGCCCGACTCCACCACAATGCCAAACGACTCAGTTGTCGCTGAGATCTAAGGTAAGCCACTTGTACAATTGTCTTACTGTGTATCGTGTGTTGACAATTGCTATAGCCTTGTGTATGTCTGCATTGCTCTTAGATGCAATATTTGTTCTTAGATGTAATGCAGTAGTGTTGATTTTCCTCCTAATCAAGGGAAAGTGAACACACCTATATTGACACTTAAAAAAACAAGCATTGACATAGCCAGTAGGTCTAGCTTTTGGGACCTTATAAGTGTTTAGCCAGAACTATTGGCTTTGCCAATGTCTTTAAGCTATGTTGTAGAGCAGCGTGGGGAGAGGGTAATTTGTAAGGCAGGGGACAGCAACTGTAAGACCCTCTGAACAATGTGTGCACAGGAACACCGGAGCAAAGCACATAGCACAACACAGTACAAAAATGGGGCACAGAGGGTGCCCTGAAAGAGCAAAACGTGCTCCATGCGACATGGGGGAGTTTAAAGAGAAAGGTTGTCCTTGTGTATCACATGAGCTGGCGGTGGCACTCACAATGGCAATGGGTGGTGCAATCTGCAGTGGCCTCCTGACGAGGGCCCTGACACTTTTGTTTTTACAAATTAGGCACTGGCCCATTGTGATATTCAACAAGCTGCGCCCTACTGTAAAACTGCACATTCTAAGCTCTACTGCACAACACAATTTCTGCTGCCCTCAGCTCTGCAGTAAAGCTGGAAACCTGTACCCTTCCAATTGCCAACACAAATAATGCCCATCTGCCGGAGCACAGTGTCTGGACACCCTCTGCAACTAAGGCACAAAAGGCAGTAAAATAGGAAAAGAAAAAAAGAAAAAAAAGAAAAGAACATGGGGAATAGAAAGGCAGGAAAGACCAGAAATCTTGAAGAATAAAAAGAGCTTAAATTGTGCAGTGGTAACAAGACGCAGCAGGAAAAATAGGATAATAAATTGGGCTGAACTGTATGGTGGGGGCGGGAGAATAGTTTACTTCAAACATGGGTAATGTACATTGTAACATGGGGCAAAGTGTGCACTTTGCGACAGGACACTCGCTACACAAGGGGCGCATGCACTATAAATCTGTTGGATACGAGGGCCGCCATTCACTGATGTGCCGAGAAGAGCACTATCTGTCAGACGTGAGGGCGGCACTCACTGCAGGGCAGGGAACAGTCAAATGAGGGAGAAGGAGGGCACATAGTGTACTGTGTTCTTTTCATACAGACGCACAAATTCGTCCCCACAGACAGAAAACGTGACTGTCAGTAATAATATAAAAAAAGCATGCTAGCGATCACACAAGTTCACTCAAGTTCACACTGGTTCTTCTCACCAACAGACAATTTCATTGACAAACACACACGTTCGTCTCGTAGACGGGTGAGTTCATCTTTGCGAACAAGTAAGTACATCCTTACTGACACAACACAGACACTGTAGATTATTCATCAGTGGCACACGAGTTCATCAGCAGAGACACTGTGTGCAGTGATCACAGGCACATTCTTCATCACAGGCCAATTAGTGCAGCCTCACAGACACACAAGTTCACCCTCAGACACACAAGTGCATCCTCAAAGTCAAGCATGTGCATCCATAGATGCACACGTGCATCCTCACAGACACAGTAAGTAATCAATACAAGTGCACACATTCATCCCTGTTCTCATAGTACATAATCATCATATGCACACGTTTGCCACCACAAACGTACAGTTTTGCTCTCATATATTCACCTTCGTAGACACACAAGTTCATCACCAGAGATGCACAAAGTTCGCTTCTATGCACTCATGTTCATCCTTGCAGATGTTGCTTCGCATGGTCACAGAGAAGCACACACGAGTTCACTGTAATGGGCCATCCAGCTCTGCTCGAGACAGATGCTTGTCCTCAAGGCACTGTATGGTTATCCTCACAAGGGGAGTTCCCTCTCAGAAATGCTCTTCTTCACAGATGCTCGCGAAAACCGGGCAGAAGTAGGCAAGCACAGCGCCTGCCTGACTCAACTGTGAAAATACTGCCCTGTAGCACTGCACAGTTGTGTACTACCATATCACAATCTCGGCGCTGTGGTACACTGGGTACTGGTGTCTCTTGGGGGGTGGGGCAGATCGGGGCCCTGCCCCAATTCTGTTTGTCCTGGCCTCACCATCACAGCTGGTGAATGTCAGAGGGCAATGCAAAATAAAACAGGTGCTGCACCTTGCCAAAAACATGAACTTTCCCAACTACCTTTCACTGCGCAGCAATGCTGTTTGCTTACAATGTGTAGCTCTGACGTTGTATGCATGTGTGTACAGATATAAACACATATATCTAAAAACTCACATTTAAACATTGCTGGTTGAATCCTGGCTTTCTACGTATATGTGTACATCTCTTTACACACATGCATAAATACACGCACAAATGTACATATATACCCTCTCTTTTCTGTGGCTCAGTATGTGCCCCTGATAACATTCTCTTCTATAGCAACACCATTGGCAACGCTCCCCCCCCCTCCAACAAATTATGCATGCTGACAATAAACACACAACACGTTACTTGTTTGGGTAAAATTGCTGCAGGTTTATTACATACACCGTTATGTAATAAGGTGGGTTATCTTACGGGCGATCCAAGGGCAGGCAGCCATCTGGGCCGCCTGCCCGCCTGATGAGCCAAGCAGCACTGGACGAACCCCATCTGTGCTGCCACTTCTGGTGATCCTTCTCCTGATCACCTGACACATGGTCCCTTCCTACTCACGCCCCCTTTCAGGGCGGAGCGTAGCATAGCAAACCCCCAGTTGTTCAGGCCCACAACCGCCCGAAGGACTAACGGGGCGCCGACACGGTTTTCCAGTCACCTCCCATGAGGCTCTTAGGATTTGGCTCTAGCACCCCCTTTGGTGCTGCGCAGGGAGGGGTACCCTTCTGTCCCCCTTTGCTTCCAGATCGCCCTGTAACTCCGCCTGCAACGAAAAAGACAACATTACAACATTCTCTGCCTCCCATCAGCCCAGAACCACGCCGGGTAAGCGGTAGGGTGGGAGACGGCGTGTCCAGCGCGAGAAGAGGAAGAACAGTGGTGGGGGAGGCTATATACCCTCCCCCTATCCTCGCGCTCCCCGGAAGTGACGCTGCCTCGTGCGTCACCACCGGGCTGGGGGACTCCTCCCCGAGTCCCTGCCCCCGAGAGGGGGGGTGCCCAGATGTTACTAGAGGGCTGCCCTCCTTAGTGGCCCCCTGCGGGGGCCTCGGACAGCCGCATAGCAACACCATTGGCAACGCTCCCCCCTCCAACAAATTATGCATGCTGACAATAAACACACAACACGTTACTTGTTTGGGTAAAATTGCTGCAGGTTTATTACATACACCGTTATGTAATAAGGTGGGTTATCTTACGGGCGATCCAAGGGCAGGCAGCCATCTGGGCCGCCTGCCCGCCTGATGAGCCAAGCAGCACTGTCCGAACCCCATCTGTGCTGCCACTTCTGGTGATCCTTCTCCCTGATCACCTGACACATGGTCCCTTCCTACTCACGCCCCCTTTCAGGGCGGAGCGTAGCATAGCAAACCCCCAGTTGTTCAGGCCCACAACCGCCCGAAGGACTAACGGGCGCCGACACGGTTTTCCAGTCACCTCCCATGAGGCTCTTAGGATTTGGCTCTAGCACCCCCTTTGGTGCTGCGCAGGGAGGGGTACCCTTCTGTCCCCCTTTGCTTCCAGATCGCCCTGTAACTCCGCCACAGCTCTGGAGGTGGCCCCCGTCACCGCCAGGGCCCCCACCCAGCCACTATGGTCCTACCTGCAACCTCTCATTTCCAAGGCCTCCCGCAGGTCTAACAGGAAGAGGTCCATCCCCACTGGCGATAGGTGAACCCCATCCGCCGCAAAGTAACCTTTCACCTTTTCTTGAATCAGCTCATGTCTGATGAATCCCAAGCCCCTCTGGTCAGTGAACTTGCGCATTGCCCCGTTCACTCGCTTACGGGAGTGCTCCACTGCCTCCCCAGACTTCGCCCCTTGCCATACTCTGCGTGGAATCATCTCTGACCAACAGACCTCACATTGCCCCATGCGTTTGACGATTTCACCCAAGTCACTTTTCATGGCCTGCAAGAGTAGCCTTCTCCCCATGGCAATGAGGTCATTTCCCCCAGGTGTATCACCAATATTCTTGGCATGGCCCCCTGGGCGGCTAGTCTCTGTTCCAGTCTGTTCCTGAGGGTGCTCCATCTCATTCCAGGAAACCCATCCACTCAAACTGTGTCTTTGAAAATCCCCGCGTCCAATTCCGGCGCGCCGCCCACTGGGCCACCCTGGTGATGAAAGAATGCCCGATCACCCATACCTGGAAACCTAGTAGAGTAAAGGACACCATTTACACACTCTGTACTTTTAATGTTCAATTTCACACAAGAATTATGACATGTGGTACACTCAAAATCACTGCACACTGTGAATACAAACAAATTGCTTCAAGGACGGACGTACCGTTTGTAGCATTCAGACTCCCAACGCCCCACCTTTTTTACCCCTCTGGCTCCATTCCTGCTTTGAACGCAGCCGTGGCCGCCCCTATTCTGAAGGAATGGCTGGTGTATTTTTCCCTTGCTGGGCAAGGCCCGCCCGAGATAAGCTCGTCCTCATCAATCGTTCCATCTGGTACTTCGTCAGGGGACCCTGATCAGCATGGATCAGCAGATACCCGGGGGCGTTGGGACGGAGCGCCAAGTACTCCCTGACCTTGGCGACCGGGCAGTACCTGTGGTCCCCCAGTGGCCTTAACTCCACATCTACCCCCCGCCCTGCCTGGTCCGTTTTGGACCTCCTGAGGTGGATGGACAGGGTGCCCACCAGGGTGACATCCTTGATGCTTAAGGCATTGCCCGACCGGTCCGACTTGGACCTGGCCACCAGTTCACTTATCCGAAATGCGCCAAAAAACGCTAGGCAGAAGGCGGCCGCAAAGAGCGACGCCTCGTACTGCGAGTAGGTGACCCCTTCTAATACGTCCAGCATGCCCTTGAGCGTGTCAAATTCAATGGGGGCCCTGTTGTCTGGTACTCTGGGTTCCTCTCTGGCCCAACCCTTGAGGGCCGCCCTGATGATGAAGGACTTGGTGGGGTCGCTCCCCCCCATGAGTTTGGCGTCGTGGCTCACTGCCGCCAGGTGGCCGCACACCCAGGAATGGCTCTTCCCCTGTTCCTTAGCCCACACTACGAAAGCCTGCACTGTGCCCTCCCTCGGGAGCGGGGAAAGTCCCAGGGATTGTGACACTTTCTTGAAGGTGGCCAGGTGGGCCCTGTATCGTGTCCTGGTACCTGGGGCCAATGAGCATTCGCCCAGTGCTCTCAATCGTTGCTCCACTGTAGGATTCTCCAGAGGTGCGCCGGGAAGGGGTCATCTCCGCTCTCGCTCGCGGCCAGGCCTCCCGGAAGCGGAGCCACTGAAAACGAGAAAGAGCGTCAGCTGCCACGTTCTTGACCCCCTCAATATGCCTCGCCCTGAATTCAACATTGCAGCGCAGGCATGCCCTGACTAACTCTCTGAGAAGACAGAGGACCAACGGGCACTTGGCTGTTTGCCCGTTGATGGCCTGCACCACTGCCATGTTGTCAGACCAGAATAGCACCTTTCTGTCTGAAAGCGACCCCGGCCACAGGTGTAGTGCAATGACGATTGGGAATAGCTCCAGGACCGAGATGTTGGCTGTGATGTTGCGACTGCGCCAGGCGTTGGGCCACTCCTGGGCGCACCATTCTGCCCCCAAGATTGCCCCAAAGCCCTCCCTACCTGATGCGTCCGTGAAGAGGCAGAGCTCAGGACTGTCTGCCCAAGGTGCCCTCCAAATCACCGTCCCATTGAACTGCGTGAGGAACTCGCACCACATGGCAAGGTCTTTCTTCAAGCCCTTTGCCAGCCTAACCAGGTGGTGTTTCTTTTTGACGTTAGCTGTTGCCCTAGCTAACCTCCTGGCGAAGACTCTCCCCGCAGGGATGACTCTGACTGCGAAATTGAGCTTTCCCAGGAGGCATTGTATGGCACCCAGGGGGCTTTGTCTTTCCCCAGCAATGCTTGAATGTCCTGACGCAGCGCCTGTACCTTGTCCGCAGGGAGCCTGGACTCGCCCTTAACAGTGTCCAGTTCGATGCCTAAAAAAGTCAAGACTTGCGCCGGACCCTCGGTCTTGCCAGGTGCTAACGGAACCCCTAGGTGCCTGGCCATGTCCTGGAAGCACTGCAAGCCTCTGCTGCACTCACGCGTGCCCGCCCCCCGATGAACAAGAAGTCATCCAGGTAGTGCGTCACCCCTTCCACCTTGAACCTGTGCGCGAGCACCCACTGCAGGAAAGAGCTAAAAGCCTCAAAGTAGGCACAGGACACGGAGCATCCCATGGGCATGCATTTATCGAAGAAGAATTCTCCCTGCCACTTGAACCCCAGGAGATGCTGGCTATCCGGGTGGACCGGCAGCAGGCGGAAAGCAGCCTCTATGTCTGATTTTGCCAACCAAGCTCCCTTGCCCGCCCTCCTGACCATGTCCACCGCCATGTCCAGGGAGCAGTAAGACACCGAGCACGTTCCCTCTTCTAACCAGGAGTTCACTGAGTCACCTTCTGGGTAAGACAGGTGCTGGATCAACCTGAAGGCCCCTGGCTCTTTCTTGGGTACTACCCCCAGAGGGGATACAACAAAGTTCGTTAGTGGTGGCTGGTTGAAGGGGCCCGCCACCCTACCCAGGGCCGATTCCTTATTGATCTTCCCCTGCACAACTTCAGGTTGCTCCCTGGCCGATTTGAGGTTGCCCGCGTCCCTGCTTGCTAGTGGGCCCCGGTAAGGTATTCTGAATCCTTCCATGAACCC
Organism: Calotriton arnoldi; assembly: GCA_963921515.1. Classification (NCBI taxonomy): domain Eukaryota; kingdom Metazoa; phylum Chordata; class Amphibia; order Caudata; family Salamandridae; genus Calotriton; species Calotriton arnoldi. The sequence goes on along the minus strand of CAWUFW010002141.1, from coordinate 539,902 downwards.
CTCCGCTAGGAGCAGTCCATCCTTGGTGTTCGGATACTCGCGGATGAGGGGGAGGAGGTTTGAAATGATGATGGGGGACGGACCCTTGGCCATGTGTAGGTTGGAAGATCTGCCCCTGGAAGGCGACCCGGGGACAACACTGCTGGGAGGGGGTGGGGGGCGGAAAGGGGGGCAGGACGGCGGAAATTGTCTATTTATCTTGCCTTCCCGGCGGGGGTGCGGGGCCCTCCCGCTTGTTACAAGAGGGGGCAGGATGGGTGGCCCCGCATTTGCTACAGGTATGGGAGAACCTGCATGCTTTGCCCCAGGAGCAGGACCCTGCGTTATATAACCTGCAGGTTCCAGTGTACACTGTTTTACCTCCATTCTTTCGGCCACCTCCTCGACCACCCCGAAAAGACTTGTTGAACTGACCCTTCGACTCCTGCTTCTGACCCTTGGGCTTATCACCCCCACTGTTGTTTGTGTTGGTCTTCTCCTTCCCTTCAACTGTGCGCTTTCCCATGTGCTTAACCCAGAGCCTCACCTCCATTTGGTCCCACTCCAGTTCGGGACACATGGCCATCTTTTCGAAATTCGCAGTCATAGTGGTACCATCCCATCCCCCGCTTGTCCCAGCCTCGTTGGTGATGATGCTGGCATACTGAAACAACCCCGGCCCCTGTTCTGGGAATTTTTCCATTATCACTGCAGCCAGGATGGCGAAAGCTTGTCCCCATGTTACAATGTTCTTCTCCGGCCAAGCTTGGAATCGTACCTTTTTATCCTCCTCCTTACCCCCCATCTTTCTTGTGTCAACGCCCTCCGCCCCGTGCATGAGCAGGGTAAATATATCTATAAACTCTCGCCTCCAGATCCCCTCTTTGGCCGCTGTGGGAACCTCCCACCCCAATGAGCACCGCCCCGAGACCATAGGCGCCATTGTGACTAGTGGCTTGGACACCCCCGGCTGCGTTGGGCAGCTCTGGGGAACGTGTGGGAGTGCTGACTGCCTGAGGTGCGGCGGGCGGGATCACCACCGGGAGTGGTACCGTGCTGGCGGGGGACTTGCTGGAGACGGAGTGGCACCCACCGCCGGGTGCTGCCCAACTGGGTCTGCTGGGCTGCTGGTTGACGCTTTGTCGCCCTGGGGAAGAGCTGCGCTTGCCGTGCTGGCGCCCCCTCCCCAAACCTGCGTGATGGACGGGACCCCAAGCGCACCCCCGGAGGAGCCGGCACCGCCCCTCCACCCCCACTGTTCGAGCTGGCCCCCGCAAGGCCTGCTCTGACCTCGGCCATAAAGCTCCTCAAAGAGTCTGTGAGCTTACCCAAGTCCTCAGTTGTTGCGTAGCTCGCAGGGAGCGGGATGCTGGCCGGGGGAATGGCTGGCCCAGGTGCCGGGGGCGGAGGGAGGGGCAGCGGGGTGGCAGGGATCCGGGGGGTGGTCATGGCCCGACTCCTGGTTGGCAGCGGGTCTGCCGGAAAGTCCTTTACTGTGGGCCTGCGTGTCCTCTTGGACCTAGTGGGGCCTGCCTCTTCGATGTGCTCCTGCTCTGTGGTCAAGGACGCACTGGCGAATCCAGAGTCCTCCGGGTTATTGGCCTTCAGAAGTTCTGTGGCCCAAGCCAATCCCTTGGTCTTGGCCATGTCGAGGAAAGCTGCGATCTGCGCTTCTTGTGAGGTGCCTGGCTGTGTTTCGTCGACTTGGGACATCTGCGAGAATAGACGGGGGAACCCTGGCTATCCATCCTGCCTCCTGCGACTGACGGCTCAATCTGGAAGAAAATTTCACATTTTAAGACACTCTGCCCAACTCTGGTTGCCAGGCCTGTCCTGCCTCCATGCAGATGCGCAGCCACTGCGTCCCCCTCGGTATCGTACTTACTTCAACCCGGTAGGCTATCAATCTTTTGGTGGCGACGCTCGGATGGGTGCCGCACTGGACTCTGTGAGTGGAGATGAAGGTAGAGGTAAGTAAATCTCCCCTGGGACCCCCGTGCCCCTGTCCTCAGGGCCCCGGCACCCTCCCCAGCTCCGTGGAGCGGGGAAGCACCCACTTCTCGCAGCCGCTAGCCATGATCAATGGTCCGCCATCCTACTGGTTGTACCTAAATTACGCTGCTGCTTGCTCCTCCTGGGTCCCCCCATGCACCCATACCTGCTACGTGATCGTTTCCCCCTGGTCAATCGCTTCCTGGCTGCGCCGAACGTCAAATTCTGTCCTGCTTGTGGAAACAAGAAAACATTGGGTGAGGAGTGTTCGGTCGCCTTGCTGACCTTCCCTGTTGTCAGTTGCCAGTGCCAACTCCCTGACATAGGGCTCTTGAGGCACCCAACCCCTCAGGCCCTCCTGTTGTGGACTCCCTCCCAAAACGCCCCCTCGTGCCCCTGGTGGTCCAGATCTTTGTTACCTTTAGCCCACGTCGTCCGACTGCGCGGGCCGCTTGTCCCTAGTGTGGGCAGTGCCTCAGGGGGGGCGAAGCGTGCCGCTGAAAAACAAAGGGCGCGGAGTGAGGCATGGCAGGCAAGCACTACACAATACTAAGCGGGGGGAGGGCCCATCGGTGTTACAGCCGTAGGCCCCGCACAGTTTGGTGCCCTAGGGAAGCTCCACCTGGGGCCACTTCTCCTGCCTTGCTGGCTCTCGTCCCTCACCTGTTGGCGCTTGCATGCACACCAGTTTTGTCGGACGACCCCCTACCTATTTCGGCTACCAGCGGGCGTAGCGAGGCGATGTTGAGCCTCGCCGGGACTCGAACTGGGTTCTCCAGCTCCGGAGTCGGCCGCTCTACCCATTAGGCCCAGTCCTCTACTAGTTACGGGCACGCCACCACTGTACACCTCAATTGTACTAGCTTCCACAGCTTGTCCCTCCATGCTGGCACGTGGCGTGACCGGCCGCGGCGCCGCTGGGTCACGAGCGGTGCGGGAGGCGGCCTGGTGGTGCCCGGACGCAGCAGCACGTCGGATTATCGCGTCCCCCGCTAGGCCCCCCTGTGCAGGCGCAGGGGACGCCATCAGTGCTGTGGCCCCCCGCATCTACTGGAAGGGCCCGGGGGGGGGGCCGGACCCCGCGCCTGCCGTGCACACCGGGCGGAGCGGCGGAGCCACACGGGGACTCGCTGGGCCCCGCCACCTCCCCGCCTGCCGGCTGAGGGCCTGCCTTGCCTCCCGTGGGGCAGCAGTAGAACCGCGCAGGGGGTCCAGGCAGAGCCCACTGCCCTGAGAAGCATAGGGAGACTGGAGCAGAACCCACTGCCCTGGGGAGCAGGTGCAGCGCCCCCTGCCCTGGGTCATGTGGGACAGGGCAGCGCTCACCGCCCTAGAGATCGGCGAAGGAGGCAGCGCTCAGGGCCCTGGTGCAACAGGGAGGCTGGGCAGCACTGGCAGGATCCGGAGCCTTGTCCTGCCGGATCCTATGGCAGGCAAGGCGCAGGAATTATCACTACAAAGCTCCCGGATGGTGGCGGTGGGGGGGGGGCGGCATGTGGTATGAGGCATGCGAGGCCAGGCAGCAGGCGCTTGTCAGTGGGCCCTGCCCCACAGGTACTCGCGGTGAAAGCACCGCTCGAGCCGCCTGCCTGAAGCGCCATGGCCGGAGGCCCTCCTGCCACTGATGGTGACTCCCCCCGGCGCCGGTGGCACTGCTGCCCCCGCCGCCTCCCCTCAGCGGCCCGCCGGAGCAGGCCGGGCTGGCCCCCCGAGGGGGAGAGTGGCGTGATACCGCCCGAAACAGATCTCACCCTACTTGGAGGCCGCAGCCTCGAAGACAAAGGACGGGGTGCTCCGTCGACAGCGGCGAGGCATGGGCTGTCGGCGGGAGTGCGTGGTGCTCCTGGCTCGCTGGCATTGATCTCCCTGAAGCGCTGGGGACAGCCGGACGCCTCGGAGGCGAGCGCTTCTCCCAGTGCTGTAGCTGGAGACCCCCCCCTGCCCCGGGGACGGGCCCCAGCATGCCGCGCGCCACCTGCCTCGCCAACCGGCCCTCGGCGGCCCCGTGAGCTGGGAGGGGGAGGCTGTGCATCTCGGCGTGGCCCCGCAAGACCAGGCGCCCGGGAGACAAATGCCGGTGATCCGCAGCCCGCAGGCCCGGTGAGTCCCGGACCCCGTGCACCGCGCTGTGCCCTGCGTGGCCAGCAGTCAGAGGCCCCCTCCCGCCCCCTTCCAGCGGGCAGCCCAGAGGGGAGGGGAAGATGCATGGAGATCTCCCGGCCCGTGGATAGGCCGTGCGACCCCGCCGTTGGTGACTGGGCGGGGACCGCGGACCGAGCACGCTGTGTCGTGCCCAGGGTCAGCCAGACCCTGCGGCCCCAAGCGCCCCATCGTTGCCTGAGCCCTCGAGGAGCTGTCCTCCCCCCCCTAGAGCGGGTGCCGTAGCCGGGATGGCCTGGCGCCCTGCATAGGGGGACTGGGGGGGAGGATTAAACTCACCGGGAGTGCTCAAAGGGCGACAGGCAGCAGGACGGGCAGCAAGACGGGCAGCAAGACGGGCAGCGGTCCAGGGAGACGGCGTGTCCAGCGCGAGAAGAGGAAGAACAGTGGTGGGGGGAGGCTATATACCCTCCCCTATCCTCGCGCTCCCCGGAAGTGACGCTGCCTCGTGCGTCACCACCGGGCTGGGGGACTCCTCCCCCGAGTCCCTGCCCCCCGAGAGGGGGGGGGGGGTGCCCAGATGTTACTAGAGGGCTGCCCTCCTTAGTGGCCCCCTGCGGGGGCCTCGGACAGCCGCAGAGACGCCACTGTGCAAGCAATGACATGCTCGAATGCCATCGCACAACCTGCGCACTACTGTAAAAACGGCACGTTCTCGGCTCAACTGCACAACACACGAGCTGCTGCCCTCGGCTCTGCAGTAAACTTGGAAACCTGTGCTCTTCCCATAGCCAACTCGAATAATCCCAGCTGCCATAACACAGTAACTGGACACTCTGTAACAAAGGTATACTAAGAGAGCCTGTCATGAGGACATTAATGATGTCATCTCGCACAACGTGCAGCCGCCATCTTAAATTGGGGCAATATTCATTTAAAATTGTAATGGTAGCAGATTTTCTCTGCACCTTGGCAGCACCTAACTGGAAATCAATAAAAATAGTTGAGGTCATGATTATCTTTGCGCGGTGGGGGTGGAAACAGGCGCCCTCGGAAAACATCCTCTAATATTTGACCTCGCTCTTTGACTGCACAGCAAATGTAACAAGAGAAGAACATGATTTACAGCCCTGTTTACAGAAAGGACCTGGAATCACTGAAAACATCCAGGACTCTGGTCAAATGCTCTTAGAGAAAGGGAAAAGTAGTCCTTAAACAGATGCTACAATGAGTCAAGTGGAAGGGTATAGGTACTAGGGCACTACTCCATGGATTGAAAAGGAGGGACAAATAGGAAAGATTGACCACTAGCAAGCAAGGATTTTTAAAGGACACTGAAACAAACCAATGAAAAACAGGAAGCCCACAAAGAAGTATATAAGTATATACTAAAGTATATACATGAGGTCTCGAAAGCTCGACCTAAAAATCATTGTTGTGGTGCTTGGGGGTGTTGTGCTAGTGGTGCCTGTGGGTGGGCATTCAATAGTGTGTGTATGGTGTGTGAGTGGCATGCAATATGTAACATAAAGGGACATAATGCATTGCCTACATTTTCATGCAAACATGACACATATGTGCATTGACACATTAATAAGTTGTACTTACCAGTCTCCACTCCACCAGGAACTCTCACCATCAGCAAACTGCCGCTAGGACACCGCCAGCACAGCGGTGACATCTAAATCGACTTGGTGCAAACCCACCTGCCTGATGGCTAGAGAGTACTGTTAGCTAGCAGAGAAAACTACCGCCACGGGGTCTACTGTCTATTGCCGCAACATCTAAATATGGCGGGCGGACCGCTGTCAGCTTGACGGAGTTCTTGGTACTGCTGCGACGGCGGAATAACGGTAGTCCCACCAAGATCTAAATCAGGCCCTAAATCATCAAAAGTTACTCTCCAGATTTTAGGGACATCATGTTGGAACTCCTCACGGGAGCACAGAGATCGGGAGGGGGCATAAAGATGATATTTTGAAACTATAATCTGGGAGCAGTACATTAAATTGCCTAATGCACAATCATCAGAGCCTTAAGCAGAGCTCTATTCTATATGGGTAACCAATGGAGTTGCTCACAAATAGGTATAATGTGCTCTCAGTGATTGATGCCTGAAATAAACAAAGTAGCCACATTCTGTACCAGCTGAAGACGCCTTGTGAGCTTGTTTGTAAATATTCAATGGCCTACCCTGAGATTATTATCCTCTTTCTGTCTGGATAATTTTTCTTCATTTTCCTGCCAAAAATACCCTCTGATATCTCAGAGGGCCCACCTGCTACTAGACAATACTCTGATGAGAGCAGGATGACCAGTGATAAACAATGACACCCAGGGAGGTGTGTGAGGTCATCAAGTACAATTTTTTGTGATGTCTGGGTTCTGGTTATGACTTTAGGGCATATCTGTGTCCTCAATAGAAGTGTATTTCCTGCACAAAGGGCACTGAAGGTCTAATTTAGTCTGGTTTGCCTTGCATGGATATGAGCCTTTTGATATGGCGAGTACCATAGGCACACTACAGTAACGTCTTCCAATAATCACGCTAGTATATCAACTTATCCCTCAGTGCTGCCTAGCGTGGCCCACCCTATCCTTTCCTCAGAAGGGTGAGATGATAGGGTGGACACCCAGCACATCAGAGGTCTGCCACCTCCAGTGATCTATTAAACCGAGAGTCGTAGGTCAAACCTCATGCCCAGCTATCGTCAGGTACATTCACTACTCACTACAGCCTGTTTGACCACTCAGAGGATACCCCTGGTTCCTCCCTCTCACTGACCTTTCCACATTGGTCTGCAGCCTCTCCACAGTTCTCTCTTGTTCATGCAACAGATGAGGCATCTTGGCTGGTGAGAGCGTGGATCCTATGCCTGAAAAGTTTATTTCTGTGTTCCCTTCTGCTTCCAACCCGGGTCTCGCCTTACTGTGTCTCTGACCATTCACTCATGTAGCAACCAAAATGGCATTCACCATCTGTCAGCAGTCCCAGTCATACTCCCTCCATATTCCCCCTTCCTCTCAACTCTTCAGACTGCCACAGATGCTCCCTATGGCCCTCTGCTGACCACCCTCCAGTTCTTTCCCCTCCGCTCCAGGGATCAGGCTTCTACAGCTCATTCAAGTCACTCTTCAGTGCACATCCCTGGGGTCTCTTCAGGGCAAATCTCAGCTGCCAAGTCTGTTCTTCAGTTACATTTTCCTCTCTACTTTCATATTGTACGCTTCTTTAGACATAGGTACTTAAAATGTAGGCCAAAAAGTCGGATGGGGACCTGGATGATTCAGGTAGCTGAATGCTTGTTTGGGAGCACTTCAAAAGCAAGCATATCCAGATGAGCAATCAGTCACACCCTCCCAGTAGAGCATGTTTAATATGAGCATAATATGGTCCATATATCTAGAACCAGCAGTGACATTCTGCAGCAACTGTAGTCATCTGGGGAGGTTATCTGGTAATTCAGGGTAAATGGCATTTACAGATCACTGTACTGTTATAGTGATGGGATGCACACCATGTGTTCATAAATCATCCGTCTTTATCCATGCTCCTCCATGAATGCGTGCTCACTGGTTTTTTGGGTGGCTTGCCCACTTGTCACCTCAGTTAACAATAACTTGATGTGGGGCGTCATCTCGCCCCAAAGCCAATCGCACAGCTGAATTGCGCCATTACGACGCTACTTATGTAATCCTCCTTTGTACTCAATGTATTACATTTGTGCCTTCTTATTTTCTTTTCACTTTTTTCAACTTCTGTTTTAATCCACACGCGGAATGCAATGCTATTTCCAAAAATTTTTACATGCTCGAGTTGTGCCCCTCCGGGCCTCTTCCAAGAACACAAACTGATGCAAGTTTCGTCGAAGGCAGTCTTTATTATAAAACCCAATGCATTTCAGGCTTCAGGAGCCCTTCGTCGGGGGTAACTACAAATGACAATAAAACATTTTACCATTACCATGCGATTCCTTAATCTGCATGTTGCTTAATCACTCATCATTATACAATGTCAAATTCACACAGAGCGTATGTATTTTTGCAAAACCACTCATGTTCCCGCAATGTGAGCCCCATCATCAACAATTCAGATGCTAATCCACCATTCTCTCCTGCCAAATCATTCTCACCGCTAACCCGTTCTACAAACGTTCCCACTTCCACCCTCTCTTCCTTCAAACTAGTTCACCCCTTTCCCTATGTTGATTTAACATTTCCCCTCTACCGCAATTGCCTACTTGAGTACTCTCTCACCTTAAACACGCACTCTACATACTCTATTTGCCCACATATTCAACTAGCTCCCTCTACATTTATAGCCCATTACCCGCAAATACCCCTCATGCACCTACAACTATGTGCTCTTCCTTCCATTCGCCCTAACTCCCATACATCTCCCATTTACTTTCATCTGACCCGTGTTCTCACTCACAACACTTCGATTCCCTTCATTCACTCTACCGTTAACTAGCGCAGCAACCACAACAACACAGCATTCAACCCTCAACCATAATTATAATCGCTCCAGTACACGTACCTGCCGTAATAATTAAAAACCATCCGCTCCCCTTCTCCTTTCCAAAAGGTGATTCATTCCAACATCCTCCCACCAAACGTTTTAACCACATCCCCCTCACAAGTCCCTCCCTTCTTCATAGCACCTAATTGGCTCACAAGTCAAACTTTTCCCGCCATCAAGCTACTTGTAAAATCAGAACACTACATTTCCCATAATGCAGTGTATTCTTCCGAACTGATCCTGGAAAAAACGTTTTTATCAAATTCTAAAAAACATTTCTCAATCATTAATGACATCATATGAAATTTGTATAGCCACTGTAAACACGTTATCAATGTTAACTTTTAAAAGTAAATGTTTCAATGTCCCTTTCACACCAACTTCAACACTGCCTTGCTTGACGAGCCGCGATGTTTCACCGTGCGTGTGGCATATTATGCTGTTATCTAATTCTTTCTTAGTGCTTTTAACCTGCCGGGTGCAATCCCTGGGTAGGGCAATGTTCAATACTGTACTGTTATAGTGATGGGATGCACACCATGTGTTCATAAATCATCCGTCTTTATCCATGCTCCTCCATGAATGCGTGCTCACTGGTTTTTTGGGTGGCTTGCCCACTTGTCACCTCAGTTAACAATAACTTGATGTGGGGCGTCATCTCGCCCCAAAACCAATCGCACAGCTGAATTGCGCCATTACGACGCTACTTATGTAATCCTCCTTTGTACTCAATGTATTACATTTGTGCCTTCTTATTTTCTTTTCACTTTTTTCAACTTCTGTTTTAATCCACACGCGGAATGTGTGAATTTGACATTGTATAATGATGAGTGATTAAGCAACATGCAGATTAAGGAATCGCATGGTAATGATAAAATGTTTTATTGTCATTTGTAGTTACCCCCGACGAAGGGCTCCTGAAGCCTGAAATGCATTGGGTTTTATAATAAAGACTGCCTTCGACGAAACTTGCATCAGTTTGTGTTCTTGGAAGAGGCCCGGAGGGGCACAACTCGAGCATGTAAAAAAAAAAAAAAATTTGGGGAAATAGCATTGCATTCCGCGTGTGGATTAAAACAGAAGTTGAAAAAAGTGAAAAGAAAATAAGAAGGCACAAATGTAATACATTGAGTACAAAGGAGGATTACATAAGTAGCGTCGTAATGGCGCAATTCAGCTGTGCGATTGGTTTTGGGGCGAGATGACGCCCCACATCAAGTTATTTACGGATCACTGACATAATATTGATGCATACAATATTGAAACACACAAATATTGTAAATTAACTATCGATAACAAAAATATGAACTTCCTATACTTAACTATAAAACCCACAAATATAGAGCACACAAACATCGTTGTTAAAAATATAAATTTTTACCTATATTGAAAACAAAAATATCAGAAATAAAAATATTGCTACCTTTAAATAAACATATAATATATAACAAAATATCGATTCACACAAAATATCGATTCACACAATACGGACTACAATATTATTGCAAAAATAATGAAATAGCCATTAAAAAATAGCTAAAAAACACTTTCTACATAAAACAATTACGTCAAATAAACCCAAAACTTGTTATACACATATTTAAATTAAATAAAAATATATTGCATCAACAAAATATTTACCATTCATTCCCAAAAATGTGTTGGTCGGAAAGCCTCCGACCTGCTGGCTGGAGGCTTTCCGACCAACATGGAAGGTTTTCAATCCAACCACCGAATTACAATGCTGGTGGTCAAGTGTAAACTGGCCAGGCAAACCGACTGGCTTTCAACGGGCTCAAGGAGCCCATCGACCAGTCGGAAACCGCTCATAATCGCTTAAGGACGGCGTTACCGCCGTCGGGATTATGATGTCCGTTTCCGACGGCCTTTCCCACATGGAAAGGCTGTCAGAAAGTGACTTTGGGGACCCCTAGCAGGGCACCCTTCTCCCCTGGCCCTACAGGTGTGGCCATAGGTGCCCCCCTTCACATCCCTGCACTGTGTGACAGGCACTGTGAGGAATGGCAAAAACTTCAATTTTACAATGGGAGCTTGTGCTGCGGGCGGTTTTGGACCACTGCACAAGCTCCCATTGTAAAATGGAAGTTTGCGACCGCATCAAGTGCGGTCACATCCTAATTGCTGTGTCAGGACCGCCGACTGAAGGTCGGTTGGTTCCGCATCCGCAGTGATGTCGCTGACCAACATCATAATGAGGCTCTATATATCTAAAATATTAACAATGCAACCACCCAAAAAAATTAGCATTAACTACAAACATTTAAATTCCAACCTAAATATTAATAAATATAGCTATAAATAAATTTATGTTCAAAAATATCAAACTCTGTAGCTTACATCAGATATAAAACCTAAATTAGCGTTTGCCATAGAAGGACTCAACTGACAAAAAAAAATTCAAACTAAACTAAACCAACCAATAAAATAAAACTATAAACATTTTTAACCAATGAATTCAAACAAACAATTAAATCAACAATGTAAAAGAACAATAATTAAAACTACGAAAAACTTCAAAATTGACAAACGTGTGAGACGAGGAAACTATGGCGGAATCTCTCACCAGACCATTAAAGAAGAAATATATACATCTCAACAACTACCTAACCAAGAAAATAAAACTTATATTTAAACTAAAATGTATTTGTTAATAAACTTGAAAACGTAAAATAGCAAATAAATATTAACAGACTCTACCACTTCTTTCTCTTTACATAGACTTCCTAGAAGAAAAAATCTAAGACTTAAAAACTAATAAACTGCCAGAAAATAATAACTATCACAAACCAGTAAAAGATATAAGAAAGGGGTATACATAAATTATTAAAAAGTATAAACTCACACAAATAGCGTGCAAAAATAAACCTAATGACCTTAACCTCTACAAACTACATTTAAAATGAAACTTACAATTTTTTTCATCTAACAGAAAAGAAAGCACCTGCTCCACATTAGGATACCCCCAAAGCAAAAGCTGCAAAACCGTGTGAAACATCTAAACAGAACATACATTTAAGTATAGAAAATAGAAGTAGTCACATTTTTTACATGTTAATAACAAATGTGCAAAAGTTAAAATATAATATATAGTTATACTATTACACTAGTTTCAGATACAATGGCAGAGGCTGAGAAATGTATCACTTCACAGAAAGGACAGCAGTTAACAAGTCACACGGGCAACACCTACAGCCAATAAAGTGCATGATCAGAAAATATAAACTGGAAATATACTAAATGGTATTCTAATGCATGCTATGGAAGGGCCATTACAAAAGATGATGTCGTAATTTGGAAGAGAGCATAACCACCTCCCATATGTGAAAGAAATAGAAGTAAGAGAGATACTGCAGGATATAAGAGAAGCAAGCACTAGCTTCTAGGAACCCACACGCAAAATCCTTAAAAATATACTACCTAAAGTCCCGAACACATAACAAGGCAATTACCACTTAAAAATGTTTAATTGCACAAACTAAAAAACCCACCAGTGATACCCCACCTGCCCCTAGAAGATACCAAGACATACACATACATGAACATTTAACAATTACACATAATGAGGAACCTTTCTTTTTACATGACAACCTAAATAATTAGAAATTAATAAAATGTAGCCAATGTCCAACCTTGATGATGGCTGGAACCTTCAAAATGTGTCCCAAACCTTTCACGCAGATATACACCATATATGGTGAATATCAAAACGCAAATATCCATTTTATATATACCCTACTATCAAATAAACAAAGCACCACTTACTGCTACCTCTTAAACCATATAAAATATAAAACAAATAACTACTACCCCTAGAAATAATCATAGACTTTGAGCAAGCCATGATTCAAACCATTCTAAAAAAGTGCCCCCAAACACAGCCGATCAATGATGTCACTATCATTTCAATCAAAGTATATGTAGACACCAGATGATGATGAATAAATTGGAATACTATACATTCACTAACAGGCCTAATGATATATATAAGGTATAATGTACACATGTGGTTAAAATAATGTATAATGAAGGAAAACAAAATGTCGTATAAATGTGTCATATCGCAAATGTTGCTACTGCAAGTCTTGTACCTAATAAAAATGCTTTAAAAAAAAAGTATATGTAGACACCTACAAAAATCTGCAACCTCAGTGGTTCGACAGTCTGATTACGAGTTTAGCAGTTGGACTGCCACCAGCCTGACACAAGACCGCCGCCCCTTCCAGGATCCTGGATCCCGACGGGGCAGCAGTGGGGAAAGCGGTGGTCTGTGGCAAAAGAGCTGATGCTGGCACCGCCGTGAAAATTATGACCTGCCTTTCTGTCGAGCTTTTCATGGCATAGACCCTGCCATGAAAAGGTCGGCAGAAAGGCAGGAAAAGGGGCCCCAAACAGGTCCCAGGGCATTTTAGCCCATGGGGGGCTTGCATGGGGGCACATGTTGTGCCCCCTCTGCTTGCACTGTGTGCCATGCACGACATGGTGCATGGTACACAGTGCATCGACATGCAAGCGGCGCTGCCACGGCAGTGGCATAGGATACAGGCTATCAGCCAAAGCATGCTGCCGACGTGGCACCGTCAAAAGAAACAGTTGATGGACGGAATGCTGAACAATGCAAACATTCACCCCCAGTCACAAGGATCCGGGTTAAATCCATCATTCTTTTGCTCACCACACCACCCCAGTTTGGACCCAGCCATATGCAAATCAGTCTTGACCCTGTTCCTTGTGGGAACAGTCCAGCCCGAACTGCCAAGCCAGATTCTCCCTGGAAAGGAAACAAGCATCCTGGGACCGGTTTCAGGGCATCACCCTTCATCAGCCAGGCTAGCTTGAATCCGGTGGTGTAGTGAGCACGGGACCCACGTCTGGGCATACCCTTCCCACTTAGGGTGACATATGCAAAAGAAACAGTTGATGGACGGAATGCTGGACAATGCAAACATTCACCCCCAGTCACAAGGATCTGGGTTAAATCCATCATTCTCTTGCTCACCACACCACCCCAGTTTGGACCCAGCCATATGCAAATCAGTCTTGACCCTGTTCCTTGTGAGAACAGTCCAGCCCGAACTGCCAAGTCAGATCCTCCCTGGAACGGAAACAAGAATCCTGGGTCCGGTTTCAGGGCATCACCCTTCATCAGCCAGGCTAGCTTAAATCCGGTGGTGTAGTGAGCACGGGACCCACGTCTGGGCATACCCTTCCCACTTAGGGTGACATATGCAAAAGAAACAGTTGATGGACGGAATGCTGGACAATGCAAACATTCACCCCCAGTCACAAGGATCTGGGTTAAATCCATCATTCTCTTGCTCACCACACCACCCCAGTTTGGACCCAGCCATATACAAATCAGTCTTGACCCTGTTCCTTGTGGGAACAGTCCAGCCTGAACTGCCAAGCAAGATCCTCCCTGGAACGGAAACAAGCATCCTGGGACTGGTTTCAGGGCATCACCCTTTATCAGCCAGGCTAGCTTGAATCCAGTGGTGTAGTGAGCACGGGACCCACGTCTGGGCATACCCTTCCCACTTAGGGCAACATATGCAAAAGAAACAGTTGATGGACGGAATGCTGGACAATGCAAACATTCACCCCCAGTCACAAGGATCTGGGTTAAATCCATCATTCTTTTGCTCACCACACCACCCCAGTTTGGACCCAGCCATATGCAAATCAGTCTTGACGGTGTTCCTTGTGGGAATAGTCCAGCCCGAACTGCCAAGCCAGATCCGCCCTGGAACGGAAACAAGCATCCTGGGACTGGATTCAGGACATCACCCTTCATCAGCCAGGCTAGCTTGCGTCAACACAACACCGCCAGACCGGCGGTGTGCTCGTAATACGGGGGTTGGGATGTCGCTGGTTTGACGGCATACCCCCGACTGCCACAATGGCAGTCCGGCGGTCTGACCGCTAAACTCGCAATCGGGCCCTAAGTGTTGAATATTCTGCAAACAGCTAATTTGCCTTTGAAATGAAAACAATGATAATGCTGTCCTATGTCCCTGTCACAGAAGTAGCCAACCACTACAATTTACTAATAGAAAGCCCTTTCTACCAACAAAATGAAGACACACTGAGTCCCCTAACACTTGGGTTGGCACAATGCATCGCTCCTGACACATACGCCAACCCAAATTTCAAATACCATGCTGCAATGTCTATGACAGCACCTTGGCACAGGAATCCAAAACAAACAATGCAGTGGAAGGACGGCACAACGCCTTCCAACCCACACGAGGCAGAACTCAACCTACACTTTCTGCATCGTTCTGGTGGTGGACCGCTGGCTGTGCCAGGGAACTGCAGTTAACTGTCGGTGGCGAGGCGGAGGGGCAATACAATATGCTGAGCGGGACTGGTGCAGTCCCGCCGAGCATATTTTGAGTTCCTCCACCGCCAGTCTTTTCCTGGCGGTGAGCCTGCCATGAAAAGGCTGGCGGTGGGGAAACAAAGGGGCCCTACAGGGCCCCATACCCCTCCTCCATGGGGATGCATTCAGGGGGGCACCACATGTGTCCCCCTGTCTGCTTGCACCCCCAGTTCCAAAACAGCATGGACTTCACAGTCCATGCCGTGTGGAAATTTTTGCCGTTCCCATTGCGGTGCCCTTTTTCAGGGCACCGCCGTGGGAACGGCAAAAGGACAATCTGCCTGCACGAGTTCAATTCGTGATCAGGTGGGTGGTCTTTGCGCGGCTTTGGGAGTGCTGTGCCGACGCAAAGCCAGCGCAGTACTGCCAAAGACGTAATCAGGCTGAAAGCTACCAAGAACTACGAATGGAGCAATCTGTTAGCCGGATTGCCCCTAAACTTTGAAAGCAAACCAAAAGAATGTACAATATGCTACAATTTAAAGTAAAACTCTTCATAAATAATAAAGGAGAAGATTACTTAGAAATCATAGCCAAAAGCATACTATAAAATAAATAGTAACTCTTAAAAATCCTCAAAAACAATGACAAACTCTAAACCAACATACCAAAGCTTTTTTTAAATAAGTATAATATTTTATTAGATCAGTCAAACACTTATTTAAAATCCCAATGTTTATGAAGACTGATTATGAAATTAGATATACATTATTTTTTAAAAATAGAACCATCACCAACAAACTCATTCCATCACATAAAAATAATTGCAAAACATAAATC
Source organism: Calotriton arnoldi (assembly GCA_963921515.1). Classification (NCBI taxonomy): domain Eukaryota; kingdom Metazoa; phylum Chordata; class Amphibia; order Caudata; family Salamandridae; genus Calotriton; species Calotriton arnoldi. The sequence goes on along the minus strand of CAWUFW010002141.1, from coordinate 524,129 downwards.
AAGCAATTCCACATAGCAATCACATAATTTTTACATAAACAATATATCACCTATTCCACCGAAAAGAAATTAAAGAAATAAAACCTACTGAAATGTAGCTGCAGATCTTTCTCTGCATCCATGTAATAAAAAATAATAATCCTCCAAAAAATGAGATAAATAATATCAAAAATTCCCCCAAAAATGCAAAAATATAACAAATCCAATAGAAATCCCTCGAAGCAATCCAAAGTATCACAATTCAACATAACATAGTGATTTATTACTAAAATAGTGTATGAAAATGCAAATCTACAAACTAGTGAAAAATACTAACAGTAATACATCTAAATATACAAAAAACCCACATACAACACTAAGGGCCCGATTCCGATGTCGTTCGGAAGGCCTCTGAATCGGATTTGGCTTTCTCGGATCCGATTCGTAGCCCTTGTTTACGACCAAATCGTACACAGGTCCGAACGACCAAGTACCATGCGAAGATCGCGTACACGCAGACCGAATTGTTTCCGGGACCCGAACCTGTCCGTACGACTCGTACGTAGCCAAATCATGTCGCGCTATGGAGCCGAATTCTGACCGAGCGAGTACGATGCACGATTCGGACAGCCGCTTCGCCTCGGTCTCAGCGAGACGAAACAGCTGTTGGAAGCGTACTTTGAGGGGCCGTAGCAGGCCCCCCTTTACCCGGGGCCCTCCGAATCTGTCACGGGGATGTGCCCATGGGTCCCCCCGATCCAGGCATGCACAGTGTGGTGAGCACCATGGGGTGCCTGCCACAGGGTGTACGCTTTTCCTCACCCACCCATTTTCTGCTATGGGAGCCTGTGTACGCGTCTGTACATGGGCTCCCATTGAGTTAAATGGGAGTCCGAGCGAACCGAGTCCGTAAGCATACGGCAGCATCGTACTCGCTCGATTGGACTCCCGTAGCACGCCTCGCTCAGAAAGCCCTCCGGATCCGAGTCGTACGGAGGGCTTTCCTAGAGAGATCGGAATTCGGCCCTAAAACCTTTTCTACACCTCTCTCCTAACACCCCCACCGTCAAATCTCTTATAACAGCAGCACCTTACCGCGACCTAGTTCCTGGAAAATAGACTAAATATAACACAAAAAGATTACAAAATAGAAGGTAGCGGTAAAAAAACAATGGCCGCTAAATTAAAAAGACTATCTCCCCACAGAAATGAATGGAGAATATTGCAAAAATGTTGATTAAATGTTTAAAAATAAAAAGCAATATATTAAACATGTAAAACATATCAAACAATGTTGTACAAAATATGAAACAATTATAAAGTATAAATTAAATAATAGTATAAAATATATGCAATTATTTAGTACATATTAATAATTTTGAAAATATGTATGTAAAAAAGTTAAGAAATGTTAAAACGTGTTAAACAATGAAAACTAAAAAGTTGAAAATAAACAACATACAAATGTATATAAATACAAATGTGCTATTTTTAACTTTATATATAAAGTATATAAGAATAAAAATTTACAATTATACAATTAATAAAAATTGAAAACATAAATAAAAATAGAAAAATGTGTGACATGTCTTTGTTATACAAAACATTTAATTAATAATATTGATGGTTACAAGTGTACAACAATTTTTTCATATTGCTTATCACCAAAATTAATAATAAAATAACACAACGCATATTTACTATAGACAAATAAAAGTAAAATAATTGTTTTTGAATAAAATCTGAAAATTTAATTATCAGCCTCCAACATAAATCATTAAAAAAATTGTTAGAGACTAATGAGGTGACATCTACTATTCCCACTGCAATCTAAACTAATTTGAGGAAGGCGTGGACACTAGAGGGGTGACATTTACTATTCCCACTCCAATCTACCCATATTGGGGGAAGGTGTAGGACACTAAAGGGGTGACATTTACTATTCCCACTCCAATCTAACCATATTGGAGGAAGGTGTAGGACACTAAAGGGGTGACATTGACTATTCCCACTCCAATCTAAACAAATTTGGGGAAGGTGTTGGACAAAAAGGGTGACATTTACTATTCCCACTCCATCTAACCTTATTGGGGGAAGGTGTTGAACGCTAGAGGGCTTACATTTACTATTCCCACTCCAAACTAAACCAATTTGGGGAAGGCGCTGGACACTAAAGGGGTGACATTTACTTTTCCCACTCTAATCTAAACTAATTTGGGGACAGCAATGTACACTAAAGGGGTGAAATTTACTAGTCCCACTCCATTCTAACCATTTTGGGGGAAGGTGTTGGATACTAAAGGCGTTACATTTACTATTCTTACTGCAATCTAAACCAATTTGGGGAAGGTGTTGGACACTGAAGGGGTGACGCCTACTATTCCCACTTCATTCTAACCATATTGGGGGAAGGTGTTGGGCACTAAAGAGGTCACGTTAACTATTCTTACTCCAATCTAAACCAATTTGGGGATGGTGCTGGACACTAATGGGGTGACATTTACTATTCCCGGTCCAATCTAAACCAATTTGGGGAAGGCGTTGGACACTAAAGGGGTGAAATGTACTATTCCCACTCCAATCTAACCATATTGGAGGAAAGTGTTGGACACTAAAGGGGTGGAATTTAATATTCCCACTCCAATCTAACCATACTGGGAGACGGTGTTGGGCACTAAAGGGGTGACATTTACTATTCCCACTCAAATCTAAACATATTGGGGCAATGTGTTGGATACTAAAGGGGTGGAATTTACTATTCCCACTCCAATCTAAACCAATTTGGGAAAGACGTTGGACACTAAACGGGTGACATTTACTATTCCCACTCCAATCAAAAGCAATTTGGAGAAGGTGTTGGACACTAAAGGGGTGGCATTTACTATTCCCACTCAATCTAGCCATATTGGGGCAATTTGTTGGATACTAAAGGGGTAAAATTTAGTATTCCCACTCCAAGCTAAATCAATTTGGGTAAGGCGTTGGACACTAAACGGGTGACAGGTACTATTCCCACTCCAATCTAATTATGTTAGGGGAAGGTGTTGGACTCTAAAAGGGTGACATTTACTATTCCCATTCCATCCTAAGGCTATTTGAAGAAGGTATTGGAAGCTAAAGAGGGGAAATTTAAAACAGCCACTTTAAAATAACGCTTTTTACACAAGTTAATAAAAATTAAACATTTTACATACACAATCAATACTCCATATTTACATGTTTTGTATTATAGAAAATTAACTAAAATGTTATCTAAAAACACACTGATCTAAAACACACTAATATAAAGTAAAAACCTATATAAACATAAAGGTTTTTATACATATTTGAATTATAAAATATAAAATTAATTTTAATTACTATTAAAAATGTATATATTGGTGAAAATACTACCAGTAAAAAGTTTAGACGATTAACTGAAACAAATCATAATACAAAATTGACAAACATAAACTAAAAAATATTTAAATAAATTTCATGTTTTAAACAAAATTTTAAAAGTTAAAATTCAAATTCAAATTTTAAAACAAAGAAAATTTACATTTGTATACAATTTTAAATATTTATTTGAAAAAATATAAAAGGTAACCTAAAATTATTTCTAAATATTTAACTTTATTAAAATATTTTTATATGTTTTTAAATGTTATAATATTTACATTTTTCTTCTAAAAAATATTTAGTACTATTAATATATATCTTACAACCAGATGCTCCTTCCGGATCCCTTGGCCCGTTGGAAGGTGGTGCGCTGTGCCGGCGGAGCCTGCCGGTCATAAATACCACACAGAGTCCAAAGAAAGCACGCACTCAAGGAGTTACACAGAGTGAAGGTTTATTTTTAGTCCTGTTGCACTGTCAAAACGCGTAACTGGACTAAAAATAAACCTGCACTCTGTGTAACTCCTTGAGTGTGTGCTTCCTAGACTCTCTGTGCAATATATATTTTAGTTAACATCAAATTAAAATCTATAAAAATATTAATGTAACAAGATCAATTTAAAAATTCTAAATTATTAATTTGCATATCTTTAGAATTGTTAACTCAAAATTTAAAATAATTTTTTTTAAATCTCCCCACCCTTATCCCCTAAAGACTCAACATCCCGCTACTAAAAAAAGTATTCAACACTTAATTATATGCATTAATACAACTAAAATACAAATTTCAACAATTTCATAACTAAAATTTATCTTACAAAAAAACTTGTAATACACATATACAATTAAACACACCACAATAAATTACATACTAATTAACACTTACAAATGATATTACATTCAATTACATTTTCTAGATCGATATATTTTACAATGATTTAAAAACAACAGTAAATACAATATTTTTACCTTCGATATTCCTGTTGATAATATTTTTAATATCCCGATATTCTTTGCACAATATTTTTGAATCACAATATTTTTTTTTCAATCTTTTGGCCAAACACCGCCATTTCCATAGTCTAGATCAGGGGTCAACAACCTTTTCTGTAATGAGAGCTACTTCTGATCAGTGAAAATTGTCGTGAGCTACTGAATGCCAAGTAACTCACGCATTGTTACCCGACACCCCCTCACCCAGATTCATTGACTTTAAACCTAATGTCCATGGAGCCCGATACTATGGTTTGAACAAAATACTGTGACAAGGGATGCTATGGAAGGTCTGTCATGTGCGTTAGTGAGTGCATGGTCTGTGTTGAAGTATGAACATGTGTGAAAGAATGCAATATATGTGTATGAGTGACTGAAAGTCTGTGTCATATTTAATTGTGGCACAGGACTTACCTTTTGCCATATGTGGCATGGTGAAATGTACAACACAAACATGCAACCATTTTTTTTAAATGGGATCATTTTAAAGTGCAGAAATATTTTCTTCAAACATGTTTCTAATAAGGAACAATTTTCTGCACTTGATGGAACTTTTTTCTGTACTTTAAATTTCTCTCTATAAATATGGCAGCATGTCTACCAGCCACTGAGAGCAAGATGCCTGCTGCGTGTAAATGCGACACTTTGAAATGGCAGAAAATTCATCAGAAGAGTTAACTTTATGTTTAGATGCATTACATAAAACTCATAAGTTTAATTTTCTCCCATGTCAATGTGTCTTTACAAACAGCAGGCATATTTCTCCCAGTGGCCTGTAGACATGGTGCAATATTTATAGCAGGAAAATGCAGTCATTTGTTTAAATGTGAATAATTTAAAGTGAAGAAACATGCTTCATAAAACATTAGGAATTAATTGGCTTAAGTTAAAGCAGAGAAGACTATTTTTCAAAAAAACATTTTTTTCACTTAAAATTTCTCCAATTTAAAAGAAAATGACTGTATTGTTCAGTTATCAATATGGCACTGTGTCTACCAGCCACCGGGAGCAAGATGCCTGCTGTTTGTAAATGTGACACTTTGAAAAGGGAGAAAATGAAAATGAAGTGTTAGCTTAATCATTAAGTTAACTCTTCATTTTATTTTTCCCATTTGAAAGCATACAGAATTATCATTTTTGTTCTCATACTCCAATATTGAGTTGAGACTGACTTTTATTTAAAAAAGTTAAATACCTTAGTGCTTCAGTTCTGAACCTCTGTGACCCACATGGGTCATAAATCTGAGTGGCACACTGCTCATTATCAGACTGTTTGCAGCCTGAAGATAATAATGTAAAATAAACACCCTTCCCTTAACTTTAAACGAAAAGTGTAACATTTATTGCAGTTCTTAGTTAAAAATGAACTCAAGGCTGGGAGCTACTTTGAGAGGCTTCTGTGAGCTACTGGTAGCTTGCAATCAACTGGTTAGAGACACCTGGTCTAGATGATATTGGGCTAAGGTTGTGACAACAGGGATATGATGTTCTGGTATAATATTGGGAAGATTGGTATGCAAGAGTTGAGTTTAATTTGTAAAAAAAAAGAGCTGGCTTCCTTGGGTATTTCTAATTTGAGAGAGGGAGATCTGTATAGATACCCAGTTTACAGGCAACTTTGGACGGAGGAGGAAGTACCCAAAACCTCTGGCCAACCCACTGTGAAACAGACTCCTCATCCCTATTGAGAGTTTCTCACATAGAATGCATTGTATGAGTAAATATTATTTGCTTGCTTTTATATTTTAGTTTATTTTCTAGTTTTCTTTAGTAAAACAGTAACATTATCAAAGACTGACAGATTGCAAGATCAATTGAATAATCAGGTGAATAAAAAAATAATCTACAATTTTCTAATGAACATATAGTGGCCAATTCACAAAAGCATTTATGAGTACGTGAAGCAGTACTCGTAGTTTTTCAGGTGCTCATAAATTGCTTTTTAAACTGGCACCAGAGTTTGGAATATAGACGATTATAAAAAATAGGTTTCTTGTGTGCAAAAACAGTGGTAATTACAAACAAAACCCATCAAAACTGAAACATTAATTATGGATTAGGTTAAAGATTAAGGGGCTCATTACGATGGCGGGCGAAAGCACAACCGCCGTGCTGGCGGATGCAAAAACCACCAGTTACCGCCGGCACGCAGCAGTCCACACGCCCGTCCAATTACGATGCGTAAAGTAGGCCAAACACCGCCGGCAAGCCAGCAACACCGTCCGCCATCAAAGTGCGCCCGTACACGTAGCGGCGCAGCACAACTGACACACACCGTCCGACGAAACACGTCCCGCCCGGCGTATAAATTACGATGCCGCAAACAAACGGCTCCCACGGCTAAGAGACACCGCACGTGAAAGAGAGGCGGTAACACGGACGCAGAGCACGGAAAACGAAGAAGCGGCATCCCGAGCATGAATCCAGCACTGCAGGCCCTCCCCATGCTTCTGCTGATGCACCACCAAGGGCGCAACGTACCGCGGAGACGCAGGTAGGCACACACACAACAAGTGCACGCAAACAGCGCACACAGTGCAAGGGCGGAAAAAGCGGACAACCCCCCACCAGCGCGTGTACACTACACATCCACCATCGCATCCACATATGACACACAGGCCAAATCCTAACATCGCGGAACACATGTGTACACACCACCTGGGACTAGGAACCAACCACCCCGTCACGGCCACAAGCGCCGATGGCGCCGCCACACATGCGCACAACGCAGAGGCCAACCGCAGCGCCATGCATGCGTCGCACACAGACACAGGGACACAACCAAGCAGCACACACATCAGCCCCACCCGAACGCACATGACACGTGACAGGCCTGCCACAGACATGTCCCCAACGCCCAAATCACGGACAACACCCAACGCCACACAACCGACGCACACATGTCAGTGAAGTCACGCAACAGCAGGACACACCCCAGTGTAACAAACATGGCGTAGCACACAGCGGCGGCAACACCAACTAGGAGAAGCAGGGCCCCTTCGGGAAGAGGAACGCCAGTACCACACTGAAAAACCCATACCACCCTGCACATATGAACAAGACATATAAAACGGAACACCAAAGAGCACGGGGACCGACAACAGGTGGCCCAAGAATTACATCCACACACAAGGCCCAACGCAGAGCGGAAAGGCAGCCTGCCGCCCACACAAGGGAGAGCAGACAGCACTGAATGACCTTCCATTCCAACACCGAAACCACAGCCCTACGACAGAAGCCGGTGAATACAGCCATTGTCCAAGAATAGACCAACACAGGCATGCCGAGAGACCGACCACACGGCAGATAGCGCATATCACAGAAGCACACAACGGACGGGGAGGAAAGAAGAAAACACTCCCCCATGTCGGCCACATGCAAGTTAATTGGAAGGAGTCACACAGCACCGACCTTGAACTGTCTGAGAAGCATGTGGGAAGAGGGCCCGTGTCCTCCAAACAAGCCAACAGAACACAAGTCCTGTCTCCCCACGACTACACAGAGCTCACAGCAACCCCGGAGCGTGCACATTGCAGACTGCACACACAGCCGGAGCACGCCACCTCTACGAACCGCTGCGAAATGGCAACCGCAACACACCTACCCAACTACGCCGAAGAGCTCAAGCTGTACCAAACCAGCACGATACATACATTGGGATGCGATCTCCTGTCCCTGCTGAACGTAAGTTACCGACTGACTTACCGCATCACATTGTTCAGCTGCGTCATGCCCGTCTTCTACTGTCGGAGGTGTCCCTACCAGCATCCCGTCGAGATATGCCTCTCCAACCCGGCATGTCTGAAGGCGGACCTGCTACCACTACTCCTCCCTCTGGACGCACACGACAGGGCCTGCTGTGCCTATGGGGGCATGGCGTATGTGGCCAACATCGCACGCGCACTGAAATGGAACCACTGTGCCTCCACACGACGGATCATCGAGAACAGCTACATCGAATGTCACCCAGCATGCCCCATCATGGTCCTCCAAGGGACAACCTACGAACAACACCTTGACAGCCACCATCCGCTTCATTGGCTGGCAAACATGTACACCACCAATGACATGGAAGCCCTGCTGGGCGGCATCGCATACCTGACAACCTGTAAATACGTCGGACCACAACGCAGGTTCCCGAGTGACCTATGAAGTCCAACCCCGCACCCATGCTCAGCTTCCGCACGGACTGGCCAGTCACCACCACAACAGCCATACCAAACGACCGGCAACTGTAACCACACCATCAACGACATCGCCATGACATCGGATATGACCGGGACATGCACACTGTTCCCCATCACATCCAGGAACACCGCATGCATCGTGGGAGGCAGTGGCATGGGCTCTGTGTATCGCACCCACATGGACGGAACTGCACGAACAACCAGGACACGACATGGATCCAGCGCCCATGGACACACACACCGCTCAGTGGACATGAATAGGTCGCCTGGAGTCTGTGGGTGCTGCACCCCTCCCACCCCGCCCGGGAATCCCATACCAGGACCTTTGCATGGACGACAAGTGCATACAACAACAACACGACCCCAGTGACTGTGACATGTCCAGTAACCACCACAGTGCAACAACAAGTGGCACGCCGCTGCATGCACGCAAGCACATGCCCTGATGTCATCTCACATGCACGCGTGCATGAGGAACAACACGCAGCAAACCTGTCACATGGAACTGAGATGGACTGTGCCCATGATGCCGAGCGGTCTGGTAGGCTACATGTATACCGTCTGTGTCAAAGTCCGCAGCTCCGCAGCTATACGTAAATGTACATTAGCACAGCCTTGGCCAAGCAGATGTAACCCCACACCCTATCCCATTTGTAATCATGCTCAGTATATCCTCAACATATATTCCGCTGCCAGTAGTGTCCACTATACTGCATCACAGAGGACAGAAGACTCAATATAATGTTTGAAACCAAAACTGTCTCCGCTGACTCATTTCACAAGTACGAATGAGAGAGGATGAGAGTATGTGAAGTACACGGCAGTCGTGACATGACCATGTAGTCCACTGGTATTGGATGTCAACGCAAATGAGTAGCACTACTGTGGAAGACACACATGTGTCGTGTGAAGTCGTATGGACGCAGTGCTCAGGTGGGTGGGTGCGACGGGTAGATGCGCACATGCCAAGTCGGAGCACGCCGTGTTGGGAGGGGTCATGAACAGTACACCACCGCTTCCCTGGGCATTGTGAGAGGACACCTGTCGGGGGAGTGAACACGTGTGTGCACAGCAGCCGGGCACACGTACAAAGCGGTACCAGGCGCACCTCAGCCCACCCTCTGTGGACAAGCTGGATCCTGTTGTGCGCCCGCCATGCCCCTTGACAAGGCACACACAGCCCCAGTCGACCAGGTGTAACCCCAACATAGTCAATCCGCACAGGCGATACAGGGCACGGGATGGCAGTGGAGCATGGTGTGTGAGAGGTCTCCTCGCGCTCCTCCTCGTCATATCACGCAGGCAATAGAACCTCAACGTCTAGCATGGCACAAGTCAAATGGAAGTGTAGGGGGACGCACCACAGCACGAGCAGCACTGACGTCACGGGAGGTGGCTCGCACCATCCCATCCATTGCCCATCATACCAACCACGCCACATGCCATTGCGACTAAGTGCAAGCGCGTGCGCCACCACCCCGAGCCCTCCCCAGAGAGGCCAAAGAGTGAATGTGTGGGCCATCAGCCGCAGACGGACGCGGCCTGGCCGCAAGGGCAGCCACAGCCACTGGGTGTCGCAGGTGGCGGATCCGGAAGGCGAAGACTGTGATGCATAGTCCATGCAGGCCGGGTCTCCATTTGGGGCACCACGCAGGTGGACGGCGTCCCGCCACACATCATACCCTGAGACAGCCCACTCGTGCAACTGGACCCACACATACACTCCTTGCCCTCTCTGGTGCGAGCTTGGGGCTGCCTGTGCAAGCGCTAGCCTGCGCAGGTGAGCATGCATATTGGGGGGCGAGGGGAGGACATGAGGGCTGGGGCGAAGATGACTGTATCACTGTCAGTTAGTACAAGGGATGACCCAGATGTGGAAAGGAAGAGACGTGTCCCGTGTGTGCTGCAACTAGTCGCCAATTCAACTACCCCCCATGTCCGGAATGTAAGCCCGCACCTAGGCCCGCCCATCCGCCACATCGAACATACCACCAGCACGACAACCTTCCCATTCGAAACACTGACTGGGGGTGGCGACCAGTGAACAATCATGTGTAGCCTACCCACGCGTACATGTGGGCCCTCCATGATCCATGTCACCTGCGGCAAAGACATGACATGCGCAATGAGGGAAGTGAGGAGAGCTGTCCGCCCCACGCGCAGAAGGTGCATCAGCTCCACAGACCCAGCAGCGAGTCCAGCAGGGGTCACATGTGCAGGGGCAGCTGTGCCTGGTGTGAAGGCACATGCATATAGACAGCACATCGACCAATGTGTAGTCTGCCCACATCCACAGTCCATCATCATGCGGACATAGGAATTGAACACAGGGCAACACATCTTAGTGGGTGCACCCACCGTGACCAACAATGCGCAATCATCGACGTACCCGCCCTGTGCATGGCCCCCCACCCAACGGAGGCACATCCAGTGCCACCATCCCACACACACAAGCCTTCCACGGAACATGCTGTGTCCAATGGTCAGTACAGAGTCAGCGCCCATCTGGTGGATCCTGAACAGGAGACACATGCACACACATGCCAGCTCCCACTATGTACGTCTGCCACCTGGCACGTGCAATGTAACCTCTCACCTGTGACGTGTGACTGCAAGCACACAGCCGTCTTGGCATGGGGCTGTCAATGTGGACACCAGTCAATGTTTCGGGAGCTGTGATCCGTACAGTGCTGTACATAGGGTGCAGTGCTGACACCTACTACTGTCTCATATCCCCTCGTGCCACAGGTCCCACTTGTATTGGCCGCTCAGCCCGTGCCCACATCGTCGTCGTCGTGTGCCATACTCATCCAGCCTCGGAAGCAGTTCCATGCTCAGCAGACACTCATGTCGCCGTGGCGTTGCCGCTTGAGCGAATATGCAGTCAGTCCCCATCAGCACGCCCCGCAAGTCATTGGGGCCTAGATCCCCATGTGCATGACCATGGCAGTGGTAAGTCTCACTTGCCATTGCCATTGTTGGGAGACCTGTGTAAGTGTATTGTGGCCGTGCCGTCCCAGCTTGACAGCTGGGCTGTGGCACATGTGCTTGCTCAGTCATGTCAGTGATGTGTATGCGAAATTGCTATGTGTCGTGTTGCTTTGACATGTGTCCTCTGCCATTTCCCCCAGGCGGAGACCGAACATTGACCGCCCATACCAATTGCTGGCGGACATGGACGATACAGAGGTTATCAGGAAGTTTCGGCTGGACAGGCCAACCCTGCATCGACTGTGTGCCATGTTAGAGCCCCATCTCCGTCCCCGCAGGGTGTATCCGACTGCTGTCACCCCCACGGCTAAGGTGATGGCCGCCATGCATTTCTTCGCCACTGGGTCATTCCAGCACACAGTGGGCAGTGGAGGTGGGATGTCCCAGCCCATGTTCAGCAAGGTGCTGAGGGATGTACTGGCAGCCATGATGCTTTACCGGAACAGGTACATCCGCTTCCCCAGGGCTCGTGAATTGGCGGCAGTGAAGGGTGCATTCTATGCCCTTGGCAGAATCCCACACGTCGTGGGAGCCATTGACTGCACACATGTTGGCCTTGTCCCACCACAGGCCACTGAGCACCTGTACCGCAACAGGAAGCACACGCACTCCCTGAATGTGCAAGTGGTGTGCCTTGCGGACATGGTGATCACCCACGTGTGTGCAAAGTTTCCAGGCTCGGCCCATGACGCACACATAATGCGCAACAGCATCTTGCCACGACTGATGGCCAATCTGCAACAGGATCGTGGCTGTATTGTCGGTGAGTATGTGGAGTGGTGTAGCATGCTGGTTGTGCGATGCTGTCCCCTGTCCAGTTGGAATAGCAACGGTTCTCTGTGTCCCTCACACCCAGGTGACTCTGCGTATCCGAATGGGGCATGGCTGCTCAGTCCATTGAGGAATCCTCGCACCCCAGCAGACGATCGATACAATGAGGCACATGGGAGGACCAGACGTGTGGTCGAGCGTACCTTTGGCCTCCTCAAGTCCAGGTTCAGGTGCCTGGACCGCACCGGGGGTGCACTGGCGTACTCCCCACAGAAGGTGTGCCAGATAGTGGTGGCGTGCTGCATGCTGCACAATCTGGCCATTCGGAAGCAGATCCCCCTCATTGTGGATGACGGAGATCAACCAGGGCCCCAGCCCGCAGACCAGGACAGCTCGAGTGAGGTGGACAGCGGAGAGGAGGAAGCTGGGAATGTGCGCCAGCAGCTCATCGCCCGCTACTTCACTTGACGGTGAGTGTCCATGTACGACGGATGATGTGTCTGTATCTGTGCAGGTGTGTGTGTGCTGTGTCAGGGTGGCCGTATGTTCACTGCGTGCAGTGTGTCAACGCTCCATGGCCAGGGTAGTATGCCACTGTTGGTGACTGTGGCATTGTGCCCTATTGCTCTGTGCGATGTGTGTACATTGCTTGTAGTTGTTGACATGTACTGTGTGATGGGTGTGTGACACACTCATTGAATGTGCTCCTGTTCTGTCTCCCACCCCTAGGTCCCTACAGGCTCCTCCGGATTCCATTGCCATGCCACGCATCAGGTGCCTTTCCGCCCAAGGTGGCCGTTGTATTCCGTACAAATAAAACACAGGGCACAAACAGCAGTTAGTGAAAAAGGTGCATTTATTACAAACTGTGACATGTGATTGTGTGTAAGGTGATGACAAAAGTGGTGCGTGCAGTGACAATGAGCTGTCGGTCATGGCTGCGTGAAGCTCAGGGTGTACCCACTGGTTCTATGTCCATAGTCCAACACACACATGCCATCCAGCTGGCTGTGTGGAGTGGGATCGTAGAGCAAGTCAATGCAGTGGCTGGTCAAGGAAGGCTGGCGGAAGGCTGGCTGGCTGCCTCACTTGCGACTGGTGCGTGCGAAGTCCTCCCGGGAGACCTGTTTCCTCTTCGGACGGCCCCTTCCACGTTTGGGAGGGGGTGTGTGGTGGCGACCTGCTGGTGGTGGGTGAGGTGTGCTCACTGGCTGTGGTCGCAGGGGATGTGGACACTGCTGGCCGACCCTGCGCCCTAGCAGGTGGTGGCGGAGGTGGTGTTGCTGGCCTTGCCTGTGACCCCACCGCCACCACCAGCTGGCCCATGAGGTCCACGAGTTGGTCCATACGGGACACGATTTGGCCCATATGGGCGTCCATGGACCTCAGCACCCCCAGCACCTCCCGCGTGTCTGTGGCAGACCTGACCCATTGTTCTTGGGCCTCCTCATAGGCCCCAAGGACTCTGGCCATTTGAGGCAGGGCATGGCTCCCAGGGGAGGCTGGCGTTTCCCTGACCCTGCTCCTCCTACCAGTCCTGCTGCCACCGGCCTGCCCACTAGCCACATTGCTCACCACGGTCCTCGCTGTGGCTCCCAGGGTGGATCCAGTCGGCCGGGCCACCACCTGCGCTGGGGCTGGTGCCAGCGAAGACGTGGTGGTGGTGGAGGCGGTGGTGGTCGGTGCGGCGATGGTGGCGGTTGCGGCAGTGGTAGTGGCCGCAATGACCGTGGGTGTGGCCGCAACGACAGTGGCAGCAGGGGACTGGGACTGTTCAGCATCCCTGGATGATGGGTTGGTGGGTAGGAGGGGTCCTGGGGAGCGGCTGGGCCCTGCCACGCCAGATGGGCCAGCTTGGTGGTCCGTGTCCGCAGAGGTGGACAGATCCTCCAGATCCGTGTGTCCTCGTTGGGGGCTTGTAGGCTGGCTGTGCTGGCTGCTGTCTCCATCCCCAGCGTCCAGCAGTTCGTCACCTGTGGAGAGAATGAGATTTGTTATTGTGTTGCACCTGGCGAAGTATGTATTAGTCGTCTGACATTGGCAGTTCGTGCAATCTCGTACATGGGTTTCCCGGAGGCGAGTGTGTGGCTGTGGCATCTGTAGTTGTGTGTGCTAGGCAATGGGACTGTGTGCTGTGCACATGTGGCATGGGACGGATTGGCCATGCCGATGGGTGTGTTGCTTTGCCCCTACTCATTGTGACTCTGGTGTATGCGGGCTCCTGGCCCATCCTGGGTCTGGTTTTTACTTTGCTTTTGGAGTTCATATGGAACGCTTAGGAACGCATATGGCAACATGGGGGCCATGCCCCAGATTCGCATTTGGGAGGGGATATGCTTTTGGGGTACATGCTGTGAGCCATGGGTGCCGAACGTGACATGTGTTGTGGCAGCATGACAGTGCATGGTCTGAGGTGTGTGCATGCCTGACATGCCCTGCATATTTGCTGTCTGTTGTGGTTACTGGACATGGCATTGGACGCATCGTTATGAGTGAGTGATAGTTGTGTGCCAGCCAACGTATTGCAGTTGTCCCATCTCCTTGGTGTGCGTGGTGCCCTGTGCCATGTGCATCACTGCAGTGCTCGGGGGGGTGTGGCCCATGTTGTGTGTTGTTGCTCACAGTGTGTCGTGCGCTTAATTGACTTCTGGCACATGGTTGGTCATGGGCATGTGTCTTAGCGTGACTGCTGTATGTGTGGCAGCTGTGTGGATGACATGCCTTTCATGAGACTGGGGCTGACGGATGGGATGGATGGTATGTTGTATGTGCATGGTGTGTCTGTGAGTTTGATGGGTTCAGTGGTGTTCGTGTGCATTTCTGTTGTTCCGCTCTGTTGCGTCTAGTGTTGTTTGTCTTACATAGGCGTAGTTGTGGGGTGTGTGGTTGACAGGCAGTAGGGGCTACATGGACAGAACTTCAATGGTGTTTCGGTTGTGTGTGATGGGTTGCACAGTGGCTGCCGTGTGGTACTATGTTCAGTGTGGCTTGTGCATGCAGACGTGGCTCCTTGGGTGTTGCTGTGTTTGTGATGGGTCATGTGGGGTGTGACTCTGTGGTTCATATCCGTGTGCACATTGTTCACTTGTTCGTGACGGTGGGCGGTGCTGCGTGTTCGTCTGCTACGTGACATGTCCCATGTGTTGGTCGTGTTCCGGTCCTCATGCCTCCAGTAATCCAGCCCTGTCCAGTTTCCCACCTGCAAGTTGTTCGTGCGTGCACTGTACTGGATGCCACATGGCTCTAAGCGGGGGTGCTCCATGTTGCAGGTCTGTGGGGGTGGGGGGTGTTGTGGGTCGTAGTGGTGGCTGGACACCCACTGATACCGATTGCTGTGGACCGTGATGTCTACCTTTCGGCTGTCGTTGTGCACTGCGGTGGCTGACACGTGGCTGTGGGGTGTGGGGGATGCTCCTCCTTGCTGTACTGTGGGACTAGGGGCCTGGTGTGTTTTGTACTTGGGCTGTCCACCCTCCCACCCACTGCACTTTGTGTTCCTGCCACTTAACTGTTACTTGTCGGTTAGTGCAGCTATGGCGGACACATGGGTGTGGTGGGTGCTCGTTGTGGCGCTTCTGGCATATTTGGGGACCTGTTGGTGGTTACGTGGCTGGCTGAGTGTACACATGTCCCCACGCATCTTACAGTTGTTCTGTTTGGGCTGTGTGTGGTGGTGTCTGTTGTATGTGTGTGTGATGTGTTGTGTATTGTGTGCTGGACATGGGGGTGTTTGTCCCTGGGAGCTGTGGCATGGTGGTAGTGCATGTGAGTACATAGCGGTGTGCTGGTATACATTAGTTTGTACTTACCAGCCTCCACTCCCCCTGCTAATCCGGCGAGGATCTCGGGATGTATGATGACTCGCACCTTCTCCTCCCAAGCTTTGAAGGTCTTGAAGAGCGCGGGATTCCCTCCGCCAGTGACTGCAGCCAGCTCTCTGTTTTTGCCCTCCTTCTTCTTGACCAGGCTCTTGACGTCATTCCACCGTTTGTTTATTTCGACTCTGTTCCTGGGCAGGGTCCCGACTGCATTGACCTGGTCTACGATCCGGTTCCACATTCTGTTTCTGGTGGCTAGTGGTGTGTGCTGGACCATGTTCCCATAGATTTGTGGGTGCACCTTGATGATCTCGTCGACCATGACCGTCAGCTCCATGGGCGTGAACTTGGGCATTCTTTGTGGTGCCATGGTGTTTGTGGTGCTGGTGCGGTGTGTGTTGTGTAATGTGCAGGGGGTTTGTGGTGCCGGTGTTTGGTGATGGTGGTGGTGGTGGTTGTGATGTGTGCGTTTCTGTGGTGTGCTGCTGTCCTTGCTGTGTCACTGTGTCCTCTCCTCTCCTCTCTGGTTTGCAATGTTGCAAGGGGTTGTGGTCTGTGGGAGTTCAGCTTTTGTACTTACCTATGTGGGTGTGTCCTCATGGTCTGTTGTTTTCAGGTGTGTTGTGTCTGGTGTTCTGGCCTTTGTAGTTTTTGTTTGTCCGGGGGGTGTTTTCGGGATGTGTACTGTGCTTGTGTATTTGTGCGTGCCTTGCTGTGTGGAGTTATTGGCCATGTTGTGTGCTATTGGTTTTGTGAGCGGATGGTTTCTGTGCAGGGACGTGGGCGCCATGGTTTCTGCCGTGTCGATTGGCATCGGCGTTGTTTGCGCTGGCGGGCGGTATATTTGTGGTTTTCCCGCGCTCATGGCGGTGCGATCGTAATTTCACGTGCGGTGTGTCGGCCGTGAGGGCGGGCGGTTTTGTGTTGTCGGGCGTGTTTCCGTCCGTGGCGGGCGGTTTGACTCCGACTCGGACGATGGCGGGCGGTATTTTGTGTGGTTTTTCCGCCGATGGCGGTTTTCGGTTTGTGTTATCGTAATGGCGTGGTCGGTGTTCAGACGGTGTATGCGGGCGGTATTTTGCCGCTTCCATGCCTGGCGGATTTATTTACGCCGGGTATCGTAATGGGCCCCTAAGGTACCAATTCACAAAGACATTTATGAGTATGTGAAGTAGTACTATTGAAGTACGAATTCATGTACTCAATAATGCCCTGGTGAAATGGCCCTAAAATATTGTCATACTATAAACATTAATGGAAAAGAAAGGAGAAATACCAGAACCCTAGGTAGCATTCAAGCAAAAAGGTGTTCGACTCTTTCATGAAAACGAAAGCACTGGAGCGAATAATAATGTTTCATAGGCTATGCAAGATATTGTGACAATGAGGATATCAATATGGGTGAGATAGTTATTGCAAGTAGCACCCAGCCCTCTGCAAATCTTCACAGACAGATAAGATGTTTGCTGATGAATAAGAGCCTTATAACTAATACATACCAGCTCAAATTGAATGTGCACCTGTAAAGGTAACCGGTGCAAGGATTTAAGTACACCTGTAATATGCGCAAACTTATTAGCGCCTGTAATGAGCCTAGTTGCTGAATGTAGTATTGTTCTGAGTGGAAAGGGAATGCATTTAGGTTACCAGACAACATGCTGCCCCTGTCAATATGGGATTGCGCAAGATATTGTACTGCAGTCTGTAAAGCAGAAATAAATGATGAAAACAATTCTAGAACTATCTCTCAGCCAATACAAAATTAAAAAATAAACTAAAGTGCCTTGGGGTCCATCTTATCAAAAGCTGCTAAGAGATCCTGCAGTACAACCAGTGGTCTACTAAGGGCCAGTAACATTGTTAAACAAATAGGAGACTCATAATAATGCAGAAGTGATATAGAGCAGTAGAGTCATCATCATCATCAACTTTATTTTGCACCTCAAAGATGCATAAAAGTACACATAATAAAAAGCATTTCATTACATTTGATAAATCGATCGTGAGATAAATACAATGCAGATTACAAACAGAATCAAATAGCAGCGATCATGAATTAAAAAACAAGTGCAATCAATTAAAACGATAGTCTTTAAGATTCTATAGATAATATACTAAAAACCTTGCTAGTTCTCAAAGCGGCCAAAAAAAAGGAAGCAAGTGCATAGCGAACCAGTGGGGTTTCTAATTGGTAAAATAATGAAAGGGCTAAGGCTGGATAACGCAAGGAAAATTTCTTTAAAAGTGGGATAATAAAAATCTTCCTCTCTGCTTTATACAATGGGCAGAAGAATAGGAAGTGTGAAGTTGATTGGGTCGCCTTATTGTTACACGGGCAGGGCGGTAAGTGACTTATAGAAAATAAATTGTATGGATTGCCCAGCATTAAAGGAATAAAATTCAATCGAAATCTGGTCAGGATAAAACGATGCTGGTTGTTCTCAACAAACCCTAAATACGAATGGGAATGTTTGGGCGTCTACAGTATGCTTTCAAAAAACTTTACAGATTGTTTCTCTCTATGACTATCCCACCTTTCGTTAAATAAATGTCCTTCAATCTAGATTTAGGAAGGTGTGCACAAAGAGTAGGAGTATTGTTGGAAAGTGGATTATTGGTAGGGGCAAATGTAGGTCTGCCACTGGCAATAAGGCCACTAACTATTGGTAGGACTCAGCATTGGTCTTAGAAAATTATTCCTATGCTCAACCCTTGGGGCCCGATTCACAGAACTAATCTGAGACAGAATCCTAAACTTACTACTTTTGGCATTCACAGAAGGCATTTAGTAGTAGTAAAGTTAGGATTTTGTCTTAAGTTTGACTTAAGACAGACTTAAGACAGACTTAAGACAGACTTAAGACAGACTTAAGACAAACTTAAGACAGACTTAAGACAGACTTAAGACAGACAAGACAGACTTAAGACAAACTTAAGACAAACTTAAGACAAAATCCTAACTTTACTACTACTAAATGCCTTCTGTGAATACCAAAAGTAGTAAGTTTAGGATTTTGTCTCAGATTAGTTCTGTGAATCGGGCCCTTGGTAAAGTGGCTGCGAGCAGACAGGCTTAACTTCAAAGACAGTATGTAAAGCATTTAAAAACACCAATTCAGTAAATAATTAAGACACAACACATAATAAAAATACAACATCAATTTATAAAAATAGGAAATATTTTTATCTTTAAAATGACACCAAAATGACAAACATCCAATGTAGGGAACCGGAGATATGAATTTTCAAAGATTTAATAAAATATAGCACTTAGAAGATTATAGCACCATATTGGGATAATTGCTCGCGATAGACCGGGGCAAAGTCAAAGTTTCAAGCCAACCGCGATGGAGCCCTGGGCGGCTACAGCTTGCGGCAGGTCCCGGTCTCAGTTTCTACCTTCACACTTAGAAACTTTTCTGGAGCTTTCCTCCCCGAGGCCCCTCGACGCTCCCAGCCAGTCCGGGTCCGGTGCGGGTTCTCCGGCTTGCCTTGCGACGAACTCCCGGTCAACTTCCCTGGAGCGGACTTAGAAACTTTTTCTTTAGCGCTTCAGTGGGGCAAACCAGGAGCCCAGGCCGACCCGCGATGGAAGGCAGGCGGCTTGGGTCTCGCGGTTGCTCCCGGTCGCCTTTTTTATGAGCGGACTTAGAAACTTTTCTGGAGCTTTTTCTTGCGGGGTCTCTCGATGCTCCTCATGTAGCCGGGTCCGGTGAGGGTTCGCCGGCTTCAGATTTCTTCTAGTCCCGGTCAAACTCTGGAAGTGGGACTGACGGAGCTTTTAGCGGGACGAACCTGGATGGCTTGGCTGACTCGCGGTTGAAGGCAGGCGGCTTGGCTGACCAGGTTGAGTCGGTCCCTCTATGGAGCTTTTTTTCAAAGTTCCTCCAAAGTTCTCCAAACTTCTTGAACTTCTTCCTGAACTTCCTCAAAGGGTCCCAAAGTGTCTCAAACTCTCTCCAAGGGTCTGGAAGCTCCAAGATGGTCCTTGAAAGTTGAGGACTTCAGTTCCCACAATCCACCTGGACGTCACCCTTACAAATCCACTGGTAGTTCCCCAAGGTGCAGATTTAGTTGGTGATGTTCCAGATGAGCTCTTTTAACCTGTAGCTTTCAGGGAGTCCACTCTTTAGTTCCTTTTCAGCAAGATAATCCACAGGACTGTAGTTTCAGATGGTGCAGTCTTCAGAGGTCAGGCCTTAGAAATCTTTGCACAGCAAAATCTTCTCAGCTTGGCAATGTCTTGCTTCAGTAAGTTTGAAACAGCAGATCTGGAGGGCTCTGCCCCTCTCAGATACTTATTCCAATTTCTCTGGGTCAGACAGGAGGTCACTCCTGACCAATGGGAGCAGGGTAACTCCTCAAAGATATGACCACTTCCTGTAGAGTGTGGCATTATTTTGTCCCAGAGTGCATCAAATCTTCCAAATCCATAATGGCAGAATTTCCAGCAAGGAGGCAAGAGCTGGCTAAACACACCCCTAGCATGGCTAATTTACTTAGACTCTCCCCCTGCATCTTCTCATACCTTCCTTAATCCCCCCATCTGCCTGAGGGATAAAGTTCAGAGTTGTAAACTGACACTGGGTTCTGCTTTTCTCTTTGAAGCCCATGGTTTATGACCCCTCCCCCTGGCCTGGCATTCCTGTGGACCAGCACACTGCCCTCCCAGCCCAGCTGCATAACCCCAGGGGCTCTTTATCACCTCTCCAGGCAGGCTGGCTAATCCACTTAACTCTGACCAATCAGGGCAGACCACTGGAAGGCTGAATCTGGACTTACAAACAAGAACGTCTTATAACTTCTTGTATGTACACTTTAGGAGAAATTCAACAATATCATATTGTTGGATTTATTAATACCATTCGGGGAAATCTTTGAATGGCCTCTCTAGCCCTCTCCTATCATGAGTTATTAATTAATAACTTCCTACCATGTTAACCTATGTAACAGGGGATTTGCAATGGGAAAAATGACTTGGGCCATTTTTCCAGCACCAGGACTTACAAAAACATTTTATAAGTACTTTGCTTATATCTACAGGACCCCCACCCCATAGGACAACTAGGGGAGACTTTAGGGGTTCTGAATCTGTAAAAATATTGCAGAACCTCACTTCACAGTGCTCATAGCATCAAAGTCGAATTTGGGCAGCACTTTACCACAATGTGGGAGTGAAATGTGAAATTTCACTTTACCCAGGCATATAAAAACTCATTTTATAAGGGTCTACCTTACAGATACCTGACCCCCCACCCCTGGGATACCTAGGGGAGACCCTGGGGGTCCCTAATATGCCAAAGCATTGTAGGTTATCCATTTTGAAGTGCCTCAAACCCCAAAGTCGAGTTTGGGCACAATTTACTTTTTAAAAGCAGTCCTGGCACCCAGGGCTGCTTTTAAAACTGACCTCAGGCCTCAGCAGTGCACACATGCAAGTGCAGAAAGGCTGCTGGCCTCTTAAACTGCCATGCCCTAGGGTACTAGGGACTTCTAGGTAGTTTCAATCCCCCTGCCCTATTATATACTAGGGGCTTATGCGGTAGGTCATGCCAATCACAGGGGTACCCCACCATACCATTGTGTACCCTAGTGGATGTAGGTGTTTTAACTGTATTCTAATGTGTCTCTTTCAGCATTGCACTGGCCCTGGGCCTGGTTAGGCAAATGCACCACCCCTGCCCAGGGTCAGTCAGAGTCAGTTACCACCAGTACCAGTCAGCAAAAAGTTGGGGGGTGCCCAGGGCACAGGATGACTTTGCAACAAGTATCATAAAGGAAAGCAAGACCCAATGAAGTTAAGGTTTGCCTACATAAGAAAGCCATCGGATTTTGTGGACATGAGCCATGTTCAGGATATCTTTCCAGATTTTCTGGTTCAAACCCACTGTGCCTCTTTTCCATACTGATAGCGAAAGAGAGAGTGGGGCTAATTTAATGGCATCGGTAATACATGGCATACTGACTTCAGTGTGTGCAACAAGGTTATTACATGATTGTGGGACTGACAGCAATCTTTTGATAAATTTATCTTCTATAACTTGGAGTGCTGTCACGTCTGTTATCCCCCAGATTGCTGCCCCATATGTGGCCGTTGGTAATGTTTTAGCCAGATAGATTTTAGACATTTCTAAAATTGGCTTACAGCCCAATGTTTTAGAAAATCTGAAAATCGCAGCGATACTTTTGGGCCATTAAGTTTGCTCGATTTTGCAACATCTCCTTCCAGTTTTGTTTAAAATCAAAAACAATACCTAAATAATTAAAATATTGTACCTGCTCAATTTTACTCCCCTCTAGATGGTAACTCATCGTCTTCTTTTTAACGCCACCCAATGCCATAATATAGGTTTTGGCTTTATTTACGTGTAGATCCAGATCGCGCATGAATGCTGTGTAGTGTGTGATAAGATTTTGAAGTGCCAGAGGGGTCCTTGCCAATAAAACTGCGTCATCTGCATAAAAAAGGATAGGAAGGGGGAAAGTCAAGACTATTGGAGAATCTTTCGCGCTGTTTAATTTGTTATTATAAGGAGCAAACAAGAGAGTAGCCAAAACGCATCCTCGTCTGACGCCCCTTTCAATTTTGAATAAATGAGTACATTCGCCTAAGCTCCCATAGCGCACCATGGTGGTAGCATCCCTATAAAGCTCTCTTATAAAATTTATAATGGCAATGTCCACTCCCATATCCTTTAAAATAAACCAGAGTTTGTTGTGTGCCACGCAATCGAAAGCCTTTGACAAGTCCATGAAAGCCATATATATTTGGGCCTTTTTTACTGTGGTGTACTTTCCTAAAATCAGTGTTAAATTGAGACACTGGTCTACAGTGCCCCGACCCTGTCTGAACCCGTACTGCACTTCCGTGAGGATTTTCTTTTCCTCTGCCCAAACTTCCAATTTATTTAACAGTAACCTGCCCATAAATTTAGCTGTGCTATCAAGCAAAGAAATAGGGTGTTAGTTGGCAGGCATAGAAGCGTTCCCTTTTTTATATGTCAGGATTATGACAGAGTTTTTCCATGAAGGAAGGGGACCATTCTTAGCTATGGCATTGAAAACCACAGTTAAAAGGGGGACCAAAAGTGATATCTGTAAGGAAGATGTCCATAGGGACCCCATCGGGCCCGGTGCTTTCATAGATGGAGATTGTAACAGAGCAAGTTCAACTTCCTCAAGATCGAATGAGAGGTAGTTAAAGGCCTCTGTAGTGGGGCATGCATCTATAATAAGAGTGACCCCTGTTTTTTGAAAAATTTCCTGGAATGCCTTACCTAAGTGTCTTCGTCAATGTGTACCTCTAAGGAGGGTCCACCACTATCTTTCAAGAAAGGTGCGTTAATTGCCTTCCAAAAGGCGGTGCTATCTCAGAGGGCAGAGGCTTGCTTTAAATTATCCCAGGCTTCCAATTTAAGCTGCCTCAATCTGCTTTCTCTTACTTGTTTATAGATTTTCCTCAGCTCACAAACATGCTCTTTATCTCTGGGTAATGTTTTGAGGGCCTTACTCAGGTTTGCAGAAGCCAGGGAGCAATTCTGATCGAACCACCTGTGCGGAGTACTATCTCTTGCGTGTGTCGGGCGAATCAGCTGTAGTTTTAGATAGTTTATTAGCTTGCTAAACGCATCTGTTACCTGGACTTGATTTGCAGAAGGATCCAGGCAGGTTTTTATGTCCTCCTGGTTTACCAAAAAGAAACTTGAAAAAAAAGTGGCCACATCGACCTTGTCGCACTTTAAAGTGAAACCATTATTTCTAGCAAGGGTTGGTTTTGATACTTTAGTACCATTGCGATTTTTCAAATCCTGCCCTTTTCCTGGGCCGCAGCACAAGCCGCAGTAGAAAAAAGCACTTTCTGACTGCCTGCATGGTGGTCTCATCCTAATTGGGCGGATGGGACCGCCGACTTATTGTCGGGTGGTCTCCTGCCTACTTCGATGAAAGTCAGTGGTCCAACTGACTGCCATCGTAATTAGGGCATTCGTTCTGGTCTATTGCTATTCTGTGGGCTATATAAATTGCTTAATCATGCTTTAGGTTGCAAACACGCCTTTTGCTTCTTGTTGGGGAGAGTGAAATACTTGTTAATGTATCTTCATTTTCAAGTCAGCTTCTCTTTGTTGTTGTAGTATTCTGCTGGACACATAACCAGGCAGTCCCTTTCCTGAGGGCTACTTACACCTACCCCAAACCCATCCATCAAAGGCGTCACTAATCAGGTGACCCTGCTAATAAAAGGGGCTGGGCGCATGAGCCCTGAGCCAGTTTTCCTACCCTGATATCTGGTGTCTGTCATGTAATTTACCAGCATGTGGGCCTACGGCCAGTAGTACCCCAGGTGTTTGTTTCTAGTGGCTGGAGATAGATGTACACTCAGTAGTGCATCCAAGGAGGGACCTCCATAACCCCTTAAGAGGTCATTGTTCTCCAATATATGAGAATGGACATTAAGATGTTTGCAAGCGGCCCCACCTAGGGATAGGGAAACCTCAATGACACTAAAAGCACCGTAAGAAGACAAGTACAGTAATCAGTATGACTTTCTTAGTGTATAATATGAGTTTATTTAATTAGTAATTACCCACACCCCACCTGCCAGAGTTACCACATGTACTACCTGGTCCAGAATGCCCCGCTGCTGATAATCTGTATCCCCAGCACCAAATCTGAGAAATGCTGACAAGTCTTTTGTGAAATATAGGAAGCTGGCACAAACTCAAGAGAGCAGTTTCCGTTAGAGGGAAACCAAAGATGGCTTCAGTGGATTAGGATTGAATGGGTCAAAATAGGATGAGGCAGGGTATGAATAAGAAGGAAATAGAACAGGATTAGTAAAAGGTTTTGCTCACCCTTATTCCCTACTCCTATGCTGTCACTTTTTCTTCTCCGCCTCTCCGTTCTTTTCACCCACCTCTTTTCTATCATCGCATTTCCTCTTACTTATTTTTCTCCCTCTTCCTCTACTCTCCCATCCACTCTTCCCGAACCCAGAGGCAGGCCCCAAGCATACTCTGTGTTTAAAAATATGTGGAAAGGAAGCCTGTAAAATAACTTTAACTGGTGCAAAGTAAGTAGGCTGGGCCACAGTGCCACCGCACCAGCTGCACCACTGGTAGGTACGCCCCTGATCTCTGATTACTCCTGGGAATTTCTATGGATCCCATAATTGCCAAATCTGTGCAAATCATGGGTTTACGTCTATATTGATTGATTGATTGATTGATTGATATATAAATAGATTTTTGAGTCAAAAAAGACGTTCACAAATGTTCATGTGACTCAGGAATTAACGAAATACACTACAAACATTGAAGTACAGCCTTAAGAATCAGACACAACTTCCTACTAAAAGTTTATATTGCATAAACACATACCAAATTGTGTGTTTATGCAAAACGTTAATAAAATCTGAATTTCCTTGGACACACGAGCATTCAATCTGTTCTTGAGTTTGCTATCGTTGCTTTTCTACCACGATAAATAGTTTTTTTCTAAATTCAGCGTCTTGTGTGAGCTCTGTAGTCGATATACTAGGTCTGGCTTTGTGAATCTTCTTTTATCAATGTTCCTGACAGCACAAGAC
The DNA here is from genome assembly GCA_963921515.1 of Calotriton arnoldi. Lineage (NCBI taxonomy): Eukaryota > Metazoa > Chordata > Amphibia > Caudata > Salamandridae > Calotriton > Calotriton arnoldi. The sequence goes on along the minus strand of CAWUFW010002141.1, from coordinate 498,423 downwards.
ATTATACAACTGTAAGTAGTTAACTTGTGTAGTGAATTGAAAAAACACGCAGTAGTTTTTGAAGTTAGCATTTCTTGGCCATCAAAGACCAAAACACGAAAGACTAACATTGGCATTCATTCCACAAAGCAATCTGTTTAATGTTATTTTTTCTACTTTGGAAGCGGTGCCCTGTTGACTGTGCATTTTTGAGGTCTGGGTGGTGGCTTTTCCGAAAATCAAAACGGATCTACATGTAGCTGAATTCAATAGAGTTGTTAACCTCGTTTTCATTTGTTTATCAATTAGCTGCCAAGAAAGTCAAGCATAATGTCACCTTTCCCCACCCAGACTGCAGAACACAAGGCTACAGTTACAGAGCGGATGAAATTTCAGGGCAGAGGCCCTAGAGTCATTTTAAAAGGGTTTTAGTCAATTAGGAGATAGAAGTACTAATGATTTTTGGCAGAGCAAAGCCACAAAAGCACAAACGGAGGTGGCTTTGAAGCCTGGTAAAGAAATTGAACTCATCTGACAGCCAGTATTCATTTGAGGTTGAACCGATTTTCCATTGGACCTTGTGAAAGCACAGGATTTCACATTAGTAAAAATGTAGTTATTGTAAAAATTGTGGGGTTTACTTTGTGTGCCACCACAAATGGTTGAAAGCCGTCAAATGATATCTGAGATGCTTTTTTTCTGAGAACATGAGTAAACAGTAACAAATGTAATGGTGACGTTTGTAGAGGAACCGATTCAGGTAGCACAGATCTATTCCTATATTTAAAGTAGATTTCAGATATTTATTGGAGTCTTAAAAATTTTAAGAGTACTTCCGGAAATGTGTTCCTCCTTCATATTACCTAGCCGGAAGGATTTGACGGGCAATCAGTACAACTGGGAACAGAGGAAATGTGCATCCCTACACAAACCTGTGCTCTACCTGTACTCTCGAAACACACAGTTTCCCTTCAGGAGTGTTTCCACGTTGGGAATGGCTATGCAAAATGGTTGGGAAAACAGACAAAAAGATTTCTTTCATGTTCTGTGCATTTTTCAAGGTCCAATTTCCAGACAGTCTCATTTTTCAGATCCTGATATACAAATTACGAAAGATATTGGCAGATTTTCTTTCATCGTAAGTCAACTTTATAATGCTAAAATTCCATGCATCCTCGTCTCTTTTTTCAAGCGTATGTCTGGTGTAAATTTCAATGATAGTGTCTGAAAAATCTTCCCAGTGCATGGTGGATTATAAATGAAATCCGCCTGTTTAGTTCAGCGTAAATGTGCTATTTACACTTTAGTTTTTTCCCAACAGGAAAAATTATTTTCTCTGTTTGCAAAAGTCTTCTCTTAGACCCCTTGAAAAAGTGCCTAAACTGGGGCTCTCTTATTATAGAAAAAGCAAACTTCGTCCTCATTTTTGCAGCTGTAAAAGTCTGTGTGAGTATTATGTGAGGAACTACCTACAAATGTTTTGTGAATACTGGCCAAGAGCTTTGTTGGGAGTTTGTATGTAAAGGGTAACGATTTATTATGGCCCTACAATGTCATTGACGGAGTCAGCTCTCAATATATTAAAGAAAAGGTTTGTGATTGTCACCCAAACCTAAGGTGGAATTATTGAAAATTAATGCACTTTATCCTTCGTAATTGTGTTGTATTTTGCTTGGTTTTACTATCATTTAAGAATGTAATGCACTGGGATGATGTACTTCCAGTAAATTATGACAATTAAATAATCAGCATGGCTGATTCCTATCAACTGTGTGTTTTGAATTTGTTGATGCTTGTGTAATAACAATAGTAAACTGCTATTTTCAACCACTCAAAATGTTGAACACACTCAAATAGTTTAACCAAAAATATGGAGGCCTGTCACCCGACTGGTAAATGCATATAGGGAAGGAGTGTTGCCTATAATGTGGTATAGAAATATATTGTCAATAGCAGACAAGACATTGAAAAGTACCATTTAAGAAGATGAGGACTGTCCGAACAAGCGCTCCCTCACAGCAGCTTCTTGGCAGCTACACGTCTAGAGCTAAGGGTTTCCTCGTTGACCTCTGAGGCTGAAGTGGGCTTTGTTAAAGGTATTCTGAAATGGACCAGAGGCCCTGACCAAGCTATAACTGGACTGTGTCTGATTGTTTTAGATAGTAATAAAACGGACTCTTCAAGAGTCGTCAGAGGAAGATATACTTTTTTTGGTGTCATAATTTTTTATTGAAACAGAATCATACAACATAAGCACGTGTTGGAACCAGAGTATATAAGTACTAAGCAATACAGTAGGGGGGGGAAAAGGAAAAAGAGAAAAAGGTACGGGGGAAGCCAAGGTGTACAGGAAACTAAGGACCAAAAAGATCCACTACGCAGTGCAGGTCAGTCCCCCAGCTAGCAGGCGTTGAAGGGCCATTGGGCCAGGGGCCCACGTATAGGAAGGGGGTGTGGGGTCTGGGTAGACAGTCGCTGTAAGGGAGGGGATTGGAAGGTCGTGTCTCCAATGGCTGGGTGGTGCAGACAACAGGGCCGGGGAGGGGAGTAGCCCACAATGGAGGAGGGAGGAGCCTCATGTTACCGGGTGAAGGAGTTCCTAAGCCCACTGGCTAGAGGAAGATATACTTTTGTTTTGGAAAACTATGGAGATAATAACAATTCTCTCAGGGATCTGTTGGGGGAAAACTGGAATAAAGAGAGACAAGACTTCTCTGGCAAGGCAAAAATAGGTTTAATCACAATGGCCCGGGAGACCAGTCACCTCAGTAGAGCTGAAAAGCTGATCTCAATTTGTTGCTCACAGGCAGGTGCTTATATAGTTGAAAAAGTGATGACTTAAACACAATTGTCTAAAAAAGCCACTAACAAGCCAAAGAATACATGAGTTAATAATATACTTTTACATAAACATCACATCATCTGTGTCCTTTAAACCCATAACCTTGTCTCTACATTCTCTTTATCATGGTTCTAACAAAGCTTTAATGAAACATTAACCTTCTTTCCCCGAGTGTGTTAATGTTTATTACTCTGTTCCCAAGACTTCTTCTCTGACTCTGTATGCTTTAGACTAAAATCACCTTTTTTTTAAAAACATATTTTTATTAACATTTATGGGTTTTTCCACAGTTGCACAATACAATATTTGCAAAAACAGAATTGCGGTGTAGGTCTTATTTATCACTTTAGACAGGGTAACATACATTTTAATTTCAATCCTGGGGCAGGGCGTAACGTCATCAATCTCAATTGTGATCTTAGTAACTGCCAATCCTTACGTGTGCACTAGCCTACTGCCCCACCACGTGACTATTATGACCCTTGTCTAACGCTGCTTCCCTGCCCTGTCTCGGTGAGCGACACCGGCCCCAGACCCGCATTCTGGTAATGTCCTCAACGATTGTACTCGCAGTCAGTTGAACTTGAACATTTAGTCCAATGAAATGAAAAATAAACCAAAGAACAAAAAGAGGAAAACAAAGAAAACTCTGCATGCCAAGGGGGACAAGGGGGCATCCAATTCTGAGGGTGCAGGTATAATTCTCAGCAATTTCGAAGTGCATTCCGCACCGTGCATGTGTCACCTGGATGGGGGGAGGAGGAGAGAGGCCACCCTTCCACGGGCCCTGTTCCCACACCTACTGCTTATGGTTTCCCACCCCTAGGGCCGCTTGTCCACCCTCCAAAAAGTGAAAGTGAGAGGCGGTGTATGTCTCAATCCTCTGCTGCCAGGCCCATCCATGCGAACAAGTGCAGATCACTCTCTGCCGCTTTCCGACTCCTCACCAATATTTCGTACTTGCTCCGGATTTTCCCAGTTCACCAGTACTTCCTTCCATAGATCCGCTATCGGCCTTCTCCGGATGCCCCTCGCTTCCTCCCAGCTCAAGGCTCTGGCTTCTGCTCCCGCCCAACTAACAACCTCAATGTTCCAACTGGCCATCTGCGGCCCCATGGTGGACTTCCACACCAGCGCAATCCGTCTCTTAGCTAGGCCTAAGGCCAGGTCTATAAATCGATTCCCCACTTTCCGTTTAGGAGGACGTGGGAAGAGCCCTAACAAACAGACTTCTATAGACCGCGCCAGGTCCCTCCCCAGTGCATCCTTTATCTTAGCCAGGATTCCTTCCCAGTACACTTGTACTACGCCGCAACTCCATGTCATGTGTATGAAACCGGCAACCGCATAAGCACACCTCGGGCACTTTCGCAACTCCCCCCCATAGGTAACATTGAGTCTATGCGGCGTCATATACACCATATGGATATAGTTGAATTGCGTATATTTAAGCCTGGTGTTCCTCGATATTTTCTTGTGAGATCTCAGTACCTTACCCCATTCACCATTAGTGAATTCCCTGTCTATTGCCCTTTCCCACTTACTTCGGAGATCCACCATGGGACCAGTAGCTGCGGCAACCAATGCTTCGTGGTGCCATTTCACTTGGTGCCCCGCCGTGCCCAATGTATTCAACGCATGTAGTACCGGGTGAGTCGCAGGCTCATCTCTACTTCCCCCCCATAACTGTACAAAAGTGTGAACCAATGCTTCATACTGCAGGAACTGGCCGGGAGAAAGGCCGTAGTTATCCATCAGGTCTGCAAACGGGACTAGTGAGCCATCTTGATAACAATCACCCACCGCGTCTAAGTCTGCCTCTGTCCATGCCTCCAACTGCTCCGTCGTGAACACCGTCAGCGGGTCACCATGAGGGAGCCCAACCAAGGGCAGCGTGGGGGAATACCACGGGGTCCCACCCAGCTTCCGCACAGAGCGTTTCCAGGTGTGTATGGCTATAAGTTGCATCACTGACTTGTATGGGACACTGACTGCCGGTCTCAATAATTTGGCCCCCCCACCCAACTTCTGTTCCATGAAGAGATGAGATCCATGCCCTCGGCGGCTGCACTGTCGACCTGGAGAAGGCCTTTGACACAGTCGGATGGGAGTACCTTTTTGAGACTATGCTGCGGTTGGGCCTTGGGGAGGGGTAGGTGAAGTGGGTTCAACTGTTGTATGCCTCGCCTACAGCACAGGTTAAGACTTGGAAATCAGTATCCTCCCAATACCACATACAGCGGGGGACTCGGCAGGGGTGCCCCCTTTCGCCCCTACTGTTTGCACTGGCAATCAAACCCCTTGCAGAGTTGTTCCGGCAGGGTGGAGCAGGGATAGGTCTTCGATTAGATGGGCCAATGCATATGCAGTGCCTGGTACCTCAACGGCGCTTACACTACTGGAGCGATTCGAGCCGCTGTCGGGCTTGAGGGTTAACAAGAAAAAGACCTATCCTCCCACCCACCCGCACTGCACCTCCAACTGTCAACACTCCAGGCTTCCCACCCCGCCCCCCTCTGCATGCACAAAACAATAAGCAAAAACAAACATCCCCAAATAAGACAACTCCCCGACCCCAGGCCGGTCTAGCAACAGCCATCCGCCCAAACCGCAGACAAAACTGCATCAACAAGTGAAGGCCCAGAGCTGCAAAGCTAAGACCTAGAGGGAGCGTGGCAATCACCACAGGCGCCCAACAGAAGCACCAAGATTAGCCCAGAACGCATCAGCCTTAATTGGCCGGTCTGGCCCTCACCCAGGAGTACACCCGACCACCCTCACCACCCTCCTCAGAGCCCCAAACGAAAAGAGAAGGCACAGTAATGAAACTCAGGAGGGGGGGGGAGACAGCTCAAGAAAAGAAGAAGGCGCAGGAAAAATAGGTGAAAACCTGAGTCAACGTCCCACAGTTTAGATAATCTCATCAGCCGTGTTCGGGGTCACATCTGGCAGCTTAACACTTCCGCTATGGGACGTGTCTGAGTCCGATTCATCAGTCCCTTTCTTCGAACCCGTGCCTCTGTCCGATGACGATTGCCGACCCTGCATCATGACTGCCACTGCCTGTAACGCCTCTGCTCTTTCCTTTTCAGTCTGTGACGGGCTCGGTTTCTTCGAGCTCCCACGCCGCTGACATCTCCGCAGTCTCTTCCCTGATTCTCGGTCTCTAGGCTGAGCCACCTTTGGTAGTGGCCCGGTCAGACCTTCCGTTTTATAGGCTTCAACCATTCCCAGGCTGCCTTGGGATCATCATAAAAGTGTGTCTTCCTGTCCAGCATTATCCGCAGTCGGGCCGGGAACATCAAGGAATATTGGATCCCTTCTTCGCGCAGATCCCTTTTGACCTCAAGGAAGGAGGTGCGGCGCCTCTGGACCTCTAACGTGTAATCAGGGAACAATGACACTTTACTATTGTCGACCACATACGGGCCTTCCATGCACGCTTTCTGCAATAGCGCATCCCTGTCTTTGAAGTGGAGCAGCCTGGCCACCACCGGGCGCGGGGGCCTCCCCGGGGCTGGCGGCCTGGCCGGAACGCAGTGCGCCCTCTCCAAGGTGTAAAACTGGGACAAACCCTCCGGTGCGACCACTTCGCGGAGCCAACCCTCCAAGTACTGGATCATATCGTTGCCTTCCACCCCTTCCGGCAAACCCAGGACTCTCACATTATTCCTACGGTTCCGCCCCTCCGCGTCCTCGGCTCTCCGTTCCAACACAGCAACTCTGTTGGATAATTCCCCCATCTGACTGGTCAAAGACTGTTGCACCGGGGTAATAACTGCCAGGGAGGATTCGGTCTGCTTTACCCTGTCCGCCAGCTTGGCATGCTCCGTCCTCAGCAGGCCCAGGCCCACTGCTACGGTGCTGATGTCCTGGTGTAGTGTCGCCTTGGTATCAGCAATGGCTGCTAGTAATTTAGCCAGTTGCTGCTGTACAGGGATATCTGAGGGTTCACTCTCCGGCTCCTTGTGCACCTGGTCAGGTGCAGCGTCCTCATGGTCTGGGGGAGGCCCCACCTGTTTCCCTCTGGGTTTTCCCATCACCAGGGGGGTATAACATCCAATGGATGATTTGGTTCGCCCCTCTCTAGGCGGTCGGGGAGCAGCCGCCAGAGTGCCAGTTACACACCACTCCAGTGCCGTGTCACAGCGTCCCTATGTTGTGGGTGGCTTGTCACTGCACCCTGCGCCTTACAAAAGCACCCCTCACTGCTATAGGTCTGGGGTCCTTTGGCCCACTGCGCTCGTGTACTACGCCAATGTCCCGCACACGTGTTGCCTGAGCCCAGACCCTAGAACCAAATTCACTGGCAATGGCTTAATCACTTGACAAGTTCAGCGGGGGCCGCCCATCTCTGCCGCACCTCCTTATGCCTCTGCGCCAGGGCCGTGTCCCGCAGTACCAGCCAGGAATCTCACTCAGCCCCAAGTCTTCACTGCCTGTGTTCCTGGACCCCAGGCAGGTCTGCAACCTCTTCTATCTCCCGGGGCCCCGGGGGCCACTCACCAATCGCCTCAGCACTTCACATCCATCCAAGTAGCCAGCCGTCTACTTCCGGGCAGTGCACCCGGGTCGCAGGTCTTCTCAAGGGCTCCTTGCTGGGCTATGGCACCTCTGGGTCCTCCACTGTTTCCCCCCAGCCAGGAGACACACTCCGGCGTCGAGCACGAGCCAGGCCGCTTCCACTGTGGTTCCTGGGCGCTGGCACAGGCATGTGCATGGGGTCCCCAGGCAGGGCAAGGCCACTCCACACACTCCAGCCCAGCCACGGATCCTTACTGGGTGGAGCGTGCTCCACTCCCACTTCCCGCGGCCCTCGCACAGGCCCGGCTCTGCACTGTAGGCCTCCCGGCCTCCGGGCCCGCCCGCAGCCCGCTCCGTCTCACCGGGCCGCCAAACAAGGCTCAGGCTGCCACCGCCTCACTCCGCAGTGGAGTCAGCCCCAAGCCTGCTCTACAGTGCCGCTGTCTCCCTTCTGGCGCGACTCACCAAAACGCTAAACCCTCCCGCCTCTCTCAGTCTGCTGGGGCGTCTCGGGCTTCACCACCGCTCTCCTCCTGCCGGGGAATGCCAGTCACCGTGGGGAGCCTTCCGCTGCAGTCAGACTCGCTCCGCCCCAGCCTGCGGGTGCTGATGAGGCGCAGCCCGCGGCGGTCAGGCCAACGCAGGTCCGCCTCACTCCTCGGCCTCACATCAAGCCACGGGCCTCCAATGCTGCACCAAGGGCTGCAGTCTGCCACGGGCAGGGCGCGTCGTTGTCTGCGCTCCCGTCCAGGCTCGTCACCTCTCCTTTCGGGCCGACAGGACCTCAGGCCGCCATCTTGCGCAGGCCACGGCCGCAAACCCTCCATCGCCGCTTCGCCCCTCAGACGCCCCCAGACCCCGAAGGAGCTGGATTACGCTCCGGGGCACCTCCGGTGGGTCGGGACTCCAGCGGTGCACCCCCAGGCCTGGGCCGTCACCTCGGTACACAGGATAATTTATTCGGCTGGCGCAGAGCTCTCGGCTCACGCGTCCGCCATCTCCAGCTCGTAAGCCACGTCCCCTAGACTAAAATCACCTTTGACCAACATTTTCTGAACCACATCCCAATTAACAACAAGAATCGACTTTGCTTGTGTGCTGTGATTATAATCTCTTTAATGCTTGTAAAACATGTTTTTATATTTAACTGAAAACTTGTTGAACTTGTGTTTCTGCTTTCTGGTGAACTTTAACCTACATTGCATCTTTATGAAACCAAGGCATATATTGCTCTTTAGCCACGTATCGCTCTGCATTGCTTTCTACTAATGTCTGCCGGAGTGCGATTTCCTCGCATTTAATTTTCTCCTTAACATTCCCCCCTCTAGTTGATATTTAAACTACTTCCTCTAATGCTGGATCTACACTTGGTATCACTTGATATGTATTACCCTGAGCATCTACTTCTTGTGTAGGTGGCCTATCCATGAACATCCCTCCCTCCTTTGTACTTATCCTCTTACAGCAAGCTATAACTAATTGGAAAACACAACATATAAAAAGCAATAACACAATAAGCGGTAATAAAACTTTAAACAGTCTCGACATCCAGAATGGTAACCAATCAAACCAACCCTCAAACCATTCATCTGGGACACCTCCTTCAACCACCATTTTGTTTTGTAAATTGTGCAAAGTTTGTAGGGCCTGTGACAAAGTTTCATTGTCTGCATCGTTTGCAGGGACATAAGTCCAACAAGCAGTCCCTATCTTGGCACATACTCCTCCTTCCATGGCCGTCATAAGAGAAAGTACATAACAGTGCTGCATGATCATCATTCTCATGGCACGCAGCTCATCCTTTATGGCATTGAATCCGTCTTTTGTGGCATGGATCACCTTCATTAGTTCCCAGCTAGTTATTTGCAACCATTGAGCAGTTGCTTTTGCCTGAACGAATGGTAGGACACTTCCAAAAAACAACAAGGTGTCATTGAACAACCTGTGCTCTTGGGGAAGATCTTTCCAGGTGTCAGTGCCATGATATTCTGCAGCTCTTCTCCGGTGATGGTGCAACAAGGTCGTTGGACGGCTCGTACGGTGGTCATGTAATTTGGAAATATTTATTTACGGAGTGGCCAAGACTGGTGTGTGCAAAGTAACCAAAGAACAGAGGCTGTTCCAGTTAGGTGGCAACTGGGTGTATAGCAGTTCCCGCACTGCCAATAGTCTATGAGGCCGGAGGTGCCCCCTGCATGTCAGCGTTACCTATTGTGGTATTGGAGTTTATATTTTTCCCAACATTGATGGTGCCATTCCCTCTGAATCATAAAGAAACAGATATTAATCTCATGACTGACCGGGTGCTTTCTGCACCATCCACCCAAGTGTATCGTGCGATATTATTGTCCCATATACATGCACACTTTCCTGTTGCTTTCTGACTGATGTCAGTGCTATTCCATAGGGAAATGGCCCTACAGGAAAACTCAATATCAGAATGCCATTGGTCATGGACATAAACTTAACCAGAAACTTTGAGTCCTGGCCTACGGACACAATTTGGTGGCAAAGATTTACTAAATAATTATTGCACCCAGTGGGCGGATGTGCCACTCCTAAAAAGCATAAGTCTAGAACCATTTCTATCCATTCTGTAGTCTAGTGATGACCTATGTTCTGCATTCGTTCTATTTCGTCCTTAATATTCTGTCTATCTGTGAGGATATGTAATATGTGCACTAGGGAGTCGTGCTTTGTGGCATTAACTCTAAAATGTGCCACCTTAGCATGTGTCGGCTGCATTTGGACCTTAATCCTACAGAGGCAAAGGTGTATGAGATATTAAGCTATTCCGGGGAGTACTTCTTTAGTTGAGTGCAATCTATCTGTTCCAGTGGCATGTGATATCAGTGAGCAAACAAAGCATTATTAATTGGTGCTTCCTAATCCTATTTCTGACATGTGTTGTTACCACATGTTATCTAACAAGCTAGCATGGATTTAATGAGTCACATTCGTATGTATAGACATTTCTCTTCGCAGGTGTGTGACATAGTGATTAGAGCTTATGTGTGCATTATTATCGAAATGCAGCAGAAGCACAAAAGGAAAAATAAAACAAAAATACATAACTTTCTATTTGTAGAATTGAAAAATTGTCCCAAAGCAGAGGTTATGGGAGGGGGGTTCTTCCCAGTTGCAAGCATCTGCCCCCTTCTTTTCACTTTTACGTCAGTGGTGCTTGACATAAAGCGGTGTCCATCCGAACATCCAATAGGTGGATCCATGGCTTCCTGTCGTCAACTTTGACTGCTGTGGGAGTGTTCATCATTACAAAGAAAGACCTGTCGAACTTGGGATCCTTCCATTTCGGGACAACGTTTTTTACGTATCCTTGATCGCCTATTTGTAAATCTGGGAGGTCAACATTAATGCTAGCACACTACTCCTTACTTCTGGTTACCTCTTTGGAAATGAACTTGGCGGCCTTCATTAATTAAGAGAGCATGCATGTCATCATTCAGAGTTTCAGATGTACTTCCCGCCTGCACCTTACACTTAGTGCCACGTATTTGCGTGTTCATGAGCCTTCCTTTCACTATTTGATGGGGAGTCAGGTAGTGATCAGAACAAGGTGTTCTTCTAAGAGACAATAGTTCTAGTGGTAAACAATACAACCACATTTTGTGCAATGTGGCACACAATTAACTGATCTCACTTTTCAGCAAGCCGTTAAGGCGTTCTACAATTCCATTACTCTGGGGGTAGTAAAGGGAAGACAACTTATGTTTTATTCCTAGCATTGCTGTGAGATGTATAAAAATAGAATTAACAAAGTGTGTGTTGTTATCGTATTTTATCCCTTTTGGAATTCCCCGGCAGGGAATCACCTCAAGAATCAGGAAAGTAGAAGCTGAGCACTTGGCATCACAGTGGACACAGGGTTGTTCTTCACCCCTCTGGGAAAAAGAACAAACCACAACTATGAGGTAGCGGTAGTTGTTACATCAATAATCATATCAATAAAATCAATATGAAGAGCCTTTAAGGAACCTTGTAATCATGGTATGGTGGAATTTATTAGTTTCAATTTGGGGTTTGTGGAGAATTGTTGGAAAATGATACAATTGTGAATGTACATAATAAGAATATCATACAGGGTAGGAACCAACCAATCTTGTTGTATCTGCATAGACAATCGATCTCTCAAGATGTGAGCAGGTAAGTGTAATTGATTAAGGGCTATTATGAGTAAAGCCTGAGGCATCACTGGTTTACCTGTGGATATTTGTCTATAGATCAAATCGTCCCCTGACTGGGAGCAACCAGTAGCCTCTCATAATCTCATGTAGTGGAGCAGCTTACTGTATTTATCGAAGATGTAGACGTGCTGTCTCAGCATAATGAGGTGTATTAATATCTGTGGAAGTGTATGACTAACGCTGATGCGGTGAAGCGGACTGGGCCACTAAGACTGGGATTTATTGTGAACCTGATGTTGCAGACCGGGGTCTGCGCCTAGCTGCATCTTTAGCTGCCCAACCTGCTAATGCATTTCCCTGTGACACAAAGACCTGTCCATTTGTGTGTGTTGCACACTTCACAACTGTTATATTCCATATAGGTATCATAACGTAAGCCCCGGTAATCTCATTACCCGCCACCAATATTCTCTCCCTACATTACATTTGTCACGGTTTACAGGGACTGACCTTTTACCTAGATATTACACTGCAGTCAGAATGCGGGTTTTCCCTAGTTCGTAATCTCATACATTATGCATGAGGATTCTTGGAAGCACAGCAGGACTACCATCTCCTGTATAAAATCTATGTACAAAGTTCGTGCCCAACGTCATCCTTAGGCCGACACAGTAACAGAGCAAGGTAGGACCCCTGGGGAGACCTATGGGTATATATACATCACATCTTGCTAAGATAAGATAGAGGAGACCGAGACTTCCCGGCCGACACACTGACCAGAGGCGCTGAGGTTCCTGCATGCAGACACTCCAGCTCGCAGTGGTCTAACAACCCTCGCAGGGTGTCCAGCTCGAGACCAGGACGGGGTCCCATAGTCTCTCACTTCAGGTAGTGGGGTTGACTAAATCCTAGAGGGATTCTTGGCTTAACACCTACATACATGCTAGGTACACATAGGTACATCTAGTTAGGGAGGCATCGTAGGAGTACGCATCTTTTATCATGTGTTTTATATACTCTAATGTATTCATGATTATTGTAAGATGGTAGAGCTATACCATCCATTCACCTTTATCGTACTGCTAATCATTTATATCTTATACTGTCTAACGGTTGTTGCAGCTCATTTATTCTACATCAGAATAACAACTGTTCAATAAATTCTTATTGAAAACGCCCAGCCTGTTTATTCGGTGTGTCTCTCTGAGACAGACTAAGCACGAGTGACTGAGCGAAAGGTAGTATATTGTTTCCACGGTCCTGAGGGATCAGGGTTGTCATGTTCGAATGGTTGCCAAGAACTATTCTCTCCTTGGTAAGAGGGGATTCTAGTGGCACTGTGAGCTAGTTGGTACAAAGAGAGCCAGCATACCCGGTGGGGGTGATCAGAGTTTGTCTGACACCAATCCTACAGTGTATGTTGTTTAAACGCGCAGATCCTGTATACTTTCTATAGGAACTACACGACACAACTGCCACTGCTTGTGGCAGTGCAAGTGCTTCTATTAAAGCCTCTGAGATCCTATGCATGACAGGACTCCCGTCTGATTTAAGAAACCTCTTCTGCTCCATCTCATAATGCTTGAATGTACTGTAGTAGTTACATAAGCCGAATCTGAATAGATTGTGATAACTTTTCCTATCCCTTGCTTGAGGGCTGCTATCAGGGCAATCAATTTTGCTGCTTGTGCAGAATAATGTGCTGGCGGTGTTAGCTGCTCAACTATGTGGAGTGTTTCTGAGGAATTGTGCTACTGTGCTCTGACTACTGCTGTGTCTTGATCGATAGTGGAGGGTCCATCAACAAAATATACAGTACTACTGAGAATGGGATCCTCTGCTGCTTAGCTAGATTAATTAAACCATACATTGCACAATCATGTGCATCATCTTCCGAGTCCAATATAGGGTGAGCAAAAAATGTTGCAGGGTTCACCGTATGATTTTATAACTTTCACGGATGGAAGTGACAATATTACCTCATACACTGATACTCTCTGTGTGGTTAGCACAGTCATAGCCTATTGAATTGTAGCAAACACTGCATGTTCCGCATAGAGCATCAGAGGTGCCCCCATGATAATGGGGGTGCTTTTCTGTGCCGCAAAGGCTGCAGTGGTTAGAGCTTGTTCAAAGGGGTAACGCCCCTTCATTACCGAGTCCAACAGACCACTGAAGTATGCAATGGGTTTGTGTCCTAAAGGATATTTTTGCGTGACGACAGCCGTCATCACTGGGGTGTTTGTTATCTCAGTTCATTAAGGACATACGTTGCACAGTCATGTGCATCATCTTCCGAGTCCAATATAGGGTGAGCAAAAAATGTTGCAGGGTTCACCGTATGATTTTACAACTTTCAAGGATGGAAGTGACAATATTACCTCATACATTGAAACTCTCTGTGTGGTTAGCGCAGTCATAGCCTTTTGAACTGTAGCAAACACTGCATGTTCAGCATAGAGCGTCAGAGGTGCAGTGGTGAGAGCTTGTTCACAGGGGTAATGTCCCTTCATTATCGAGTCCAACAGAACACTGAATTATTCAATGGGTTTGTGTCCTAAAGGAATTCTTGTGTGAGGACAGCCGTCATCACTTGACCATTGCAGTGGCAGAAGAGGTAAAACTCTTTGGTCTAGTCAGGGGTCCTCAGAACTGGGGTGTTTGTTATCTCGGTTTTCAATCTTTGGAAATTTTTCCTCATTACTGGGGTCCATGTTATTTTATCTTATCAGCCTTTTACTTGTTTAATAGAGGTCAGCAGGGGTGCTATTAAAGTGCTTTAGTCAAACACCCACTGAAGGCCAATGAACTTCTGGATTTCCTTAACAGTCTCTGGTTCGGTCATTTGTCGTATAGATGCTCCTCTCTCCTTCTGGTCACTTGCTGAACAGAAGCTGACAGTAATTGCCCTAAATAGTGGACCTCCTCCTGACAATACTGAACTTTGTCTTTCTCCACTTTATATCCTCTCTGTGCGAGAGTGACCAGAAGAGATATAGTATCTTTTTTACACTGTTGTTCTGTGGGGCAACAGACTAACATATCGTCTACGTATTGCAACAGAGTAGTGTCACACTGAAAGTTTGACAGGTCATTTTTCACCACTCTGTTGAAAATACTTGGGGATTCACAATACCCTTGAGGCAAATGAGAATATAAATACTGAGTCCCCTGGTAGGAAAATGCTGGAAAATAATGACTGTCTAGATGAGGAGGGATGCTAAAGAAAGCATTCTTAAGATCTCTGACTTAGCATCCTGAGGAATGTTCATCAAAATAATGGAACGGTTAAGAACAATTGGGAATTCTGGTAACATTACATCATTCAGGGGGCTCAGATCTTGAACCATATGCCAAGTATTAGCCTTATATTTCTTAATCGGGTAAATCGGGGTATTACAAGGAGATACTCCAGGAAAAATTAATCCTTGCTCTAGTAGCGCCCATATGGTGGGGGCAATGCCCTCATCTACTTCTTTGGATAGGGGATACTGCCTCACCCTAGGCAAGATAGCGCCCTCTTTTAACGTTATTCTGAATAGGGTGGCAGTGCGGATAAGACCTACATCAGAGGGACCCTTGGCTCACAGAGTATCTGGTACTTGGGAAAGATCTGCATCTCTGACAGAATAAATGGCTCTACCTGGTGAGGGCATCCTTATTTCCAATACTGTCATTAACAGTATGTCATCCTGAAAAACTATAATCATTTTCTTAGGATCATCATCAAATAGCTGGTCATCCAGTATTTCCTTGACCGTTTTACCTGACTCAATGAATATAACACATGCCCATAGGATGTGGTTATGATCACAAACTATCAGAGCGCCATAGGTTGGTCTTATTTCTAAGGCCTCTATTTGTAGTATCAAGTTGCTGTCTGTACCTGTCATTGGAAAAGGGACTTCTTGGCTAACTGAACCTCTCTTCCCAATAGCTCTGATGTTTTTCTACAGTGTATATTGCTGTGGTAAATGCCTCTATATCAGTGGCTCGAGCTCTGATTTGATCTCCAATAGAAGAATCTACTGTTACAGCCATGATTCTGGAAGGGGTGGAACAGATCATAGTACCATCAGGCTCAAAATGGATAGTCATGTTTAGTTTAGCCATAAGATCTCTTTCCAATAAATGAGCTGGGGCAGTCGGAGAAAATAGTAAGCTGCCATCAACATACCTTCCTCCTATCTCCATCTCTACTTGCTTAGTGAATGAAACCCTCATTACCTCCCCAGAGAATCCTTGTGTGGTCATTGATCTGTTAGAAATTGGAAGATCTCCCTCTCAGATACAAGATCGAGTTGCTCCTGTATCTATGAGGAATGCATATCTCCTATTATTGAACGCTACCGTCACAGTGGGTTCCTCATCTGACCTGTGCTTCACTGACAATACTGGACACATGAAACAATTCTGTAGGTATCTTCATTGCATGTATCCTCCCACGTAATTTGTTTAGAAGGGATTTACATCCCTCATAATTATACCTCCTTGTCCACCTTGAGGTGGAGTCGCCATTGGGGGTGCTTGATAGCTTTGCTGTGGCGGTACTTGTTGCATCTGAGGCATTACTGAATGCTGTGTATTTTGTGTGGTGGCTGGGGTACATATATTATTTGTGGATTTGCCTTGTGGTTGCATTACTGCATTCCCTGTCTGATTGTAAACTGCTGTCCTTCCATTTTGTTCATCCCGTCATTTAGTTCTGCAGTCTCTACTGAAATGTCCATATCTATGACAATAATGGCATGTCTGATCCATCCTCTGGGGGCCTATCCTCCCCCTTCCTATACCTCTGCATCCTCCTCTACTGATTCCTTCTGCCCTTGCAATATTTTGGCTTTGATGGTACTGTTGTTAAGTGGTCTCTGGGACCTGCCCCCACAGATATCGCAGTCATCTGAGTGGTGGCTGCTACTACAGCCCCTTCCGTTGCTCCCTTCTTTGCCAGTTTTTGCAGTACTAACTCGTCTGCTACTTTCTTTATTAACTCCTGCTTGTTCTTCTCTCTCTCTTGTTTTTTTACAAAAGTGTAATATGTGTGCCTGTATCTCTGTCCAAGGTTTGGCTTCCAATCCCACTATGTTTTCTTAGTTACCATGCATATCAGAGGGTAATCTCTTCTTTACGACATTATAAAACAAAACAGCGTTTCCTCCTACTACTTCGCAACCTTGGCCTACTTTTTGAATCCATGACTCTTTCATCCTGCTGAGCAATAGGGCGGGGTCCTCATTTGGCTACATTGATTGAGCCATGAGAGAACCAATGTCTGGTCTATCAGGATACATTTCCTCAGCCGATCCCAGACTATTATCCGAACCAAGTTAAATGTGGACCCATCACATCTGGCTTCAGTAACGGTGACATTTATCACTCCGGCTTTGTGGAATACAGTGTCTGTCTTATCTCCTATAAGGGAGCTAAGTAGACTCTTTATGTCCCCTATTGCCAGGGTGACGCCTGCAGTTTGTTTTTCAAAGGTCCTAATCCATTTCCCTGCTCCCTCTGTAAGTGGTGGTAACATTTTTTTGAGGTTTTCCTTATCCATTTGTGGCCAGGGAACATAATGGGGTGCCCCAGGTCCCTTATGTATCAGGGGCATCTGGTGTACAAGGGTAAAGGGAGGTTGAGAATTATGCTGTCTGGCATGCTTTTGCCACACGCACAGACTCTGTCGCATATAGGGATAATCCCAGTCTGGATCTCCCTCAGCGCAGAGCATAGAATCCTCAACATTTGCCATGTTGTGTGAAACAAAGGACCCTTCTCTTGGCCATAGGTTCAACTGTGGGGCTAGGTCTTCAGTCCACATTGCTAAATTATCTGTATAGGGTACGATATTATACCAACTGTTTTCTCCTTGGGCATCTATCTCATTGGGGGTGAAATCATTGCCGCGTGAAGGCTAATTGAACAGTTAGCTGAGGTATTGGTCTGTCATGTAGCGTCAAACCCACTGTGACCTCACAAGATCCTTTTCTGGCATATGGCTGACCATGCATTCCCTGAAACCCTAACTGCTCAAGCTTGTTCGCTCTGGGTTTCCTAATATTAGATAAAGCACCCTGCTCGCCTTCTCTAGTTGTCTTTATAAACATATTAAGTGTGACTGGGCAACCCCATTGGTCTATTCCTATGATCAGGATCGATGAGGGGCCTTTCTCAGGTGCTATTGTTATAGGTGGGGCATCTAGCCTTCTGAGATATAAAAATATTTCACCCATGTACTGATTTTCTGTCTGCCATCTTCCCAGAATTTTCCTAAAATTGTTCTGATATATTATTGTGATGTACTTCTCTCCCTGCTTCTCTCTCATCTTTTCTATCTTCACTTCATAACAACCATTTCTGAATGTTCTCTGGTGTAATTATAATGCTTCCATTCTCCTTTTGCCAAGGTGGTAATGCATCCTCAGTCTTTTTAAAGTCCTCATCTTTTTCTCAAGGAACTGACCATCGGGCTATACCAGGAGCCCTAAATACATAATCATTCGACGTGCATCATCTGCATTTCTCCGTTGTGGGGTAGACACCCGCTCTTTGACTATCCTTCCTGTTATGTCTCTTTTTTGTAACAAATGTGACATTGCTGATGAGATATGTAAGCGATCGTCATCGTCTTCTGGACCCTGCCCTTTGTCTCTAACCTACTGGGAGAGACCCAATCTAAATGTAACGTGAACTGTGCTTCCAATTGTCCCGAAAACTGAGAATCACCCACGCTTGTTTATGAGTACTTGTGTGTTTTGGCCTTGAGGTCTGTATGGCAAGACTAGGGGGTACCTCTGGCGATAGCCGAGGGGTCGCAACCTCTGGATTCTCAAATCCACTGCAGCTTCCTGTGACTACACTAATGGATAAATACGGGGACCTTGGGAAAGTTACTTGTAGGGTCATATGTGGGTTGGGAAGCGAACAAGGTACAAGATGTGTAAGTATTTAAAGACTTTTCAGGCTTCTCACAAATGACTCGCCAAAAGGCTAAGGGGGCTTCTTGCTTCTGTAAATTAACTCTTGTATATTTACTTTTAGGGTAAGAGATAGTATGTTCTAATATTTTAGCATCAAATGTCTCTTCCTTTGGCCAGGGGTACATGTGTTTTTGGGTAGCCTTAAACCACTCTTTACAATATTTCTGTAACCTTTTCTGATCTCCAGGAAAGTTTTTTTCCGTATTGTCACAGGGACAAGACCTTAACAGGGATTTCACCATGGAACACCCCTTTTGCCAGTCTTCTCCTCTGGGCAGAGGGTGTGGCCATCAGGAGGAGTTAAGCAAGACGTCGATGTAAAGCCATCAACGTCAGGTGGGATGGTGGTCTGCCTTTCCCATGACAGGGATCCGCGGACTGTGCTAACAGAGGACGAGATGACCGCCATTAAGGAACAGAGACTCTGTTCCCGGAGGAATCCTGCTAAGGGCAGACCAGCTGATGCAGCGAAGCAGAAGAGGCCGGTTGAGGGGGAGAGCCCAGCAGCCAAAAGGAGTGGACGCTGCCTGTCGGACGCAAGTGCCAGCCACGCTCCAGGAGGAGCTTGGCTCTCACATCTGTGTAGCCATTTGAAGAATTGTGGGAGGAGGGCAAACACGGGAGAAAAACCCCTTGAGTGGGTGGGGAACAGTCAAGATGGGCACAGTAATTAAAACCTTGGCTTTTCTTTCCCTTTAAAAAAAGAGTATGTTTTGTTATCCCTTATATTTGTTTTGCACGCTCTTATGGCATACTGAAAAGCACTAAAACTGTGGTTTGCACAGTCTCTACAGTACTTTGGTGCACAAGTTGGGACTGTGATTTTGGGCACTATGGCGGCACTTAAAATCCACCGGGTGATTGGAAAATCTAGATAAAAAAACACGATTGTTACTTTCCTAGCATATGTTTTCCTTATACCGAGGGGAAGCCGGCGGACGTTTGGCGGACAACCTTACTAAAGAAGAAGAAGACTATTGCCCCAAGGAGGAATTGGGGCGTTGGCTTATTGGTCCTCCATATCTTTGTCTGAAATAAAAATCATGGTATTAACAACCCTATGGGCTCAGTGCCGTACTTCGCCTGCACCCCCCCCCCCACCCAGTTCACACATATGTTCTATGGGAGTCTCCATAGTCCCCGTGTTTCTAGCAACTTTTTTATAATAATGTTTTAGCTTTTTATCTATTCACTTTATGTTTGAACTATTTAAAACTTCCTTTCCTGAAGTTTTACACTATCCTTCACAAGATAGGGAATCCGTCAATTTATTTCCTACTAATACATTAGGCATCATAAAATTATAAAACAACATTACCCTGTGTTCACATTTCTATTTACATGTATATACACACATTCATCACCAACATATTTAAAATGTAAACACTAACTATTTCTAAAATCAATCAGTTTTTTTACTTTAGACTATATACCAGGTCAGTAGCCATTGATCACTTCCCTCTGTGCTTAAGAGAGGATAACCCTCAAATCATGCACCTCATAGGCCATGGAGTAACTTCCAGACATTAGGTCTTGGTAGCGATTTGAGTGTTCAGTACTTACTGGAGGTAAAGTTTAGCAACATTGGCCTTTCAGCCATGCCTCTATGCCAAAATATTGGAATACATATTGGACTGCTAACTTCAAATCACCCACACTTGACCACTTCCAACTTTATATTGGGAAAAACTCTCTACTGACTACGTAGCACCTTAACCTAATATTCTGCAATGTTTATACACAATCTTGCATGTGATTACCCATTTACATTTCATCCATTTTTACCATTGCCAAATAAACCAGTCATATAATATACAAACACAGAACGGAGTCCACGTTGTCCTCACCTTAAAGACAGCATTCTCCGGGTCCTACCAGTTCCCTGTGAATAGGCAGAACTTTTACGTAGCACAGTGTCTGCTTACCTTGTCCTAAATGCACAGTATTCTATGCAGCGGAGATAGGTGGTTTCCAGTGAAAGCTTTAGGTCAAGGGCAGACAGGACTACCGGATCGGCTCGGCAAATGGTATGGAAAAACTGGAACGAAGAGAGACAAGACTTCTCTGGCAAGGCAAAAGTTTGTTTAATCACAATTGCTGGGAGACTAGTCACCTCAGAGCTTAAAAGCTGATCTCAATTTGCTTCTTGCAAGCAGCTGCTTTTATAGTTGAAAAAGTCATGACCTAAACACAATTGTCTAAAAAAGCAGGTCAAAGAATACATGAGTTAATAATATACTTTTACATAAACATCACATCACTTGTGTCCTATAAACTCATAACCTTTTCTCTACATTCTCTTTATCATGGCTCTAACAAAGCTTTAATGAAGCATTAACCTTCTTCCCCTGAGTGTGTTCATTTTTATTACTCTGTTCCCAAGACTTCTTATCTGACTCTGTATGCTTTAGACGAGAGTCACCTTTGACCAACATTTTCTGAACCACGTCTCAACAATGAGAATGGACTCTGCTTGTGTGCTGTGATTATAATCTCTTCAAGGCTTGTAAACATGTTTTTCTCTTTAACTGAAAACCTGCTGAACTCATGTTTCTGCTTTCTGGAGAACTTTAACCTACATTTCATCTTTATGAAACCAAGGCATATATTGCTCTTTTACCACGTATCGCTCTGCATTCCTCTCTACTAATGTAAAAAAATGTCTGATCAGAGATCTGTTTAGGGGTTGACTTAGGAGGTTGAAGATGGCTCATTCAGAACAGCCAAGCTGTAGAGCGCTATTACATTAAGGAGAAAGATGACTGACTTTTCTGCTGTTAAACTTGATTCTGCACTCTGTACAGAGTTTAATTTATGCCGTGGTAGCAGGTGGTAGGAATTTGCCTTGCGCCCATTATGGGGGACCCAGACTTCTTTTTCATGATCAGAAGTTAACCCAGAGCAAGACAGAAAAATTCTGACAAGGGAATAAGGAGGAGAAAGATAGGAACCAATAACAAAGGGAGAATTGTCGAAAAAGAACCAGTTAGAGCTAGATAAAGAGTATTATCTGGATCATGGAAGCAAGAGGCATTTCGTTGAATCAAATATAGGGTCCTTTCGTATTAGAGAAACCAAGCAATTGGCAGGGCCTGCGGTGGGCTCCTACGAAATAATTTGAGCCCCTGCACTTAATTGTTCACAAATGAAGTATTGACAGAGTAAAAATATAACCTTCACTTGTGGTTCCAATGCATGCATGCTTTATTTACAGATAAGACTGAGGTTGCCAGACTACAACTAAAGCTATGAGGTCTGTAGTCGCTTAACAAGGCACACGTGGCATTGGGGGTGAGGAAAGATTTTTTAATTTGTGATTAAAATTAAATTGTTTGAATAGCTGTGCTGTAAAATTGTTATAGTTTATATTATTGGTTGCCTTATAATTGCATGTGTTTATTAGAACATAATCCATCTAATAAATGCTGATTAATAGTAATATTGGCCTTTCTACTTTTGTACTTTGAGAAATGGTTGAACCCAATTACATACCACTGAAAATATGTTATTTCTGATGTTTGCAATGCTATTTTATTGTCTAGTGACTCCCCTCTTTAATTGGGCATTCCATTGAAGTGGCTTCATTCTCGAGTCTGCGCTTCAGATCACATGGGTGTATTCTGATTAAAAACAAAGTTCTTATGTACCAACCCATAGTCCTGGCTTTTGTCCTCCAGTGCCATATGCATCTGACAGCTTGTTTAGCCATTTTCAATACATAAATAAATGTGCCCATTGTATGGAAAAATATCAAAATAACATTAAATAAACAATGCGAATGTAAAATGTCCATAATTTACAATTCTACTAAAAGTTTAGAGATTAAAATGGCCAAACATGTTTGGTCTGAGGACTATGCCCTGTTACAACAAAGGCAGAGGGACCCTCAAAAGAAAAACAAAAGGCAACCAATAAGTGATCTTTTCTTAGTCTTAAGTGGCATGGTCTAGTAAGGCCTTATTTAGAGTTTGGCAGATGTGGGGCATCCACCAAAAAGTGGCATATGCTATGTCTGCTCTTATTAAAGTGGATATTAGGATATCTGCTGCTTTATGTAATTTTAGACAGTACTGTATTGAGTAAGGTATCCAGAGTCCCTCGAAGTGACATTGGTTTTGCGGGGATCTCAGTAATTTCTTCCGGATTGTGATGCCAGCATGTCTGTAGTTCATGTAGGGTCTGCCTTCCTTTTCTTGTAGCACCTTAACATTCATGCCTTATTGTGGATCAGCCCCCATTCCTTTTCTCCAAATTTTCTGTCATCTTCCTTTCCCATCATAACTAGGCTGGACTGTTACCTAGTGCTGGTGTTACCTAGTTTCAGTTGTTGTCAATAGCATCTTGTACAGTGCTGAGATCAGTTGTGATCCCCATATTTCATCCATCTCATGAGAGCAATGAGCTCTCGTATAGCCCCACTTCTGATACAGTGACGTGTAATCAAGGGTCTTACTTGGCAGTAGCAGAAGCACTCAGGTTGAGAAATACCAAACTCCTGACTTTTTCAAACGTCTTAATGTCTGGCCCCTTCCCCCGAAAGAGTGGATTAATCATAAGGCATTTTCCGTTTCATCAAGCTTTGAATCCAACAGTGTCCTGACCATGTCACAGGTGCAAAGAGAGATGGGTATGTAGGCCCTGTTCAGAACTCACAGTATCCCACATTTTTAGTGTCACTCTCGTTATAGGCGAGGAGTACAGACCCCAGCTTCTGTGCCTTTTCTCAGCCACTGAATCCATTATAATGATTTACCCAGAATTAGATGATTTATGAAGCAACATTGTTATGCTGTCTCAATCTTTACTCATTCCACTGAGTAGTGAAGTTGAGCTACTTAGAGAAGGAGCCTTGGGAGATCTAAGCCAATTGATTTGTTGACAAGTATAGATATTTAATGTCTATTCTCGATTACACAGGCTGGTAGGTCCCACAAAAGTTCAGGTTTTTGCCTGGCTTATGTACCACCATCACTGCAGCATCCAGCATGTATTCTGAGACCACTCCGATAGTCCTAAAAAGTTAAAGAGTCAAGCTTGCAAAGGGGTCAGGGGTCTGCAGAAGGCCTTGTAAAAAGCTACACTGGAGCCTTTTAGTTCTGGGGACATGCCTAGTTTCAGAGTTTAGATGCATCTCTGGTTTCCTCAATGGTAATTTGATCATCCAGCAATTTAGCTATTTGTACTATGAAGAGAAATGCTAATAACCATATTTCATCACAAATGCACCCACCATTAAGCAAATACAAATGTTGTTTTATATTTGCTTAAAGCTTCCCATGGCACTGTATTAATTGCAAACCTGTCATGATCTTGTCAAGGTCAAAAGCCATAATACTCCATGTTGTACATTGAACATTTTCCAGTAGCGTAACCTTGTTTTCAAATCTGGCAAGGGAAGCTGGATTTTGTGAGAAGAATGGAGCTAATATTGTGTGTATGAATCATATCTTCCCTTCAAGGCCACCCTGCTCTTGCTTGATGGGAAGATCCTGACACCTGCACATCAGCTATGTTTTTGTTGAGAACAACAAGTTTGCGTCACATGGTCATGTTACATCTACTAGTATTGAAAGAAATTGTACATATGCTAGGCCGATTTGCATGTTTTGTAGCTTTTAGCTCCAAATGACTGTCTTCTAGCAAGAGCCCTGGCCAGTTAAAATGACAATTGACTTATGATCTTTTACTTTCCTGCCTGCTATTTTGCATTAAAAGCTAGCTGACTTTAGGCTTCCCCATGCATTGTGTTTTACTTTTAACAGTTACAGTATACGTTTGGGTGTTGTTGTTGTTCACGAGGTCCTCATCACAGAGAATTTGGTAATAGCTATGGAAAACCTCCGCTATGTCACCATTCGTTCTCTAGGCCCTACCCCTCTGTCCCATATCTCCTGTACTCTGTCTTTAGTGATTCTGCCACTAGCTGACTTGAGAGTAGTTTGTCTGGCTAAGCATTCTTTTTTGTTCTGCAGAGAGCAAACACTGCTTTTTCTGGGTCCAGAGCACACATGTGGCAATATTTTTTGCCATGTTTCCTTGCTATTGTAGGCATCTGTTTGTTTTCCAGCAGGGTGAGCTGGTTCTCAAGGTCAGCTTTCTTGTAAGCTCTCATTTTGTTAAGGCATGCCACTGCTGCAATGAAGTGGCCCCTTAATACCGCTTTGAGTGTGTGTCAAAGTGTTGGCATGGGCATGTCATCTCTATCATTGTCTTCCCTGAAGTTGTCTATATCAAAGTCTGTATCCAATACTAGTGTAGCATTGTGTTGCAAATTGTTATTCAGTCTCCGTGTATGCCTGTTAAGGTTGTGTAGTTCAAAGCTAGATAATTGGTGCATGGTCTGATAAGGATATATATTACCTGGTGGTCGCCAGTAGATAGTTATAGTTAGGACCTTGTTTCCATAGGGGTCTCCAGCGCTTGTTCATAATATAGCCCCAGGGTAGGCCAGGTCCAGAAGGCATGTGGTAAATAAGGAGTAGGGTGCATGGGTCCCCCCTCCTAAGGCTCTGTTGAGTCTTGGGGACCACCACCTCCTTGGGGCTAAATGATGGTAATAGAGGGGGTCGCCTTGGCCCCCCTCCATGGGCTCAAGGGAGCCCTGGGGACCACCACGTCCCCGGGCTTGATTTTTAAAATGGAGGGGGGGCACGCTGAGCCCCATACTGGGGCTCATTGAAGCCCTGGGGACCACCACCTCCCCTGGGCTAAAATAAAATATTTTAAGGGGGGCCATGTGGACCCCTGGGCCCCGGGGACCACCACCTCCCTTTGGCCTATGAAATTTAGAAATGTGGGAGGGGCCGCACGGCCCCCTTCCCGGACCATTTACGGCCATGGGGCCCACCACCTCCCCGGGGCCGGCCCGTTCCAAATAAAAGAGGGGGGCCACACGGATCCATTAATGGCCCTGGGGACGCCACCCCCCAGGCTTGGCGCCTGTTATCTCCCAAACTGCCCAACCCTGAGACATAGCAGTTTGCTTTTGTTTGGCGGGAGCTGTCACAGCTCCTGCTAAGCGAGAGCAAACACTAACTCTGCTCCCAGCAAGCGGGAGCTGTCAAACTGCTCCGACTTGATGGGAGCAGAGTTTTTATCTGTTTTCCTTACCGCTGTCTGGAAACAGATGAAACGATTGCTCCCACACACAGGGAGCTGCATATTTAGCAGCTCCCTGCATGCAGGAGCAATGCCGGCTCCTGCAGAAGGCGGGGAGCCGTCTGGGGCCTTGAGGTTCCCCCGCAGTCCCAAACAATACACACTGGGTGCCCTGGGTCCCAAGGTAGATGTGGCCTGACCCCCATCCCTATTACATTTTGGCAGGACCTCGGGGGATGGGGTCCCTGAGGCCAAAATTACCCCTCCACCCCATTGCAATAGAGGGGAAAACAGAGGGCTGAAAAACAAGCAGAAAAGGCAAAACAGATGGCAGAAAAGCAAGCACAAAAGGCAAAACAGAGGCAGAAAAATGAGCAGAACAGGCAAAGCAGAGGGCAGAAAAATTAGCAGGAAAGGTAAAACAGAGGGAAGAAAAATGAGCAGAAAAAAGCAAAACAGAAAAACAGAGGGCAGAAAAATGAGTAGAAAAAGGCAAAACAGAGCAGAAGAGGGCAAAACTGAGGCCAGAGAAACTAGCAGAAAAGGCAAAACAGAGGGCAGAAAAACTAGCAGAAAAGGCAAAACAGAGCAGAACAGGGCAAAACAGAGGGCAGAAAAATGAGCAGGAAAGGTAAAACAGAGGGCAGAAAAACAAGCAGAAAAAGGCAAAACAGAGGGCAGAAAAACAAGCAGAAAAGGCAAAACAGAAAGCAGAAAACCAGCAGAAAAGGAAAAACAGAGGGCAGAAAAACTAGCAGAAAAGGCAAAACAGAGGGATGAAAAACAAGCAGAGAAGGCAAAACAGAGCAGAACAGGGCAAAACAGAGGGCAGAAAAATGAGTAGAAAAGGCAAAACGGAGGGCAGAAAAACAAACAGGAAGGACAAAACAGAGGGCAGAAAAACGAGGACAAAAAGGCAAAACAGAGGGCAGAAAAATGAGCAGAAAAGGTGAAACAGAGGGCAGAAAAATTAGCAGAAAAAGCAAAACAGAGCAGAAGAGGGAAAAACAGAGAGCAGAAAAATTAGTAGTGAAGGCAAAATGGAGGGCAAAAAAATGAGCAGGAAAAGGTAAAACAGAGGGCAGACAAATGAGCAAAATAGGCAAAACGTAGGGCAGAAAAACGAGCAGAAGAGGCAAAACAGAGGGGAGAAGAACAAGCAGAAAAGAAAAGGCAAAACCGAAGGCAGAAAAACAAGCAGAAAGGTGAAACGAAGCAAGAAACAAGCAGAGGAGGCATAAACAGAGGGCAGCAGGTAGACAGACAGCAGAGGGTAGCAGACTGCGGACAAGATGGACAGGAGAACTGTCGCAGGGGGAGGTGGCTTGAGGACCTTCTTAATTTTTACAGAAATTAAACCTCAACAGGAAACACTTACACATATAAACATAGCAGGTGCTTCAACTGAAGCTCCACTTCTGTAAAAGACAAATTATCTTGACCTCATGGGCTTGACAAAGACAAAGCAAGTGTGTTTTCTTGGCAATTCCACATTGAAAGATGACCTGAAATGTTTCATGGAGGTGAATGCTTCATTGATCTATTAGAGCGTAATGTGTAGTGACTGTGTCGAGTGTGTTGTTTTTTGTACTTACCTGGTGAGAGCAGAGTCAATGGTTCTCCCTTTAAATGACTACGAGTATACAAATGTGCAAAATCACCTGAAGCTCCACCCATTTGGCCCCGCCCCATCCACCTCAGTAGTATGCAATGGTCTTCCCAACTTTGCCAGGATGATGGGCAGCTTACCAAAAGGCCCCCCAGTGCTTTTCCTGCCAATTTTGGTGATATGTTTGTGATGCTGAGGAATATGAGGACATTTCCACCAAACAAAGAAGCACTTACTTCATATAGTTAAGAGGATGGGCCCTTGTTTGGTGGAGATTTACCTCTTTGTACACTTGTTGTCTTCTCTATAGGAAGATTCATGTTATCACAAATTTCTGGATAAAGACAGCTGAGGAACGATCACATTGCCAAAACACACACAAGGTCACAGTTGACATTTTCTCGTGCTCCATTATGCAGCTGTAGTGTAGAATATGTACTGGACATTTACCCGAGGAGGTATCACTTAGTAATTAACCAGTAGAAAGTACTCCACTTGGGTAGATATTTTGGCAAACTGTGGACTCTTTTTGGATAAAGAGGCAGGTGCAGTTCTGTTGTGTCCAAGTCACTGACACAGCTACTGACACACCCACACAGATACTTAGACACACACTCAGATACTCAAGCACTCACACACCCACTGACAGACCCACTCAGATACTGATACACCCACTCATAGACCCACTCAGACACACACACCCACTCACTGACTCACTCTCCCTCTCACACCCACTCTCAAACCCACTCAGGCACTCATGCACCCACTCACAGAACCACTCAGACACTCTCACAGACCCATTCAGACACTCATGCACCCACTCACAGACCCACTCAGACAAGTACACCCACACATAGACCCACTCAAAGACTCACGCACCCACTCACAGACCTACTCAGACACATATACACCCACTCACAGATTGACTCACACACTCATGGACTCACTTGCAAACCCACTCACACTCATGCACTCACTCAAACACCCACACAGACACTCAGGCACCCACTCACAGACCTACTCAGACAATCAGGCACCCACTCACACATCAAGTGAGACTCTTATGCAGCCACTCCCAGACCCACTCAGATACTCACACACCCACTCATACACCCATTGAGACACTCACATACCCACTGAGACACTCATGCACTCACTCACCCACTCACTCTCAAAGGTGACAGGTTACACTTAGGAAATAAAATTTTAAAAAACTTTGGAAATTCACTGGAAAAAAAGATTACAGGGACGTGATAGTTAGGGAATAACATTAAAAAAACAGAACAAAAAAATCTAAAGGTTACAGGGGCGTTATAGTTAGCAAATAGCATTTAAAAAACCTTCACTGAAAAAAACCAAGGCTACAGGGGCGTTATAGTTAGGAAATAGAATAAACAAAATTTAGAAATTCACTAAAAAACAAAGGTTACAGGGATGTTATACTTAGGTACAGATTTCACTCATAGAAAAGCAGTGAAATTCAGCAGTTATAGTTACCTGAGCTAACTATTTTTTATGTCCCCTCAATGCCCTGCTTATGACCTCAAATAATACATCACTTATGACATGATCAGTGACATCACTGATGACATTACTGATGACATCTCAAATGACATCACTGATGAAATAACTGATAACATCATCCACAGAACCACTCACACACCCACTCACACCCCTATACAACCTCTCATACACCCACTTACATACCATCACAACCACTCACATACCCATCCACAGACTCATACAAGTACTCACACAACCACTCACTTATCTATAGAGCCACTCACACACCCACTCACTCACTCATACAGCCACTCAGACAACCACTCATTCACCCCTACAGCTACTGATACAACCAGTCACTCACCCATCTAGCTAGTCACACATGCGCTCACTTACACATACAGCCTCTCAACACAACCACTCACTCACCCATACAAGCACTCACACACTCACTCACACAACCACTTATATACTCATTCACACATCCATACCAGCACTCCCACATCTACACACTCACCCATACAGCCATTCACACAGACACTCACTCTCTAATTCAGTCACTCACACATCAACTCACTTAACCAAACACCTACTCAAACAGCCACTCTCTTACCCATACAGTCACTTATACACCCAGTCACTGACTCATACAGCCATTCAGATACCCACTCACTCATCCATTCAGTCACTCAAACACACACTCGCCCATCTATACACCCACTCACACAACCCCTCACTCACCCATACAGCCACTGACATACCTACTCACTCACCAATACAGCCACTCACTCACCCACACAGCTACTCACACACCCACGTATGCACCCATACAGCCACTCACACACCCATACAGCCACTCAGACACCCACTCACACACAGATACACACAGTCACACTGCCACTCACATAATATATGTTACAAGTAGTATGCTAATTTAACTTTTGTAGTAGCTCAGTATATATGTTTAACAGTCATAAACGCTTAGAAAATACTTATACTCACTGGATGATATCATCAGTGATGTCATTTGAGATTTCATCAGTTATGTCATCAGTGATGTCACTGACCATGTCATGAGTGATGTAATATGTGAGGTCATAAGCAGTGCATTGAGGGGGCATAGGTTATAGCTAGCTCAGGTAACTATAACTGCTGAATTTCATTGGTTTTCTACAAGTGAAAACTGAGGCTAACTATAACATCCCTGTAACCTTTGTTTTTTTCAGTAAATTTCGAAGTGGTTTTAATTCTATTTCCTAACTATAACGTCCCTGTAACCTTTGTTTTTTTTCAGTTAATTTCAATGTTTATTTAATGTTATTTCCTAACTATAACGTCCCTGTAACCTTTATTTTTTTGTGAATTCCAAAGATTTTTTTACATTTTATTTCCTAACTGTAACCTTTAACATTTGAGAGTGTGTGTGTGAGTGGCTGTATAGGTTGGTGGGTTGGTGGATGTGTGAGTGGCTGTATGGGTCAGTAAGTGGATGTGTGAGTGGCTGTATGGGTCTGAAAGTGGATGTGTGAGTGGCTGTATGGGTGTATGAGTTTGTGTGTAACTGTCACCACCATGCTTGAACTCTATTTAGCAATCTGGGAATCGACAGGAACGAAGATGGCCCTACTATCTCCTTAAGGGGAATGCCTGCAAGTGACTCAAAAACACTAAAGCAAGCTATTTCCCACTGGGAGATAGGAGGAAGTAGGACGGGAAGACCGCATCAATTAGGGAACATGTCTAGGTGTGTCACGACCCAGGACAACACTCTTCTTGCTCCAGAAAAGCCCTTGTGTTTTAGTGAAACATGGTTCTATAAAGAAAGAGAAGAAAAAGAAAGGAGCAACTATTAACCTTCTAGTCATTAATAGTAGTAATTACGCTTTTGTTACTATGCAGTTTTCTTTGTGTCAATATCCCATCAACACTTACCCCAATTTATCCTCCTTTACTCTCGAGGATGGTAAAGTCAAAAACAAAACAAAAGTTCTTCCAAAATAGCAGTAGTAATAATATTGTCCAAAGAAAGAGATATTAAAAAAATATAGAACATCTCTTAACCAATGAATGTAGTCTTCGTCAGTGCACTCACCTTTAAATAAGTTGAGGTTCGAAAATACAGAACGAATTTCCAAGCAAAAATGAAACTGTAGACTAGGCTCATCTCACCGCTAAGTTGGAGTCCCTTCTCGCAATGTACAAGACGGCAAATAATGCGCTGGGAAGAGCGTGCAAAGTCACAAACAAAGTCCCAAACACTTATCTCTGAAAGCTGCTCCTCGCCTGGAGACTCAGAAGTGTTCCCTTCTGGAAGGTAACCATAAGGTCAAGAAGGAACAAAAGAAAACTAGACCGCTGCTTCACGGATTCAGAAGCGGTGATTGAATCCGCACAACAAAACAACGGGGGCGTGGTCCTCCTTCAATACAGGAAATACAAAGCCAAGCATCGAGTTCTTGATGACGGCCACTTATATACGACCATTCTGTCACCCATACATTTTCCTAGTAGACTGCAGGTAAGGGGCACTGGCTTCAGCAATTAGTGGACAGTCATGATCCAGATATTAAAGCCCCCATGGCTCCATTACAGTCATGGCCTCATGGAGTGTGGTGCTTGTTTGCATAGTTTTGCAAAGATGATTTTGCTAGCCATAAGGGCCCTGCAGACTGCTTAGAATTTCAGGTGCTCTCATGGAGAGTTGACTACAGCTGCCATAGTTTGTGATTTCCTCCTGTTAGTTCCATTAAGCAAACTCAAAGAAGAAGCTGAGCACCATTGGTTGCCAATTTCACAGCCCAAGTTCACAGTTGCCTGATAGGTGAGCTAAGAGTCAGATGAGACTTGCTACCTCTGGAGCTGGTGTGTGAGAGCCTGGGGTTACAGGAAGCATCTGAGTATCACCAAAGACTTTGTATTTATTTCTATCTTTTGTCGGTTGTGAGGCAATGCAATTTATCATCTGCCAAATTAACTTGTGTGCAGCAATAAAAGTGTACACACAGTGGTGGCTAGACACAGGACTGCACTTCCATCTCTGTCTGAGAAACCTGACTGGCTACTCAATTCACCAGCCATTATGGCTCAAAACATTGGGAAAAGCATTGATGGTTTGGAGATAAAGTTCCATTTGTTAGTATAATAAGAATCCTAGCCACAGGGACATCATCAAGAACAGTTGGTGTGAAGTGTCACTTCAGCGGATCATTTATACATTACTTCAAAAAAACAGTGATCATGCTGTCAGCTGAGAGAGCTGGTAAGCGTGACAGATGACATGCGGTGATTCCTTCAGTTTCCATTATATTATGGGTGCCACTTGGCAGGGATGGGGCTGCTTCTATGGTTCTTTTTTTCCATTTGTTAAAAAAATTCATGAATTTGGCGTGAAGAGTCGCAATAGATACATTCTGATACCATGGACATTCACGAAATCGGGGTGATTTTTATGAACACTGTATAAAATTATTGTTTGAAGTCAGTGCTTTACTAATATGACATAGAAACCTAGGGGCCCATTACGATGTCGGGCGGAAGCACTACCGCCGTGCTGGCGGATGCAAAAACCACCAGTTACCGTCCGCACGCAGCAGTCCACACGCCCGCCCGATTACGATGCGAAAAGTCAGCCAAACACCGCCGGCAAGCCAGCGCCACCGTCCGCCATCAAAGTGCGCCCGTACACGTAGCGGCGCAGCCCAATTGACACACACCGTCCGACGAAACACGTACCGCCCGGCGTACAAATTACGATGCCGCAAACAAACGGATCCCACGGCTAAGAGACACCGTACGTCAAACCGAAGCGGTAACACGAACGCCGAGCACGGACATCGAAGAAGCGGCACCCCCGAGCATGAATCCAGCACTGCAGGCCCTCCCTATGCTCTATCTGATGCACCACCAAGGACGCAACGTACCGCGAAGACGCAGGTAGGCACACACACAACAAGTGCACGCAAACAGCGCACACAGTGCAAGGGCGGAAAAAGCGGACAACCCCCACCCCGCGTGTACACGACACATCCACCATTGCATCCACATATGACACACAGGCCAAATTGTAACATCTCGTAACACATGTGTACACACCACCTGGGACTAGGAACCAACGACCCCGTCACGGCCCCAAAGCGGCGATGACGCTGCCACACATGCGCACAACGCAGAGGCCAACCGCAGCGCCATGCATGCGTCGCACACAGACACAGGGACACAACCAAGCAGCACACACACCAGCCCCACCCCGAACGCACATGACACGTGACAGGCCTGCCACAGACATGTCCCCAACGCCCAATTCACGGTCAACACCCAACGTCACACAACCGACGCACACATGTCAGTGAAGTCACGCAACAGCAGGACACACCCCAGTGTAACAAACATGGCGAAGCACACAGCGGCGGCAACACAAACCAGGAGAACCAGGGCTCCTTCGGGAAGAGGAACGCCAGTACCACACTGAAACACCCATACCACCCTGCACACATGAACAAGACATACAAAACGGAACACCAAAGAGCCCGGGGACCGACAACAGGTGGCCCAAGAATAACATCCACACACAAGGCCCAACGCAGAGCGGAAAGGCAGCCTGCCGCCCACACAAGGGAGAGCAGACAGCACTGAATGACCTTCCATTCCAACTCCGAAACCACAGCCCTACGAAAGAAGCCGGTGAATACAGCCATTGTCCAAAAAAAGACCAACACAGGCATGCAGAGGAGACCGACCACAGGGCAGATAGCGCATATCACCGAAGAACACTACGGACGGGAAAGAAAAAAGAAAACACTCCCCCATGTCGGCCCCATGCAAGTTATCTGGAAGGAGTCACACATCACTGACCTTGAACAGTCTGAGAAGCATGTGGGATGAGGGCCCGTGTCCTCCGCACAAGCCAACAGAACACAAGTCCTGTCTCCCTACGACTACACAGAGCTCACAGCAACCTCGGAGCATGCACATTGCAGACTGCACACACAGCCGGAGCACGCCACCACAACGCACCGCTGCAAAATGGCACTCTCAACACACCTACCCAACTACGCCGGACAGGTCAAGCTGTACAAACACAACCTGACACAGATATTGGGATGCGAACCCCTGTCCCTGCTGAACGTAAGTTACCGACTGACTTACCGCATCACATTGTTCAGCTGCGTCATACCCGTCTTCTACTGTCGGAGGTGTCCCTTCCACCATCCTGTGGAGTTGTGTCTCTCCAACGCGGCATGTCTAAAGGCGGACCTGCTACAACTATTCCTCCCTCTGGACGCACACGACAGGGCCTGTTCAGCCTATGGGGGCATGGCGTATGTGGCGAACATCGGACCCGCACTGCAATGGGACCACTGTGCCTCCACACGACGGATCATCGAGCACAGCTACATCGAATGTCACCCAGCATGCCCCATCATGCTCCTCCAAGGGACAACTTACGAACAACACCTTGACAGCCACCATCCGCTACATTGGCTGGCAAACATGTATACCACCAATGACATGGAAGCCCTGCTAAACGGCATCGCATACCTGACAACCTGTCAATTCGTCGGACCCCAACGCAAGTCCCCCAATTGACCTATGATGTCCAACCCCGCACCCATGCTTAGCTTCCGCACGGACTGGCCAGTCACCACCACAACAGCCATACCAAACGACCGGCAACTGTTACCACACCATCAACGACATCGCCATGACATCGGATATGACCGGGACATGCACACTGTTCCCCATCACATCCAGGAACACCGCATGCATCGTGGGAGGCAGTGGCATGGGGTCTGTGTATCGCACCCACATGGACGGAACTGCACGAACAACCAGGACACGACATGGATCCAGCGCCCATGGACACACACACCGCTCAGTGGACATGAATAGGTCGCCTGGAGTCTGTGGGTGCTGCACCCCTCCCACCCCCGCCCCGGGAATCCCATACCAGGACCTTTGCATGGACGACAAGTGCATACAACAACAACACGACCCCAGTGACTGTGACATGTCCAGTAACCACCACATTGCAACAACAAGTGGCACGCCGCTGCATGCACGCAAGCACATGCCCTGATGTCATCTCACATGCACGCGTGCATGAGGAACAACCGCAGCAAACCTGTCACATGGAACTGAGATGGACTGTGCCCATGATGCCAAGCGGTCTGGTAGGCTACTTGTATACCGTCTGTGTCAAAGTCCGCAGCTCCGCAGCTATACGTACATGTACATTAGCACAGCCTTGGCCAAGCAGATGTAACTCTGAAGCCCACATCCCACATGCAACAGCTAATCACATGTAACCCTACACCCTATCCCATTTGTAATCATGCTCAGCATATCCTCAACATGTATTCCGCTGCCAGTAGTGTCCACTATACTGCATCACAGAGGACAGAAGACTCAATATAATGTTTGAAACCAAAACTGTCTCCGCTGACTCATTTCACAAGTACGAATGAGAGAGGATGAGAGTATGTGAAGTACACGGCAGTCGTGACATGACCATGTAGTCCACTGGCATTGGATGTCAACGCAAATGAGTAGCACAACTGTGGAAGACACACATGTGTCGTGTGAAGTCGTATGGACGCAGTGCTCAGGTGGGTGGGTGTGACGGGTAGATGCGCACATGCCAAGTTGGAGCACGCCGTGTTGGGAGGGGTCATGAACAGTACACCACCGCTTCCCTGGGCATTGTGAGAGGACACCTGTCGGGGGGAAGTGAACACGTGTGTGCACAGCAGCCGGGCACACGAACAATGCGGTACCAGGCGCACACGTCAGCCCACCCTCTGTGGACAAGCTGGATCCTGTTGTGCGCCCGCCATGCCCCTTGACAAGGCACACACAGCCCCAGTCGACCAGGTGTAACCCCAACATGGTCAATCCGCACAGGCGATACAGGGCACGGGATGGCAGTGGAGCATGGTGTGTGAGAGGTCTCCTCGCGCTCCTCCTGGTCATATCACGCAGGCAATAGAACCTCAACGTGTAGCATGGCACAAGTCAAATGGAAGTGTAGGGGGACGCACCACAGCACGAGCAGCACTGACGTCACGGGAGGTGGCTCGCACCATCACATCCATTGCCCATTATTCCAACCACGCCACATGCCATTGCGACAAAGTGCAAGCGCGTGCGCCACCACCCCCGAGCCCTCCCCAGAGAGGCCAAAGAGTGAATGTGTGGGCCATCAGCTACAGACGGACGCGGCCTGGCCGCAAGGGCAGCCACAGCCTCTGGGTGTCGCAGGTGGCGGATCCGGAAGGCGAAGACTGTGATGCATAGTCCATGCAGGCCGGGTCTCCATTTGGG
Source organism: Calotriton arnoldi (assembly GCA_963921515.1). Taxonomy (NCBI): domain Eukaryota; kingdom Metazoa; phylum Chordata; class Amphibia; order Caudata; family Salamandridae; genus Calotriton; species Calotriton arnoldi. The sequence continues at coordinate 462,429 of CAWUFW010002141.1, read as the reverse complement.
GCACCACGCAGGTGGACGGCGTCCCGCCACACATCATACCCTGAGACAGCCCACTCGTGCAACTGGACCCACACATACACTCCTTGCCCTCTCTGGTGCGAGCTTGGGGCTGCCTGTGCAAGCGCTAGCCTCGCAGGTGCACATGCATATTGGGGGAGCGAGGGGAGGACATGAGGGCTGGGGCGAAGATGACTGTATCACTGTCAGTGAGTACAAGGGATGACCCAGATGTGGACAGGAAGAGACGTGTCCCGTGTGTACTGCAACTAGTCGCCAATCCAACTACCCCCATGTCCGGAATGTAAGCCCGCACCTAGGCCCGCCCATCCGCCACATCGAATATACCACCAGCACAACAACCTTCCCATTCGAAACACTGACTGGGGGTGGCGACCAGTGAACAATCATGTGTAGCCTACCCACGCGTACATGTGGGCCCTCCATGATCCATGTCACCTGCGGCAAAGTCATGACATGCGCAATGAGGGAAGTGAGGAGAGCTGTCCGCCCCACGCACAGAAGGTGCATCAGCTCCACAGACCCAGCAGCGAGTCCAGCAGGGGTCACATGTGCAGGGGCAGCTGTGCCTGGTGTGAAGGCACATGCATGTAGACAGCACATCGACCAATGTGTAGTCTGCCCACATCTACAGTCCATCATCATGCGGACATAGGAATTGAACACAGGGCAACACATCTGAGTGGGTTCACCCACCGTGACAAACAATGCGCAATTATCGACGTACCCGCACTGTGCATGGCCCCCACCCAACGGAGGCACATCCAGTGCCACCATCCCACACACACAAGCCTTCCACGAAACATGCTGTGTCCAATGGTCAGTACAGAGTCAGCGCCCATCTGGTGGATCCTGAACAGGAGACACATGCACACACATGCCAGCTCCCACTATGTACGTCTGCCACCTGGCACATGCAATGTAACCTCTCACCTGTGACGTGTGTCTGCAAGCACACAGCCGTTTTGGCATGGGGCTGTCAATGTGGACACCTGTCAATGTTTCGGGAGGTGTGATCCGTACAGTGCTGTACATAGGGTGCATTGCTGACACCTACTACTGTCTCATATCCCCTCGTGCCACAGATCCCACTTGTTTTGGCCGCTCAGCCTGTGCCCACATCGTCGTCGTCGTGTGCCATACTCATCCAGCCTCGGAAGCAGTGCCATGCTCAGCAGACATTCATGTTGCCGTGGCGTTGCCGCTTGACGAATATGCAGTCAGTCCCCATCAGCACGCCCCGCAAGTCATTGGGGCCTAGATCCCCATGTCCATGCTCATGGCAGTGGTTTGTATCACTAGCCATTACCATTGGTGGGAGACCTGTGTAAGTGTATTGTGGCCGTGCCGTCCCTGCTTGACAGCTGGGCTGTGACTCATGTGCTTGCTCAGTCATGTCAGTGATGTGAATGCGAAATTGCTATGTGTTGTGTTGCTTTGACATGTGTCCACTGCCATCTTCCCTAGGCGGAGACCGAACATTGACCGCCCATACCAATTGCTGGCGGACATGGACGATACTGAGGTCATAAGGAAGTTTCGGCTGGACAGGCCAACCCTGCATCGACTGTGTGCCATGTTGGAACCCCATCTCCGTCCCCGCAGGGTGTATCCGACAGCATTCACCCCCACGGCTAAGGTGATGGCCGCCATGCATTTCTTCGCCACTGGGTCATTCCAGCACACAGTGGGCAGTGGAGGAGGGATGTCCCAGCCCATGTTCAGCAAGGTGCTGAGGGATGTACTGGCAGCCATGATGCTGTACCGAAACAGGTACATCAGATTCCCCAGGGCTCGTGAATTGGCGGCAGTGAAGGGTGCATTCTATGCCCTTGGCAGGATCCCACACGTCGTTGGTGCCATTGATTGCACACATGTTGGCCTTGTTCCACCACAGGCCACTGAGCACCTGTACCGCAACAGGAAGCACACGCACTCCCTGAATGTGCAAGTGGTGTGCCTTGCGGACATGGTGATAACCCACGTGTGTGCAAAGTTCCCAGGCTCGGCCCATGACGCACACATAATGCGCAACAGCATCTTGCCACGACTGATGTCCAATCTGCAACAGGATCGTGGCTGTATTGTCGGTGAGTATGTGGAGTGGTGTAGCGTGCTGGCTGTGCGATGCTGTCCCCTGTCCAGTTGGAATAGCAACGGTTCTCTGTGTCCCTCACACCCAGGTGACTCTGCGTACCCGAATGGGGCATGGCTGCTCAGTCCATTGAGAAATCCTCGCACCCCAGCAGACATTCGCTACAATGAGGCACATGGGAGGACCAGACGTGTGGTCGAGCGTACCTTTGGCCTCCTCAAGTCCAGGTTCAGGTGCCTGGACCGCACCGAGGGTGCGCTGGCGTACTCCCCACAGAAGGTGTGCCAGATAGTGGTGGCGTGCTGCATGCTGCACAATCTGGCCATTCGGAAGCAGATCCCCCTCATTGTGGATGACGGAGATCAACCAGGGCCCCAGCCCGCAGACCAGGACAGCTCGAGTGAGGAGGACAGCGGAGAGGAGGAAGCTGGGAATGTGCGCCAGCAGCTCATCGCCCGCTACTTCACTTGACGGTGAGTGTCCATGTACGACGGCTGATGTGGCTGTATTTGTGCAGGTGTGTGTGTGCTGTGTCAGGGTGGCCTTTGTTCACTGCGTGCTGTGTGTCAACGCTCCATGCCCAGGTTAGTATGCCACTGATGGTGGCTGTGGCATTGTGCCCTATTGCTCTGTGCGATGTGTGTACATTGCTTGTAGTTGTTGACATGTACTGTGTGATGGGTGTGTGACACACTCATTGAATGTGCTCCTGTTCTGTCTCCCACCCCTAGGTCCCTACAGGCCCTCCGGTTCCATTGCCATGCCACGCATCAGGTGCCGTTCCGCTCAAGGTGGCCGTTGTATTCCGTACAATTAAAACACAGGGCACAGACAGCAGTTTGTGGAAGAGGTGCATTTATTTCAAACTGTGACATGTGATTGTGTGTAAGGTGATGACAAAAGTGGTGCGTGCAGTGACAATGAGCTGTCGGTCATGGCTGCGTGATGCTCAGGGTGTACCCACTGGTTCTATGTCCATAGTCCAACACACACATGCCATCCAGATGGCTGTGTGGAGTGGGATCGTAGTCCAAGTCAATGCAGTGGGTGGTCAAGGAAGGCTGGCTGGCTGCCTCACTTGCGTCTGGAGCGTGCGAAGTCCTCCCGGGAGATCTGTTTCCGCTTCGGACGGCCCCTTCCACGTTTGCGAGGGGGGGTGCCTGCTTGCAACCTGCTGGTGGTTGAGGTGTGCTCACTGGCTGTGGACGCAGGGGAACTGGACACTGCTGCTCGAGCCTGCGCCCCGGCAGGTGGTGGCGGAGGGGGAGCTGCTGTCCCTGGCTGTGACCTCACCGCCACCACCAGCTGGCCCATGAGGTCCACGAGTTGGCCCATACGGGCGTCCATGGACCTCAGCACCCCCAGCACCTCACGCGTGTCTGTAGCAGACCTGGCCCATTGTCCTTGGGCCTCTTCATAGGCCCCAAGGACCCTGGCAATTTGAGGCAGGGCATGGTTCCCAGGGGAGACTGGCGTTTCCCTGACCCTGCTCCTCCTACCAGTCCTGCTGCCACCGGCCTGCCCACTATCCACATTGCTCACCACGGTCCTCGCCCTGGCTACCAGGGTGGATCCAGTGGGCCGGGCCACCACCTGCGCTGGTGCTGGGGCCAGCGAAGACGTGGTAGCGGTTGCGGCAGTGGTAGTGGCCGCAATGACCGTGGGTGTGGCCGCAATGACCGTGGGTGTGTCCGCAATGACCGTGGGTGTGTCCGCAATGACCGTGGGTGTGGCCGCAACGACAGTGGCTGCAGGGGGCTGTGAATGTACAACAGCCCTGGATGATGGGTTGGTGGGTAGGTGGGGGCCTGGGGAGCGGCTGGGCCCTGCCACACCGGATGGGCCTGCTGGGTGGTCCGTGTCCAAGGAGGAGGACAGATCCTCCACATCCGTGTGTCCTTGTTGGGGGCTTGCAGGCTGGCTGTGCTGGCTGCTGTCTCCATCCCCAGCATCCATCACTTCGTCACCTGTGGGGAGAATGAGATTTGTTAATGTGTTGCACCTGGCGAAGTATGTATTTGTCGTCTGACATTCACAGTTCGTGCAATCTCGTACATGGGTTTCCCGGAGGCGTGTGTGTGGCTGTACCATTTGTAGTTGTGTGTGCTTGGCAATGGGACTGTGTGCTGTGCACATGTGGCATGGGACGGATTGGCCATGCCGATGGGTGTGTTGCTGTGCTCCTACTTATTGTGTCTCTGGTGTATGCGGGCTCCTGGCCCATCCTGGGTCTGGTTTGTACTTTGCTTTTGGGATTCAAATGGGACGCTTAGGAACGCATATGGCAACATGGGGGCCATGCCCCAGAAACGCATTTGGGATGGAATATGCTTTTGGGCTACATGCTGTGAGCCATGGGTGCCGAACGTGACATGTGTTGTGGCAGCATGACAGTGCATGGTCTGAGGTGTGTGCATGCCTGACATGCCCTGCATATTTGCTGTCTGTTGTGATTACTGGACATGGCATTGGACGCATCGTTATGAGTGTGTGATGGTTGTGTGCCACCCGACGTATTGCAGTTGTCCCATCTCCTTGGTGTGCGTGCTGCCCTGTGCCATGTGCATCACTGCAGTGCTCGGGGGGGTGTGGCCCATGTTGTGTGTTGTTGCTCACAGTGTGGCGTGCGCTTCATTGACTTCTGGCACATGTGTTGGTCGTGTTACGGTCCTCATGCCTCCAGTAATCCAGCCCTGTCCAGTTTCCCACCTGCAGGTTGTTCGGGCGTGCACTGTACTGGATGCCACATGGTTCTAAGCGGGGGTGCTCCATGTTGCAGGTCTGTGGGGGTGGGGGCGGTGTTGTGGGTCGTGGTGATGGCTGGACACCCACTGACACCGATTGTTGTGGACCGTGATGTCTACCTTTCGGCTGTCGGTGTGCACTGCGGTGGCTGACACGTGGCTGTGGGGTGTGGGGATGCTCCTCCTTGCTGTGCTGTGGGACTAGGGGCCTGGTGTGTGTTGTACTTGAGCTGTCCACCCTCCCACCCACTGCACTTTGTGTTCCTGCCACTTACCTGTTACTTGTCGGTTAGTGCAGCTATGGCGGACACATGGGTGTGGTGGGTGCTCGTTGTGGCGCTTCTGCCATACTTGGGGACCTGTTGGTGGTTACGTGGCTGGCTGAGTGTACACATGCCCCCACGTATCTTTCAGTTGTTAGGTTTGGGCTGTGTGTGGTGGTGTCTGTTGCATGTGTGTGTGATGTGTTGTGTATTGTGTGCTGGACATGGGGGTGTTTGTCCCTGGGAGCTGTGGCATGGTGGTAGTGCATGTGAGTACATAGCGGTGTGCTGGTATACATTAGTTTGTACTTACCAGCCTCCACTCCCCCTGCTAATCCGGTGAGGATCTCCGGATGGATGATGACTCGCACCTTCTCCTCCCACGCTTTGAAGGTCTTGAAAAGCGCGGGATTCCCTCCGCCAGTGACGGCAGCCAGCTCTCTGTTTTTGTTCTCCTTCTTCTTGACCAGGCTTTTGACGTCATTCCACCGTTTGTTGATTTCTCCTCTGTTCCTGGGCAGGGTCCCGACTGCATTGACCTGGTCTACGATCCGGTTCCACATTCTGTTTCTGGTGGCTAGTGGTGTGTGCTGGACCAGGTTTCCATAGATTTGTGGGTGCACCTTGATGATCTCGTCGACCATGACCGTCAGCTCAATGGGCGTGAACTTGGGCATTCTTTGTGGTGCCATGGTGTTTGTGGTGCTGGTGCGGTGTGTGTTGTGTAATGTGCAGGGGGTTTGTGGTGCCGGTGTTTGGGTGGTGGTGGTGGTGGTTGTGATGTGTGCGTTTCTGTGGTGTGCTGCTGTCCTTGCTGTGTCACTGTGTCCTCTCCTCTCTGGTTTGCAATTTTGCATGGGGTTGTGGTCTGTGGGAGTGCTGCTTTTGTACTTACCTATGTGGGTGTGTCCTCATGGTCTGTTGTTTTCAGGTGTGTTGTGTCTGGTGTTCTGGCCTTTGTGGTTTTTGTTTGTCCAGGGGGTGTGTTTTCGGGATGTGTACTGTGCTTGTGTATTTGTGCGTGCCTTGCTGTGTGGACTTGTTGGCCATGTTGTGTGCGATTGTTTTTGTCAGCGGATGGTTTCTGTGCAGGGACGTGGCCGCCATGGCTTCTGCCGTGTCAATTTTCATCGGAGTTGTTTGCGCTGGCGGGCGGTATATTTGTAGTTTTCCCGCGCTCATGGCGGTGCGATCGTAATTTCACGTGCGGTGTGTCGGCCGTGAGGGCGGGGCGGTTTTGTGTTGTCGTGCGTGTTTCCGTCCGTGGCGGGCGGTTTGACTCCGACTCGGACGAGGGCAGGCGGTATCTTGTGTGATTTTTCTGCCGATGGCGGTTTTCGGTTTGTGTCATCGTAATGGCGTGGTCGGTGTTCAGACGGTTTGTGCGGGCGGATTTTTGCCGCTTTCATGCGTGGCGGATTTTTTTACGCCGGGTATCGTAATGGGCCTTCTAGATTTTAATAAGTAAATTTATGTTACATGACTGTTTTAATACATTTTCCCAAAATCACAATTACGTTGGTGTTCGTGAATCCCATGTCAGTATGAAATAGAGGGATTTAATTGGATGAAAACACTTTTCATGATTCTGGAAAGGAAGTCCCCACCCAGGTTTCATCTCTTTTTACTGTCATTGCTAAAATTGGAGGTTATTTTTCCTGGAACTGCAGTTTTGGTTTAAAAATTACTTTGCTTAACAATTTTCACCTTCTTTACTTTAAAATGACATCTGGGGGAAATTCAGAAAAACACCAGGAGGAGAGAGATGACAGTTCTTTAGAGGAGGTACACCCTGCAAAGAAGCAGTCAATAGCTTGGAGTTTTTCTGCATCCCCTCTGGAGAGAAGAAGGTAGTCACGAAGAAATGTATAGTGTAACCTCTGCAATAAGGTGCTCTCCAGATGAATGGCAAAACAATAGTTGCATGGAACAACAAGCATACTGAAACATTTGAAAACTATACACCCAAGGCACCTGGCAAGGGAGGAGAGTCAGCGTCGTGTATCACAATCTTCTACTTCATCTGTGACACCATTGGCACCTGGTGACATCCTTCCAGGAGAGGTACAACAATGCAGCTGTGGCCCTTGCAGGTAAGAGTGGTGGGGCCGGGTGGGGGGGATTTCGACAGACGACGAGGGAAAATTAAATAAATAATTAATTTTCCCTCCTCGTCGTCTGTCGAAATCCCCCCCACTCAGCTCCTCCACCCCACCGCTCTTACCTGCACGGGCCGCGGCTGCAACAATGACTTCCAGAAAAAGCCCCAGAACTAATAAAAATGGGCACATTTTCAATGATTGGTGAACAGTCTGTTGCCACTGTTCTAGAAGCAGCCAGAGATCACTAGTCTTACTTTTTTTTTACAATGACACTTGCTACTTTAGTTTTGAGTAGTTTGTTTTAAAAGTTCATTATTTCCACTTGCCATTTTAAGCGAAAAAAACCATCCAAAAAAACAAACTGTTAAAAAACACACAAGAGAAAAGTTCAGAAAAGTAAAAAATAAATCAAAGGTTCTTGTTAGAACCACCTTTCTTGGTTTAAAAAAGAAAAACTGTATTTGTCTGGATGTGTGAGTGAGTGTATGAGTCAGTGAGTTCCTGTGTGAGTGGCAGTGACTGTATGACTGACTAAGTTGTTGTTGAGTGCTAGTATGAATCTGTGAGTGGCTATATAAGAGGCAATATATGTGAGTGAGTGGGTGCGTGAGTGGCTTTATGGGTGAGTGAGTCAGTGTGTGAGTTGCTATAAAGGAGAGTGATTGCTTGTGTCAGTGGCTGCATCAGGCATTAAGTGGGCATCTGAGTGGTTGTATAAGTGTGTGAGTGGCTGTGCAACTAGCTGCATAAGTGACTAAGTGGGTGTGTAAGTGGTTTTATGGGTGAGTGAGTCAGTGTGTGAGTAGCAGTGTGGGAGAGTGATTGGGTGTGTTACTGGCTATATGGGTGATTGAGTGGGTGTGTCAGTGGCTGTATGAGTGAGTACATGGGTGTATCAGTGGCTGCATGGGTGAGTAAGTGGGTGTGTCAGTGGCTGTATGGGTGAGTAAGTGTGTGTGTCAGTGGCTATATGAGTGAGTGAGAGGGCGTGTGAGTGTCTGCATTAGTGAATGTGAGGATGTGTGAGTGGCTATATCAGTGAGTGAGTGGGTGTGTGAGTGGCTGTATGGGTAAGTGAGTGGTTATGTCAGTGTCTGTATAGGTGAGTGAGTGGGTGTGTGAGTAGGTGTATGAGTGAGTGAGTGGGTGTCTGAGTGGTTGTATGGGTAAATTAATGAGTGTGTGAGTAGCTGTATGGGTGAGTGACTGGATGTGTGAGTGGCCATATGGGTGAATGAGTGATTGTATGAGTTACTGTATGGGTGAGTGAATGAATTTCTGAGTGTCTGTATGGGTGAGTGAGTGGACTTGTGTGTAGGTGTCTGTGTGAATGAGAGGGTGTGTCAGTGGCTCTATGAGTAAGTAAGTGACTGTATGATTGGTTGTATGGGTGAGTAAGAGGGTGTGTAAGTGGGTATGTGGGTGGGTGAGTGGCTGTATGACTGGCTTTGTGGGTGAGTGAACGGCAGTGTGAGTGGCTATATGGATGAGGGAGTGGCAGCATGGGTCAGTGACTGGGTGTGTGAGTGGGTCTATGGGTGAGTGAGTGGGTGTGTTAGTGGCTGTATGGGTGAGAAAGTGTATATGTCACTGGCTGTATGATTGAGTAAGTGGGTGTATCAGTGGCTGTATGGGTGAGTGTGTGTCAGTGGCTATATGAGTGAGTGAGAGGGTGTGTGAGTGTCTGCATTAGTGAATGTGAGGATGTGTGAGTGGCTATATAAGTAAGTGAGCGGGTTTGTGAGTAGCTGTATGGGTGAGTGAGTGGCTGTATGAGTTATTGTATGGGTGAGTGACTGGGTGTGTGAGTGGCCTTATGGGTGAGTGAGTGACTGTATTAGTTACCGTATGGGTGAGTGGATGGCTGTATGAGTTACTGTATGGGTGAGTGAATGCCTTTGTGAGTGTCTGTATGGGTGAGTGAGTGGGCTTGTGAGATGTTGTTTGGGTGATTGAGTGGCTGTGTGAGTGGCTGTATGGGTAAGTGACTTGCTGTGTCAGTAGCTATACGGGAGACTAGGTGGGTGCATGAGTGGATGTAACAGTGAGTGAGTGGCTGTGTGACTGGCTGTATGGGTAAATGAGTGGCTGTGTAAGAAGCTGTATGGAAAAGGGATTGGGTGTTTAAGTGGATGTATCAGTGAGTGAGTGGCTGTGTGAGTGGGTATATGGGTGAGTGAGTGGCTGTGTGAATAGCTGCATAAGAGAGTGACAGGGTGTGTCAGTGTCTGTATCGGTGTGTGCCTGGGTGTGTCAGTGTCTGTATTAGTATGTGCCTGGGTTGGTCAGTGCCTGCATCTGTGTGTACCTGGGTGTGTCAGTATATGTATATGATTCAGTCCTCTCTGCTCAACACTGTCTGTCCTCTGTTTTTCACTGGCTCGCTCAGGCACAGCTGAAGTGTAATGAAGAGAAGTCAGAGGTTCTCTTGTATGGCGTATTTCCTGCCAATTTCAGAGAGAGGCTATGGCCCCCAGGTTTCCCCTTGCCTAGTGCAATGGGAAACGCTGCAAAAAATCTGGGGGTCTGGTTCAATGAGAACCTGACCTTTTCAACCCAGGTTAAGAAGCTGGCTGGGACCTGTTTTGGCACTCTGAAAGCTTTGAGGAAGTTTCTTCCTCTCCTCCCAAGACCCGCTAAAGAAACTGTTGTTCGCGCCTTGATTTTGTCCCGCCTGGACTATGCCAATGCACTTTATGTGGGCATCCCTGGCTACCTCTTGAATAAAATGCAGGTAGTTCAAAACTCTGCTGCCAGACTACTGCTGGGTGTGTCTAGCAGGTGTAGTGTGCGCGTTCATTTGCGCTCCTTGCACTGGCTCCCAGTGGAGTCCCGAATAAAATTTAAAACTTTGGCCATTGCACATAGGGCTCTCTATGGCCTGGGACCTATCTACCTACAGAAGAGATTCACATTTTACAACCCAGTAAGACAGTTGCATTCTTCCTCTCAACTTCTGGTGCAGACCCCTAGGTTCAACCACCAAAGGCTAGGCGGGAGCTCCTTTGTGCGGAAAGCTGCTTTGGCATGGAATGCATTGCCCCTGGAGCTGCGCGGCATCCAAGATCCGGTGATCTTTAAGAAAAAGTAAAAAACCCTTCTCTTCTAGCCGATGCTCTGACCTATGTTTCTTTTTCTCAAGTACGCGCCGGGACACTCTGCCGAGTATCTGTGCGCGTTATAAATATATATAACATGTATCAGTGTGTGCCTCGGTATGTAAGTGGATGTATGAGAGAGTAACTGGGTATATCAGTGACTGTATCGGTGTATAGTTGGGTATGTCAGTGGCTGTATCAATGTGTGCCTGGGTGTGTTAGTTGTTGTATAAGTGTGTGCCTATGTGTATGAGTGCCTGAATCTGTGTATAGTTCTGTGTGTGGGTGTGTGAGTGGCTGCACTGATGTGTGCCTGGGTGTGGCAGTAGCTGTATGAGTGTGTGCTTGGGTGTTAAATAAAGTACATTACTCCAACAGGGTGCAGAGACAGAATATCGACATTGAAATATCAAATTGCATGAATATCGAGTCAAGAATATTGATGGTGGAAAATATCGAGGTAAGTTTTTTCGTTGTTAAAAATATCGATTTTTGTGTAATGTAGAAATATCGAATTTGTAAATATCGATGGCAAATATATTGTTGTAAATAATATTGAATGTATTTTTTTTCTTTTTGTTTCATTTTTGTTTTTTCAAATTTGGTTGTAGTTATTTTATATGTTTTTATTTATTTATTTATATTAAAATGTTTGTTTTTATTGTATTTTCATTTATTTTTAGGAGCGGGATGTTGGGTTTATAGGGGATAAGGGTGGGGAGTAATTTAAAAATATTTGTTTAAAGTTTAAAATAATTTTTCAATTTATGTAAAATTTTAGGAGTGGGATGGTGGGTTTATAGGGGATAAGGGTGGGGAGTAGTTTAAAAATGTTTATTTTACATTTTTTATATTTTTAATTTCATGTAAAAATTTAGGAGCGGGATGTTGGGTTTATAGGGGATTGGGGTGGGGGAGTAATTAAATAATGTTGGTTGAAATATATAAATAATTTATTTAAAAATAAAATTTAACATTTTCAAAAATTGTGAAGGTTTTTTGGGTGCTAATATTTAGATGTAAATTGTATAAAATATTTTATGAATATTTTTTTAAATGTAAAAAATATTTAAATAAGTGTATGATAGGGGTATCTCCCATTTTTAATAATAAGTTTGTAAAATATTGTATTTTATAATGAAATGTTTTAGATTTTTTTGAAATTTTTTGGCTATTGTTAAAAAAAGTGTGTGAAATTTTTAGTTTTGATAAAAAACTATACATTTTGTAGAACTTTTTTTTGATCGTTTTGAAAAGTTTTATATTTTTCTATATTTATGCTTTTTATATTATTTAGTATTTTCCTTTAGTTTTTTTGTTTTGGTGTTAGGAATAGTAATTTTTTGGGGTTTATTATCCAGCACTTTCCCTGAGTTTAGTTGGTTTTGGAGTTGGAATAGTAATTCTTTTTGGTTCATTGTCTAGCACTTTACCTGAGTTTAGTTGGTTTTGGAGTTGGAATAGTAGTTTTTTTGGGGTTTATTATCCAGCACTTTCCTTGAGCTTAGTTGGTTTTGAAGTTGGAATAGTAATTTTTAACAGTTCACTATCCAGCACTTTCTTTGAGTTTAGTTGGTTTTGGAGTTGGAATAGTAATTTTTTGGTTTATTATCCAGCACTTTCCCTGAGTTTAGTTGGTTTTGGAGTTGGAATAGTAATTTTTTATGGTTTAATATATAGGTTTTTTAGAGTTTATATGTATATTTAAATAAAAAAGGAGACATATGTTAGTTTTTATTGTTAATGTTTTATTTGCAAACACATGTATTTTTGTTGTTCACAATTAAATTGTTTTTATTTGGTTTTGTTATACAATTTTTGAAAATATTGAAAAACATGATTAATTTTTTTAATGTTATTTAGAATTTATTATAAAGTATAATATATTTTTAACATATTTTTTATTTGCATTTGCAAAATTAACAATATATTTTTACATACATATTTTTAAGTTTTGAAAAATGTTAATTTTTTTTGAAGTATAGTCATGTAATAGTAAAGTAAATATATTTTCAGTTCTTTCTTTATAAACGCTTTGATTTTTATTAGTTATCATTTTTTATGAAAAAAAACTATTGTAGTACATTTCTTTTTACGTTTTTAATACATTTTATATAATTTTATTTTTGTTGTAAAATTATATAATATGTATTTAACAAAGTTATATTTTGTACATTTTGGGGTCCATTCCGATTCGGGCCGGAAAACATACCGACCGACTCGGTACGGGAATTTAGTCCGACCGACACGTACCGGCGCTGCCCGACCTGCGTAGTACAATGAAATGCATGTGAATCACGACCGACTCGTACGGAACACAAGCCGAACGACCGAAACGCACGGAAACCAGCTATCCGGCCGGGAAACCACGCGAATCGAACCGACCGACACACACCAGGAATGAACTCGACCGAAACGTACCCGTGAACTCCGACCCGCGCAGTACGATGCAATGCGTGGAAAACCAGACCGAGTCGCACGGAGCTCAAGCCGTACGACTGACACGCATACAAAACCCAGCCGAAGCAACTCAATACTCCGCGACCGACGCTTACGCCGCACATGAAACCTAGCAGAAACACAGCCTGAACGACTCGGAGAAGCTCGCACGAGACAACTGCAGCGTCCTACTCGGTCAGAAGAACGTCTCCTACATGCACAAAAAGTACAAAGGAAAAAATACAAATAAAAGGGCCAAACAAGCAATTACAAAGCCAATAAATACTGGGGGAAACATGGAACAAAGACACACCCACAACTCCACCCATATAAAGGCCACAAATCCCTACCATGATCCTTTGCAAATTCAACTGACCTGCCAGCACAGAACACCATCAGACAGCAACCACAGACACACTCACAGCTCATCCATCACACAAGCCACACACCATTAGCACCTCAACAAATAGCACCCTCACATACACCCAGCAAAACCTACACTCACACACCCTCACTTGCACACCCACACACACATCAATCACCACCACCACCCATCACCATGCCCCCAAAGAAGAATCCAAAGTTCCTAGACAGTGAATTGGAAGTCCTGGTAGATGAGATCCTCAGGGTAGAGCCCCAGTTGTTTGGTACATTGGTCCAACAGACCCCCATGTCGCAGAAAACCAAGATGTGGGAGAGGATCGTCGACAGGGTGAACGCACAATCACCATGTTTGTGCACAAAGCAAGACATCCAGAACAGGTGGTATGATGTGCGCAGGAGGGTCAAGGACCTACTAAAGAAGGATTACGTCTTGAGTCAGCGCACCGGCAGTGGCCCTCCTGCCAAACCACTATACCTCAGGCCCTGGGAGGAGAAGGTGCGGGCCATCCTACCACCAGTGAGCGTATATGGACTATCAAACATCCCAGAGCCTGGTGAGTACACAACAAATATATACAATATTGTGTGACAATACACACACATCACTGTCAAGGGGATAGTCAAACCATGCACCCTTAGCAAATCCACAGCAACCAAAAGCTAATCATCCCAAGATGTGTATGTTAGTCAGATAAACACAATACATGCCATTTCATAGTGATATGTAGATGTGTCATGACATGTACAAACCCAACAACAAATAGAGCTAGGCAGTGGCACAAATCTAACCAACAAACACAGTCAGATATTTAGCCACCACTAGAACAACACCTCACAGGGAAGCTCACTGAAAGGAAGGAATTCTGTGTATGCTGGTGAAGTCAGTGTAGCCAATAGCATGATGGGAGTTGTAGTCACAGATATTGGTCACCCTCACAATTGGCCCATCAACACCACTCTGAACCATGCTCACATCACAGGGAGTGGAAAACAACTGACAAGATGGCTGACACTGGGTACTGCTGTGGGGAGCACAAGGCCCTGCTGGGAACTGTGCACCAACCAACAACAGGACCACACTGTCAGCCATCTTGTCATTGCTGTCACACTCACACACAGTGAAGTCCACTCAAAAGGAAGGAAGTATGTGCATGCTCGGAAGGGGTGTGTAGGCAATAGCATGATGGGAGTGGTAGTCACAGCTCAACATCCCCCACCCACATAGCCCAGCAAGCTCACACTGAAGCATGCACACCTCACAGGGAGTGAAAAGCCACTTCTAAGATGTCTGACAATGGTCCTCTGTTGTGGGGAGTACCCGGCCCTGCTGGGAACTGGACACCTACCAACAGCAGGACACCACTGACTGACATCCTGAGGGTCAACCTGAACCCACTGCAAGGGTGGCATGCTTCATGGTGGGATAACTGGGCTGGGGGGAGAAGGAGGGCCGGATGTCCACCAAATACAACCAATGCTGTCCATGCACACACCTCAACATTCACATTGAAATGCTTCAGGTTGCAGGACAATGTGCTACACCAATATCAACCTCTGACTGTGACAACTTAGGACAATGCAATGTACAGGCCCGCATCCAGAGGTACAGTCACAACTGTCAGGTGTGTGAACCATTGATGCCTGTAGAAACATAACATACATTGTGTGTCTCTTCCAAAAACAGGTGATGATGGGGACACAGCAGCAGACGATGAGGAGTCCCTGTCCCAGGCTCCAGGGGACACTGAGCTCACTGGTGTGGAACAGCCTCTGCCCTCCTCGGATGGCGAAGACCTACCTGGCCCCTCCGGTGTGAGTCATCATGCAGCACCAGCAGGACCAACATCTGCACCCCCTGCACCCACCCCTCCAACAACTGCCAACACACAGACCACCCCCGCCGACACGGACAGACCAAGGACCACCGATGACAACAGCACAGGGACCCCGGCCCAACGTGGAGCAACGGACAACAACCCCAGTAACAACCACCAAGGGGGCCTAGGGTCACCTGTGCGTGCCACCGCAGGTCCCGCACGTGTTGCCAGGGGTGTTGGGAGGGGTGGTAGACATAGGTCGCTGTTTGCAGAGGGGTCTGGACTGCATGATGACCCACAACTGGTACGCATTGCTGATGCGTACCAGAATAGCACCGGAGAGGTCAGCCAGGTAGTGGGGATCCTCAAGGACATTCAACAGCAGCAGGGTGCCCATCTTGCCTGCTTGGACTCCCACATGTCCCGTGTGGAGACACACATGTCCCGTGTGGAGACACACATGTCTGGCATGGATTCCAAGTGGGACACATTGCAAGAACTGACAGCGGTGCATAGGGACATATTGACATGCCTCCGCCAGATTAGCACCAACATGGCCACACCTCCCTGTGTGCCCACAACATCTGGTGCTGCAACAACTGCAACTGCCACAGGGAGGGAGGAGGACTCTGGCGGAGAGTCCCCTGCACCGCAGCAGCCTGCACGTGAGGGTCCCCCCCCAAAGAAGAGGGGTCGTCCGAGGAAGGAAAACTGAGAGGCCGATGGCCATGTACATCCCCCAGGAACCCAGCACCTGTTCTGGAAATTCTCCTTTGTGTGCAAACTGTTCACCCTGTCAAATGCAATCCAACTCTCCCACATGACATGGGGAGTTTAAGTTGGCCCAATGTATCAGATGACTGTTGACTTTACTCAGGACATTTCTGCTACCAAGACTTCCAACTCATCTGGGAACTTTGGATTACAATCCCAATGTACAGCACCCACCATCCTGTGCACTATACTCACACATGTATGTAAATAAACTCACTAATACACCATACTTGCCTCTGTTGTGATTCCAACGTGGTTTCTGTCATGGAGATGATGATCTGCTAAATGACACTGTGCATGCTAACTGCTACAGCAAGTTCAACACCATCATGTGAGTCATGGCGACGTGACACATATGAGGAAGACACACCACTAGGGCTACACAACACATACACACCAGGGCCATCTGACTCAACGCCTACACTGATGTTGCCAGGAAATACAGTGGAATGTAGAGACACCACACCTATTCAGAGTCTGTGTTAACTAGCCCACAGGTGCAGTAAGCAAATGTCAGTCAGATGTGTGACCACAGACAACGCACATCCCAAAGTGAAGCACAGGTTTATTACACATTTGCAACATGTTGTTTGCACTACAGATGCAAGGTAATCCCACGTGGCAGTGGCCACACAGTCAACAAGTGTAGGAGAAAGAAAGTCCAGGGGTGTGTGGCACATCACCTGTAGGGAAACGACTGCTTCCACCCTGGAAGTTGAATCATGGTGTCGGGGATCACAGTTGACCAAACAACTCTGAAAGTACCCTGTGAAGGACAGACATGACACACAGTCAAAGGCACTGAAGAACAGGACAGAACTGCAATACTCATGCCCAATACATGTCACAAGATACCTACACAAAACAAGTTAGCATGTCAACACTGTTGGGGAGTACAGACTACCTGTAAGGACACATCGCTGCACGCTTCCAGTCAAGTAGCACATGGCCATACTCAAACAGCACCAGAGCACCACCAACACATATCACGCAAACTCACATCATTGACATGACATCTCTGGATACTCACATTCAGCTGAAGAAGTTGGTGATGAGCTGTGTGCGGACATCACCCTCATCATCATCATCATCACTGGCATCGTGGCCCAGGCCAGGATCCTCCACAGGTGGCGGATGTTGGTCATCGTCATCCATGATGAGAGGCAACTCCTTCTGCACTGCCAGGTTGTGTAGCATGCAGCAGACGATGACAATCTTGCACACCTTTGCTGGGGCATATGGGAGGGCCCCTCCTGTCTTGTCCAGGCAGCGAAAGCGGCTCTTCAGGAGACCAAATGTCTGCTCGATCACTCTCCTGGTCTGACCATGTGCCTCATTGTAGCGCTTCTGGGCTGGTGTCACAGGGTTCCTGAGGGGTGTCAGCAACCACGGCATGTTGGGGTATCCCGAGTCACCTACATACAGACAATTGCACATTAGCTGAGTTGGAAAAGAGGGTGGAATACTACATTGCAGAACACACACAATGGTACAAAGTCAGTACACATCGACAAGCCAGGCACGCTGGTTCTGCACCTGTGACATCATCCTCGGGATGCGACTACTCCTCATCACGTAGGCATCGTGTGCAGAACCGGGGAAACGGGCACACACGTGTGAGATGCTCATATCTGTAAGACATACCACCAGAGCATTGACCGAATGGTAATGTTTCCTGTTCCTGTATGCCTGCTTATGTGCCTGTGGTGGTACCAAAGCCACATGTGCCCCATCAATGGAGCCAATGACATGCGGCATCCTCCCCAGGGCATAGAAGTCACTCTTGACGTCAGTGAGTTGTTGACGTTTAGGGAAATAGATGTACTGGTTCAGGTATCTCAACATTGCCTCCAAAACATCACGTAGCACACGGCTGAACATGGTCTGTGACATCCCACCAGCAGACGCCACAGTGTGTTGAAAGGTACCGGTGGCAAAGAAGTGTAGGGCTGCCATCACCTTCACCTTGGGGGTCAGCGCTGTAGGGTATGGCCGGCCAGGTTCCAAATGTGGGGCCAACCGCACCGCCAATTCCTCAATCAGCGGCCTGTTGAAGCGGTACCGTCGGATGCAGTCAGTCCTGTTCAACCATGGTTGCAAGGTCAGGGAATGGTCTATGGACAGCTGGTGCCCTGCAGTGCATAGGTAAAGAAAGAAAGATTGTCAGTCACCCCACATATGTGGCATAGACCATACTCAATATCACATGATACATCATTACGAGACACAAGTACCTGATGTGTGTGCCATTCTGTAAGGACATGTATGGCACCTACATGGCCAACATCTAACATCACAGTTCAACATGTGTTGACAACAAGTTCCAGGTTGTGCTATGGGATATCATTAGGCTGTGTCACAGTACCCATGTACTGCTGTCACGTTCCAAACACACACCACAGTGACATGTGAGGACAGATGTGCCCCAGGCATCACAGCTCACTGACAGGTAGATTCCCAGGGACCCTGTATTGCCACATGGACACTGGCATGACATGGCGTATCATGAATACACGTCAGCAAAACAACCATGACTCCCACAGGTAGTGGCCCCTGTTGCCTCTGCAGGACAGACATGGACGTCTGTGACACACACACGCACAACATCAAAGTCGATGCACAAACAACGTGGATGTGGAGACTGTCTCCCATTGTGCACATGGAATCAGAGACATTGTAAACACAACATGCACACAGACTGTGGAGGGCCATCACTATTGTGGCAATGGGTCACCCTGTGACGTACATACCGTCCCACATGGGACTCAGGGGGTATGTGACATGACATACACATACACAACCTGGAAATGTGACCATGCCACATGCTCTGAAATGAACAGTTGCACATCACAGTGGTCATGTGCACAACACACAAAGGATTCTGTCCCCATGAACACATGCACAGCCTGGGAGTGGCTGCCCCCAAGTGCCACCCAAAAAACCACATGTTCACCCCCATACACAGAAAAGGTAATGCAGCCTTACATGCCTTAGGATACAGTGTGTACAGGCTGTGGTGTTGTAGGTGTGCCCCTGAGTCCCTGGAAAGTAAATGTGGCTGGCATACGTTCACCTGTGACAGGCTTGATGACATATGCGAGTGACTTGTACAGGGACGCATTGTACAGCAATGGTCCGATCGGTGCACACGCATTGGCCATTGCATATGATGTGAGCGGGTACGCGTTGTACAGCAATGGTCCGATCGGTGCGCACGCATTGGCCATTGCATATGATGTGGACAGAAATACACGTTGTACAGCAATGGTCCGATCGGTGCGCACGCATTGGCCATTGCATATGATGGAGCGGGGACGCGTTGTACAGCAATGGTCCGATCGGTGCGCACGCATTGGCCATTGCATATGATGTGAGCGGGTACGCGTTGTACAGCAATGGTCCGATCGGTGCGCACGCATTGGCCATTGCATATGATGTGAGCGGGTACGCATTGTACAGCAATGGTCCGATCGGTGCGCACGCATTGGCCATTGCATATGATGTGAGCGGGTACGCGCTGTACAGCAATGGTCCGATCGGTGCGCATGCATTGGCCATTGCATATGATGTGAGCGGGGACGCGTTGTACAGCAATGGTCCGATCGGTGCGCACGCATTGGCCATTGCATATGATGTGAGCGGGGACGCGTTGTACAGCAATGGACCGATCGGTGCGCACGCATTGGCCATTGCATATGATGTGAGCGGGTACGCGTTGTACAGCAATGGTCCGATCGGTGCGCACGCATTGGCTAGGGCCTGGCATGGCAACGGATGCGTTTTCGAAGCTTTAATGAGTCTGATGCAGTGAATTCAGTTGGCCAGCCACAACAATGTTGCAAATTCATGGGTGTCATGAAGTTGAACTTTTGAAGGATGCTGTGGGCGTGTATAAGTGGTGCAATTCCATGGATTGGCCAGATTCAGAAGATGCAAACGACCTGGACCTATCACTTTGGACACATGGGACAGTATCTGCCTCTGCAGCACACATATAATGCTGGCTGTTCCTCTGAGAGCTCACTTGCCTGCACTACATGCTCCAGGACGACATCTGCCACCAACACTGCAGCTGTCTCTGCATCCTCTGGCTACTGCAATGGCACGTACTGTGGAGAGAGCCCCAGCCTTCAGCACTGAGGAGAACCAGGCCCTGCTGGACAGCCTCCTTCCACAGTACAGCAAGTTGTATGGGAAACCAGGGGAGCAGGTGAGTGTGCTGTCCACTGCCTTACTAAATGTGCATGTTGTCTGACTAGCAAGACTTCCAGTGTGCACACCACTGGCTAGCATGCTCACTGAGTAGTTCTCATCCCCCAAAGTGTGTAGTTACATGCACTGAACAGGTATAGTGCAGTAACAGTGCATTCCAACAAGGTTTTACTTCCCAGGCAATGATACCATTTAGTAACTGCTGGTAAACTGTTCATAGCCATAGTTGCACTGCCTGTGTACATCATATGCCCCTGTGATTGAGACATGTATATCCAACTGTGTGATGCACGGATATGTTGCATGTGTAGTAATGGCCTTTTTCACTTTGTCATCCTCACATGTTGATGCCCACCAGAAGCAGGAGATCTGGCTGACCATCGTCCGGGCAGTACGATCCGTGGGGGACTACAAGCGCTGGATCCGCAACTGCCAAAAGAGGTGGCAGAACCTTCGGGGCTGGACCCGGAGGATCGCAAGGGTCCAGCTGAAGCTGTCGCCTCCTCACAGGAGGGGCGGACACCGGACCCTGACCCCCCACATGCTCCGGATCCTGGCGGTGGTCTTCCCTGACCTGGATGGGCAGCTGAAGGCCAGACAGCAGCAAGGAGGGGGTGAGTCCATGACTGCACTGTGAACTTTGTCTGACATGCTATGTGCCCTCCTCTGGCCTGGTTAAACCTCCACAGTACATCAGTCTTGTGGACCAGGACCCATGTCCCTCAATTGTGACATGCCCACTCCTCATCTGATACCCAGGTGTGGCCCTTACAGTCTGGAAATTGTGTCACTTGGGTACTGTGTCCTTGCATTTTGCTTAGCTCAGGGTGGGGGACAGCATTTGTTACCGTACCTTTGTGGTGGGCTTCATGGGTGGGTCAATTGCTTACACAATGCCTGAGTTCTGACATGTAATCTGCGTGTAACTTTGATATGTGTTCCAATTGCTGATCTGACTCACCACTTGTGCCTGGGGTATTTGGCACACCCCCATGCTGCGGGTGGGAACAATGTTTGGGCCTCAGGAGTATGTATATCAAGTGTGTCACACATGCTTAGCCACATGCCTACTGTCCAGGGCTCATCCCTCTTTCACGTGGAGCAGGACAGTCATGCCTACTCCAGGGCATACAATACACTCTGTACTCCCACTCCCGTGTATCAGCTGACACGTTGTGCTCCGTGAAATGTTCCCTCAGGTGTCTGCCTCTGTGTCATTGTGCTGTGGCTTCGTTGTCAGGACTACTGGGGTGTTCATCGGTTAGCGCTCAGCATGCCATCTGAGATGTGACCATGAGAGACGATACTTGTGTGACATATAGGTGTTTGATCACTTGACTGTGCAGACTGGTGCATGCGACTGAGAAGTTCAGGCAGCTGTTTTTCATTCACAGCAGACTGTGAGGTGCTCAGGTTCAGAGAGTTGTGTTTCATGTCTCCCATATGTCCAATTGGTATGACGTGGACAAATAAGAGTTCAGATGATGTGGTGTGTGGGGGATGGACATGTGCACTTGTCAGCTACAGAACTTGCATTCCCCATGACCTAGGATTGTGACACAGTGCAGACTGTTGTTGGCTGGCTGCCCTGCCCATGTGACTGGAGACAGTGATGTATGACTTTGCAGGCATGCCTGTGCCATGGCATTAAACTTCCTAAGAGTGATCCTGCAGGGGAGTGACATGTGCAACATGCACCCCATTGTGGCATTGACTATGAGGACATGGGTGCATCATGGTGTCTGGTGCTGGTATGCATCACATGCATTTCAAATTAGACTCTGGCCATCCCTTTATCCGGACACCTGTACTGACTCAGTGGCAAGAGATGAGATGTGTGCATGTTCACATACTTCACCGTGTTCTCTGCAATCTCCAACAACTGGGTAGGTGGTGCATGTGTCCACACTGGGGTATTACCATCCGACAGGCACCAGACAGATGGGTGCAAGCTGTTTGAGGGTAAATGGGTGGTCACACCCTTCTGCTTACCGGCTCATGAGAGCACGACCCGCACTCTGCTCGTTCACTTGAAAAGAAGGAACAACGGTGTGAAATACAGTGGCACTTTGTTAAGCAATTCAGTAACACCGAGAACTGTTCATTTAATGCTGCTCGTCAACACATGAGCAGGATGAAAATGAAAGCATCAACAATATTACAAATCATATTTTAAGTGAAGCACAAAGATCTATGTAACTATCTATCAGTGAGCTACAGCCTATGGGGCAAGTCTTAAAAGAGGGATCATGAATAGGCAAGCGCCTAGAAGGCAAATCTTAAATAAGAGAGCAAGAACCATCCAAGGCTACACAGTTTAAGCTAGGATAAATGCAATGAATTGGGTGTGGATGAGCTAAATTAGAGAGGCTGACAAAGCCAAAAGGCTAGCAATCAGAAAAGAGCATTACCACCTTGAGAGTAGAAGTTCTAGGCCCAAGATCAGGAGAATGGCCGACCGGGAACCCTCACCATGCAATGCACTGGTATGAAGAGTTCAGGGCGTGGACATGGGTGCAAACCTTTTATATGGCTTAATGCAGAACTCCTACCCAAAGTTGACGTGGGCCCTGACGTGGGTCCTTGACCGCACGCTTACAGTAACTGTGGAAAGTTTTTTGAAGAACAGAGAAGTGGTATCATGGTGAAAACAGGGGCTTTTAGCAGGTGGTCGGTGCTCTTGACCGCAAACATAAGAAAAAGATAACTTTTACCGTAAGATGCTCAGAAATTAAGATTTTATATGTTATTTCTCTGTCACGTAGCCGCCTTTTCAGTTTCAGTTGAGCAAGCGTGGAAAGTTTCATAAGTTAAAATATTGCAAACATTGCTTGTGAAAGAGCAAGATGTACCAGCAGAGTGTCATGTACGTGTGGGCTAACCTTATTCTTGTGACTGTGGAAATTTACAAGGAGGGGCTGGTGCCGCGGTGGATGGCACAGGTCCCTGCTGTCAGGTCAGAAAGGCCTACAAGATTTGTTGTATTAAAAATGATAGCAAGAGACAGTGGCCTCTTGGGCCTACATGTGTGTGTGCATCTAAGGAGGTGGGTTTGGGCCTAAGTGTATGTATCTAAGGGGGTGTGGACCACTGTGAGGGCTTGGGCCTAAGTGTATGTATCTAAGGGGGTGTGGACCACTGTGACAGGTACTAAAAGGCTAAAAGAAAAATGGACAACTTAGGTCATCTATCAGGGCCTGACTGGTGGGGCCTATATGGGAGTGCCATATTTCATGGGCAGAGCAGAAAGGTACATAGGTCTGTGTTATATGGTAGAACAGAACCCTACTTCAAAGGCCAGGAGGGGTGTAAGTGCCATGGTTGACCATCAGACTGACAATTGGCTTCTCCTAATCTGTGTGAGCACTTTTGGCAATGTTCAACTAAGGATGCCAGGGCTTGCTCTGTGATGTGCTGTACTTACTGTGGTGTGTGCGGTCAGTGCAGGTGACTGATGTTTGTCTGTTTCCCTAATTGTTTGCAGATACATCCACGGCCACAGGAGGGGACAGCTCCACGGACCAGGAGGAGCTGCAGAGCCAGACTGGGTCAGCAGCCGATGAGTGGTCGGAGGGACCCAGTGGCACGGAGGGCGAGGGGAGCCACACCAAGGAGTCCTCAGCACCATCCACCTCAGCTGAGGACCACAGCAGCTCAGAGGATGACTCCCTTGTGGAGGCGGGTGTCAGCAGCCACCACACCCCAGCTAGTATTGCTGTCACTGCCCTCCCATCGGCTCCCATTCCAGAGGTCCGTGGAGGCTCCCGTGTTCGGGAGCGTGTCTCCTTCGTGCCAGGCACCGCACCCCTGCCCCTGTGTCCCCTGCTGCCCTGAGTGAGGAGTCTGTGTACTTACTTTGCCAGCTCCATGTAGGGCAGACAGGAATGCTGAGTGTCCTCCATGCACACACCACTCTGTTGACACAGCTGGTGTCGTTCATGTAGGGCATCTCATCGGGCATGTCTGCCCTACAGAGGAGCAATAAGTCCATGGACTCCTCCCTGACGGCAGCAGTGTCCCGCCTCCAACAGTCCCTCACCCCTCCTACCTCTGCCCCATCCACACTTCCTGACACCCTACCTGTCCCAAGCACATGCACACCTGCACAATCACCCAAACACACAGACACGAGCAGCACAGAAACACCCAAAACAAAGGCAAAACATGCACGCAAGCATCCTCAGGGGACTGATACCACACCCACAGGGGATGGGGAACAGACACACACACAGGCATCCACAGTCACTCCGCAGTCCTCCAAATCCTCTCCCTCCAAGACCCCTTCCCTTGCCTCACCTGCAACCCCACCTAAAAAGCAGCTCTTCCTCTGTGACCTCGGCCTCTTCCCCTCAGATCCAGCTGATCCAGCATACAGGGGGGAGAGGAAGTCCACCCACACAGAGGGGAGTGCCCCTCACCCCCAGACACCCTCCCCCAGGCACAGACAAACTGAGGCCCCCACACGCAAGTCCCCCCGGAAGAGCAAGACCCTGCCACCGCCCTGCAGCTCAACCACACAGTCTCCTTCCTCCATCCCTCAGGCCCCCACAACACAGGTTCCCCCACCACACCCTGCCCCAGGTTCCCCCACCCACAGATACACCATCCCCAAAATGATCAGGCCTTCTCCCCCTACCACTTGCTCTTCCAGCCTCACCCCCCCGCTGCACATGTTTGTGCCACTGGTGTGGAGACCGTGTCCTCCCCCTCTGTCCTGCCCACCTTACCTGACCCATTCTACTCCCCTGGAGATAGGCACTGCAGTGGAGTGCACTACCACCCCGTCTGACTTGGGCACTGCAGTGGGGAACCTGTCCACTCCATCTGGCCAGCCCATTGCAGTCGTGCCGGCACCCACACCATCTGACTCATGCCCCCCAGTTGTGCCGGCACACACCATGTCAGACACCTCCACTGCAGTTGTCAGTGACTCTCCAGCACCAGCCACCCCTTCCCTGCCTCCTTCTGGTGAGCCCTGATCCTGTCCCTGCGGTGCCTGGCCTGCCCCCCCGTATGCCCCTCCGAGGGGAATGTCCCTGGTCCGTAGCAGTGCAGGCAAGCAAAGGGTGACATCTGCCACTGTCACCCTGTTCGGACTTTACTGTTGGCCTGGCCATTGGCCTTTGTCTTTTTTCTGGACTTTCTATTTCACACACATATGCTGAATAAAGCTCCTTTCTGTTCTCTGGTGGTTTTGCTTCAGATGTACATGAAGTTGATGATGCTAACCATGCCCTTGCTGCAGTGATGGTGATTTTTGATATCATGAAAATGAAGTGTTACTGTGCAAGACCCCATGTGGTCCAGGGGGAATGTGTCCTATCCTGGTGTGTAGCCATTTCATCCTTTGCAGCAATATGAGGGTGTCATGTTTTCAATATTTGCCAATGGGATTTCCTACATTTATTTGCAATATCACATCTGTGGCTTACACCCCTGCACATCAGTTGTGCTTGCCATTGTTCAATTTGTCTATTTCTCTGACCGTGTGACCATCTCCACTGGACATGCAAGTTTGGGCATCAATGGGGAAGGACTCATCTGTGTTATCAGTGCAACTTGCCATACATGTGTGTTGGATCTGTGCAGATGATTTCGGTGACACTCCCATGACCAGGCTGATGTGACGAGAGCCTTCATTTTGTGCTAATTGTTGACTGAGTGACCAAGTGTTCTGCTGACATGATAGAGCCCTGCAGAGACAACGTATGGCACAGCTTTCCTTACACAGGATTGGAGTCCCCTCATGGCAGTGTGTAATTCCGTGACATTGCCTGAGCCCAAGGTGTGTGTTGTGTGAGCATGTCTGTGTGTGTTCACTTCCATTTTGCTACGCAGGCTGGGATCGCTAATGATGTTCCTGTTTGTGATGCTTGCTGAGTTGACCTATGTTCCCCCCAAATCTTCGCACTGGGTTCTCTGGGATGTGGGTGCATGGCACATTACTGGTCATCAGGGTGTCATCCATAGGTGTGTTTGCTGTCAGGGCTGAGTTTGTGGGCAAACGCAGATGAGACACAGTCAGGATTCCCCTTGGCACTTGTTGGTTACACAAGTCATGTAATTTACAGTTTGGGTTAGCTTTCAGTGATTGTGACACGTTGTGTGTGTGACTGCTGCCACTCCTCAGGGTCAGAGCTGCAATGTTGGAAGTTGTCTATGTGTGTTCTTTGTGGGTGACCTTGACTTCTTCATTGGTGTGTGACTGTGTCCGGGATCCCATTGATTGTGGTGGATTTCACGTCATGCCCATGTACGGCGTACTGTGCAGTGTGTCAGACATTCACGAGTCTTGTTTACTGGCCATGTGTGATGGGTTTCTGCACCTTAGTTCCCACCACCACCCCTGGGATTGTCATGGGTGCATGTGCAATGTCACCAGTCCATGTGAGCTTCACTGCTGCACATTGGTGGAGATCAAGGTGTGTGGTGTTGAGTGTGTGCAAATGAGAGTTGTTGCACGGCTAGACCCCTACCTCCATGTTGGCCTTGGCTGACAGGCCGTGCTGATTGATTTGTGCTTGTGTAGGTGTGATGGTAGTTTGTTGCTCAGGACACATGACTGTGGTTCACAGTGTGAACGACATCTAGCTTTGTCATCACAGTGGGATTATCATGCAGGCCAGGGTCACCACAATGTGGGGTCCCTGGGGGTAGTGCTGTGGTGGGTCTGTCTCTTGCTGTGTTATTTGCTGTTCCTACAAGCTTGTGTGACATGTGTAATTTGGGCTCCCTCTCATCTAACAATGCCTGATTGCCCATATAGGGGAATCCGATCCATGAGTTACTTTTGTGTGGCACTGTATACACATCTGCGTAATTGTGATTCAGGCCTCCTCATGTGTTGTGTGGTTGCCTGGGGACACTGGCACACCGCCCCATCACCTGTTGTGTTTGATATGCAGTGTGAGGCTGCCTGTTTGTGCTTGTGCATCTGCACCACTGCATTGGCATATCTTTAGTGTGCCATTGGCTGTATGTTGTTTGGTGGCTTTCCAATGCTGTCCCTGGGACTCCTAGGTCATCAGTCAGCACAATGATCATGGTTTGTATGTCCCATTGCTGCCATGGTATGGTATTTGTTCACCTGACATCTACAGTCTCCACAGGATATCTACATTTGTGTGTCCATTGGTGCAGATATGTAGGGCTGCATTATGATGGTCACTTCTGTCATTGTGTTATTGACGAATGTTGACAATGTCAGCCCCCATGGGTGATGTTTGTCTGCACATGGCCAAAGGTATATCTTATTTGCACTGCACTGTTTGCCTCACCCAATCTATGTTGCTATGGGACACAAGCACTACTATGCCACAGATGTGTTTGTTGTTCTGTGACCAGGAATCATCCATGCTGTTTGGCATTTGCAGCTTTTCCCATGACAACACTTACATTTTGGTCACTGTGATGATGGGGTTTTAGACCCCATTGCCACAATGTTCAAAATGTGCTTCAGCTATGGACCCCACACTTACCTTTTGGTCACTGTGATGATGGGGTTTTAGACCCCATTGCCACAATGTTCAAAATGTGCCTCAGGTATGGACCCCACACTTACATTTTGGTCACTGTGATGATGGGGGTTTAGACCCCATTGCCACAATGTTCAAAATGTGCTTCAGCTATGGACCCCACACTTCCCTTTTGGTCACTGTGATGATGGGGGTTTAGACCCCATTGCCACAATGTTCAATTGGGCTTCAGCTATGGACCCCACACTTACCTTTTGGTCACTGTGATGATGGGGTGTTATACCCCATTCCCACAGTGGTCATGGTCTGCTTGCATTGTGGAGGCCACACACATTTATGTGTGACACATGTGATAGGGGGTCATATTGTATGCTCAATGTCATGTTCAGTGTTGTAGGCATTTGACACAGACTACACACGCTTGTCATGGTGTTGGGGGATGTATTTTTCAGACATTCCTTATGTTGGAGTATGCTGGTTGTGTCATGCATTACCCGTCCTATGTGTAGGGGTGGTGTGGGTGGTAGGCATCCATCCCCCTATGAGTGGGGATGGTAGTAGTGACAGGCATCCAGGCCCCCCTGAGTAGGGGAGGTGGTAGTGGTAGGCATCCAGGCCCCCCTGAGTAGGGGTGGTGGTAGTGGTAGGCATCCATCCCCCTATTAGTGGGGATGGTAGTAGTGACAGGCATCCAGGCCCCCCTGAGCAGGGGTGGTGGTAGTGGTAGGCATCCAGGCCCCCTGAGTAGGGGTGGTGGTAGTGGTAGGCATCCATCCCCCTATGAGTGGGGATGGTAGTAGTGACAGGCATCCAGCCCCCTGAGTAGGGGTGGTGGTAGTGGTAGGCATCCATCCCCCTATTAGTGGGGATGGTAGTAGTGACAAGCATCCAGGCTCCCCTGAGTAGGGGTGGTGGTAGTGGTAGGCATACAGGCCCCCTGAGTAGGGGTGGTGGTAGTGGTAGGCATCCAGGCCCCCTGAGTAGGGGTGGTGGTAGTGGTAGGCATCCATCCCCCTATGAGTGGGGATGGTAGTAGTGACAGGCATCCAGGCCCCCTGAGTAGGGGTGGTGGTAGTGGTAGGCATCCAGGCCCCCTGAGTAGGGGTGGTGGTAGTGGTAGGCATCCATCCCCTATGAGTGGGGATGGTAGTAGGGACAGGCATCCAGGCCCCCCTGAGTAGGGATGGTGGTAGTGGTAGGCTACCAGGCCCCCCTGAGTAGGGGTGGTGGTAGTGGTAGGCATCCATCCCCCGATGAGTGGGGATGGTAGTAGTGACAGGCATCCAGGCCCCCCTGAGATGGGGTGGTGGTAGTGGTAGGCATCCAGGCCCCCCTGAGTAGGGGTGGTGGTAGTGGTAGGCATCCAGGCCCCCTGAGTAGGGGTGGTGGTAGTGGTAGGCATCCAGGCCCCCCTGAGTAGGGGTGGTGGTAGTGGTAGGCATCCATCCCCCTATGAGTGGGGATGGTAGTAGTGACAGGCATCCAGGCCCCCCTGAGTAGGGGTGGTGGTAGTGGTAGGCATCCAGGCCCCCCTGAGTAGGGGTGGTGGTAGTGGTAGGCATCCATCCCCCTATGAGTGGGGATGGTAGTAGTGACAGGCATCCAGGCCCCCATGAGTAGGGATGGTGGTAGTGGTAGGCATCCATCCCCCTATGAGTGGGGATGGTAGTAGTGACAGGCATCCAGGCCCCCCTGAGTAGGGGTGGTGGTAGTGGTAGGCATCCAGGCCCCCCTGAGTAGGGGTGGTGGTAGTGGTAGGCATCCATACCCCTATGAGTGGGGATGGTAGTAGTGACAGGCATACAGGCCCCCCTGAGTAGGGGTGGTGGTAGTGGTAGGCATCCAGCCCCCCCTGAGTAGGGGTGGTGGTAGTGGTAGGCATCCATCCCCCTATGAGTGGGGATGGTAGTAGGGACAGGCATCCAGGCCCCCCTGAGTAGGGGTGGTGGTAGTGGTAGGCATCCAGGCCCCCCTGAGTAGGGGTGGTGGTAGTGGTAGGCATCCATCCCCCTATGAGTGGGGATGGTAGTAGTGACAGGCATCCAGGCCCCCCTGAGTAGGGGTGGTGGTTGTGGTAGGCATCCAGCACCCTATGGGTGTGTATGGCATTGGTGGTAGCCATCCCGCCCCTATGGTTCTGCTGTTGCTAGTGTACGTCATTTCTGCATCCCTATGTGTGTGTGACATATGTTGGGTACGTGTCGTTTGTTTGTGTAGTGGGTGTTTGACTTACCGTCTGCGCCGTACGCGTCCGTACCTGTTCCGGTAATAGATGTAGAGTATTGGTAGGACCTGCGCGATGGGATTCATGGTTTGTTCGTCTCGTTTGGGTTTCTCGTGGCTTCGACTCGTACTCGTCGCTGGCTTGTTCGTCTCGTCGCCGTGGATCGTCTTGTGGCGCGAATCGGAGCTTATGTACAGCTCTCCCGGATGCTCTGACGAGCCGGACGTAGCGACGGGTTCGGCGCGTACGGAGTGCGCATCGTACTGGTCCGGCCGGAAGGTGCTGTGTATTTGGTTCCGTGCGACTCGATTCGGCGTTTACGGATCCGGCTCGGGCGGGGAACAGGAGCTGAAATGGGTAAGTACGGCTCGCTCGGAATCTGGGCTGTTATGCGCATCGTACTTGCTCGTTGGGACGACTGTTCGAATCGGTTGGGAAACACGTATTCGGCTGGGTTTTTTTCCGGACGAATAGTGTTAGGTGCCCTACCGGCCGAGATCGGAATCGGCCCCTTTGTATTTATTATTTAGTAATTGAATATTATTAAAAAATAATATTTAATATATTAAATAATGTACAATTTTTTTACAAATTTATTTTTGTATTATATATTTTTTATTAAACATTGTTATATTGGTTGCATGTTTACAATAGTCTTATTCTAATTTTATATTTTGAAGGTGAGTACATCAAACAATCATATATTTTAATATATATTAAATATTATAGTTTTTGTTTTTTTAATATAATATTTAATATATATTGTACAATTTAATGAACATTTATTTTAGCATTTTTAAATTTTTTAGACAATAAATAAAAATATACATTTAATTTTTTGGATTTTTTAAATTATTTCTCTATTGTTGTCTATGGGGAGTCAGTCTTTTTTCATTTTTATTATGCAGCCATTATTTTCTTTTTCTCACTTTCCTGTCTATCTGTTTCGTTTTTAGGCCATTTTGCAAGACGGAACCTCGCGGTTGGGAGCTGTGTTTCGTCGGTTAAGGTAAGTTTGATTTAATTTACTTTTAAGGTGGTTTTAGGGTAGGGGCGAGGTAGTAGTAGTGTAATTAGATTTCTTAGGGTGTTAACTGTTCGTTTTTGGTGTATTTAGGTGTTGTTTTGGTAGTTTAGTGTTTTATGTGCTTGACGTAGTGTTGAAGAGAAGTAGAGTGTTATGTAGTGTTAGTTATGTGTTGTTTAATTATGTTATGTTAAATGTTAATATTAATGGGTTTGTACATGTTATTGTGGGAGGGTGTTCTTTTTTTTTGTTTTTTTACAGTTTTCCCGTTTCGTGAACAGATGGTGCTGACAATGTGTTTCTTTTTTTTAAAAAGGAAAACGTATTTTGTTTTTTGAAACAAGTTACTTTTTTACATTTCCTTTTATTTTTCGGGTTTGTTGGAGTGTTATTTTTCTTAAGCTAATTTTCGGGTTTTTGAGGGTTTCGTTATTGAGAGGATTGCGTCGTTGGAGCATTTTTTTCTACAGTTGTATTTTTGCATTTTGTTGGGCTTTATTTTCGGATGGATTTGTTTTTCGGTTCATCTACTATGGATTTGTTAGTTTTCGAGGACCGTCTACTGCAGCATAACTGTAAGTTATTTTTTATTATTATGGGTGGGAAATGTTTTTGGTTACATTTGGTTTGTTTGTTTCTGTTTTATTTTAATAATTATATAATGTTATATATTTATATGTACGTTTTTAATTTTTAAATTACATAATTATAATTTTTAATTTAAAAAGAGTAGTATTATGTTGTTTAAATGTTAAAATGCTTATGATGTTTAGTATTGTTTTTTGTTTAATGTATAGATTTAGCAATGATGTCTAGGTATTCTAGCCCTTTGGTGTTTGGAAAAAATCGAGTTTTGTGATGTAGGTATTCATACATTGTTTTTGTTTGCTTACTGAGTTTAGGGCCTATTTTAGGGGCTGATTGCGATGGTCCGCCCACCATCGCAGCGGTGTTTGGGACCGCCCGCCAGTCATGCGGTGGTCCCACCACTGCAATTACGATGCGCCCGCCAGTATGGCGGGTGCATCCAGGGTATTTAACATTGCAGACGGTGCTGCTGGCTGCAGCACCGTACGCAATGTCAAATTGCCATGCTGTGCATTTCCCTGCACTACGTGGCAGGCACCACGCGGTGCCTGCCACGCAGTGCAGGGACATGCAGGGGGGTACCATGGGTACCCCCCCAGTGCAGCAACACCGCCCCCAACACAGAGGGGGCTTGCAACGGGCCCCCGAATACAGCCTCCGCCAGCCTTTCCATGGCGGTTCCACCGCCATGGAAAGGCTGGTTGACGCCAGCATTGTAATCTGGCGGGCGGTGCCTGCACCGCCACCATTTCCCCGGTCCTATCCGCTCCGCCAGGCAATCGTAACGATTGCCTGTGGCAGAAGCATGGCAGGCGGTCTTTGCGCATGCCACGCTTGCGGAACGATTCCCCCCGCCATCCTAATGTGGAGGGGGAAATAGGCAATCAGATGGCGGAGGGACCGCCACCGCCGGGCTGGTGGTGGCGGGCCTTCCACCATCCTAATGAGCCCCTTAGTTAGGGATTGCTCTAGTCTTAGCTCTTGATAACTCTTTTTTGATGGCTTCTATTAGTTTGTGTAAGGTTGGTTGTCCTCTTCCTATTGTGGCTTGGAAGGCATTGTGCCATCCTTCCACCACGTTATTAGTTGTAGCTTTTTTTTTTTTAAATTCTTTTTTATTGATTTATAATACAACAATACAGGTCATGATGGAGTCTATATAGGCAACACAGTATTGCACACAATAACAGTACTATTCCGCCCAGGGAGCCCCCCTCCGAGGCAAGTATACCTATGTATGTCCAGAATCTTGTCTTTTGCACATCGCCATTTCAGCAGTATGGGAAGCACATAGCTCTCCTCGGTAAGTGTTCCATTTTCCCCATTTTTTATCCCATTTTTTAGGACACCCTCTGCTTTTGAACACTTATTTTTCTGCGATCATGCATTTGTCCATTTCTCTGGCCCATTCCCTTGACGTCGGCCCCTTTGTAGCTCCCCATTGCATTGCTATGCAGCGTTTGACCAGGGTGTAACCTAGGGTGTCCCATTGTTGTTCTGTTGTGGTGAGATCCGTTGCGTCCCATATATTGAGGAGACCCAATTTTGGTGTTAAGTGGATGCCTTTTCTGATTGCCATATGTAGGTGCCGTGTGGCTTTCCCCCAGAGTGGCGCTATGTCAGGGCATTCCCACAGGATATGAAGGAATGTGGCCTCTTCCGCACAGCGTCGGAGGCAAAGTGAGTCTGTTCTGTGCCCGATTTTGTGTAATGTGATACCGGTTACGTAAGTTCTATGTAAAATCTTACGTTGAATAAGGCGAACATTTAGTGGGATTGCCGCTTCGTGTGGGGACATTATTGCAGTTTGCCATTCCTCATCCTCAAGTGGCCCCAGATCAGCCTGCCAATGCTCTCTGAGACGTTGGAGTGGATCGGGTAAGTTATTAATCAGCTTCCTATTTGTCAATGATATGGCTTTTTTCCCGAGGGGTTCCGATAATACTCTATCTTCCAAGGGGGACGTCTCTGGCATCTCCCCTGATGAGGGAATTACGGCAGTCAGGGCATGATGAATTTGTAAATATCGGAACATTTCTTTCTGATCTAGATCGTATTCTTTCTGTAGATCAGAAAATTTTAGAATTTCCCCTTTTTCCATAGGTCACCTATAGTAGATATACCAATGGTGTCCCATCTGTCAAACCCCTGTTGATTGCCTAGCATTCCGAGTCTCTGGGTAAACCATAACGGCGTAGCTAGGGTCAATATTCCCTGCCAGCCAAGCTTTTTATTGGCCTGGCGCCAGACGTCGATGGTTAGGGCAGTGGGGCATAAGTATTGTTTTTTCTTTGCATGTGAGTATAGAGCCCGATGTGTCCTGCCCTCCCTATCTGGTATCTGTCCAGTTGATAAGCAGGTTCTGTCTGGGGATGATACACCCAATGATTAATAACCACTAGTTGTGATGCCCAATAGTAGAGGCGCATATCAGGGAGTGTGATTCCCCCGTCATACCAGATTCTGGTTAATTTGTGCATGGCAATACGGGGTGTCCTTCCATCCCATAGCAGAATTCTGATTTCACTGCCTATGTTTTGGAAGTAGGACTCGGGAACTTTAAATGGGCAGTTCTGAAGAATGTACAAGAAGCGGGGGAGTGCCAACATTTTGAAGAGGGCAGCTCGGCCGAGCAGAGAAAGGGGCAATGTCCTCCAATGTTCTACGTCATTTCGCAGTCTATGTAAGGGGGCCTCAAGATTGTGACTATGGAAAAGAGCTGGGTCAGGGGTTATAAAAATACCGAGGTATCGGAAGCCCTCCTCTGCCACCCTGAGCTCACAGCCCCGCTGGAGTTTGGAGTTCGATCGCTGAACGACATAGATTACCGACTGGACCAATTAATAGCATAGCCGGAATATTTGCCGAAATTTGTAAAGATGTTGAGAATTCTGGGCCCGATTCCGATCTCGCTAGGAAAGTCCTCCGTATGACTCAGATCCGGAGGGTTTTCCAAGCGAGACGTGCTCCTGGAGTCCGACCGAACGAGTACGATGCAGCCGTATGCTGAAGGACTCGGTTCGCTCGGACTCCCATTGAACTCTATGGGAGCCTGTGTACAGACGCGTACACAGGCTCCCATGGCAGAAAAGGGGTGGGTGGGGAAAAGCGTACACCCTGTGGCGGGCACCCCATGTTGCCCATCACACTGTGCATGCCTGGATTGGGGGGAACCATGGGCACAGCCCCGTGACAGATTTGGAGGGCCCCGGGTGCAGGGGGGCCTGCTACGCCCCCCCCCGAAGTACGCTTCCGACAGCCGTTTCGTCTCGCTGAGACCGAGGCGAAGCGGCTGTCCGAATCGTGCATCATACTCGCTCGGTCGGAATTCGGCTCCATTGCGCTGTACGATCCGGCTGCGAATGAGTCGTACGGAGCGGTTCGGGTCCGGAAACGATTCAGTCAGCGCTTACGTGATCTTCGATTCGTACTTGGTCGTTCGGACCTGTGTACTATTCGGTCGTAAACAAGGGCTACGAATCAGATCCGGCAAAGTCAAATCCGATTAGGAGGCCTTCCGAACGACATCGGAATCGGGCCCTCTGTGTAGTGATTTTGTCGGAGATGCTAGATACAGCAGGATATCATCGGCATAAAGGGATATCCTGTCCTCCTGTCCCTCTGTCCACTTCAATCCTCTAAGTAAGCTGTCTCCCCTGATCCATGCCGCCAGAGGTTCAAGCATCTGCGCGAAGATCAGAGGCGACAGGGGGCATCCCTGTCTGGTACCCCTCCTCAATGGAAATACTTTCGACATATGATTGTTTACTTTGATTTGGCCCTTTAAGTCTGTGTATAAAAGTCTGACCCAGCCTATAAATTTGGGGCCGAAACCCAATCGCAGCAACACATCGGAAAGATATGGCCATTCTATTGTATCGAACACCATTTTGGCGTCTAAGGATAGTATAACGGCATCTTCTGCGATTATATGTTTCCGACCCAGTACATTTTGAAGTCGGCGGATGTTTAAGGCTGTGTTCCGGCCAGGCATAAAACCGGATTGGTCGGCGTGTACCAGTGAGGTGATGATAGGAGCCAGTCGGGAGGCTAATAGTTTAGCTAAGATTTTGGCCTCAAAATGAATTAAGGAGAACGGTCGATATGACCCGCATTTGTCAACCGGTCTTCCTTTCTTGTGGATGACTACGATTGAGGCCATTCTCAGGTCCTCCGGTAAGAACCCCTTTTCGTTGCTCTCAAGGTACATTACCTGTAGGTATGGCCAACCCGAGATGCTACTAGTTTAAGGAATTCGATAGGGACCCCATTGGGTCCCATTGCCTTCCCTGATTGTATATTTCTGATTGCTGAACATATTTCCTCATTGGTGATGTCCTCCTCCAGCGTGTCTCTATTGTGGGGGAACAAGGTAGGCAGGGATATATCTTTAAATAGTTGGCACGAGTCGTCCGCTGTAGTGGTTGCTGTTGGGGTATAGATCTGTTCATAGTGATCAGCAAAAGCCTCCGCGATCTCCCGTGGGTCTGAGAGCACAAGGGTGTCGTTTATGCATAATCAGGGGACCCAGCACTCAGCCTGCTCCCTTTTTTCGAGCCAGGCAAGCAGTCTTTCCGCCCTATCCCCCAGCTCATATATTTTGTATTGGGTGGCTATGTGCTTGGCCTTTGCCATTTCTTTCACCAAGGCCTTATATTCCAGTTGTTTGACATTTAACTTATGTTTGTTGGTCACATTTGGGGTCTATGTATACTCTGTTTCACTCATTTGGAGCTCTGACTCAAGCTGCTCTATTTTGTCTCTCTGGTTTCTGACGTGACCGATCTTGAGTGCCAAAGCCTGGCCCTTTATTACTGTTTTGAAGGCCTCCCATAATATTTGTGAGAACTCAACTGAGCCCACATTGTCTTTAAAACAATTCTCGGTTTGTTGTATTAGGTTCTCTTTAATGTCTGGGATTTTAAGGAGCCAGGGGTTTAGTGTTACGGTAGTTCTGTGTTGATATTGATTGAGGGTGAACGTAATCAAGACTGGTGAATGGTCTGATATGCCACGTGGGAGATAACGTGGTTCCCTAAAGTGGCCGATGTCTGCTGAGTGGGTAAGAAAATAATCTATACGAAATAGACTATTGTGGGCGTTTGAAAAATATGTGAATTGAGGTGTGTGAGGGTTAAAATGTCATACCCATGGCGTTGAGAAATTCTGATAAGAGTGAAGTGGATCTGGTCTGTTACCGTGGTGGCTGTCGGTCTATACTGTCGTCCAGTGTCATATTGAGATCTCCCCCCCGGATTAATGTTCCTTCTGGCAACTCAAGAATGATCTTCCCAATTTCCTCCAGAGCCGATCTGCAGAGCGGAGGTGGGGCATAGACCGATATGATGTGAATCGCTCTTCCCTCCCAGCTGGCCTCAAGGACCGCAAATTTACCCTGCGGGTCCGCCCATGTTCGATGTGTGCATAGTGCTAGGCTTTTACGAATCAAGATGCCCGTACCTCTGGAACCAGAGGTGAAACCAGCGTGCACTGCTAGTTTATAGCCCCATCTATTCGGTATTTTGCAATTGTTGACTATTAAGTGTGTCTCTCGCAGCAAAACTATGTCTGGGGCCTGTCTGTTAAGATACTGCAGCACTATACCCCTTTTC
Organism: Calotriton arnoldi; assembly: GCA_963921515.1. Lineage (NCBI taxonomy): Eukaryota > Metazoa > Chordata > Amphibia > Caudata > Salamandridae > Calotriton > Calotriton arnoldi. Next base: position 425,557 of record CAWUFW010002141.1, on the reverse strand, counting down.
AGTTTGTCTCCAAGTCTGTTGACATTCCATGTGAGGATTTTTAGGGACATTTCAATGAGGTTTTCTGCCATTGTGTATCTTGGTGGGATATATGTGGGACGAGGATTACGTTTTGCGGCTTCCCGCTACCAAGGAGGGTTTCACCAATGGCCTCAGATGGAGATGGCTGGTGTACCCCTGGATTAACTCGCAATGATGTTATATGTATGTGTGTTGTGTGTGTTTCGATGGCGGTTTTCGGTGAATCCTGAGACAGTTGTGAAGTGACCTGTTTGAAATGAAACAAACCCCCCCACCCTTAACATACCCCTCCTCCCTGCGGCCCTGCCAGTGGATTTCGAACTATCCACATCCCCAACCAGGCAGAGTGCCTGTCGCCCCCCTCCCAACAATGAACGGTACTCGTGGTTCAGCGACGCCCTACCCCCCTTCCCTGTGTGGTTCCAATTAGTGGCAGTGGTATGTTGCAGACCACAGTCCCCAAAATACGAGACCCACTGGTCATGCAGTGACGTGTATACTTCCACCTTGTACACAGTCAGTTTGAAAGGGAGTCTGAGTACGAATCAAGCAAAGTGCTCGCTCCAGTGCATCAATTTAAGACTCACCGGGATTCCGACCCCCATCAACTCTACTGTGTAGGATCTCCTCTGTCACCAGTCGATCACCATTGTCCGTCTAGCGCCCAGGACCTGAGTCAACTGCTGCACGACCCGTTTCTTTGCTTGCTTCATGGGGTGGTCTGGTTCAATCCCATTTGGCCCAGATTGTCTATCTTTGCTGGAGTTTCCCACTTGGCGCCATCCGTCTAGCCAGTCCCACGCTTCCTCTGGCGTTCAAAAGAACCAGCTTTTACCATTGGCTTCGATGTGCAGTTTGGCCGGGAATATCATGGCGTATTTGATGTCTCGGTCTCTTAACGCTTTTATAACTTCCAGAAAACTGCTTCTTTGTTTTTGAACTTTTATGGTGAAGTCTGGGAAAAATGAGATCACACTATTTTCGAATTTGATTGGCGGAGCACAGCGTGCTGTCTGCAGGATAGCGTCTCGGTCTCAGAAGCTAAAGACTCTGGCGACTATCGGTCGCAGAGGAGCCCCTGGTTTAGGTCGCCCTACGGGGACACGGTGGGCCCAGTCAATTGAAAAATAGTGTGAGAGGCCCTTTGGCTGCAGTAGTTTAGAGATGAGCTCCTCGATGAAGAGGTCCCTCTGTGCGTTCCGGCACCCCCAGGATGCGTACGTTATTGCGTTGCGCTCGACCCTCATAGTCATTTAGTTGCGCCTCTAGCTTGTCTTGTTTTTTCGGTCAGCTGTTGCACATGGTGCTGGAGTTGGGAGGTGTCGGTTGAGAGAGTCTTAGTAGTGTCCTCAATTTACTTGACTCTTGCGTCCATTTTTCTGAGATCTGCTCGCACATGGGAGATTTCGATGTTGACTGTGTTGAGTCTGGACTCAAGGGAGAATTGCACGCCACTGATGGCGGCCATAATGTCTTGTAATGTTAGCTCAGCCTGGCCAGTGGGAGATCGTGGTGTCTTCTGTCCATTTGCTGTGGGTGCGACCTGTGCCTCTCTGTTCTTGGTCCAGGCAAATTTATCTAGCTTGGTTTGTAGCGACAGCTTGCTGCCCCTGCTGCTAGCCATCTTGGGTGGGTCTGTACTATTCCGTTGTTTACTGATATGACGGGGTACTACCCGCCGCCTGCCTGGGGGCAGCCTGCCTCCCGCGGCCTGTCGGGTTTCCTTAAGTATTCGATATCCACCTATACCACTGTTAGGTGAGTTAAGTTACTGGCAGTTCTTTGTCCCGAGCGATGAAGTGGTCCGTGATCAGCGTGCTTCCGTTTCTCCTCCTATGTTGATGTATGGCTGTGTGCCGAGCAGCCCCCTGATAGTATTACCCTGCCCGCTGCAGGCCGGCACCCACGCCTGTCTTCAGGATTGCATGTCCAGAACTGAGGGATCGGTTTCCACTCGGGCCCCCATGGCTTCGTTATGCTGATGTGCGTGTGGGCTTTTGTCTCGATCACCCGGTCACTGATTGGTACAGGCTCAAGTGTCTCTGCTCTTACCCCATGTTGGAGTACAGCCACAACGTGTCTCCACTTCCTCTGTGTCTTTATGATCTAGACCCTGGGGTCATGTCCACTTTGCAACTCACCCCTGACAGAGGTGTATGTCGGCCCCTCAAGAAGCGCAACCCTTGAAACACTGTTTGTCCACTTTTACGTTGTTCCACTCACCACAAATGCTTTGTCACCTCCTGGGCCAATTTCGCATGTGTGGGTGCCAATTTATTTCACCCACTTATACGGCGCACAATGTGTTGGGCGCGGCCCCCCGGCAGTCTCTTTACAGCAGGTCGATGTCTCCGAACACACTGCTCGTCTGGTCTGCGGAGTGAGGCACCCCCTACCTCTTCTGTTTAGCACACCAAGTATGTTCGGCCTTGTCACACTTCCCCCGCGCCACCGGGCATATTCATGCAGGGGAAGGAGGCACTCTCCTCTCGATGCTCTCCCGTGTCGCCAATGTGACTGCCTCCTTTGGCGATGGGTCCTCGGTCAGGATGCCACACCTTGTTCGCTGCTATCGGCAGCGACCACATTTGTCTGTTTCACCTGGTCTCTGGAGCCACCAACACTGCCTCCTCGGAGCGTTCCGGTTCTCTAAGCCTCAGGGCGCTGTCTCGATGTCTCACCTCCCAGTGATTGCAGGTCTACTGGCAGCTCTCCTCGCTCAGTTTGGCAAGCCCACACTTATTTCCGGTCGCAGTCCCTCAGCCCTGCATCCTCGGAGATGTCTCCCGGACTCCCTCGGGTCGCAGGTTTCCAGTGTGCCTCAGCCGCTCGATCCGGTAGGTTTAAGGACGAACTTCGCTGCCGGTTACATTAGGGCTGTGGTCGTACGTTTCAGAAGTTGTGGAACTACGTATTAGGGCGGATTAGTGACGGATATTGGGCGAAGGCTTTGGAGCCGCACTAGTGTGTGGCCATTCCCGTTGGCTACTGGCCTAGGGGGCGTGGTCAGTAGCCACTCGGTGCCTGCCACATGGTGCAGGGAAATGTTGGGGGACACTATAGGTGCCCCCCAAGTGGGCCCCCAAAGTACATCCCGTCAGCCTGTGAATCGCGGTTGAATTGCCATACAGAGGCTGGCGGGGATGCAGCATCCTAATCTGCCGGACGGTGACTGCTAGGCACCGCCACCATTTTGTGGATGCGGGGTGGGTCCGACAGGCAATCGTAATGATTGCCTGTGTCGGACCCGTGGCGGACGGTTTTCCCGCCTGCCAGCAATCCGCCTGCCATCCTTATCTGGCAGGCAGAGAATGGCCGCACGAGGGCAGTGAATCCACCACCGGCAGGCTGTGCGAGTCCAACCGAACGAGTACGATGCAGCCGTATGCTGACGGACTCGGTTCGCTCGGACTCCCATTGAACTCTATGGGAGCCCGTGTACCGACGCGTACAAGGGCTCCTATAGCAAAAAAGGGGTTGGTGGGGAAAAGCATACACCCTGTGGTGAGCACCCCATGTTGCCCGCCACACTGTGCATGCTTGGATGGGGAGACCCATGTGCACCCCCCGCGACCGAATCGGAGTGCTCTGGCTGAAGGGGGGCCTGCTACGGCCCCCCGAAGTCCAATTCCGACAGCCGTTTTGTTTCGCTGAGACCCAGGCGATACAGCTGTCCAAATCGTGCATCGTGCTCGCTCGGTTGGAATCCGGCTCCATTGCGCTGTACGATTCGTCTGCGAACGAGTCGGTCGGACAGGATTGGGTTCTGGAAACGATTCTGTCGACGCGGACGAGATCTTCGCATCATACTTGGTCATTCGGAGCGGGTGACGACTCGGTCGGAAACATAGGCTCCGAATCGGATTTGCACGTTCTGGTACCCGTCTGGAGGCCTTCCTAACGAGATCATAATCGGGCCCTATATTGTTGCACTTAAGCAACACTGTGCATTGCACTCACTACAATTTTCTTAAACAATTGTTTTACCATTACTTGCACTACTAATTTGTGAAATCTTAAGCTAAAAAAGAAACCCTCAGTATCAGAACTACTAATAGAGATATAAGACATACCAGCATATGGTAAGCCTTATAAAGACATCACCCCTGGTAACCCGAATTATGTCATAAATACTGACAATGGATCTAGAATAAATACACTATACCACTTTTTTAACAGTAATCCTCCTTGGAACTTTGGTTGAAGAAGCAAAAGATAATAATTTGTCAGCTTAAAAGGTAGTTTTTGCTTGAATTTAAGGTTGCTGTCATTACATTCCATCCGTCCAGTTTCACTTTTTAAATAGACTAGTGTCCAGATGCTACACTAAGGGCCTGATTACGATGGCGGAAGGCCCGCCACCAACAGCCTGTCGGTGGTGGGCCCTCCGCCATCGTACTGCGGTTTTCCGCCTGCCCGATTACTATAGCGGTCGGAAACATGGGGGTCGGAAAGACTGACCACCACGGTTCTGACAGGCGGTCATTTTCCGACCGCCTGTCGGAGCAGCCGCATTGCCCAGCATGGCGGTGGTGCCTGTTAGGCACCGCCGTCGGGATTATGATATCCCTTTCCACCCGCTTGTTCATGGCGGTTAACCCGCCATGAGCAAGTTGGCAGAAAGGGACCTCGGGGCCGGTAGCGGGCGCCCCTTCAGCCCGGGCACTTTCTTTTGGGGGCACCTACATTTCCATGCACCATGTGGCAGGCACCGCATGGTGCCTGCCACATATTGCAGGGAAATGTAAACAGTGCCTTATTTACATTGCGGCGGGTGCTGCAGCCAGCAGCACCCGCCGCAATGTAAAGTATGGCAAGTGCGACTGCCACGGTGGCGGTCGCATCATAACACCCCCTGTGGGACCGTCGCCTTGTAGGTGGGCGGTCCCAATCCCAAACACGATGGCGGACATACTGAAGCCCGTCCGCTATCGTAATGACCCCCTAAGTCCATCATTAAAGATGATAGTCATAGTAGTACACGTTCTTTCAGAAATATTTGTCCTGCTTTGAAGTTTGTAATCTCTGTTCCCAATTTACTTCCATCTACTTTGCATCATTGTAGCATTAATATAAGATACTTTCCACTTCTTTATACATGTAATTTTGACATAAGGACTGATCGACAATTTGGGCAGGTATTGTTTTGTGTAGCTTTCTTGAGCAATCTTTTTAAAAGACACCGTTTTGCATTCCAGTAATGTTAAATAAAGAAATTGCTTCAAATCTATTTGTGTTGTTGACACACTCATGGTTCCATGAGTAACTTAGTCCAAATAAGTCATCAATACATATTTCTTCTTCTGCTAAAACTCCAAGAATGACCATTATAAACTCCTGTGAATCCTAGTGAGTGTTTGGATTAAATTGTGCTGATCCACTATAGATATCTACAATGTCTTGAATGCCTGAAGCACAATTCGTTACAGTCCTATCACTGCATAAGCATTGCAACAAAGCGCACAGTGCAGAACATAATCTCTTCAGTGATTTTTGTTCAATTGCACATACAAGATGAGGTAATTGAAAAAGTGCATTGAAAACAACATTTGCATAGCAGTTGACACCAGAAGGGTTTGACAACTGGTAACCTAGAATATCTCCCTCATTGACAACTCTTTTTTTTCTTAACAACTGCCTTGTTCTCCTTCTTTTCGACAAAATGCGCACAATCCTTTGTAAGTTTTCATTTTGGACAGATGATCCGTTTTTTCATAAAGAAGATACTGTCCTAAATGAGGAGCATATACACTTCTTAACCAATTGTATTTTTTAACACAACCTGGATCAGCACTTACTTTGCTGTCATCAGAAGCAACCAAATACAAACCGGACAATGTTCTAACACGAGATACCACTAAATATGATATACCTTCTTTAAACACAGTACTACCAATATCAATAAAAACTGCGTCTGCACTTAAACCATGAGATTTATGAATACTCACAGAGTATGCTAATGAACTGGACACTGCTTCAGCTAACATACAAGTCTTTTACAAGCAAAAAACTTACAATGCACCTTCCAATCTGCTTTACGCCACCAACCTGATCAAATTGTATTGCTAAGTATTTAACCTCATTCCTATTTGGAAACTTAATGAAATTAATGACTTTACCCATCGCACCATTTGCTAATTCTTCCTCAACATTTACATTTCAACGCAAAATTACTCTATAATTCTTGCAAACATGTAAACATTTCTCTAATCCCGCAGTTCTGGATACAGATTTTTCCAATTAATTCAGTTTTGCTTGTAGTTTTTCATTTAGGAGTACTGTCACACCCTGGTGTTCCATTTTGTCTATTGCTGTAAGTTGCAAAATATCTTCTTTCTCCAATTTTAGCACTTCTTCATTGAAACAGGCACACTTGTGAAGTGTAGGCATTAGGCACACTATGGATTTTCCTTCTTTAATAAAACTGAACATTAGCTCTGCTGTTATTTTCTTTGCAGGAAACAGTCTCTTAGCAAGTTGACTTTCTAAGTGACGTTTCCCCTTTTTTGAGAGAACACCTACTTTAATATCCTTGAGTATATTTCCATATTCAACGTCAGATGCTTGTCGCATATTTTTAAGTAGTTCTTTGTATTGGAAGTTTAATCAAATGTTTATGTTTCCAATACTTTCCAAAGAATTTCGAGTTTCTTCATGGAGCAGTGTTTAGAACACAGGCTATCTTTTGCAATTTGTAGTAGATCGCCAAACACAATCAAGTGTTTTCCTCCATATAGCTCATCGTAGTCTGTCCTTAGAATCTATTGCATTCTTAAGTGTACAAAGGCAAGCATTAAGTTAGAGACCATGTTCACCTCATCAATGATTAAAAGTTTTAACTTCTTCAGTACTCTTGAGACTTCATGACAAGCTTCACTGGATAACTTTTGGTTCTCCAGTTTGTTGTCATGTTTCACAGGCAGCATCAGAAGTTGATGCAAAGCAATTCCTTTAATGTTGTATGCAGCTAATCCAGTGGGTGCTGCTACTATACACGACAAATTACACTCTGTAGTCTTCTGTAGGAAAGCAGTGAGAACTTGTATTAAAAAGCTTTTGCAGGTGCCAGCGTGGTTGCTGACATACAATAAAATTGGCTTATATGATGTACATGTGCATTGTTTGTTCTGATGAAGGAATCCATGCTCAACTTTATCTTTCACCTACATATATATTTATTTTTGCTTGTCATTTAGTTGTGCAACTAACTCTTCCAAATCAGCTCTTTCCCGTCTTGCTTGTTGCTTTGCAGTCTCAATCTCATTTATAGCAATGGCAGCTTCCATTTCAATTATTGACTGCCCAAGAGGATCTTGACTTAAAGGACCTGAACTTTTGCTGCTCTGTGAACTCTTTTTAGCTATCTCGGAAGCAATTGTTTCTTGCTGTTCAATCTCATCATTTAACATTTTCAAATAGATACAAAATACTGAACACTCAATTGTATCCTTTGTAGCATTTAAACAATCTTAATAGCAGCCAAATACACTGAGTAATTCAGATTCAGAATACCAAGGCTTAAACAGTTGCAGAAGTGCCAAATAGAAAAACTTTCTTTTTTCAGCTGTCTAGCAACTCAGTTTTCTATGATTAATTAGACTGCCTTTGCTATGCCATACCAAACAACCATCGCAACCAACTACTGCAAATTTACCTTCATCTAAATTTTCTGTGACAAAGTTTCTATATCTGTAGTTTTGGAGTATTTCCTAAAGACATACATTTTCAAGATGTGGACTTTTTAGATACTAGGTGTCCAGCATGTTTATTTTGACAATATCTGTACTTTCTTGGTCAAATTCTGCAAGATACTGAATTTCAGGAAAATACTTTAACACTCTATTCCACGTGCATGCTAGACCTGGACTCACCCAAACAATTCCTCTTTACTTAGAGTACAAACTAGCTGAACTCAACTGATCACAGCATTCATTGGATAAAATTTACCTAAGTGAAAGAATCTTCAAGCTGAAGCTGTACAGTTTCTTTAATAAAGGCTTTTCAGTAGAAATCTCTTCCCATGTCTGTATGAAGTAACATAATGAGCAACAGCTATGGACATGTCCACCGCAAACTGAATATCCCTATTGGCATTCCAAATTTTCAGAATGACAGGATTGTAGTCGTTGATACAGTTTGAAGCTTCTGTTCTCTTCAGGTTGTAGGTGGTTTTGGGTAATCTTTGAGTAATCGTATGTCTGACTGCAGACAAAAAAACTGTTGGTTCTTCCTTTGGAGATAACAGGTTTTGGAAATCCAAAACGACATTTAGTGTAAAAGTTTCCTTTCTCTCTGTACTTCCGCTGACAGTACTTCCTACATCTTTGAGATTGGAAATGCACAACTTGCTGTTTTAGGCCTTTGTCTTCACTGTCTTTTGGCAAGCTACATGTAACATACTGCTCTATGAAAGAAAGTAAATTTTCATCTGTGTCTGTTCCTAATTTAGGTGCATCTTTTATCCACAGCAGCTATGAATGTGAGGAGCATCTCTTGTTTGGTACTCTTTACGCCAAAAGAATTCAGTAACTTCTCCAAGAGGTGTTTTTTTTGTTGCAGATGAACGCGAGCATGGCTTGAAATTGGTGATTAAATACTTACAAACATTTGCAGGCTCCAAAGAGCAAAGTCCTCCTGGTGTCTTCAGATTGATGTCCTTAATATTACAGTTTGCTTCTCTCAAAAAGTCATGTAAGCCACTCCATGCCTACTCTGCACAACTGAGGGCCACAAACCAAGTTGGTGAACCTACATTTCATAACATACATTTCAGTTCACCATATCAACGGTACCAATATTCATTGGTGCCATGTTGGCATGCCATCTAGTTTATCAAAATGTATTCCAATTTCTCATCCTTCGCATGACTTTTTTCAACTAAGTCTCTTGCAAGCATACTTTGTAGATTAATTCCTGTCTTAAAATATATTTAATGAAATCTTGGGTCCTCGACTATAATTTGGTCGATCTATACACAGCTGTTGATATTTGCACCGGGCGGTCATCATACCGTCTGTATACTCCAGTTGGAAATAAGAGTGAAAAAAAGCGAGAATTTAAACTTTTCTCGCAGACACTCATTGAAGCTCCCTTAGCTTGTTTCATCTGATATAGTTCAATGGCATCTCCTGTAACTTCTTTGGAATGCAGTGGATGGATACTGTAGTGCTCATAGATTTCTTCAACTTTAGTTCTATCCACTTTTTCAAACTGTCCACTTGAAGGTAAGATTTCATCCTCCTTGTAACTTCAATCTGTGAGAACATCTGCATCATTGTAATACACATTACTTTCTTTGAGGTAGAATGTAGCATTCTTCACCCTGTTCACCTCCACTAGCTATTGCCAGATTTTTATACTTTTTGTGGGCACACCATTCACTAGAATATTAAGTGGCTGATCTATATCTCTCTCTACACCCACAGTTTTATTATTACATTTAAAATCTAAAGGCAAGTAAACAAACAGCTCTACCTTTAAGGCCTTTCTGTAGCTCAGTCTGTGGTAGTATGCCAGTTTTTGGTTCCATACAAACTATTGCTTGAAATGGGTGTATAGATTGTATCAAGATTGTTTCATAAACATTTAGATGATGAAGTTCCTCTTTAATCTGAACCAGCTCTAACTTATTATGTATTGCTCTTGCTGGTATTTTGTTGTCCTCCAATTTGTCATAGCAATATTTACAGATAAACTACTGTGGTGACAAATCAAACTGCTCCTCTTCAAACAATGCACACCAATTCTAGCCACTCATCTCTGTTTTCTTGCTCAGTTTTTTAGAACAAATCTACGCTTCAAATTTTGCTTTTGTAGTGAGTGCGTCGACAACATATACAAAGTTTAGTTTCTCTGTAGAAACTGCTTTAAACTTTGTTATTTTTTGTGCAAACTTATCAGAACTAATGCCTGAGTTCTGTTCCTCTACACCAGAGGTCTTCAAACTCTTTTACTCTGAGCCCCCCCCTAAGCAAAATGTTTTGAGGTCGGGCCCCCCTCCAAAACTTTATGGCAGGATTGGGGGAGAGGGAGGGACATGGCTGCGTGCAGGGAGCGGTGCTTATGAGAGGATTTCAGGAATACGTTTTCTATAGCTTATGAACCGCACTAAATATGAGACTTATAAAACAGAAAATGCATCAAACAAAAACAGATATCCCAAACAAACTGCTCCCCATAATTGGGGTGTTGTGAGCCCCTCACACTCTTTGACCCCAATGCAACTATACCTGCTGCACTAATGATAACTGCAGTCCTGAGTAGCAGGCTATCTCCTCTGCATCTTTTACCTCTTCCCCACCATGACGGATCTTCAACTCTGTCCTAATGCTTGAAAGGAAAATAAGCTTTGATGCCCCTTTTTTAAAGGTAGACAGTCATACTGTGATGCAGTGGGCCCCTCAAATCCCTGGGCCCCAGTCCTGTTGCATCTGCTCCTTAATGATAACCAGCAGTGGCCACTTACACACTTGGCAGCAGTACCAGCTTCACTAATGAATGCCCCTTTAAAAAAAAAGAAAACTTATATTGTCCCCTTCTTTGGGGTATCTCTCTGAAGAAGCTGCCTCTGGCCATTTGTAAACACAAAAATGAGTCCGCATACAGTGCTCCCTATTCTGGGCCTACTCTTTGACAATATCTATGAATCTCGCTCCTTTCCTCTGTCTCTTGGACCATTACTGTGAGGCCCCAGGGATCGAGAGGATTAGGGCGCTGGATCTGAATGCAACCCTTCTGGCCTGCTACCTGCCACCCCATGGACTCAGCTTTCACAATGCCCCTGAATGGTTAATACTGACTTTGAGATGCCTCTGCCTGAAATCGAAGGGTGTGGTGGTAGTGCATAAAGTTAAAAAAGAAACCAGCCTTCTTACCAGCCAATAATTGATTGAGTCACTAAAAGCCAGGGCCACTGGAATTATGAGTTTCTGCAGCAGCAGCGTTTTCCACATAATTATCAGTTTACTGCATTTGCTACATAATCTGCAGATTTTCAACAAAAGAAAACTAGATTCTAGCTCAAACGGAACAAAAGTTACTTAACGCGTGACAAAGTGTTCCAGAGCAGTGGAAGGCCCTTTGCAAAGATTGACTGGTAATCTTGTAGTTGCTTACTGCTGTATTTGGGTGTTAAACTGGTACTGATGGGGTGAAATATTTCCCCTGACAGGGTTACCTTGAGTTAAAATGACAAAATAATGAAGTAATGCTAACCACAAAATGTGGCGCATTATGCCGCATAATTTACCTTTTCTTGCTGCATAATTTAGTCAAACCTGCCGCATAATATTGTCCTCTTCTGCTGAATAATTCCAGTGGCTCTGCTTAAAGCTTCATGGTGGCAAAGATCTATTCTTTTTGAGATGTAATGTAAGGGTGTTATCAGCTGAGATCTGGAATAGTGGAGACACTTACAAAAATGTCTGCATTAGATACAGTTTGATTAATTATTACTAAAAAAGTATATTTTGTAAGAACTTGTTTTATCTCAATCACTGCATCATTTTGCAGCAGCCTAGCTTAGAGTATGTAAATACTGTTTTAAAATAATGACTTACATATTCACAGTGCTTTCTGCCACAGGCTGGGACCTCATAGCACTATAAACAGTGCCATTGGAATTATGCGGCGGAGAAGGCCAGATTATGCAGCATGGTGGTCTAAATTCAGCAGCAAGCAAAGGTGAATTATGCTGCATATTTTGTGATAGCATTGCTGTATTATTTTGCTATTTTTACACTTGTTAACACTGTCCTGGCCTTTATTGCCCCTCATAAGTATCACATTAACACCCACATATAGCAATAAGCAACAGAAAGGTGACCATTCAACCTTTAGAAAGGGCCTTCCACTGTGAGGTAACATGTGTTGCTGCATTTTTTTTATCTGCAAATTATGCAGCAGATGATGGATTATATGGCAAATGCAGTAAATCCATAACTATGCGCTGTGAGTGCAGGGTGAGCGTGAAAGTGAAGGGTGAGAATGAGTGAGTTGTCTGAATGCAGAGTGCATTCCCAGACATTTGAAGTAAATCAGCATGTTATTGACGGGGTGTAGGGTTTCAGATATAAGTTAAACTATTGCTATTATGGTATTAATCTGGGATCGAGGGTGGAGGAAATAAATAATGTGCTGATCGTGCAACAAACTTCCAGTTTTATGATTAGGATTGCCAGCTCATTATTTTGATGTCGCAGACGGTACAAAAATACACAGTCACCTAAAGCCCTATTTTCAGCACTTATCTGTGCGTACTTCGAAAAGCAAATATAAATAGAAAGCACTTTTAAATGTGTTCTAGGGCTGCCTGAATGATTCATGAATGAAAATAAAGGGAACAGACAAAGTCAGATTACAAATGAATACATACTTTTTATTTAAAACCCTGTTTATTGTCAAAACAAGGTCTTTGCAGGCTCTTTAAACATACATGGTGGGCATTTTTCTATTGGCAACCCTTTTTTATATTCCTTTTCATAAAATGCATTTTCACACTACAGCAGTAAATTTAAAATACAAATGTAAGGAATAGGCAGAGTCGGGGCCCAGGGGGTACTGGAACCAGGAATAAAAACTAAGCCTCGGTAACTAGTTTCTAAAGGTATGCAAATGGTCCTTAAAGACCTGTGAAAAACTCGGGCATGCCGGAGTCTTAATAAGACTCCAGACACTGCCCAGCGGAGCCCCCAGCAGCACACTCACTGACCTCCAGCCCCAGGGCACTCTGAGGGCTTCGGAGTAAATGAAGACAGCCTAGAAATGCAGCAAATAAACATCGCCGCACTTCCAGGCGTCTTCATTTACATGTGCTTACAGAGGCCTTTGCGCCCCCCTGGGAACCCATCCACGCCCCCCCAGGGGGGCGCGCCCCACACTTTGAAGACCTCTGCTCTACACCTGCACATACCAACTGCTCATTTTCTTCAGACTCTACTTCAGGACCAAAGAAATGGAATTGATTATCATCACAAATGTTTTGAACCTCTGATACTGTACCATACAAAAGTGCTTTGTTTAATTCTCCTAAACACAGTGCAGGAGTCTTTGCATAGTAAAGCTTTCTAACTAAAATTCGCATCTTTGAATGATGAACAGCCAACATTCCAAAATGGTGAAAGGTGCTTCTGCACACTTTCTTGGGTAGACACGCCAAAGAGTGTCCTTGTAAATTAGTCAGTTTCCTCACTTTGCCTGTGATGCAGCTTGAAAGCTGATCATTCTTTGCACGACATATAAACGGAACATGAGAATGAATATACACATATAAAATGCATGTGCACATTGCACACTTTAAAGAAACACCAATGAAGTAATGAGAAAACGTGTAGTACAAGCACCGTAAAAGTATACTTAGATTTGCAGAGATAGAAGAGGAAATTATTCTAGGTGTTTAACAATGCTTAGCAAATTGAAGTTCGTATAAGTTTAAATCCTATCAAAAGAAATAACTCACAAAATGTATTTTCTGCAATTAATTAAAAATTGATATATGTAACAAACCCTTGATATATCAATAAGCTTCAGTCATACTTGTGTGAACCTTCATGATAATTCCAATGTTTAAAGGCAAAAGTAAACTATTCCTTTACTGTCATTGGAATGTACCGTTGACTTTGAAAAATTAGTGCTACTCTTTAGTGCATTAATTTAGAAAGCAAAAATTCCCACAAGAGTACCGTATAGCTATAAAGACGTAGGGGCCCATTAGGATGGCGGGTGGAAGCACCACCGCCGTGCTGGCGGATGCAAAAAGCACCAGTTACCGTCCGCCCGCCACAGCACACACGCCCGCCACAATTAGGATGCGAAAAGACAGCCAAACACCGCCCGTACGCCAGCGACGCCGTCCGCCATCAAAGTGCGCCCGTTCACGGAGCGGCGCGGCCAATGGAGACACACCGCCCGACGAAATCACGTACCGCCCGGCGTACAAATTACGATGCCAGAACCAAACAGTTCCTCCAGCTAAGAGACACCGCACGTGAAAGCAAGGCGGAAAACCGAACTCACAGTACGGATAGCAAAGAGGCGGACCCCCGAGCATGAATCCAGCACTGCAGGCCCTCCCCATGCTCTACCTGATGCAGCACCCAGGAGTCAACGCACCGCGGCGACGCAGGTAGGCAGACACACAACAGGGGCACGCAAACAGCGCACACAGTGCAAGGGCGGGACAACTGCATATGGCCCGCACCCCGACACCCCTGCGTGGACACGACACATCCACCACTGTACCCACACATGCGCACAACGCAGAGGCCAACGGCAGCGCAATGCATGCGCCGCACACAAACAACACAGGGTCACAACAAAACACCACACACACCAGCACCACCCAGAACGCACATGTCACGTGACAGCCCTGCCACAGTCATGTCCCCAACCGGCAATTCACTGTTGCCAACCTGACGTCACACAACTGACCCGAATATGTCAGTGACGTCACGCCACATTAGGACACACCCCTGTGTGCAAAACACGGCGAAGCACACAGCGGAGGCAACATCACCCAGCAGAATATGGACCCCATCGGGAAAAGGTACGCCAGTACCACACAGAAACACCGGTGCCACCCTGCACCCAATAACAAGATATGCAATACGTAACATCAAAGATACCGGGGACAGACAACAGGTGGGACCAATTATAACACAAGGCCCAACGTACAGCGGAAACGCAGCCTGCTGCCCACACACGGGAGAGGAGACAGCACCGAATGACCTTCCATTCCCACTCTGAAACCACATCCCGACTAAACAAGCCGGAGAAAACAGTCATTGCACCAAACAAAGCCCAACACAGGCATGCAGAGGGAAGCGGCCACAGGGCAGATAGCGCAGAACACCAAAGAACATCCACAATGGAAAGAAGAAATGATAACACTCCCCCATGTGGTTCACATGCAAGTTATCTGGAAGGAGTCAGACACTACTGACCTTGACCATTCAGAGAAGCATGTGGGATGAGGGCCCGTGTCCGCCGCACAAGCCAACATAACACAAGTCCTGCCTCCCTACGACCATTACAGAATTCCCAGCAACATTGGAGGTTGCACTCTGCAGACTGCACAGACAGCCGGAGCACGCCACCACAGCGCCCTGCAGCAAAATGGCACTTGCACCACACCTACCCAACTACGCCGGACAGATCAAGCTGTACAAACATAACCTGATACAGATATTGGGATGTGACAATCTGGCCCTGCTGAACGTAAGTTACCGACTAACTTACCGCATCGCATTGTTCAGCTGCGTCATCCCCGTCTTCTACTGTTGGAGGTGTCCCTTCTACTATCCTGTGGAGTTATGTCTCTCCAACCCGGCATGTCCAAGGGCGGACCTGCTACAACTATTCCACCCCCTGGACGCCCACGACAGGGCCTGTTCAGCCTATGGGGGCATGGCGTATGTGGCGACTATCGGACCCACACTGCAATGGGACCACTGTGCCTCCACACGACGGATAATGGATTACAGTTACATCGAATGCCATCCAACATGTCCCATCATGCTCCTACAAGGGACAACTCACGACCAACACCTTGACAGCCACCATCCGCTACATTGGCTGGCAACCATGTCCACCACCAATGCCATGGAAGCCCTGCTGGAAGGTATTGCATTCCTGACAACCTGTCAATTCGTCGGGCCCGTCGCCAGACCCCCAATTGAGCAATGATGTCCCACACCGTACCCATGCTTGGCTGACGCACGGACTAGGCAGTCACCAGTACAACTACTACACCATGCAACCTGCAACTGACACCACAACAACAACTACACTGCCATTACATCTGATACTATTTGGGAAATGCACCCTGTACCTCATCACATCCCGGAACCCTGCATGAACAGGGGGAGGCAGAGGCATGGGATTTGTGTATGGCAACCACATGGACAGAACTGCACGTACAACCATGCCATGATATGGATCCTGCGCCCATGAACATATGCACCGGTCAGTGGACAGCAATCGTCCTGCTGTAGTATGTGAGAGCTGTCACCACACCTCCCACTGAACGTCCGAGCCAGGACCTTTGCATGGACACCAAGTGCATCCACCAACAACATGAGCCCAGTGACTGTGACATGGCCAGTACCCACCACATCGCAACTACAAGTGGGACGCCTTTGCATGCACATAAGCCCATGCCCTGATGTCACCTCCACGCACGTGTGTATGAGTAACCATAGCAGCAAACCTGTAACATGGAACTGAGATGCACTGTGCCCATGATGACAAGCGGACTGGTAGGCTAAATGTATACTGTCTGTGTCAGTCAGCAGCACCACAGCAATCAGCAAATGTACATTAGCACACCAACGGCTAAGCAGTTGTAACTCTGAAGCCCACATCTCACAGTCAACAACTAAACACTGTACCCCTACACCCTATGCTATGTGTAATCATGCTGAGTATATCCTCCACATGCACTTCGCTGCCAGTAGTGTTCACTATACTGCATCACAGAGGACATTAGTCCCAATACATGGCTTGAAGCAACAATGTGTCTCTGCTGATTCATTTCACAAGTACGAATGAGAGAGGATGAGTGTGTGTGAAGTACACGGCAGTCGTGAGATGACCATGTAGTCCACTGTCATTGGATGTCAACGCAAATGAGTTGCAAAACTGTGGAAGACACACATGTGTCATGTGAAGCGGGAGTTACGCATGGCTCAGGTGGGTTGGTGTGACGGGTAGGTGCGCACATGCAATCTTGAAACACGCTGTGTTGGTAGGACTCAGGACCAGTACATTGGCGCACTGCTGGGAATCTGTAAAGACCACCTGTCTGGTGATGAATGTGAACTCGTGTGTGCACAACAGGCGGGCACACGAACAATGCCGCATCAAGTGTAGACGTCAGCCCACCCTCCGTGGACATGCCGGATACTGCTGCGCGTCCGCCAGGCCCTTGCCAAGGCACTCACATCCCCTGTCGACCTGGTGTTTCCCCAACATTGTTCACTTGCACAGGCAATCCAGGGCACGGGATGGCAGTTGAGCATGGTGGGTGAGAGGTCATGGCGCGCCCATCCTTGTCACACCACGCAGGCAACACATCCACAATGTGTAGTATGGCACAAGTCAAATGGAAGTAGTGGGGGACGCACACATCACAAGCAGCAGTGACGTCACGGAAGGTGGCTCGCACCATCCCACCCATTGACAATACACCCACACACGTTACATGCCATTGCAACAGAGAAGCCAGCGCGTGCACAAGCAGCTCCAAGCTCGCTCCAGAGAGGCCAAAGAGTGAATGTGTGGGGCCATGAGCTCCAGTTGAACGCGGACTGGCCCGCTAGGGCAGCTACAGCCTCTGTGTGTTGCAGGTGGTGTATCCGGACTGCGGAGCCTGTCATGCATTGTCAATGTTGCCCGGGTCCCGAGTCGGGGCACCACGCATGTGGACGGCGTCACGCCACCAATTATACCGTGAGACAGACCACATGTACAAATGGACCCACACATACACTCCTTGGCCTCTCTGGGGCGAGCTTGGAGCTGCTTGTGCATGCGCTAGCTTCTCATGTGCAAATGCATATTGGTGTGAGCGAGGGGAGGCCATGAGGACAGTGTAAAAGATAACTGTTTGACTTCCAGTCAGTTCAAGGAATGCCCCTGATGTGGTCGGAAAAAGACATGTCTCGTGTGTATTGCAACTAGTAGATAAGCCGATGACCTACCCATGTCTTGCATGTAGCCCCGCACCTAGCCCCGCACACCCGACACAGCGTAATGAGTACCAGCACCACATACTTCCCATTCGAAGCACTGACTGGGGGTGACAACCATTGGACAGTCTTGTGTAGTCCACCCACGCGTACATGTGGTCCCCCCATGAACCATGTCACCTGCGGCAAAGTGATGTCATGGGCAATGACGGAAGTGAGCAGAGCTGTCTGCCCCACGCACAGACGGTGCATCAGCACAACAGACCCAGCACTGAGTGCAGCAGGGGTCACATGTGCAGGGGCAGTTGTGCCTGGTGTGAATGCACATGCACATAGACAGCACATCGAGCAATGTGTAGCCTGCCCACATCTACTGTCCATTGTCAGGCTGACCTAGAATAAGATCACAAGGCAACACATCTGTGTGGGTGTACCCACTGTGACCAACACTGCGCAACCATCAGCGTACTCGCCCTGTGCATGGCCCACCCCGCAACGAAGGTCACATTCAGTGCCACTATCCCTCACACACATCCCTATCACGAGTCATGGTGTGTCCAATCGACAGTGCAGAGTAAGCGCTCATCCGGGGGATCCTGAACAGGAGACACATGTAACCCACTAGGCAGTCTGTGTCGGCACCGACTGGCATAGTGCAGTCAATGTGCAGGCCAGGCCTGCTGGGACTGAGAAGGGCAGCATGGCCCCAGCCTGACTTCCACATGACCGACAGGTGCACTGAGACCTGCATTGCCAATTGTCTGTGTCACTGGATGTCTGACATGAAGTTGCCATGTACAACCACTCGGGTGGGACAGACAGGTCAAAGCGCCCGAGAGCTCACATACCCATGCCACCTGCGGCCAGCATGGTGTGCAGTGCATGTCTGTACACCACAGGCTCTGACTCATAGTGCTGAGGAGCAACGACATGTGTGTCCCCCACATGCACACCCACACCCACTGCAGTTGTCTCTCACACACAACTTTCGCAAGGAATAGCCATGTGCAGTGTGCGTGGAGCACGGAATCCAGGTTCTCCGGCTCCTCGCTGGTGAGTGGACCTGGACATGTCCTCAGCGTCATCCACGTGTAGGTGTAGTGGTGGCAGCAGCAGCTGTCGTCGAGGGGTGCCAGGCTGCAGTGCCAGGTAGCTGTGGTCATGCCTGTCCCACTCACACACACATATATTTCCCCCTGGGGCCGTCGCAGTGGGTACAAGCTGCTGCGATTCGTGTACCATGTCTGGCAGCTGCAATTGCAGACGTTGGCCTGCTCCCAGCTGGCCCGGGACGCTTACCTCCACAGTGGAACACGCAGGGTGCAACCGCGAGGGTCATTGGAGTTGGCCGTAAGGGCCTGGCCCATGCCGGGTACAGTCCGCTGATGCCATGTGCACCACACAGTATAATGTGCGCAATGCATCTGCAGGTGTGGCCATGATTTGCGTGTGGGTGCAGGACCACAATGGACAGGGCCACAACATGCCGTGTGCATAGGCAGGGACGGCCAGTGCTCAGCCTCCACATGTTTGTAGGAACATCATCATGTACACATTGGCATGGGAGCATGGGATATGCATATACACACATGCCATCTTTCACTATGTACATCTGCCACTTGGCACGTGCAATGTTACGTGTCACTTGTGATGTGTAGTTGCAGGCACACAGCCGTGTCGGCATGGGGCTGTCAATGTGTACACCTGTCAATGTTTCAGGAGGTGTGATCCGTACAGTGTTGTACTTAGGGTGCAGTAGGGACATCAATGACTGTCTCATATCCCCTCGTGCCACCGGTCCCACTTGTTTTGGCCGCACAGCCTGTGTCCATAGCGTTGTTGGTGTGTGCCCTACACACCCAGCCTCGGAAGCAGTGTGATGCACAGCAGCTAGTTATGTTGCTGTGGTGTTGCAGCTTACCGATTATGCAGTCTGTTGCCTTCAGCATGCCGTACTAGTTGTTAATGCCTGACTCCCCATGTGCATGCTCATGGCAATGGTGTGTGTCACTGCCCATTGCTATTGGTAGGGGACCTGTGTAAGTGTATTGTGGCTGTGCTGTCCCTACTTGTCAGCCGTTCTGTCATTCAATTGCCTGCCCAGTCATCTATGTTCTGTGTATGTGAATATGCCATGTGGCGTGTTGCTTTGACATGTGTACACTTCCATCTTTCCTAGGCGGAGACCAAACATTCATCGCCCCTACCAATTGCTGTCAGACATGGTGGATGTGGAGGTCATCCGCAAATATCGTCTGGACCGACCCACCCTGCATCGTCTATGTGCCTTGTTGGAACCCCACCTCCATCCGCGCAGGGTGTATCCAACAGCATTCACCCCCACGGCTAAGGTGATGGCTGCACTGCATTTCTTCGCCACTGGGTCATTCCAACACACAGTGGGCAGTGGAGGTGGGATGTCCCAGCCCATGTTCAGCATGGTGCTGAGGGATGTACTGTCAGCTATGATGCTGTACAGGAACAGGTACATCAGATTCCCCAGGGCTCGTGAATTGGCGGCAGTGAAGGGTGATTTCTATGCCCTTGGACGGATCCCCCACGTCGTTGGTGCAATAGACTGCACCCATGTTGGCCTTGTTGCACCACAGGCCACTGAGCACCTCTACCGCAACCGGAAGCACACGCACTCCCTGAATGTGCAAGTGGTGTGCCTTGCGGACATGGTGATTTCACACGTGTGTGCGAAATTCCCAGGATCGGCCCATGACGCGCACATCATGCGCAACAGCATCCTACCACGTCTGATGACCGATCTGCAACTGGACCGTGGCTGGATTGTTGGTGAGTATGTGGAGTAGTGTAGCGTGCTGGCTGTGCGATGCTGTCTTGTGTCCAGTTGGAATTGCAACGGTTCTCTGTGTCCCTCACACCCAGGTGACTCTGCTTACCCGAATGGAGCCTGGCTGCTCAGCCCATTACGACGTCCTGGGAGCCCAGCAGATGTACGCTACAATGAGGCACATGGGAGGACCAGACGTGTGGTTGAGCGGACCTTTGGCCTCCTCAAGTCCAGGTTCAGATGCCTGGACCGCACCGGGGGCGCACTGGCATACTCCCCACAGAAGGTGTGCCAGATAATTGTGGCTTGCTGCATGCTGCACAATCTGGCGATCCGCAAGCAGATCCCCCTAATTGTGGATGACGGAGATCAACCAGGGCCCCAGCCTGCAGACCTGGACAGCTCCAGTGAAGAGGACAGTGGAGAGGATGAAGCTGTGAATGTGCGTCAGCAGCTCATCGCCCGCTACTTCACTTGACGGTGAGTGACCATGTACGACGGCTGATGTAGCTGTAGTTGTGCAGGTGTATGTGTGCTCTGTTACGGGGGCCTTTTGTTCACTGAGTGCTGTGTGTCAATGGTCCATGTCCAGGTTGGTATGCCACTGACAGTGGCTGTAGCATTGTGCCCTGTTGCTCTGTGAGATGTGTGTGAATTGCTTGTGGTTGGTGACAAGTACTGTGTGATGAGTGTGTGACACACTCATTGAATGTACTCTTGTTCTGTTTCACACCCCTAGGTCCCTGCAGCCTCTCCTGTCCCGTCGACATGCCACACAGCAGATGCATTTCTGCTCATGGTGGCGATTGCACATCGTGGAATAAACCCAGGACACATTAAGCCGATTGTGAACAAGGTGTATTTATTAACAGCGGTGACATGTGATTGTGTGCAAGGTGTTGACAAATGTGGTGCATGCTGTGACAATGCCTTGACGGTCATGGCTGCGTGATGGTCAAGGTGTACCCATGGAGTTCTATGTCCACAGTCCAACAGATACATGCCATTCACATGGCAGTGTGGGGTAGGATCGTATTCCATGTCAATGCAGTAGGTGGTCAAGGTGGCTGGCTGACTCACTGGTGTTTGGTGCGGGCGAAGTCCTCTCTGGACACCTGTTCCCACTTCGGACGGCCCCTTCCACGTTTGGGTGGGGGGGGTGTTGATGTTCCGCTGGTGGTGGCTGAGGAGTGCTCACTCGCTGTGGACGCAGGGGAACGCGAGGCTGCACGAGCCTGCGCCACAGCAGGTGGTGGCGGAGGTGGTGTTGCTGGCCTTGCTTGTGCCCTCCCCCCATCACCAGCTGGCCCATGAGTGCCGCGATTTGGGCCATATGGGCGTCCATGGACCTCAACACCGCAAGGACCTCCCGCGTGTCGCTTGCCGACCTGGCCCATTCGCCTTGGGCCTCTTCGTAGGCCCCAAGGACTCTGTCGATTGGCGGCAGGGCTTGGCTCCCAGGCACAGTTGGCGTTGGCCTGACCCTGCTCCTCCTACCAGTACTGCTGCCACCGACCTGCCCACTGGCCACATTGCTCACCACAGTCCTCGCTCTGGCTCCCAGGTTGGAGCCCGACGGCCGTGCCGACCCTTGCACAGGTGCTGTGGTGAGGGATGGCGTGGCAGCAGGGGTCTGTGACTGGTCAGCAGCCCTGGGTGATGGGTTGGTGGGCAGGAGGGGCCCTGGGTTGGTGGGCAGGAGGGGCCCTGGGGAGCGGTTGTGCCCTGCCACTCCAGATGGGCCTGCTGGGTGGTCCGTGTCCGGAGAGGTGTCCAGCTCCTCTACATCCGTGAGTCCGGGTCGGGGGCTTGCGGACTGGGTGTGCTGGCTGCTGTCACCCTCTCCAGCATCCAGCAGTTCGGCACCTGTGGGGAGAATGAGATGGGTCATTGTGTTGCACCTAGCAAAGTATGTATTGGTTGTCTGACATTCACAGTTCGTGCACTGTCGTGCACAGGTTTCCCAGTGGCGTGTGTGGATGTACGATGTGTGTATGCGTGGGCTAGGCAATGGGTATGTGTGATGTGGACATGTGGCATGGGACGGATTAGCAATGCCGATGGGTGTGTGTTGCTATGCTCCTACATTTTGTGGCTCGTGTGTATGCGTGCTCCAGGGCCATCGGCGGTGTTGGGTTGAACGATGGTTTAGGGGGAGGGATGGTACGCTTAGGTACGCTGATGCCAGAAGGGGGTACAGCCCCCTACACGCTCTTGGGTTGTGATATGCTTTTGGGGTACATGCTGTGGTTGATGGGTGCAGAACGTGACATGTGTTCTGGCAACGTGACAGTGCATGGACAAAGGTGTGTGTCTGTCTCACATGGCCGGAATATCTGCTGACTGTTATCATTCATGGACATCACATTGGTAGCAATGTTGTGAGTTCGTGCTTGTTGTGTGCCACACGTCGTGTTGAAGATGGGCCAATTCCTTTGTGTGCGCGCTGCCCTGGTACATGTGCATCAGTGCTGTGCTCTTGGGGTGTTGACTATGTTATGTGTGTCGTTATTCGCAGTGTGACGTGCGCTTCGGTCACTGCAGGCACTTGTTTTGTCATGGGCAGGTATCTGTGCATGTCTACTGGATGTGGGCCGGCTGTTCGGATGTCATACCTATCATGACATTGTGGCTGTGAGATGAGATGGATGATATGTTGAATGTGCATTGTGTGCCTGTGTGTTTCATGGGTCCGGTTGTCTTTGTGTGCAATATTGTGGTTCCAAGCTGTTACTTCTAGTACGGTCTGTCTTACGTGGGCGTTGTTGTACGATGTGTGGGTGACAGGCAGTGAGGACTACATGGACAGGACTTCGATGGTGTTGCTGATGTGTGTGATGGGTGGCACAGTACCTGCCGTGTGGGTCTGTGCTCCAGTGGGACTTGTACATGCAGACGTGGCTCCTTAGGTGTTGCTGTATCTGTGATAGGTCATGTGGGGTTTGACTCTGTCGAACATGTCCGTGTGCACATTGGTCTCATGATTGTGACTGGGAGCAGTGCTGCGTGTTCCTCTGCTACGTGTCATGTCCCATGTGTCAGTCGTAGTACAGTCCTCATGCCTACAGACGCCCCGCCCTGTACAGTTTCCCACCTACAGGTTGTTTCTGAGTGCGCAATGCAATGGATGCCACATGGTACTGGGAGGGAGGGGTGCTTCACCTTGCTGGTCTGTGGTAGTGGGGGCCTGGTGGGTGTTTGACTTCAGCTGTCCCCCTCCGACTCACTGTCTTTGTGTTCCGGCTACTTACCTGTTCATTGTCGGTCAGTGCAGCTATGGCGGTCACATGGATGTGGGTGTGGGGAGTGCTCATTCTGGCGCATCTGGAGTACAAGGGGACCTGGTAGTAGTTGCGGTGCTGGCTCACTGTACACATGCCCCCATGGTTTTGTTGGTTGGTAGCTTTGGGCTGAGTGTGTATGAGTGTCTGTTGCATGTGTGGGTGATGTCTTGTGTATTGTGTGCTGGACATGGGGGTGTTTGTCCCTGGGAGCTATGGCATGGTGGTGGTGCATGTGAGTACATAGCGGTGTGCTGGTATACGTTTGTTTGTACTTGCCAGCCTCCACTCCCCCTGGTAATCCGGTGAGGATCTCCGGATGTATGATCACTCGCACCTTCTCCTCCCACGCCTTGAAGGTCTTGAAAAGCGCGGGATTCCCTCCGCCAGTCCTGGCAGCCAGCTCTCGATTTTTGCTCTCCTTCTTCTTGACCACGCTTTTGAGGTCGTTCCACCTTTTGTTAATTTCTCCTCTGTTGCGTGGAACGTTCCCGACTGCATTGACCTGGTCTACGATCCTGCTCCACATCCGGTTTCGGGTGGATAGTGGTGTCTGTTGGACCTGGTTGCCATAGATTTGTGGGTGCACCTTGACGATCTCGTCGACCATGACCGTCAGCTCAGTGGAGGTGAACTTGGGCATTCTGTGTGATGCCATGGTGTGTGTTTTGGTGTTTGTGGTGCTGGTGCGGTGTGTGGTGTGTGATGTGCAGGGGGTTTGTGGGTCAGGTGTTTGGTGGTGGTGGTGATGGGTGTGATAGGTGCGTGTCTGTGGTGTGCTGCTGTCCTTTCTGTCTCGCTGTGTTGTGTGCTTTCGTCCTCAGTTTGTAATGTTGCAGGGGGTTGTGGTCTGTGGAGGGGCTGGTTTTGTACTTACCTATGTGGGTGTGTCATGGTGGTCTGTTGTTTTCAGGTGTGTTGTGGCTGGTGTTCTGGGATTTGTAGTTGATTTGTATGTCCAGGGGGGGGTGTTTCAGGGATGTGTACTGTGTTTGGGTTTTTGTGCGTGTGTTGCTGTGTGGACTTGTTAGCCATGTTGTGTGTGTTTGTTTTCGTCAGCGGATGGTTTCTGTGCATGGAGGTGGCCGCCAGGGCTTCCGCCGTGTCCATTTTCGTCACTGTTGTTTGCGCTGGCGGGCAGTGTATTTGTGGATTTTCCGCGCTCATGTCGGTACGATCCTAATTTCACGGGCGGTGTCTCGGTCGTCAGGGCGGGCGGTTTTGGCTTTTCGTGCGTCTTTCCGTCCGTGGCGGGCGGATGGACTTGGACTCGGACATGGGCGGGCGGTTTTTTCTGTTTATTTTCCGCATCCGGCGGTTTTCGGTTCGCGCCATCGTAATTGCTCGGTCGGTATTCAGGGGGTGTAGGCGGGCGGATTTTAGCCACTGTGGTTGATGGCGGATTTTTATCCGCCCGACATCGTAATGGACACCTTAGATTTCATAAAATGAATTTTTTATGAAAATGTATACCTACCATTTACATATGCACACATTGAAAACGCAGTAGAATATTACACCTACAATTGATCCATTTTATGCACTGATCTATGCCAATTAGTTACCTTCTTAATGCATTAACTGAAATTTCATTTGCTTATGTCTGAACTTGACCTTGTCAGTGAACTGCTTCCCTCCCTGCACAGCTCCACCTGGAAGCAGCTATCCCTTGCAGGTCCACTGACCCTTGCTGGTTGGTGTTCGAGGCCCTCCCCCACCCGCAGGCTCCCACCTGTGCCTCATCCCTAGTGGGATAGTGGGGAGCATCTTTGCTCTGCTGCTGTTCTGCCTTCTGTCCTTGTGCTTTCTGTCTCTTTTTCCCCTCTTTTTTACTTTTTTCTCTTTTTCCCCCTTTTTGCTTACTCTTTTCACTTTTCTACTCTGTTTACTTTTTTCACTTTTTACCTTCTTTTTGCGCCGTACCCCTGCTTGACCCCTGCGGCCCCCTTCTAGTGCTGCGTTTTCCGCTTTCCGTCTCCCAGCTGTCCAACCCTCCCCCTCACACTACTTAATGGCGGCCGCTGTTCCACGAAAGGAGCACTTTCACTGACATTGTCAGTGAACTGCTTCGCTCCCTGTGCAGCTCCAACTGGTAGCTGCTGTCCATTGCAGGTCCACTGACCCTTACCGGTTGGTGTTCAAGGCCCTCCTCCACCAACAGGCTCCCGCCTGCACCTCATCCCTGGTGGGCTAGTGGGGAGCATGTTTGCTCTGCTGCTGGTCTGCCTTCTGTCCTAGCGCTTTCTGCCTCTTTTTCTCCTCTTTTCTAATTTTTTTCTCTTTTCCCCCCTTTTTGCTTACTCTTTTCACTTTTTTACTTTTTCACTTTTCACCCTCTTTTTGCGCCGTGCCTGTGCTTGACAACCACGGCCCTGCCCCCTTCCAGCACCATGTTTCCCACTACCCGATTCCCACCTAGCAGCTGTCCAACCCTGCCCCTCACACTACTTAATGGCGGCTGTGCACAGCGGGTGCACCAAAGGCAAGCCCGTCTGCGCCTGGACCATGCCCAGCACCACGAACCCTGGATCTCGGACTTTCCACCGATACGGCACGAGCACCCTCCTTGCCCTTAAAACTGGACGCTACGCCGCCTGCCACCTTGCATCGCCGAAAGACACCTAAGGACTTTTCTCCTGCCGAAACTGCAGCTGCGCCATCACTCACCTCTGCTCCCAGCTCCTCCTGCTGCTGGGCCGACCCACAGCGCACCCGACCCGCTCAGCTGCATCCTCCTCAACACGCATTCCCTCCACAAACACGCCACGAAAGTCTGGAGCCTCCTCGACTCCGTCTCCCCTGATATCATCTTTCTCACAGAAACACAGACAACCCCAGCTCGGGCCCGGATATCGCACCACCATCCCTGATGTCTACGCGATCACCCGCAAGGACCACACCGACCGACCAGGAGGAGGCATCGCCATCATCCACAAGAACTCCCTCCACCTGACCACCCACCTGGACAACCCAACGACAACCATGGAGCATCTCCACTTCCAGGTACAGTCCAACCGCAACACCACTCTCGTCTACAGACCACCTGGTTCCCACTTGCCCTTCACCGACACATTCATCGACATCATTGCACCCCAGGCTCTCGCATCCACCAATTACATCCTACTCGATGACCTCAACTTCCACCTGGACTTTCCCAATGACCAGAACACTGCATCCCTTCTGGAGAACCTTGCCAACATTGGACTCAAGCAGCTAGTCACCTCTCTGAACCCCGCAGCGGGACACACACTTGACCCCGTCTTCTCCGCCAGCGAAAACATCACCTACAGCCACACCTCTGAACTCCTCTGGAGCGACCACCACTGTGTTCATTTTGTCTTCACCAAACCCACCGTACACCGCCGCACCCACCGCCCCTGCTGTAACTGGAACAAAGTCACTGACGAACACCTCAGCGCCACCCTCAGCACAACCACACCGCTGACATCCACATATGCCAATACCGCAGCACGCAACTTCCACCGATGGATCCCCAACTGCTCCCACGCACTGGTGCCCCTAAAGGAAGCACCGGGGAAGCAACACTCCAAGACAGCTAGTTGGTTCACTGCTGCCCTCCATGAGTCCAGACACACCTGTAGATGGCGCAAGAAGAGATGGAGGAACCACATAACCCCGGAAGCCCATGCAGACTTCAAAGCCACCGTCAGCGCACACCACCTCCTCCTCGAAACTACAAAGAAAACAGCCCTCCAGGACAGAATAAATGCCAACGTACACAACAGCAAAGAACTCTTCGCCATCATCAAGGAGTTTGTCAAACCCAACAGCGAGACCATGGAAGTCTCACCCTCCAAAGTCCTCTGCAACAAACTCAGCACCTACTTCCACCACAAGATCAAGCAGATCTACGGCAACTTTGACACCCAAGACCCGCCCATCACTCCCGCCACCACCACACGCGATGACGCCGCCCCCCCAACAGTCCTGCTCAACTGGACCCCGCTCACCACGGACGATACTCTCCAGACCATGAAGAGCATTCACTCCGGAGCACCCTTGGACCCCTGCCCGCACCACATCTAAAACAGAGCCGCCGCCACCATCTCCCCCGAATTACGCCACACCATCAACTGCTCCATAGAGACCACCACGTTCCCCGACGACTGGAAACATGCCGAGATCAACCCCCTGCTGAAGAAACCATCCGCTGACCCGACAGACCTCAAGAATTTCAGACCCATCTCCCTGCTCACCTTCCCAGCCAAGGTCATCGAGAAAGCCATCAACGCCCAACTCTCCGAGTTCATCGAAGCCAAACGCATCCTGGACTCCTCTCAATCCGGTTTCTGAAGCAACCACAGCACCGAGACCGCCCTTCGCACTGCCACCGATGACATCTGCTCCCTTCTCGACCAGGGAGAAACAGCAGCCCTCAACCTCCTGGACCTCTCTGCTGTTTTCGATACCGTCTCCCACCGTACCCTAAGGACAAGACTCCACAACGCTGGCATCCGCAACAAAGTACTGAACTGGATCAGTTCCTTCCTCACTGGTAGAACACAGAAAGTCAGACTACCACCGTTCCTCTCAGAACCCACGGAGATCGGCTGCGGAATCCCCCAGGGCTCCTACCTGAGCCCCTCCCTCTTCAACATCTACATGGCCCTGCTTGCAGCCATAGTCGGGGACCACAAACTCAACTTTGTCTCCTACGCCGATGACACCCAGCTGATCCTCTCCCTCACCAACGAGCCCACAATCGCCAGAAACAACTTCCACGACAGGTTGAAGGCCGTCACTACCTGGATGAGAGACAGCTGCCTCAAGCTCAACTCGGACAAGACCGAAGTCCTCATCCTGGGGCCCAACACCTCCACTGGGGATGACTCCTGGTGGCCCACTCCGTTAGGAACCCCCAACACCGACAGACCACGCACGAAACCTCGGCATCATACTGGACTCCTCACTCATGATGAACCACCAGATCAACGCCGTCTCCTCATCACGCTTTCACACTCTTTGCCTGCTTCGAAAGACCTTTAGATGGATCCCCACTGAGGCCAGAAAGACGGTCACCCAAGCACTCATCAGCAGCAGATTCGACTACTGCAACGCACTCTTCGCAGGCGTCACCCTGAAACTCCTCAGGAAACTACAGAACATTCAGAATGCTGCAGCCAGAATGGTCCTCAACATCCCACACCGCAGCCACATCTCCGAACACCTGTGAGAACGCCACTGGCTCCCAGTCAACAAAAGAGTCACCTTCAAGCTCCTCTCACAAGCCTACAAAGTCCTCCACGACGTCGGACCAGAATGCCTGAACCTCCGCTTCTCATTCCACGTACCCATCAGACCCCTTAGCTTTGCCGAACTGGCCCTTGCCACCGTCCCTCGAGTCTGCAAGACCAGGACCGGAGGAAGATCCTTCTGCTACCTCACCACCAAAACTTGGAACACCCTGCCTCTCCACCTCAGGCTATCCACGTAGCTGACCCAATTCAGGAAGGATCTCAAGACCTGGCTCTTTGACTGAACCTCAGCACCCATCATGACCTGCACCCCCCCCCAGCGCCTTGAGACCCTCATGGGTGAGTAGTCGTGCTTATGATTGATTGAAAATGCATGCACATATATATGTGCACGTTCCATCTCAGCACTCTTCATTTAACTTTCTTGTACTTTCCCATGGATTTCTACATGGAAGTTGATACCTTCTGCAATTCTTAAATTGACACTACAGTATGATTCGAACTCTTTCCCCAAGCACACTGGAAGCTTTGCTGATGAATGGCTCTTTATGGTCTTACCTGTGTGTCCAGGAGGAATAACTCATTCCCATGATCCGTATGGGAAAGAATGCAGTTGGTACCACTTTTGCATCTTGTAAGGGGATAATGACTTCATAGTATTGTACGTTAGTGGTGTGACAGTCAATGTCATCTCCAGACTTGTGGAACTATATTGACAATTTCTTCCAGGATGAGAGCAGGCGCAGACAGAGAGAGAGAACTACTTCCCTGAGACGCCATTGGAGTCCAAATGCTGATACTGCTGCTGCAGCACTGACTGCCCCCTTTGCCCTTTCTGTGCTATTGACTCAAGCTGGCAGGTTTGCTAGCTAACCCTGTACTTACATTCCTTGCCATTTTACAGAGCTCTATGCAGATGCTAAGCAAACTCTCCTCTGCCCTTGCTGGTGGCATGAACTCTTTGCCTAAACAGACTCCACAAACTCTTTAGCTGAACTAAATGCATCTCACATGTCCTGCCAAGACTCCTCTTTAATCTGTTTACTTTGAACTTGTAAGGTTTATTCTTAACTGTGTATTGATGTGTAGTCTTTGACTACTTCTGAACTTTATTCTGAGACTCATGACTGAGCTTATTGAATTATTGATTTTTATTGATGGCCACATTTGCTAATACAATACCTAACTGAAACTCTGAATTTGTCTGAGTCTTTTTAAAAGTACTAATGTTCTTCCTACAGAAACTGTGCATACTCGAGCTGAAATTCAAATGTATAGTAAGGATAGTGATAAATTATTATCAGAGCAGCAAGTGTTACTGTTCCTGTTCTGCAAAGCGGTAGCAGATCTGTTAGTTTGCATGTTCTTCGCCCAACTAAACTCAGGAGGTTTGGACTTCCAGTAGTTATCCTTTACCTTTATAGTATGGTCCTGAGGGTAGTGTATTTGAACCTAATTACGAATCTGTAAGTTGGCTACCAATTCCTGGTCCTCATTAGGTAGCCAACAGTTGATACCTTAGCTTCCCTCAAATCGATGAGCAAGGTCAATCGGAGGACCAACTTGAGAGGTTCTTAAGAAAGTCCAGCACATGGGATATTGGGCCCAGGTAAAACGCTGGCTCACATGCATCTAAACCTTGCAACATTGCAGTTTTTCGCTTCACACTATTACCTGGAAATTCACATAGAACACTTCTATATATATTAGTTGATTCTGGCGAACACTACGAACACTACTGCAGGCCCACTTGTACATAGGAGCAAGTCTATGCCTCCCCTGTACCTCTTCAGCTTTCTCCTCCTCCACATTTCTACAAGCCATCTCCTCTTTTGTAATACAACTACCACCTTTTACCTCATAGCATTGTCCAGTTGTTTCAACTGCATGAAATAATGTGTTCTCTTGTAAGTAACTGTCTTCATTAAAGAAAGCCTCAGTACTAGATGTATGTTTCCATTCTCCTTTTATTAATAATCCTTTTTTAGGCTTGTTTTCTTCATACACAACACTGTTTTATCGATTGTTCTCATTCTATTTAGTATCAAGCAAAATACTTTACTCTCTAAGGCAAACGCTTTATCTACTATACTTTCTAAGTGTTCTTTTTGCTTCAATGCTGCCGTTCTTCTCTTATACTGCTTAATATTTCTTACCAAATTCTGTATTACCATACTTCTAAACATTCTTCTTCTTATTTCTTTGAATAGTTTTTGCCTTGTTGTCAAATGAGCTGTTTTTTTAAGAACATTTTCCACTTTGCATATCACTTACTCCTTTTCATTCCCGAGTTGTTGGTATAGCTCTCTTTCTATTAACATCATTTTCCACATTTTTCATTTTTCTAAATAGTGTTTTAAGAAACTCCTTAGTTCTCTTACCAGCAGTTGTTTTTTCCCCATTACGTTCTGTCTATCATCTCCTTTTTCGTTCTCAGTTTTTTGCAGGTAGTTCTGTTTCTTTTGTTTTTTCATCCTCTGTTGCTTTTTTGCCATCATAAATTCTTCTCTTTGAAAACAAAATACAGTATACATTCTACGTTACATATCTCAACCAACTAAATGACTACATAATTCATTATATCATTATTTTATTCCATTCCACAGGTATTAAACATAACAGCTCTACTCCCTCTCAAATTACATGTCTTACCTTCTAAGCACATACCACCCTGGCCTATGGCCCACCTATAGCCTATCTTTAGGGTGACATATGTAGTAGAAGGAGGGTTTAATGCTTGGCAAGAGATTTTAAATGCCAAGTCAACCTGGCAGTAAAACTGCACACATAGCCTCTGCATTAGCAGGCCTGAGACATGTTTAAAGAGCTTCTTGTCTGGATGGGTGACTTGGTTGTGTCAGTAATTGAGTACATATCTCAGTGAGTGTATCAGTCCCTCTGTGGGTGTGTCACTGGATGTGTAAGTAACTATGTCACTGTGTGACTGGCGCTCTTAGTAACTCTATGAGTGTGTAAATGTGTATGTAAGTGGCCGTATGGATTGCTTACTGGCTGTGTTAGTTAATGTTGGGGTATGTAACTGTCTGTGTAACTGGCTCTGTTAGTGCTGAATACATAAGTGCTGTTCATGAGTGAATGTGTAAACACCTCTGTTGCTGTCTGACTGGGGTGTGAGTGGCTCTATGCTTTTGTAATTAGGTATGTGAGTTGCAGTATGGGGAGACTGGATGTATAACAGTGTATTGGTCTGTAAGTGCACATGTAATTCACTGAACCTTCAAAGTACATGTTTTATCTTTTACGCACATAGCACCCTGTCCTGTTGGCTACCAACTTAGGGTTGATTTATATGTAGTAGAAGAGCAGTTTAAGACTTTGGCAATAAGTTATCAATGCCATGTTGACCTGGCAGTAAATCTACACACACAAGTTCTGCATTAGCAGGCCCAATGCATATTTGAAGGTCTACTTGTCTGGATGGGTGACTAGGAGTGTCAGTATTGGAGTACAGATGTAAATAGGTGTATCAGTCCCTCTATGGGTGTCACTGGATGTATACGTAACTATCTTACTATATGACTGGCTGTCTTAGTATCTCTAAGAGTCTGTGTATGTGTATTCAAATGACTGTATGGATTGCTTACTGGCTGTATTAGTGAGTGTTGGGGTATGTAACTGTGTGTGCAACTGGCTCAGTTACTGCTGGATAGATAAGTGCTGTGTGGGTGTGTGAGTAAATGCATAAGTGTCTCTATTGCTGTCTGACTGGGTGTGTGAGTGGGTCTATGCTTTTGTAAATAGGCATGTCAGTTCCAGTATGGGTAGGAAACTGGATGTATAACTGGGCACATGGGTCTGTAAGTGCGCATGTAACTGTCACAATGGAGGACGGTTAATCACTAACCTTATAAGCCGGATACAGCGGGAGCGATGGAAGATGCCAGATAACCTTTTCCCCCTGTATGGAACCACCTGCGAGTATATATATATCCACTCCACAGGTCACACCACAGTAGGGGAAAGGGAAAAAAGGAAAAAACGAAACAATAAAGGTGCAGCAGCGAAAACACTCTAGTCTATATGGATGTCTTCTGGAGTTGTAGACCTCACTCCTACGATAGCCCCGTGTTCCCTGCAGGTGAGACACAACACAATATTCATGAAGTTCCCCCTCTATGCCACCATAAATAACAATTCTCTATATGTGATGCACTTACAGTCAATACTGCCACATTTATCCAGATTCAAAAGGCACAAAAGATAAAAATAAAGAAAAGAAAACCAAGATGATTCTTCCTTACTGATGTTCTGAGTAAGTCCTCTATGAAGCAAGGTACTACTAAAACAATTCAGCAAGAAGTCAATGTAGAAGTACTTATCTTAGCAGCAGATAATCTTCTTGTAGCGGTGAACAACTCCACTTGTTCCCAAAGGTAGTCTTTCTCCTCTTACACGCGGTTCCAGCGTGTAGAGCAAACACCCTTTACTCAAAAAGGATAAAAAAAAATATAGCACACGCTCTCCGAGTCTCACAAAGGCTCTGGGAAATATTCTAAATCAATTTTGCTTCACGAGCACTCTCCAGAGCGTGTAGAGCATAGGCTTGGCCTCAGGGAACTGCACACATCAATGCGCTTCAGCGCATGTCTTCCTTATGGGTTCCGTTTGGCAGGAGAGAAAGTAAATCGGTCACGCTACAGCGCGCTCTCAGTGTTTGATGCCTGTAGCGTGAGCGTGACGCGCGAGCCGGAGGCAAATTCTTTCAGTATCAAAGAAAGCCCCCCCTTTCATCAGGAAACGAGGGCGTTTGAATATTCAGGCAGCAGCTTAGCAGCGGGCGATGCAGAAGCGGCTTCCAGGCAAGACGGTAATTCTCGAGTGACAAGCACCATGTCAAAGGGAGGCGGGGCTTAAGTAGCGGAAAGAGAGACGGGACAGGCACGATCTCCCTAGGCATTCTGGGAGATGTAGTCTCCATCATTCATACTGTTCATTCTTCCCTGCGAATGTTGTAGTGTAACCCCCCGCTCTACCTATGCCTAAACGCGACAGAACCCCCTCTCAACGACCGACGTCCCGGCGGTCCACCAGGCTTGGTGAGAAACCGGGAGTGGAAGCGCCGAAGGAGACCATGGCAATGTAGATTGGCACTCGGTTCCCACGAGCGATCCTCAGGGCCATACCCCTTCCAATCTATGAGGTAGTGTACCCTTCCTCTGATAAGTTTGGAATCTAGGATGTTCTTAACCTCATACTCTTCCTCCCCATCTATCTCCAAAGGCCTCGGCCTCACAGGAAGTCTGGTGCCAGGGAGGCAGGGTCTCAGGAGGGAAACATGAAACACAGGGTGGATTCGCCAAGCAGAAGGGAGTGTTAACCTCATGGCGACGGGGTTGATTATATTGTTGATGGGATAGGGACCCACAAATTTAGGCTGCAACCGAGTGTTGCCCTTAAGTTTCAAATGTTTAGTGTTAAGCCATACCGTATCCCCTACCTTTTAGGATGGTTCTTGTGATCTCTTTTTGTCTGCGTTTTGTTTATCACGGTTTCTAGCCTCATCGAGGTGTGTTTTGGCTGTCTGTAACACTAGCTTGAGATGTGCATGGTGTTCTTGAATTGATGGATGCTTAGAGGCCATAGGCTGTTCGAATGCTAACATGTTGGGATGATATCCATTGAGGCAAAAGAAGGGGGAACAACCCAAAGAGGAATGGTTCGCGTTGTTATATGCGAACTCCGCGGTCCATAGAAGCGTACTCCAGTCTTCGCCTTGTAGTAGTGTGAAACACCTTAGATACTGTTCTAAGGTTTGGTTTAACCTCTCAGTCTTGCCATCTGTCTGGGGGTGATAACTCGTAGATAGACGAGCGTCTATTTTCATGACAGCGCATAGCGCTTTCCAGAACCTGGACGTGAACTGGGATCCTCTATCTGTGATAATGACCAAAGGAATACCATGCAAACGCACTATGTGTTGTAAGAAAGATGTAGCCAGTTCTCCTGATGTAGGCAACTTGGTCAGAGCGATGAAATGGCCCATCTTGGTCAAGTGATCGATAACCACGAGTATGGTGTCATGGCCAGAGCTAAGAGGCATTTCAACAATAAAATCCATGGACACGGTATGCCAGGGAGCTGGAGGTATAGGTATGGGCCTGAGTAAACCACTGGGCCGTTGGTGCTGCGCCTTTGCCTGTGTACAGACTGAACATTCTGAAATGTATTTTTCAGTGTCTTTCCGTAGTGATTCCCACCAAAAGTATCTAGACATTGTCTGAAGGGTTTTCTGTGTCCCCAAATGTCCCCCCAAGGTAGAATCGTGAATCCATTGTAAGGCCTGCTGTTGCAGTGGTCCTTCAGGGATGTACAGCCTTTCATCGTAATACAGCAGCTTGTCCACAGCGGACCGGTGTTGTGGTTCTTCTGTAACCCATGCGTCTTCATCTAGGTCTTTGATCTGTTTCCTTACGTCTTCCAGGAATTCATGAGTGGTTGTCAGCGCCAATATTTCCGTTGGGAAGGAAGCCTTCTGCAGGATGACAGGAGGTTCTTCAGCTGGGTCTGAGCTGTCTACAGGAATAGGCGTGGGTCATGAGAGTGCATCCGCCTTACCGTTTTGGGGTCCCGGTCTGTACTTGATCACGAAGTCAAAGTCTGAGAAGAACAGTGACCACCTGAGCTGCCGAGGGGTCAAGGCTCTAGCACTCTTCAAAAACAGAAGGTTCCGGTGGTCGGTGTATATTTCCACTGTGTGTCTGGCCCCCATCAGGTGGTGTCTCCATTCCTCACAAGCTCTTTTGATCGCTAGTAGCTCTTTGTCTGTGATGCTGTAATTCACCTCACAGTTTGACAGCTTCTTGGAGAAGAAGGCGACAGGATGGAGTTGGCCTGTGTCTGGATGTCGTTGAGAAAGAATTCCTCCGATAGCGTAGTAAGAGGCATCCGTCTCCACCACGAAAGGCTGAGAGGCATCAGGATGTCGCAAGACCGGAGCACTTGTGAAACAGTTTTTTAGCGTTTGGAATGCCTTTTCTGCAGGTTCCGTCCAATGAAATGCAGCTCCTTTCCGCAGGAGGTGTGTCAAGGGTTGTATAATTCTGGAAAACTCCTTGATAAACCTCCTATAGAAGTTTGCAAAGCCAAGGAAGCTCTGCAAGGCTTTCACACTGGAGGGGGACTCCCATTGTACGATGGCTTGTATTTTCTTTTGGTCCATGCAGAGGCCATTGGGTCCGATGACATATCCCAAAAACTCCACTTCTGTGGTATGGAAAAAGCATTTCTCCAGCTTAGCGTAGAGATCGAACCGCTGTAGTCGTTCTAGCACGGCAGACACATGAGGGATGTGTTCTTCTAAGGAAGCCGAGTAAACCAGGATGTCGTCTATGTACACCATACACGACACATCCAACAATCCCCTTAGGACTTCGTCCATAAAATACTGGAATGCGGCGGGGGCGTTACAAAGACCGAAGGGCATTACTCGGTATTCGTACAGTCCGAACTTGGTACGGAAGGCCGTTTTCCATTCGTCCCCTCGCCGCACCCGTACCAGATGGTAAGCCCCCCGGAGGTCCAGTTTAGTGAATACCTTGGCTCCCTTCAGCTGATCCAGCAGGACAGGTCTTAAGGGCAGAGGATACCTATTCTTTTTAGTCACTCTGTTGATCGCCCTATAATCGATGCAGGCCCTCAATCCCCCTTCGCGTTTCGGAATGAAGAAAAGTGGCGAGGAAGCAGGGGAGGAGGAAGGACGAATAAAGCCGGAGGACAGCATTTTCTCTAGGTATTGTTGTAGATAAGTGGTTTCAGTTTCAGTGAGGGCGTATATACGACTGCATGGTATGCTGGCCCCAGGTTCTAGGTCAATCACACAATCATAAGCCCTGTGTGGGGGCAGTTTGCTTGCTTCTTGTTCATTGAACACGGCGTGGTACTGCTTGTATTCTTCAGGTAGGGTGGAGACACAGCACACACTCGGTGTGTTACAACTACTAGCAAGTAATTCCGCTGGATTCACCACCTTGAGAGCTGTTTGAACCTTGTCTCTCGTACAATGTTCCACACAGTATAAGGGACTCATGGTAACTGTGCGCGCCGCCCACTGTACCAAGGGATCATGCTGTGTAAGCCAAGGCATGCCCAGAATGAGCGTGAAATGGGGGGCGTCTATGAGATCGAATCGGATGTGCTCGAAATGGTTCATCCCGACCTGCATTAAAATCTGCTGGGTGTGAAAACGCACAGGACCGGATGTCAATGCTGTACCATCCACTGCCTTCACTGGTTCCGGTATCTTCTTTCTTATACAGGGTACACCGATTTCTTTTACGTATTGCTGGTCGATAAAATTGCCAGTGGCCCCAGAGTCTAGTAGAGCATGCACTGTTACGAGCCCTACCCCAGGTATGTCCAATGAGACACATACGTTCATATGGGCCACTGAAGTTTGGACCGTGTTTGCCACGGCCGGAAAGACCTCTTCATCTACTGGCCTCAAACAAGGGGTCTGTCTCTTGTTCGGGCACCTTCGTTTCCCGGATTCTCAGAAAGGAACTCCACTACAGGCACGTTCTTGGTTCCTTTGTATTCTTTATATGTTGCCTTGGTTTTCGTCTTACAATCCTTGATGAAATGCCCAGGTTTTCCGCAGTACATACATAATCGTTGTCTTCGCCTTCGTTCCCTCTCCTCTTGACTTATCGGTCCTCGGATGCCACTTATTTGCATGGGTTCGGCCCCATCGGTGGCAAGTGGTTGCTCATCCGTCATGGATTTAGGTCGGGGAAGTAGGAATCTAGAGTCCGTACGCTGTTTGTCTCCCTTTCGCTCCTGGAGCCGATGGTCCAATTGAACGGTGAGGTCGATGAGCTCGTCACAGGTATTAGGCATATGCACAACCTGAGCCAATACGTCCTTTAGTTCGCTTCTTAACCCTTGATAATATAAAGAGGTTCTTTTTTCCGTGGGCCAATCAGTTTCCGCGATGAGTCTGTTAAACGTGGTTATGTACGTAAGTAGATCTTGTGTGCCCTGCTTCAGTGTAATGAGTTCCCTATCTAATGAGAAATTGCGCCTTTCTATCGAACAGCTTGCGCATCTCTTCACAAAAGCTAGCAAAGTTGCGCAACACAGGATCATCTCTCTCTATTAGGGGGAAGGACCAACTAGCTGCATTCCCCCCAAGGTAGGACATCACAAATGCCGTCTTTGCCTAATCGTTTGGAAACACCGCAGGTTTGCACATAAAGTGCAGCTTACACTGCCCCAGGAATATACCAAACTTTTTGGGATCCCCAAAGAACCTCTCAGGAGGGGCTAGGGGCAACTGCACGGGCTGAATCACCTGGATGGTGGAAGGACCTGCTCTCCCTCCCTGGAACTGTGCCGACTGCCCTGCATCTGTGTCCTGAGAAGCGGGTGGAGGTAGAGTCTAGTTCCTAATATACTGTCCCCCCCTCGCAGCTGTAGGGCTGGTGCGGGACAGACCTGCCACTTCTCGCCTCATGGTGCCCATCTCGTTTCTTAGTTCTAAGTTCTCCCCTCGAAAGGCATCCACTTCCATCCGCAATGCCGTCAATGTTTCCAACACTGAAGTGAGAACAGTGTTGGTATCCATCGCTCAGGCTGTAGGTAACCGTGGGCTTGTCACTCTGTCACAATGGAGGACGGTTAATCACTAACCTTATAAGCCGGATACAGCGGGAGCGATGGAAGATGCCAGATAACCTTTTCCCCCTGTATGGAACCACCTGCGAGTATATATATATCCACTCCACAGGTCACACCACAGTAGGGGAAAGGGAAAAAAGGGACAAACGAAACAATAAAGGTGCAGCAGCGAAAACACTCTATATGGATGTCTTCTGGAGTTGTAGACCTCACTCCTACGATAGCTCCGTGTTCCCTGCAGGTGAGACACAACACAATATTCATGAAGTTCCCCTCTATGCCACCATAAATAACAATTCTCTATATGTGATGCACTTACAGTCAATACTGCCACATTTATCCAGATTCAAAAGGCAAAAAAGATAAAAATAAAGAAAAGAAAACCAAGATGATTCTTCCTTACTGATGTTCTGAGTAAGTCCTCTATGAAGCAAGGTACTACTAAAACAATTCAGCAAGAAGTCAATGTAGAAGTACTTATCTTAGCAGCAGATAATCTTCTTGTAGCGGTGAACAACTCCACTTGTTCCCAAAGG
Organism: Calotriton arnoldi; assembly: GCA_963921515.1. Lineage (NCBI taxonomy): Eukaryota > Metazoa > Chordata > Amphibia > Caudata > Salamandridae > Calotriton > Calotriton arnoldi. The sequence goes on along the minus strand of CAWUFW010002141.1, from coordinate 386,383 downwards.
TAGTCTTTCTCCTCTTACACGCGGTTCCAGCGTGTAGAGCAAACACCCTTTACTCAAATGGATAAAAAAAAATATAGCACACGCTCTCCGAGTCTCACAAAGGCTCTGGGAAATATTCTAAATCAATTTTGCTTCACGAGCGCTCTCCAGAGCGTGTAGAGCATAGGCTTGGCCTCAGTGAACTGCACACATCAATGCGCTTCAGCGCATCTCTTCCTTATGGGTTCCGTTTGGCAGGAGAGAAAGTAAATCGGTCGCGCTACAGCGCGCTCTCAGTGTTTGATGCCTGTAGCAGGGAAAAAGACGTCGAGCGTTAGCGCGACGTGAGCCGGAGGCAAATTCTTTCAGTATCAAAGAAAGCCCCCCCTTTCATCAGGAAACGAGGGCGTTTGAATATTCAGGCAGCAGCTTAGCAGCGGGCGATGCAGAAGCGGCTTCCAGGCAAGACGGTAATTCTCGAGTGACAAGCACCATGTCAAAGGGAGGTGGGGCTTAAGTAGCGGAAAGAGAGACGGGACAGGCACGATCTCCCTAGGCATTCTGGGAGATGTAGTCTCCATCATTCATACTGTTCATTCTTCCCTGTGAATGTTGTAGTGTAACCCCCCGCTCTACCTATGCCTAAACGCGACAGTAACTCACTGAAACTTCAAAGTAAACATCTTTCTTTTTAAGCTCATATCACCCTGGTTTCCTATGGTCTACATTAGGGGTGACTTATATGTAGTAGAAGTGGAGTTTAAGGCTTGGCGAGGGGTTTTCGATGCTAAATTGACCTGGCAGTAAAACTGTACACACTGGCTCTGCAGTAGTAGACATAGGCATGTTTAAAGGGCTACTTGCCTGGATGGATAACTAGGAGTCTAAGTACTTGAATACATATCAAAATAAGTGTATCAGTCCCTCTGTGGGTGTGCCTTTGGGTTTGTAAGTAACTATGTCAGCATATAACTAGCTCTCTTAGTAACCCTATGGGCCTGTAAATGTGTATGTAAGCGACTGTATGGATTGCTTACTGGCTGTGTTAGTGAGTGTTGGGGTATGTAACTGTGTGTGCAACTGATTCTGTTAATGCTGGATACATAAAGGCTGTGTGTGTGTGTGTGTGTGAGTGAGTGAGTGTTTAAGTGCCTCTGTAACTGTCTGACTGGGTGTGTAAGTCCCTCTATGTTGTTCTAAATAGGTATCTCAGTGGGTGCAAGATAGCTGACTGGATGTATAAATGGGCATATTGGTCTATAAGTGTGTTTCTAGCTCACTGATAATTTAACCTATGGGCTTCATTTATGAAGAATTGGCGTAGGGCAGCGCTGCAAGTCCTAAGCCAATGTAAAAGGGCAGGAATGCACCGTATTTATGAAATACGGTGCTTTTCTGTCCTTTACCCCTGCGCTGGCACACAATTTTCTGCCTAGCGCCAATGTAGAAAGAGTCTCTAGAAACAGTGGCATTAACATGGTACTGGGTTTGCCTAATGTGGACATTACTTGAGTTGGCCAGAGAGGGTTAAAATGGCATCAATTGCTGCCTTTGGTTTAAAGCATTGCGGACTGCAAACATCCAGATCATCCAGACCTCATGATTGTTCACTGTGGTGGCAATGACCTAGGCACACTTACTGGGGTACTACTGGAAATCCTAATGAAGGATACCTTTGGTCAATTAATGGCACTTTTCCCTCACACTGTCTTGGTGTTATCTAACATTTGCCAAAGACATAAAAAGAAGTGATCAAACAAATTCTATCCACAGATAGACAAATCCAGGAAACATGTCAACAAAACTTTTTATGCATTCCTCAGAGACCATAACATGGACTCTATTGACCACAACAACTTATGATTTGACATGGACCATATATATAGAAGTGATGGAGCCCATTTCACAGAGAATGGCAACGGGGTGTTTCTCAACAACTTGAAAGACTGCATCCTGTTTTATGTATAGTGATAATCTACACACAATAAACACAAAGGCTCTTTTAAGAGCCATCATTTTCCCAAACACTGGTTAATTTTCTTTTTAATTCCTTTTTAAAAATTTTGTTATTCAAATTCACAAATCTGTAACGAATCCACCAAAAAAGCATACATTCAATACACAACAGCATATTTACGATTCAGAACTATGTGACTGACTATGCGTGTATCAATGGCTGTGTGAGTGGGTGTGTGAGTGTCTGAGTGCATCTGTTAGTGGATGTGTAAGTGTCTAAGTTGGTATATGAATGGGTGTATCAGTGTTTGGGTGGGTCTGTAAGTGGGTGCATAAGTGTGTGAGTGGCTCTGTGAGTAGGTATTTGAGTGTCTGAGTGGGCCTGTCAGTGGGTGTGAGAGTGTCTGTGTGGGTTTCTGAGTGGGTACATGAGGGTCTAAGTGTATTTTTTTTGCTTAATTTGCTAATCCTTCACGAAGTTACACTGGTGACCGTGCTGAGAGTCACGGCGGACTTGCAAATCCTTGCATGTGGAAAAAACATTTCTGGGCAGTTTCTTGCCCATCAGGTGTCCCTCACAGACCCTTATATGGCACCCAGGGAGTCTGGGTATCTCTACCCTGCCTCCGTCTACTACATTTCATGTCTAATTTCCCAACCAGGGACCTTTCCCCGATTTCTAAAATGGCGGCCGCAACCTTCTACTCAGGTTATGACCACCCCATCACTTCATTGCTGTTGGCGCGTGGATTCACGAAGTACTGCGATGGATTTACGAAGGGTTCAGGCCTTTAGATATGCAAATTTGTTTTTCCTTTAATATATCTCAAAAAACTACTCAGCAGTTTTATACCAAATCACAAAAAGCATGCTTTCTGGACCAAGATTTAGCTTTCTGCCAAATGTTGTGTAATTCTGTTCAGCGGTTTGAGCTGCAGTCGTGTCTAAAATCACTATGGGAAATTTCATGGGGAAAATGCGTTTTGGAACCCCCCCCTTTTTCTCAGCCCCCGCCTGATGAATCACCCTGAAACTTTCCAGACAGCAGCTAACGCAGGTGTGTAATAGTTTTGAAAATTTCATGAAGATTTGCCTAACGGCACCAAAGTTATTAGCAAAACAAAAAATGCTTTTCCCATGGAAACTATTTCCTAACTATAACTACCTACTGGCAACCGTCTGTAGGATATATATATATAAATATATATATAAATATATATATATATATATATTTTTTTACATGTACATACACACATGTTCATTTCCATTCGACTAGCAGGAATCACAGAGGCACTCCAGGGACTGTGAGCTCACCACTCGTTTAGTTACTTAATTTTAACAAGATACATGCATGAATACCATAACTTGGCCGACTCATTACAGCTGTCGCCTTCTACTGGGCCATGTGCTCACTTCCTTCACCCTACCTATAAAATGCACAACCAATTTCTTTTGGCACTTTCCATATCGTAACAACTAAACTGCATAGGTTACGATTATATGGCAATCTTCAGCCTCCATTCTGATGACATTATGCATTGTTAAAAACACATTTAAATCACATTAATCTGCAAAATTGTTGAATCATAGCCAAAATTATTAATCTTTATAAACATTGTTGCTATCCTTCTTATTTACATGAACTTAACATATAGCATCATGAGTCGCATTAGCTATGACATTAAAGAATCCAAGCATTCAGATTGCACTTCTCCAATAAAGTGACTTGTGCAGCATCTGAACCAACAGCAGCTTCATCATATATATGTAATTATCCACATCATTGCATCTTCCCTTTAAAGTGACTGTGTAGACTGACATATGTGAAGGGGGAGGAGAATACGCAACCCCCCTCCACGGATTGATTTTGACCCTGGGCAACTCCCTTCCCCGAGGCCCGGCAGCATCTGGAAAGGGGGTGAGAGGCCTAGCTAAATGTCAAAAGGGGAGGGGCTATTGAGCCACCCACCTGGGCTGATTTTGGCCCCAAGGACCCCATCCCCCGGGGGCTGGCTATATTTGGAAAGAGGAGGGGGCCGCGCAGCCCCCCTCCCTCAGGCATTATTAGTCCTAGGGACCCCATCCACCAGAGTCAGCTCACATGCTATGTCCTGGGGGGCTCACCCCCAGGACATAGCGCTTTCCCTGCCCGCACTCACGCATGCAGGGAATCCTGTGTTTGCTCTCATTTGGCGGGGTTCATTTAAAATCTCCTGCCAAATGGCAGCAAACACCAAATCCGCTCCCAGCGGGCGTAGTAATGTAGGCAGGGAAACAGTTCTAAATATTGCTCCGCCCGCAGAGAGCAGCATTTTTAGCTGCTCCCTATGGGTGGGAGCAATGCTGGCTCCCGCTGGATAAGGGAAGCTGTCTGGGGCTGTGGGGCTTTAGGGCTCCCCTTTTGGCCCTCAACGAAAGTGTGGTGGGTGCCCTGGGTGGGCACCAGGGCACCCACCGTTTGTTGCCGGCTCCAGGGGCTGGGGTCCCCAGGGCCAAAATCGACCCCCTCCCATATGCTACTGGGCCCCAGAGGAGGGGAGCCTTGGGGCCACGTGGTGTCCCCATAAAAATGGCACCGGGCCCTGGGGATGGGGTCCCCAGGGCAGAGGGGAGCAGTGTGCCTCCTCCCCATAAAAATTGCACCAAGCCCTGAGGGATGGGGTCTCAGTGCCAGGCCCTATGGCCAATCCCCCACTGCGCACACGAGATTGACTCTATGGGGGATGTTGGCTGCAGGGCATGGTGGGGGGATTGTATTTACGTATGATGATTAAGTATTACTTTATGTTAAATAAAACTAGAAATTCACTGAAAAAACCAAAGGTTAAAGTAACATTATATTTAGGTGTGATAAAAATTATCTTTTTTTAAATGTTATTTTTTTTAACTTAGAAATCCATTGAAAAAACCAAAGGTTAAAGTAACGTTATAGTTAGGTGAATTTGTCAGTAACAACATTAACGTTTTAAACTAAACAAACAAAAAACACAGAAAATCACCAGTTATAATTAGCACTGCTAACTTTAACTTGTGCCCCTGCCATGCACTGCCAATTCCACCGGCGGAACTGAATATTTCTCCCACCCCTGCTCATGGCCTCTCAATTTTGTTGACCTAAAAGCATTCATTGATCCACATTCTCTGCCTTCAGGAAAACCATATCTAAGAAGTTCAATAATGCCACCAAATATTTTCAACTGGGATTCTCATCATGTTCTGCATTGCAGCGTTCCAGGCCTCACAGAGGTGGAAACTGTTCCTTGAGCCCACCAGTCTCTGAATGGAACAGAAGAGTCTCCAGAAAGGCCTGAGAGAGCCCCAGATACTCTAGAATTTTCCATGTAAGCAGGGCAAAAATTTCCTTTAAAAACCAACCTGGGACACTGTCAAGCAGATACATGAACAACCACAGGGAGACTGTTGGTAAGATTAATGTTGTACCGATATAATGGCCTGGATGGTTGGATGGAAACACATTATTATGGGGTGAACATGTGTTCATGCAACCTTCAGTAGACCATCCATCAGTATAATCATGAAAATGCACATGCTCCGGGTTAGCTGATACTGAGAACAACATCCTGGACCCTTCCCAGTCCAGCTTCCGCAGCAACCACAGCACCGAAACCGCCCTCATCGCCGCCACCGATGACATCAGGACCCTGCTAGACAACGGAAAAACAGCAGCCCTCATCCTCCTGGACCTATCAGCCGCCTTCGACACGGTCTGCCACCACACACTACGAACACGCCTTCACGACGCCGGGATCCAAGAGAAGGCCCTGGACTGGACCACATCCTTCCTTTCCGGCAGAACACAAAGCGTCCGCCTCGCCCCCTTCCGATCCAAGGCCACCAAGATCATCTGCGGCGTACCCCAAGGCTCCTCCCTCAGCCCAACCCTGTTCAACATCTACATAGCACCCCTCGCCCACGTCGCCCGACAGCCTACGCCTCAACATCATCTCCTACGCCTACGACACCCAGCTGATCCTCTCCCTCACCAAAGACCCTCACACCGCCAAAGCCCACCTCCACGAAGGAATGAAGGCCGTCGCCGAATGGATGAGGACCAGCCGCCTGAAGCTGAACTCGGACAAGACGGAGGTCCTCATCCTTGGTTCCAACCCTTCAGCCTGGGACGACTCCTGGTGGCCAACATCACTGGGAACAGCCCCGCCACCCACCGACCACGTACGCAACCTAGGGGTCATCCTCGACCCCACCCTCTCCATGACTAAGCAGGTCAACGCCGTTTCCTCATCCTGCTTCAACATCCTCCGAATGCTCCGCAGGATCTTCAAGTGGATCCCCACCGAAACAAGAAAAACAGTCACCCAGGCCCTCGTCACCAGCAGGCTGGACTACAGAAACGCCCTCTACGCAGGAACGACGGCTAAGCTCCTGAGACGGCTGCAACGCATCCAGAACGCCTCAGTACGTCTTATCCTCGACATCCCCCGACGCAGCCACATCACACCCCACCTGAGAGACCTGCACTGGCTCCCTGTCCAACAAGAGGATAACCTTCAAGCTCCTCACCCACGCACACAAAGCACTCCACAACTCCGGACCAGCCTACCTCAACAGACGACTCAGCTTCTACACCCCCACCCGCCAGCTCCGCTCGACCAGCCTCGCCCTTGCCACAGTCCCCCGCATCCGGAAAGCGACCGCCGGCGGCAGATCCTTCTCCCACCTCGCCGCCAAGACCTGGAACACCCTCCCCACCAACCTCCGACAGACCCAAGACCTACTGGCCTTCAGAAGACTCCTCAAGACCTGGCTCTTCGATCAGTAGCAGCACCACCCCCCTCTTCCCCCAGCGCCTTGAGACCCTTGCGGGTATGTAGTGCGCTTTATAAGTGACATGATTGATTGATTGATTGATTGATACTGGAAAATCTCAAATTGTTTATGATAATATGTAAGCAAGACAAAGCAGGCAGGGTGGCAGTGTGCCTAGCTTAAATGTTAATGTTCTGATTGTCTGGCCAGACTGGTCTACATAAAATTAGAGGTTGCATGAAATGTTTGGAATGAAAACTAAGCTCTGTTAGAATTTGGTAGTTGTAGAAGCAAGTGGTAAGAGCTGAACTGGGTTAGGCTCACCAACTTCAGCCCTATTTTGAAGTGCCTTCTGTGATAATAAGTAGAGCCCTAGACATCTTGCCTAGTACTTGGGAAGTCACAGATGGCAGAACAGTGCAATTTGGTATAAAGACATTGAATGAAGTTCATGAAGCCTCTATAAATGTCATTTCTTATCTAGTGACTGACTAATTTGCCCAAACTGGAGAAAAGGGTTACCTAACCGTGCATCAAAGAGCAAATGAGTAAAAATGTTCCCATACATCGGGAACACAAATCATTAGGATTTCGCTTCAAGGTAAAGGTAAAGCAATTAGGCCTGGGTGGTAAATTCCGTTCCGCTCGCGGAATTTGCGGAATTTGGGTAATTTTGCGTTCCGCAGAGAACGCGGAATTACCAAAAATTCCGCGATCTGCGGCCTTGCGGAATTTTTTGCTTGTTCGCGCTTTCAAAATGCGTGTTCGCGAGATATTTCTCCCCGAGCACGCAAACAGCGTTCGCGAACAGGAAAAAAGCATCGCGAACGGGCGGAACAAGCAATGCCCGGTCTGACACGGACCAACCGAGGCAATGGCCCTCAACGCACAGCAGTCCGTACCACGGCAGCCTCTCCTGGCACTCGGGGGCCGCCGCTAAGTTACCGTACAGGCTTCGGCCTCTTTATCCTGCAGTATCTTCCGCAGCAGCCCTGAAACTAAATGTGCATCAAAAGGTTAACCCCAGGCTCCCCACCCTACTCTTTAGGATTTCCTTATCAGCCCTCTCCTTCCTGAGATGCATGCTGGCCCCTTCCTTGTGATCTCTCACTGAATCAAAGAGCACCCTTTGAAGTGTACAGGCGGAGTCTCTCTCTCTCATTTCTTCAATGAGTCTCTCCCAGATCACAGGAATGCAGCAATACACAAATCTGTCTGGGGGGATTCCTCCACCTCCTCATGTCTTCACCATTACAGGCACTCTTGCATTAAGTGCATGTACACAGCACACACACTGTTCAGCACTTTTACCTCCATGTATTGTGCCATCACAGGAACAAAGGCTTTTGTACTAAAAGCCTTTATAATGAAAGCGAAACCATGACGGTGTCATTACTGCACACATGGTTATGCCGCAATAAACACTAGCATGAATGGCTCAGCAACGCATGTCATTACAACAAACTTTTTACATTGTAGTTGATAACGCATGCCATTACAATGACATTTTTACGTTACAGTTTATTTGCAAAATGTAAAATAAACACTTAATGGGTTAGACACTTATGTTGAGGGGTGGAATGCCAGAGAAAAAGGGGATTTGGGTAGGTAGTGCATTAATACTCAGGCACTAATTTTAATACCTGAGTATTAAATAGAAAATATTTGTGTCTTTTTAAAAAACTATTATGCGCTAATTCGTAAAAATTTAAAGAAAACACTTGCTTTAATGGAACAGACTTTTAAGAGCGGGATGCCAGAAGAAAAAAGGATTTTGGGTGGGGAAGTGTACTTACTGAGTATTAATGTGAAAATATTTATGCCTTTCAAAACAAAAAATAAGCGGCTATTAATCTATTAAACTAAATGTGGAAACTTAAGTACTGGGTCAGGATACCTTGGAAAAAAGAGATTTTGGATGGGTAAAAGTACTAACACTTAAATATTAATTTTATCAAGGGGTGGGCGGTAAACTCCACTCTGCAGACGGAGTTTTACCACTTCGCGCTCTGCTTGGAATACAGACTTTGGCAAAAACTCAGCCAACGGCTGGCCGAGCAGAGTTTACCGGCGCGCAAACCCCTAGACTTCATCATCCAAGAGTAGTGTGCCAGGAGGCGCGTTTGCAGAGTGGTTGAGAAAGGGGGCAGAGCCTCCGATGATGTCTCAGCAATCCTGCTGTGGGGAACTTACTTGTGGGAGCAATAGAGGTTCATGGCCCCCAACGACCCTCAGGAGACAAGGGGACTTCACATCCCTCAATCAGTAGTGCACCAGGGGGGGCATTTGCTGAGTGGTTGAGAAAGGGGGCGGGGCCTCTGTCGAGGTCTCAGCAATCCCGCTATGGGGGACTTACTTGTGGCAACAATAGGGGTTCTTGGCCCCCAACAACCCTCAGCAGCCAAGGGCACTTCATTCCTCAACCAGTAGTGCACCAGGAGTCGCGTTTGCAGAGTGGTTGAGAAAGGGGGGCGGGGCCTCTGACAATGTCTCAGCAGTCCCACTGTGGGGTACTTACTTGTGGCAACAATAGGGGTTCTTGGCTCCCAATGACCCTGAACAGCCAAGGGGAGTTCATCCCCCAACCAGTAGTGCACCAGGAGGCATGTTTGCTGAGTGGTTAAGAAAGGGAGCGGGGCATCCAACGAGGTCTCAGCAAATCCTGCTGTGGGGGACTTACTTGTGTCAACAATAGGGGTTCTTAGCCCCCAACGACCCTCAGCAGCCAAGGGGAGTTCACCCCCCAACAAGTAGTGCGCGAGGAGGCGCGTTTGCAGAGTTGTTGAGAAAAGGGGCGGGGCCTCGAACGACATCTCAGCAATCCCGCTGAGTGGGACTTACTTGTGGCAACAATAGGGGTTCTAGGCCACCAATGACCCTCAGCAGCCAAGGGGAGTTCATCCCCTAACCAGTAGTGAGCCAGAAGGCATGTTTGCAGAGTGGTTGAGAAAGGGTGTGTGGCCTCTGACAAGGTCTCAGCAATCCCGCTGTGGGGGACCTACTTGTGACAACAACATGGGTTCTTGGCCCCCAAAGACCCTCAGTAGCCAAGGGGAGTTCATCCCCTAACTAGTAGTGCGCCAGGAGGTATGTTTGCAGAGTGGTTGAGAAAGAGGGTGGGGACTACGATGAGGTTTCAGCAATCCTGCTGTTGGGGACTTGCTGGTGGAAACAATAGGGGTTCTTGGCCCCCAAGGATCCTCAGCAGCCAAGGGGACTTCATCTCCGAACCAGTAGTGCACAGTGGTTGAGAAAGGGGGCGGGATCTCTGACGAGTTCTCAGCAATCTGGCTGTGGAGGACTTACTGGTGACAACAATAGGGAAAGTGTATTAATACTCAGGTATTCAATAAATACCTGAGTATTAATACATATTTAATGTTAAAATCCTTTTAAAAAGATCAAGCATTTAATTGGATTTAAATTAAAGTTGCTTACTTTTAGGAGCGGGTTGCCAGGGCAAAATAGGGTTTTTTGGGTGGGAAAGTGTATTAATACTCAGGTATTAATTTCAATACCTAACTATTCATGCACATTTAAAGTTAAAATTATTTTAAAAAGATCAGACATTTAAACAGATTTAAATTGAAGTCACTTACTTTTAGGAGCGGGTTGCTGAGGAAAAGGTGATTTTTTGGGTGGGGAAGTGTATTAATACTCCGGTATTAATTTCAATACTTGAGTATTAATGCACATTTAAAGGTCAGAATTATTTAAAAAGAAAAGGCATTTAAAAGATTCAATTTAAAGACACTTACTTTGAGGAGCAGGTTGCCTGGGAAAAATAGGATTTTGGGTGGGGAAGTGTATTAATACTCCGGTATTAATTTCACTACTTGAGTATTAATACACATTTAAAGGTCAGAATTATTTTAAAAAGAAAAGGCATTTAAAAAGATTCAATTTAAAGACACTTACTTTTAGGAGCATGTTGCCTGGGAAAAATAGGATTTTGGGTGGGGAAGTGTATTAATACTCACTTATTAATTTCAATACCTGAGTATTAATGCATATTTAATGTTAAAATTCTTTTAAAAAGATCAGGCATTTAAACAGATTTAAATTAAAGTCACTTACTTGTAGGAGCAAATTGCCTAGGAAAAATAGGGGTTTCTGGGTGGGGAAGTGTATTTATGCTCAGGTATTAATTTCAATACCTGGGCATTGATTCATACTGTTGAGATATTAGATGGAAATTTATATTACAAACAACAAGCATACATTAAAAGTTACCAAAAAATAAGTAACTACTAGAAAAACACAATGATTTCAACAAATCTTTTCCATAAAAAGTGAAACATTAAAAAAACACATGCAGCCAGAATTGAATAAAGACAAACTCATTAGAAAAATAATATTTTAATTTAAAATTGGAGTAAAACCCCAAAAAAGATTTATTATATAATCTTAAAACTTATACAAAACATTGAAATTGTTTTACAGCAAAGCACAACACTAGTTAAAACATTCTTTAATGGTATATTCTCAAACAAATGTATAGGGACAAAAGGTGTAGTAAGTAGTATCCAATAAAAAATAACCATTATAATTACGTCATGTAAGCAGAAAAACTACCAAAAGTACAATGGAGTGTAGATGCCACAGATTTTGCATCCCAGGAATAGATCATGGTAGTTTCATAATATTTCTGGATACATAATGTTAGAACATTGGTGGTTATCTTTACTGTAAGGTAGCAGTGGAGAGGTACAAAGTCTAATAACTCAGGAAAAAATATATGTTTCATAGGTCTTAATCACAAAATTATTATCCATGCATGTAGTGTCAGTTTACCCTCTTACAAAGTTTTGGGAAAAATCTATAAAAAATCAAAAATAAGTACGAGAAATGGAAATCGAATGTTGCAGACCAGGAAAATAATAAAAACTAATTTACTGTTTAAAAAATAGCAAAAAAGCCAATTGAATTGAGATCTAACATGAAAACAGGCAAGTAATAAACAGGGTAGGTAAGTCTTGTTAATAGTGTAGTTTGTATGCAATACTCTCCAGGTAGTCTGAAGCCGCTATCAATGAAAACTGCTGCGATTTGGCAAAAAGTCTTTCAATCATTTCATTGCTCTTTTTTGAAACACGTGGGTTCAAGCTACCTATCAGTGATTGCGCAATCCTAATTTCTCGAAAACTTTGCTCCTTCTTCAAAATTTCCAAGAAATTATATAGGTTAGGATGATGTTTGCCAATGGCTTTGCTAAAAGAATTGTGCCATCCCTCTATTACATTGTTAGTTTTTGTGCCTCCCTCTAAACAGTTTGAGTAGCAGTTCCACCATTCAATTGCAAACTTTGGCTTCCTCCTGTGACCCGACCTGCTTAGACAGCCAATTCAGGTGTCCTCAAAGTAATTTAGTAAGGGGAGATGTTTTCATTATTTTGGAGAGAGAAATCAGATTCAGAAATTGCATTGTAAAATTCTTCTACACTGTCAGGCAGCACAAAAGTTAACGCAGCTAATTTATGTAACTCAAACTGTAGTTTACTGTTTGTGAAGTAATCCTCATCTAAGGATGTTTTTTTAATTTCATGCCAAAACATCTGAGGAAAGTGGAAAATTCATCCCCCCGGTCACTGTGCAGCACCTGCCCTGTGGAATACCTCCTGCGGAGATAGAATAGGTAAATTATCAGCACCTGCCGGGAGGGATGTTTTAAAATACATTAGGAAAAAAAACCCTCTGTTAGTAAACATAACTGGTCTAATATAGTCCTTTTTTAGTAAATGCACTACATGTTTTCATTTTACAACGTAATACTTACAATGACAGCACAGTCTTTTTCTGTTGTGAGAAGGAGTACTGTTTACTGGAAAGCAAGTCTGTGAATGGTTTACTTGCACTGTGGGGAAAAGTGACATATGTAGATATTTTGAAAATATAATTCCCATATGCTGTGGCAATTTAGCACTCAACGAAACACTAGCACCTGCTGTAAAACATGGACATAGTGCAAATCTTTTGTGATGTGAAAAGCCCCTAGAGGAAATATAAAACTAAATTAGCTCCCTCTTGGCACTTCCCACTAGGTCATCTGAGAGACTACCAAAGCGGAGTTACATTAGTGCCATAGTCATATTGACACTCTCTAGGACCAAGCTAAGGGATGTCCACAGCTCAATTACTTCAGACAATTAGCTGCTTGTTACCACACTACGTTTAACATTGACTTCCTCCTTATTTGCATTTTTAGGGAAAAATGTGTACCTCTCAATATTCTACACTGCATGCCCAGAGGGGTATGGTTAATATTTTTTTAATATGTTCCTGTTTCACAATTGACTTAAAAGGTAAATTGGGCAGATGAAAGTAGAATGTGCCTTCTCAAGTGGTATATCTTTTGTGGTGAAATAAATGAAGGAAGTGGAGTAACTGGCAAGTAAAGTGAAAAAAAGAAAAAAATCTCATACTAAATATATTTTCATTATTTATTATAAAGAAGTTAATGGCTATGTTTGTGTAAATGATGAACTTACTTTGACCACTAGGTAGCACTGTCTCGTAGTACAACTCTTTTTCTCAGCAGAGGTCTCAGAAGCGTGTGGTGATGATCAGTGTCAGTCAGCAAGTGAGGACAAAATGGTGGTCAGCTACCTTTTATACATTTTCACGAAGGTTAAGTATTTTTTACAAGGAAAATATGTTTTGGAGTGCATTTTTTGTACCTAAGTCATATGTGACAGAATATTATCATTTTTAATGTGTATTACTTTGATGTTTCCGTTACTGGCTAACCAGCATAGCCATTTTGCTTTGGGGATCTCTGTACAACATTCCTAGACAGCAAGGAAGGAGTACAAGTTCATACCCATACTGCATATACCCGTTGGGCACAAACGCTGGAATTATGTTGTTTGTCAAATTTCACCATTTCTCCAAAGCGGACACGTCCTTTGTCTTTTGGTTAGCTTCTATCATGGGAAATGGTAAGTAAATTTTATTTTTAATCCAGCACAATGATTTGTATCAATTTCTGCCATTAATTACCATTAGTCGTTGTAATGGTAATTGGCGTAAATGGACTAGTTAGCATGGCGTTTGTTTTAAAGGTGTTTAAAATGTGTATGCATATAACAGCATAACAACACATTTCGTCCAAAAAACTGGCGCGGTAATGCCGGTGTCATTGTAAAACTTTTGTTCTAAAAGCTGTCGGTAAAAAGGCTTTCGTTTTCCCTCATAAAACCTTTCAGCACACACATTCACTCTGCACACACACTGCTCAACGCTGTAGCCTTTTTGGTATTGTGCCACTTGCAGTCAAACATACAGCCAGCATCCACATTCACCATGCATGTGCTGCAAGACAGTACACCCGTCAAGTATTGTACTTCTTGCAGGTACACATACACCCAGTACATGCATTCACCATGGACGCACTGCACAGCACTACATATGTCATGTAATGTACTCCTTGCAGGTATACATGGAACCAGTACATACACCCATTATGCAAGCACTGCACAGCACTGCTCTATCCCTGTACTGTACCCTTCCCAGGCACACACACAACCTGTGCAGAGTCACCACTCTTGCACTGAACAGCACTCTATCTCTAACTCTAATAAAGATGGCCGCCGAGCGGGAGCAGTGCGAATAAGCTCCGGGTTCTGGGATCACCTTATGGTGAATATCCCGGTGTCACCCAGCCATCCACATCCACATTGTTGAGCAATACAAGGAAGGAATTGATTACTACTCACCAGTTGAGGCTTGCCTTGCTTTCCGCTGGTCTCATTGGATTCTCACGGAGCTGCTCCTTTTCATCGTCAGACGGACCGCTGGACCTGACCGCTTTCGCACGGAGACCCAGTTGCTTCTGAGCACACTGCTGGATGCTGCCCGTGATGCGGATCACTGCCGCTGCCTGCCCGGAGTTCATCTGACCCCCGTGGATGTCGTGGGGTGCAGCGGTCACAGCGGAGCCTGCATCAGACTGCCTGGCTTAATCGATGGGATCCGGCTCCACCACGGTCTAGAGGTGCTGCACTATTGGAGTCCCACACTTATTCTACCCATTAAGCGAGCCACAGAGCGATCAGCGTATTTGTCGCCGGTATCGATGATTTTTAACCAAATTTCTCCCTCTCCTCATCGGACAGCCTACCGGTTATGGCCGCAACCACATAGATGCCCAGACGCCTCTGAGCCTGCACAGGCCTGGATCTGCCTGTAAGGCGGAGCGCTGCCGCAGTCCGGCCAGAGATTGTCGGGGGCCCCGTGGACTTCTGTTTGAGCTGCTGCAGTTGCAGTCCAGCCTTCACCAGCCTGTCTGGCTTCGGCGGAGGGATCTGGCTCACCTGCGTTGTAGCCTAGCAGCGGTACTGGCGTCCCGCCCGACTCTCCCTGTGAATGGATCCTCAGTTTAGTTTGTTGCTGATTGTGTGCTGACAGAGGCGGAGAGGGATTGGCTCCGGTTGGGTTGATCGCGACAGCTGGAAAGCGGTCCTGGCCTGGAGTCCATTTTGCCTTCTTTTCCTTCCAGTTGTTTTCAAAAACTCTTCAAGATGGCCACCGTCTACCAGCACAGAGGAAAACAATACCATGAGGATCAGCACAAGCAATCATAGAAATTAAAAGAGGACTGGGTTCATCTTGCACTGGCATTAAAAGTAAGGTAGGACTATTACTTATGCATTCTAATACTTTTATGGATAAAATTGGTAGGTCTTATCCCCTGATTCATTCATCCCAAGGATCAGAAATACGATAAAGGGCTCTATTCCAAGTGCAATCTAATACATCTAAGAGGAAAACTTGTAGGTCCTGTCATCTGGTTCATCCTACTAACCGGCCATCTTATACTGGGGCTCGGCCTATGCTCTTACCAGCTTGATTGTCTCTCTCTGACCCCTTACATACCATCAGCAGTTTAGGCTGGCTACTAGGTCCATCCCCAATAGGTCAACTAGAACCATCACCAATCGGTCTTTTCTTTAACAATAACATTTTTTTGTTTTTAAAAACCCTCTAGGATCCCGTAATTTCGCTCCCGCCCTTACAAGGTTTCACCTTGGCCTCTCTCATAATGGATATGTCTTGTCCCCGCAGGACCCAACTCCTTCACTGTTATTTACCCACCTAACCTCTCCAAAAATGCGGCCAAAAAACACAAACACCGGTTTCTCAAAACCTGTCCCGAAACATTAATCTCAGATGTTTATGTTTGTGTCAACAAGGGTACATTTTCTAATGACCTCATCTTCTACACCAGAAAACAAGCTCGTTGGAGGTCGGTCTTCTACTCCATGCTTTGTATATCGGACACCAGGAAAACTCTGCATGGCCTCAAACTCTCAGCCTCGCCCTCGCCCTTTTTCAATGCGAATGCCACCATCACCATCAGCAACAACGGTATTGTCCTAATTCAAGCCTCCAATGACAACTTACCTAGGATGGATAATATCTTCTCAACTCTCAAAAAAGCGGCGATCTCCAAGGCCAAACTTCCCGGCCTAATCCATCCTACATCACACAATTTCACTCTCACGACCACCACTGCACCTGGAAGGTCCTCAACCCCTCATAACCCTCCTCTCCCCCATGTGATATCAGATCCTCTCAATCCCCTGAGTTAGTTTCACCAGACCCCTCACGTTACACTCGACCATTGATTCAGGTGACTAATGGCTCTACATTGACCTATACCTCCCTGATCACTAAGCAGTCGCACCTTGATCCCAGTGGCAGGTCACCCTCTCACGCCCCACCACCCTTTCTCTCTCCTGGTGATCTCCTATGTACGATACCGACAAACACACCACCATCTCAACCTGAGTCCAGGCTCTTGCCCGACACGGATTCTACCCAATCAACTCCGTCCCACCACCCTTCACCCACCGCCTATCCTTTACCTTTAGCTCACCTCCCCATCCTCTTATCCTCTCGCCACATGAACTGGTACTACACAAGACATCATTGAATCACTGGCTCCCCCTGACCTCTCCATGACCCCCTTTGACCCTCCAGATCTCCATAGAGATACCACATCTCTGGCGGAAATATCCGCGCAACCTCTATCCTCTAGCCAACAGTCAGACTTGGCTGCATGCCTTGAAGAGATTTCTCTCCACCTGCGCCTACTCACGGTTGAATTTCGTGATCTGAAAGCCCTCTCGATCGACCATCCCCCTCTGCTCAGAACGCTATGTGCACTAAGGAACCCACCCTTGAGCTTCACGAGCATAGTCCCTGTCTCAGACATGCATCCCCCTCACCTTACCTCGAAAACTTTACCCCTACCTAATGCCCCCTCCCGCCCCAGAAGAATAAAGACTGAGGGGTCGATTCCGATCTCGGCCGGAAGCGCACCTAACACTATTCATCCGGAAAAAAACCAAGCCGAACGCGTGTTTCCCGACCGATTGGAACATTCATCCGAACGAGCAAGTACGATGCGCATAACTGCCCAGATCCCGACCCAGCCGTACGTACCCATTCCAGCTCTTGTTCCCCGCCCGAGCTGGATCCGTAAACGCCGAATCGAGTCGCACGGAAGCAAATATACAGCACCTTCCGGCCGGACTAGTACGATGCGCCTTCCGTACGCGCCAAACCCGTCGCTACGTCCGGCACGTCAGAGCATCCGGGAGAGCTGCACATAAGCTCCGATTCGAGCCACAAGACGGTCCACGGCTACGAGACG
The DNA here is from genome assembly GCA_963921515.1 of Calotriton arnoldi. Classification (NCBI taxonomy): domain Eukaryota; kingdom Metazoa; phylum Chordata; class Amphibia; order Caudata; family Salamandridae; genus Calotriton; species Calotriton arnoldi. The sequence continues at coordinate 369,004 of CAWUFW010002141.1, read as the reverse complement.
AACAAGCCAGCGACGAGTACGAGTCGAAGCCACGAGAAACACGAACGAGATGACCCAACCATGAATCCCATCGCGCAGGTCCTACCAATACTCTACATCTATTACCGGAACCGGTACGGACGCGTACGGCGCAGACGGTAAGTCAAACACCCACAACACAAACAAACGACACGTACCCGACATATGTCACACACACATAGGGATGCAGAAATGACGTACACTAGCAACAGCAGAACCATAGGGGCGGGATGGCAATCACCAATGCCACACACACCCATAGGGGCCTGGATGCCTACCACTACCACCACCCCTACTCATGGGGGCTGGATGCCTACCACTACCACCACCCCTACTCAGGGGGCCTGGATGCCTGTCACTACTACCATCCCCACTCATAGGGGGCTGGATGCCTACCACTACCACCACCCCTACTCAGGGGGGGCTGGATGCCTGTCACTACCACCACCCCTACTCATGGGGGGCTGGATGCCTACCACTACCACCACCCCTACTCAGGGGGGCCTGGATGCCTGTCACTACTACCATCCCCACTCATAGGGGGCTGGATGCCTGTCACTACCACCATCCCCACTCATGGGGGGCTAGATGCCTACCACTACCACCACCCCTACTCATGGGGGCCTGGATGCCTACCACAACCACCACCCCTACTCAGGGGGGGTGGATGCCTGTCACTACTACCATCCCCACTCATAGGGGGATGGATGCCTACCACCAACACCACCCCTACTCAGGGGGGCCTGGATGCCTGTCACTACTACCATCCCCACTCATAGGGGGCTGGATGCCTGTCACTACCACCATCCCCACTCATGGGGGGCTGGATGCCTACCACTACCACCACCCCTACTCATGGGGGGCTGGATGCCTGTCACTACCACCATCCCCACTCATGGGGGGCTGGATGCCTACCACTACCACCACCCCTACTCATGTGGGCCTGGATGCCTACCACAACCACCACTCCTACTCATGGGGGCCTGGATGCCTACCACTAGCACCACCCCTACTCAGGGGGGGCTGGATGCCTGTCACTACCACCACCCCTACTCATGGGGGCTGGATGCCTACCACTACCACCACCCCTACTCAGGGGGGGCTGGATGCCTGTCACTACTACCATCCCCACTCATAGGGGGATGGATGCCTACCACTACCACCACCCCTACTCAGGGGGGGCTGGATGCCTGTCACTACCACCACCCCTACTCATGGGGGGCTGGATGCCTACCACTACCACCACCCCTACTCAGGGGGGGCTGGATGCCTGTCACTACTACCATCCCCACTCATAGGGGGATGGATGGATGCCTACCACAACCACCACCCCTACTCATGGGGGCCTGGATGCCTACCACTATCACCACCCCTACTCAGGGGGGGCTGGATGCCTGTCAGTACCACCACCCCTACTCATGGGGGCCTGGATGCCTACCACTACCACCACCCCTACTCAGGGGGGGCTGGATGCCTGTCACTACCACCACCCCTACTCATGGGGGGCTGGATGCCTACCACTACCACCACCCCTACTCAGGGGGGGCTGGATGCCTACCACTACCACCACCCCTACTCATGGGGGCCTGGATGCCTACCACTACCACCACCCCTACTCAGGGGGGGCTGGATGCCTGCCACTACCACCACCCCTACTCATGGGGGGCTGGATACCTACCACTACCACCACCCCTACTCAGGGGGGCCAGGATGCCTATCACTACTACCATCCCCACTCATAGGGGGCTGGATGCCTGTCACTACCACCATCCCCACTCATGGGGGGCTGGATGCCTACCACTACCACCACCCCTACTCATGGGGGCCTGGATGCCTACCACAACCACCACCCCTACTCAGGGGGGCTGGATGCCTGTCACTACTACCATCCCCACTCATAGGGGGATGGATGCCTACCACCAACACCACCCCTACTCAGGGGGGCCTGGATGCCTGTCACTACTACCATCCCCACTCATAGGGGGCTGGATGCCTGTCACTACCACCATCCCCACTCATGGGGGGCTGGATGCCTACCACTACCACCACCCCTACTCATGGGGGGCTGGATGCCTACCACTACCACCACCCCTACTCATGTGGGCCTGGATGCCTACCACAACCACCACCCCTACTCATGGGGGCCTGGATGCCTACCACTACCACCACCCCTACTCAGGGGGGGCTGGATGCCTGTCACTACCACCACCCCTACTCATGGGGGGCTGGATGCCTACCACTACCACCACCCCTACTCAGGGGGGCCTGGATGCCTGTCACTACTACCATCCCCACTCATAGGGGGCTGGATGCCTGTCACTACCACCATCCCCACTCATGGGGGCTGGATGCCTACCACTACCACCACCCCTACTCATGGGGGCCTGGATGCCTACCACAACCACCACCCCTACTCAGGGGGCTGGATGCCTGTCACTACTACCATCCCCACTCATAGGGGGATGGATGCCTACCACCAACACCACCCCTACTCAGGGGGCCTGGATGCCTGTCACTACTACCATCCCCACTCATAGGGGGATGGATGCCTACCACTAACACCACCCCTACTCAGGGGGCCTGGATGCCTACCACCAACACCACCCCTACTCATGGGGGCCTGGATGCCTACCACTACCACCACCCCTACTCATAGGACGGGTAATGCATGACACAACCAGCATACTCCAACATAAGGAATGTCAGAAAAGACATCCCCCCAACATCATGACAAGCGTGTGTAGTCTGTGTCAAATGCCTACAACACTGAACATGACATTGAACATACAATGTGACCCCCTATCACATGTGTCACACATAAATGTGTGTGGCCTCCACAATGCAAGCAGACCATGACCACTGTGGCAATGGGGTCTAAAGCCCCATCATCACAGTGACCAAAATGTAAGTGTGGGGTCCATAGCTGAAGCCCAATTGAACATTGTGGCAATGGGGTCTAAAGCCCCATCATCACAGTGACCAAAATGTAAGTGTGGGGTCCATAGCTGAAGCACATTTTGAACATTGTGGCAATGGGGTCTAAACCCCCATCATCACAGTGACCAAAAGGTAAGTGTGGGGTCCATAGCTGAAGCACATTTTGAACATTGTGGCAATGGGGTCTAAACCCCCATCATCACAGTGACCAAAATGTAAGTGTGGGGTCCATAGCTGAAGCACATTTTGAACATTGTGGTAATGGGGTCTAAACCCCCATCATCACAGTGACCAAAATGTAAGTGTGGGGTCCATAGCTGAAGCCCAATTGAACATTGTGGCAATGGGGTCTAAACCCCCATCATCACAGTGACCAAAAGGTAAGTGTGGGGTCCATAGCTGAAGCACATTTTGAACAATGTGGCAATGGGGTCTAAACCCCCATCATCACAGTGGCCAAAATGTAAGTGTGGGGTCCATAGCTGAAGCCCAATTGAACATTGTGGCAATGGGGTCTAAACCCACATCATCACAGTGACCAAAAGGTAAGTGTTGTCATGGAAAAAGCTGCAACTGCCAAACAGCATGGATGATTCCTGGTCACAGATCAACAAACACATCAGTGGCAAAGTAGTGCTTGTGTCCCATAGCAACATAGATTGGGTGAGGCAAACAGTGCAGTGCAAATAAGACATACCTTTGGCCATGTGCAGACAAACATCACCCATGGGGGCTGACATTGTCAACATTCATCAATTACACAATGACAGAAGTGACCATCATAATGCAGACCCACATATCTGCACCAATGGACACACAAATGTAGATATCCTGTGGAGACTGTAGCTGTGAGGTGAACAAATACCATACCATGGCAGTAATGGGACATACAAACCATGATCATTGTGCTGACTGATGACCTAGGAGTCCCAGGGACAGCAGGGGAAATCCACCAAACAACATATAGCCAATGGCACACTAAAGATATGCCAATGCAGTGGTGCAGATGCACAAACACAAACAGGCAGCCTCACACTGCATATCAAACACAACAGGTGATGGGGGGTGTGCCAGTGTCCCCAGGCAACCACACAACACATGAGGAGGCCTGAATCCCAATTACACAGATGTGTATACAGTGCCACACAAAAGTAACTCATGGATCGGATTCCCCTATGTGGGCAATCAGGCATTGTTAGATGAAATTACACATGTCACACAAGCTTGTAGGAACAGCAACTAACACAGCAAGAGACAGACCCACCACAGCACTACCCCCAGGGACCCCACATTGTGGTGACACTGGCCTGCATGATAATCCCACTGTGATGACAAAGCTAGATGTCGTTCACACTGTGAACCACAGTCATGTGTCCTGAGCAACAAACTACCATCACACCTACACAAGCACAAATCAATCAGCACGGCCTGTCAGCCAAGGTCAATATGGAGGTGGGGTCTAGCCGTGCAACAACTCTCATTTGCACACACTCAACACCACACACCTTGATCTCCACCAATGTGCAGCAGTGAAGCTCACATGGACTGGTGACATTGCACATGCACCCATGACAATCCCAGGGGTGGTGGTGGGAACTAAGGTGCAGAAACCCATCACACATGGCCAGTCAACAAGACTCGTGAATGTCTGACACACTGCACAGTACGCTGTACATGGGCATGACGTGAAATCCACCCCAATCAATGGGATCCCGGCTACAGTCACACACCAATGAAGAAGCCAAGGTCACCCACAAAGAACACACATAGACAACTTCCAACATTGCAGCTCTGACCCTGAGGAGTGGCAGCAGTCACACACACAACGTGTCACAATCACTGAAAGCTACCACAAACTGTAAATTACATGACTTGTGTAACCAACAAGTGCCAAGGAGAATCCTGACTGTGTCCCATCTGCGTTTGCCCACATCCCCAGCCCTGACAACAAAGACAACTAGGGATGACAACCTGATGAACATTAGTTTGCCATGCACCCACATCCCAGAGAAACCAGGTCCAAGATGCTGGATGAACACAGGACAACTCAGCAAGCATCACAAACAGGAACATCCCTAGGGACACAGCCTGTGTAGGAAAAGGGAAGGGAACACACACAGACATGCTCACACAACACACAACACGGGCCCAGCCAATGTCACGGGATTACACACTGCCATGAGGGCACTCCACTCCTGTGGAAGGTCCGCTGTGCCAAACCTTGTCTGTGCACGACTCAAACATGTCAGCAGGACACTCGGTCAACAACTACAACACACTGAAGGCTCTGCTCACATCAGCCTGGGTACGGGAGTGTCACGTCAGTCATCTGCATACACCCAAAACACGTGTCAAGCAAGTTGCACTGTATACACAGATGAGTCCTTCAACATTGATGTGCTAAACTGCATGTCCAGTGGAGATGGGCACACAGTCAGGGAAATAGAAACATTGAACAGTGGTAAGCCCACCAGATGTGCATCAGTGTAAGCCAAAGATGTTAATTTACAAATGCAAAACGTACATCCCTGTGTCAAATGCTGAACATTACACCCTCAGACTGCAGCAAAGGATGCTATAGATCCAGACTACATTAGGACACATATCCCATGGACCACATGGAGTCCATCACAGCAACACTTCATTTTCATGGTTTGAACACTATTACAACTGCAAATGCATGATGATACTCATCTACATCATGTACATCCAAAGAAAAACAACAAGTAAACAAAAAGAGGCTTTATTCAGCAAATGTTAAAGTAAAAATTCAAGTCCAAAAGAAACTAAGGCCAATGGCCAGTCCAAATACACAGTCCCAACAGTGTGATATGTGACAACTTGTCACCCATTGCTTGCCTGCACTGGTACGGACAGGGGACATCCCCCTCGGAGGGGCATACAAGGGGCAGGCCAGGCACCGCAGGGACAGGATCAGGGGATGCCAGAAGGAGGCAGTGAAGGGGTGGTGGGTGCAGCAGTGTCACCGGCAACTGCAGTGGAGGTGTCTGACTCAGTGGGGGCCGGCACCACTGTAGGGCACAAGTCAGATGGTGTGGATGCTGCAACCACTGCAGTGGGCTGGTCAGATGGAGTGGACTGGGTCCCCACTGCAGTGCCCGAGTCAGACGGTGTGGTTGTGGACTACACTGCAGTGCATGACTCCAAGGGAGTGGAAGGGGGGGCAGATGAGGTGGGCAGGACAGAGGGGGACCCGGTCTCCACACCAGTGGCACAAACAGGCTGAGCATCTGGGTTGGGGGTGGAAGAGCAAGTGGTAGGGGGAGGGCCTAAGCAGTTTGGGGATGCAGTATCGGTGTGTGGGGGAACCTGGGGCAGGGTGTGGTGGTGGAACGTGTGGAGTGGTGGCCTGGGGGATGGAGGAGAGAGACTGTGTGGTGGTGGTGGTGGGGTCTTGCCCTTCCTGGTCCGGGGGGACTTTCGAATGGGGTCCTCAGCCTGCCTGTGCCTGGGGGAGGTTGTCCGGGTGTGAGGGGCACTCCCCTCTGTGTGTGGTGGTCGCCTCTTCCACCTGGACTTCGTGTCAGATGTATCTGTGGGGAAGAGGCCAAGCTCACAGAGGAAGAGCTTCTGGGAGGGGGGGGTTGCAGGTGAGGCAAGGGAAGGGGTTTTGGACAGAGAGGCATCTGAGGACTGCGGAGTGCTCGTGGATGCATGTGTGTGTGTCTGGGCCCCATCCCCTGTGAGTGAGATATCAGTCCCCTGACTGTGCGTGCGTGTGTGTCTGGAGTTTGGCTTGTGTGTCTGTGTGCTGCTTGTATCTGTGCTGGTGCATGCCAGTGCCGGTGTGTGTGTGCTTGGGACAAGTAGGGTGCTGGGGATTGTGGATGGGGCAGAGGTAGGAGAGGTGAGGGACTGTTGCAGGAGGGACACTGCTGCCGTCAGTGAGGAGGCCATGGACTGATTGGTCCGATGTAGGGCAGACATGCCAGATGACATGCCCTCCATGAATGACACCAGTTGTGTCAAAAGACCCATGTGTGCATGGAGGACACTCAGCATTGATGTCTGCCCTACATGGATCTGTTTGAGCAAGTCCACAGACTCCACACTCAGGGCAGCAGGGGGGACAGAGGCAGGGGGTGCGGTGCCTGGCATGAAGGAGACACGCTCCCCTACACGGGAGCCTCCACGGACATGTGGGATGGGAGCAGATGGGAGGGTGGAGATGGTGGTGGTGGCGGGGACAGACTTGCTTGACGTTGCCTCTGGTCTGCTGACACCCGCCTCCACAAGGGAGTCCTCACTGGAAGTGCTGTTTTCCCCAGCCGAGGTGGTCGTAGCTGAGGTCTCCTCAGTGTGGCTCCCCTCACCCTCCGTGCCACTGGGTCCCTCGGTCTCCCCTGCAGTGGACCCAGTCTGGCTCTGCCGCTCCTCTTGGTCCGTGGAGCTGTCTCCTCCTGTGGCCGTGGATGTATCTGCAAACAATCAGGATAAACAGAGCAACATTAGTCACCTGTACTGACCACACACACCACAGTAAGTACAGCACATCACAGAGCAAGCCCTGCCATCATTTGCTAGACATTGCAATAAGTGCTGACACTGATTTGAAGAAGCCCATTGTCTGCCTGACAGTCAGTCATGCCACACATATCCTACCTGTCCATGCACCCATCTGTCTGCTGCCTGTTGTATGCGACTAATCACATGCACCACATACACAGATGTTGGACATCCAAGAGAACATATGGAAATGTGTCACTCCAAACACATGCCATCTCCTGCCACTGACTCAGTACATGTGTCAGGAAAAGGGATGGGCAAAGTCTCTGTTGATATGCGGGTTTTGGTTCCATCACCAGACACAATGATGTCCTCATGTCCTGATAGACAATGCAACAATGGTGTGCATGCAGGACATGTCACACCACTGCTGGATCACCCTTTGCGATTGGAATGTCATGGCACAGGCCTGTCTGGCAAGTCAGTCATAACTGTCTCCTGTCACAGGGGCAGTGCATACACACAACACCAGTCTGCACTGTGTCACAATCATGGAAGTTTTTGATAAGTAAGCCCTGTAGCTGACAGGTGCACATGTGCACCCCTGGCCACCCACATCATGAGGACTGAGATGATCCCACATCAATCAAATGAGACATTTGAGTGACTGCAAACACAAATCCATACACATGAGCACTTCAACGTTTGATGAGAATGAACCAAAGCTGCCAGCACCCCAATGTTTCATACAACATTGTGCACAGTCAAGGGATCAGAGACCTATGCATTGACCTATGTGCAGATCCCATAGTCACAACTCAGATGGCTGGCCACCCCAAATTGTTAAACACTCCAGGAGTCCAAATAGCAAGGCCACACCACGGTGACACAGAGGCATACACCTGAGTGTCCTCTTCACAATGCCCAATATGTATGCTGACACACGGGAGTGGGAGAACAGAGTGCCTTCGATGTCCGGAGTAGGCATTACAGTCCTGGTCCATGTGCAACATGGTATTACCCTGAACACTAGGCAGGTGGCTATGCATGTGTCACACACATGATGTACATACTACTGAGGCTCCTACCTTGGTCTCTGCTGCAGCATGGGTGTGTGGCACATACCCCAGACATGTGGTGAGTCAGAGCAGCAATTGGAACACATGTTAAAGCCATACCCAGAGTACATGTCAGATAACAGGCATTGTGAGCAATTGTACCACCCATGCAGCCCACCACAAAGTTCTTGTAACTGATGCTGTCCCCAACTTGAACCACAGGTAACTGCAAGTACACAGTACCCAAGTGACCTAAGTCACAGACTGTAAGGGCCACACCTGTGTATCAGATGAGGAGGGGGCATGACACAAGTGAGGGACATGAGTCCAGGACGACATGACAGTTGTACTGTGGAAGTGCAACCAGGCTACAGGAGTGCATAGAGCATGTCAGGCATAGTACACAGTTGAGGCTAGCACTTACCCCTCCTTGCTGCTGTCTGGCCTTCAGCTGCCCATCCAGGTCAGGGAAGACCACCGCCAGGATCCGGAGCATGTGGGGGGTCAGGGTCCGGTGTCCGCCCCTCCTGCGAGGAGGCAACAGCTTCAGCTGGACCCTTGCGATCCTCCGGGTCTAGCCCCGAAGGTCCTGCCACCTCTTCTGGCAGTTGCGGATCCTGCGCCTGTAGACCCCCACCGATCGTACTGCCCGGACGATGGTCAGCCAGATGTCCTGCTTCTGGTGGGCATCAACCTGTGAGGATGACAAAGTGAAAAGGCCATTACTACACATGCAACATTTCCGTGCATCACACAGTTGGATATACATGTCTCAATCACAGGGGCCCATGATGTACACAGGCAGTGCAACTATGGCTATGGACAGTTTGCCAGCAGTTACCACATGGTATCATTGCCTGGGAAGTCAAACCTTGTTGGAATGCACTGTTACTGCACTATACCTGTTCAGTGCATGTAACTACACACTTTGGGGTGTGCCAAGTACTCAGTGAGCATGCTAGCCAGTGGTGTGCACACTGTAAGTCTTGCTAGTCAGACAACATGCACAATTAGTAAGGCAGTGGACAGCACACTCACCTGCTCCCCTGGTTTCCCATACAGCTTGCTGTACTGTGGAAGGAGGCTGTCCAGCAGGGCCTGGTTCTCCTCAGTGCTGAAGGCTGGGGCTCTCTCCACAGTACGTGCCATTGCAGTAGCCAGAGGATGCAGAGACAGCAGCAGTGGTGGTGGCAGATGTCGTCCTGGAGCATGTAGTGCAGGCAAGTGAGCTCTCAGGGGAACAGCCAGCATTAAATGTGTGCTGCAGAGGCAGATACTGTCCCATGTGTCCAAAGTGATAGGTCCAAGTCATTTGCATCTTCAGAATCTGGCCAATCCATGGAATTGCACCACTTATACACGCCCACAGCATCCTTCAAAAGTTCAACTTCATGACACCCATGAATTTGCAACATTGTTGTGGGTGGCCAACTGAATTCACTGCATCAGACTCGTTAAAGCTTCGAAAACGCGTCCGTTACCATGTCAGGCCATAGCCAATGCGTGCGCACCGATCGGACCATTGCTGTACAACGCGTATTTCGAAAAACAACACGCATCCGTCCACATCATATGCAATGGCCAATGTGTGCGCACTGATCGGTCCATTTCTGTACAACGCGTATTTCCGTCCACATCAAATGCAATGGCCAATGCGTGCGCACCGATCGGTCCATTGCTGTACAACGCGTATTTCCGTCCACATCAAATGCAATGGCCAATGCGTGCGCACCGATCGGTCCATTGCTGTACAACGCGTATTTCCGTCCACATCAAATGCAATGGCCAATGCGTGCGACCGATCGGTCCATTGCTGTACAACGCGTATTTCCGTCCACATCATATGCAATGGCCAATGCGTGCGCACCGATCAGTCCATTGCTGTACAACGCGTATATCGGATGACAACACGCATCCGTCCACAGCATATGCAATGGCCAATGCGTGCGCACCGATCGGTCCATTGCTGTACAACGCGTATTTCCATCCACATCATATGCAATGGCCAATGCGTGCGCACCGATCGGTCCATTGCTGTACAACGCGTATTTCCGTCCACATCAAATGCAATGGCCAATGTGTGCGCACCGATCGGTCCATTGCTGTACAACGCGTATTTCCGTCCACATCATATGCAATGGCCAATGCGTGCGCACCGATCGGTCCATTGCTGTACAACGCGTATTTCCGTCCACATCATATGCAATGGCCAATGCGTGCGCACCGATCGGTCCATTGCTGTACAACGCGTATTTCCGTCCACATCAAATGCAATGGCCAATGCGTGCGCACCGATCGGTCCATTGCTGTACAAAGCGTATTTCCGTCCACATCAAATTCAATGGCCAATGTGTGCGTATGCAATGGCCAATGTGTGCGCACCGATCGGTCCATTGCTGTACAACGCGTATATCGGATGACAACACGCATCCGTCCACATCATATGCAATGGCCAATGCGTGCGCACCGATCGGTCCATTGCTGTACAACGCGTATATCGGATGACAACACGCATCCGTCCACATCATATGCAATGGCCAATGCGTGCGCACCGATTGGTCCATTGCTGTACAACGCGTCCCTGTACAAATCACTCGCATATGTCACCATGGTTGTCACTGGTGAACGTATGCCAGCCACAATTACTTGCCAGGGACTCAGGGGCACACCTACAACACCACAGCCTGTCCACACTGTATCCTAAGGCATGTAAGGCTGCATTACCTGTGTGTGTATGGGGGTCAACATGTGTTTTTTTTGGTGGCACTTGGGGGCAGCCACTCCCAGGCTGTGCACGTGTTCATGGGGACAGAATCCTTTGTGTGTTGTGCACATGACCACTGTGATGTGCAACTGTTCAGTTCAGGGCATGTGGCATGGTCACATTTCCAGGTTGTGTATGTGTATGTCATGTCACATACACCCTGAATCCCATGTGGGAAGGTATGTACATCACAGGGTGACCCATTGCCACAATAGTGATGGCCCTCCACAGTCTGTGTGCATGTTGTGTTTCAGATGTCTCTGATTCCATGTGCACAATGGGAGACAGTCTCCACATCCACGTTGTTTGTGCATCGACTTTGATGTTGTGCGTGTGTGTGTCACAGACGTCCATGTCTGTCCTGCAGAGGCAACAGGGGCCACTACCTGTGGGAGTCATGGTTGTTTTGCTGACGTGTACATGATACGCCATGTCATGCCACTGTCCATGTGGCAATACAGGGTCCCTGGGAATCTACCTGTCAATGAGCTGTGATGCCTGTGGCACATCTGTCCTCACTTGTCACTGTGGTGTGTGTTTGGAACGTGACAGCAGTACATGGGTACTGTGACACAGCCCAATGATTTCCCATAGCACAACCTGGAACTTGTTGTCAACACATGTTGAACTGTGATGTTAGATGTTGGCCATGTAGGTGCCATATATGTCCATACAGAACGGCACACACATCAAGTACTTGTGTCTCGTAGTGATGTATCATGTGATATTGAGTATGGTCAATGCCACATATGTGGGGTCACTGACAATCTTTCTTTGTTCACCTATGCACTGCAGGGCACCAGCTGTCCATAGACCATTCCCTGACCTTGCAACCATGGTTGAGCATGACTGCATCCGACGGTACCGCTTCAACAGGCCGCTGATTGAGGAATTGGCGGTGCGGTTGGCCCCACATTTGCAACCTGGCCGGACATACCCTACAGCGCTGACCCCCAAGGTGAAGGTGATGGCAGCCCTACACTTCTTTGCCACCGGTACCTTTCAACACACTGTGGCGTCTGCTGGTGGGATGTCACAGACCATGTTCAGCCGTGTGCTACGCGATGTTTTGGAGGCAATGTTGAGATACCTGAACCAGTACATCTATTTCCCTAAACGTCAACAACTCACTGACGTCAAGAGTGACTTCTATGCCCTGGGGAGGATGCCACATGTCATTGGCTCCATTGATGGGACACATGTGGCTTTGGTACCACCACAGGCACATGAGCAGGCATACAGGAACAGGAAACATTACCATTCTATCAATGTCTGGTGGTATGTCTTGCAGACATGAGCATCTCACATGTGTGTGCACATTTCCCCGGTTCTACACACGATGCCTACGTGATGAGGAGTAGTCGCATCCCGAGGATGATGTCACAGATGCAGAACCAGCGTGCCTGGCTTGTCGGTGTGTACTGACTTTGTACCATTGTGTGTGTTCTGCAATGTTGTATTCCACCCTCTTTACCCAACTCAGCTAATGTGCAATTGTCTGTATGTAGGTGACTCCGGATACCCCAACATGCCGTGGTTGCTGACACCCCTCAGGAACCCTGTGACACCAGCCCAGATGCGCTACAATGAGGCACATGGTCGGACCAGGAGAGTGATCGAGCGGACATTTGGTCTCCTGAAGAGCCGCTTTCGCTGCCTGGACAAGACAGGAGGGGCCCTCCCATATGCCCCAGCAAAGGTGCTCAAGATTGTCATCGTCTGCTGCTGCTACACAACCTGGCAGTGCGGAAGGAGTTGCCTCTCATCCTGGATGACGATGATCAACATCCGCCACCTGTGGAGGATCCTGGCCTGGGCCACGATGCCAGTGATGATGATGATGATGAGGGTGATGTCCGCACACAGCTCATCACCAACTTCTTCAGCTGAATGTGAGTATCCAGAGATGTCATGTCAATGATTTGAGTTTGCATGATATGTGTTGGTGGTGCTCTGTTGCTGTTTAAGTGTGGCCATGTGATACTTGACTGGATGCGTGCAGCGATGTGTCCTTACAGGTAGTCTGTACTCCCCAACAGTGTTGACATGCTAACTTGGTTTTGTGTAGGTATCTTGTGACATGTATTGGGCATGAGTATTGCAGTTCTGCCCTGTTCTTCAGTGCTTTTGACTGTCTGTCATGTCTGTCCTTCACAGGGTGCTTTCAGAGTTGTTTGGTCAACTCTGATCCCCCGACACCATGATTCAACTTCCAGGGTGGAAGCAGTCGTTTCCCTACAGGTGATGTGCCCCACACCCCTGGACTTTATTTCTTCTACACTTGTTGACTGTGTGGCCACTGCCACGTGGGATTACCTTGCATCTGTAGTGGAAACAACATGTTGCAAATGTGTAATAAACCTGTGCTTCACTTTGGGATGTGCGTTGTCAGTGGTCACACATCTGACTGACATTTGCTTACTGAACCTGTGGGCTAGTTAACACAGACTGTGAATAGGTGTGGTGTCTGTGCATTCCACTGTATTTCCTGGCAACATCAGTGTAGGCGATGAGTCAGATGGCCCTGGTGTGTATGTGTTGTGTTGCCCTAGTGGTGTGTCTCCCTCATATGTGTCACGTCTCCATGACTCACATGACGGTGTTGAACTTGCTGTAGCAGTTAGCATGCACAGTGTCATTTAGCAGATCATCATCTCCATGACAAAAACAACGTTGGAATCACAACAGAGGCAAGTATGGTGTATTAGTGAGTTTATTTACATACATGTGTGAGGATAGTGCACAGGATGGTGGGTGCTGTACATTGGGATTGGAATCCAAAGTTCCCAGATGAGTTGGAAGTGTTGGTAGCAGAAATGTCCTGAGTAAAGTCCACAGTCATCTGATGCATTAGTCCAACTTAAACTCCCCATGTCATGTGGGAGAGTTGTGTTGCATTCAACAGGGTGAACAGTTTGCACACAAAGGAGAATTTCCAGAACAGGTGTTAGGTTCCTGGGGGATGTACATGGCCATCGGCCTCTCAGTTGTCCTTCCTCGGACGGCCCCTCTTCTTTCTGGGGGGACCCTCACGTGCAGGCCGCTGCGGTGCAGAGGACTCTCCACCAGAGTCATCCTCCCTCCCTGTGGCAGTTGCAGTTGTTGCGGCACCAGATGTTGTGGGCACACAGGGAGGTGTGGCCATGTTGGTGCTAATCTGGCGGAGGCATGTCAATATGTCCCTCTGCACCGCTGTCAGTTCTTCCAATGTGTCCCACTTGGACTCCATGCCAGACATGTGTGGCTCCACACAGGACATGTGTGTCTCCACACGGGACATGTGGGAGTCCAAGCGGGCATGATGGGCAGCCTGCTGCTGTTGAATGTCCTTGAGGATCCCCACTACCTGGCTGACCTCTCCGGTGCTATTCTGGTACGCATCAGCAATGCATACCAGTTATGGGTCATCATGCAGTCCAGACCCCTCTGCAAACAGCGACCTCTGCCTACCACCCCTCCCACCACCCCTGGCCACATGTGCGGGACCTGCAGAGGCACGCACAGGTGACCCTAGGCCCCCTTGGGGGTTGGTACTGGGGTTGTTGTCCGTTGCTTCACGGTGGGCTGGGGTCCCTGTGCTGTTAGTAAACAACAAGGGGGACAATGAGGGCTTGATAAAGGTCCACCGTACTTGCCCTGGGTAGAACTAGAAGACAAAAGAGGTATGGTGTTCCTGGGTGGCAAGTTGGCCACCTGGTTAGTACTCAGAGTGGTGGGGAGGTGGGAAATACCTCCTTTCGGAACTAGGACCCTCACACACCCAGCAAGCTAGGTGTCATGCTTCATCATATGGGTCTGCTCCTCGTCGAGCCGGCGCTGCAATGCTCGACGGGCACCCATAAAGGGGCTCTTTATCGGAGATCTTTTGTTCCTTGCCGTATAGGTGCCGTGGGTGTGAGGGGCCTGGTAAGATGTAGATGTGGTGTGTGGGTTAAAACAGGTAAGGGAATCCTCTATAATTATTTTTATTCTGGAGAGGTCACAACCTGCAGCCAACCTCTTAAGGATTCAAGTGCTGCTTCATCAGACCGCAGCGGAGTCCTTCCTGATGCAGCGGAGCGGGTAGGTGAGCCGGACTGCTCTGAGCGGGAGCAGCGACACTACGTTGAGTGTCCATATACTCCGCTGCGGAGTTTGTGTTAAGGGGGGGGGTGTGAGAAAAGCTGCTTGTGACTATGGTCAGAGCTGTCAGTCCTCCTTCCCACCCAGCCAGATATCCCACCATGGAACGTGCTTCCATTGCAGGGAGTGTAAGTTGTCTTTCAGGATGTCAGTCAGTGGTGTCCTGCTGTTGGTTGTTGCACAGTTCCCAGCAGGGCCTTGTGCTCCCCACAGCAGTACCCAGTGTCAGCCATCTTGTCAGTTCTTTTCAACTCCCTGTGATGTGAGCATGGTTCAGAGTGGTGTTGATGGGCCAATTGTGAGGGTGACCAATATCTGTGACTACAACTCCCATCATGCTATTGCCTACACCCCCCTTCCCAGCATGCCCATACTTCCTTCCTTTTGAGTCGACTTCACTGTGTGTGAGTGTGACAGCAATGGCAAGATGGCTGACAGTGGTGTCATCATGCTATTGGCTACACTCACTTCACCAGCATACACAGCATTCCTTCCTTTCAGTGAGCTTCCCTGTGAGGTGGTGTTCTAGTGGTGGCAAAATATCTGACAGTGTTTGTTGGTTAGATTTGTGCCACTGCCTTGCTCTATTTGTTGTTAGGTTTGTACATGTCATGACACAGTTACATATCACTATGAGATGGCATGTATTGTGTTTATCTAACTAACATACACATCTTGGGATGATTATCTTTTGGTTGCTGTGGATTTGCTAAGGGTGCATGGTTTGACTATCCCCTTGACAGTGATGTGTGTGTATTGTCACACAATATTGGGTATATTGGTTGTGTACTCACCAGGCTCTGGGATGTTTGATAGTCCATATACGCTCACTGGTGGTAGGATGGCCCGCACCTTCTCCTCCCAGGGCCTGAGGTATACTGGTTTGGCAGGAGGGCCACTGCCGGTGCGATGACTCAAGGCGTAATCCTTCTTTAGTAGGTCCTTGACCCTCCTGCGCACATCATACCACCTGTTCTGGATGTCTTCCTTTGTGCGCAAACATGGTGATTGTGCGTTCACCCTGTCGACGATCCTTTCCCACATCTTGGTTTTCTGCGACATGGGGGTCTGTTGGACCAATGTACCAAACAACTGTGGTTCTACCCTGAGGATCTCATCTACCAGGACTTCCAATTCACTGTCTAGGAACTTTGGATTCTTCTTTGGGGGCATGGTGATGGGTGGTTGTGGGGATTGATGTGTGTGTGAGTGTGCAAGTGAGGGTGGGTGAGTGTAGGTTTTGCTGGGTGTATGTGAGGGTGCTATTTGGGAGGTGCTAATGGTGTGTGGCTTGTGTGATGGATGAGTTGTGGGTGTGTCTGTGTTTGCTGTCTGATGGTGTTCTGTGCTGGCAGGTCAGTTGAATTTGCAAAGGATCATGGTAGTGATTTGTGGCCTTTATATGGGTGGGGTTGTGGGTGTGTCTTTGTTCCATGTTTTTTCACCCCTGTATTTATTGACTTTGCCATTGCTTGTTTGGCCCTTTTTTTGTATTTTTCCTTTGTGGGTTTTGGGCATGTAGGAGACGTTCTTCTGATCGAGTAGGACGCTGAAGTTGGCTCGTGCAGGCTTCTCCGAGTCTTTCAAGCTGTGTTTCTGCTGGGTTTCATGTGCGGCGTACGCGTCGGTCACGGAGTATTGGGTTGCTTCGGCTCGGTTTTGTATGTGTGTCGGTCGTGCGGCTTGGGCTCCGTGCGAGTCGGTCTGGTTTTCCATGCATTGCATCGTACTGAGCGGGTTGGAGTTCGCGGGTACGTTTCTGTCGGGTTCATTCCTGGTGCGTGTCGGTCGGTTCGATTCGTGTAGTTTTCCGGCCGGATAGCTGGTTTCCGTGCGGTTCGGTCGTTCGGCTTGTGTTCCGTGCGAGTCGGTCGTGATTCACATGCATTGCATTGTACTACGCGGATCGGGCAGCGCCGGTACGTGTCGGTCGGACAATATTCCCGTACCGAGTCGGTCGGTACGTTGTCCGGCCCGAATCGGAATCGGCCCCTGAGCTGTCAAACAATGATATCGATGATATTCTACTCTCTTATGCCCTCCCACCAAACACCGACAAGACACCTCTGGAATCATGTAAGGCCCCTATGGGCTTAATCCAAGCCATCCATGCCAACCCGAACAGGTAAACCTCCCACAACCTCAAAGTTATAAACAATGACAACCTCAAACGAGTGAACATCACGCAGACTCCGACCGCCCACACACCTCTCCAATTGAATTACGTACTACTCAATTGCAGATCAGCGAGTATACAAGGCAGCTGACATCTTTGACCTCATTCAAAACAATGAGCTTGATATCATCATCCTCACAGAAACCTGGCTAAAAGGCTCGTCCACCCCATCCTTGACCTCTAGCCCACCTAGCCATGACATAATTCGATTAGACAGATCCATAAAACAGGGTGGAGGTTTAGCTTGCATACATAGAAATACAATCTCGGTCTCACATTCTGAACCCTCCGCCCTGACCTCCAGTGAGTACCTATGCATCAACATCTCTAGCAATCACCGCCTAGTATGCAAATTACACACATTCTACCACCCCCCTGGAGACAATGTTTAATTCATTGAACAATTAATGGAAATAATCTCCTCCAATGATGACACCATAGCTTCCCAAATATTCCTGGGGGATTTCAACCTTCACTGGTCTAACCTAAATGATGAAGCTGTAAACTGTCTAAAACCCTTCCTATTGGAGCACGAGCTGACGCAATATTTCGAAAGTCCAACCCATAACAAGGGTGAAACTCTGGACCTCATCATCTCCAAAGGAAAACCCATCTCAATAGATGCCATTATCCCTTGTGATTGGTCTGACCATTACTGCATCTTCTTCCTAATTGACAAGGTTGTTTCACTGAAGAGGGTCCAACCCAAAAAAACAAAGCAATGGAAAAGGAACCTTAGGAATATTAACTCTATGGATCTAGCAACCCGCTGTAAAAGGCCTTGACTCCCCAATCGGACATGTCTGATGTTCGTGTCCTCACGGATTTCTATAATACCACCATCGCTGGCATCCTGGACGAAATAGCCCCTCTGCAACAAAAAAGTGCCTCCCTCAAAAGCTCCAAACCTTGGTTCAATGACAACCTAAACTCTGAACGCCGCAACTTAAGGTTAGCGGAAAGAACCTGGAGATCAGTACCCTCCACGGAACATCTAATTCACCTTAGATCGGTCAGGAACACTTATAACAAAATAAATTAGAACTGCAAAGGCTGACTTCTTCAGAACCCAACTCAATCAAACCAAAAACCGTCCCAAGAAACTGTTTGAAATTGTCAAACAACAATCGAGCAAGACACCCAGCAGCTCTGACCTTGGCGACGGCCTTCCATCATGCGACGAGTTGGCGGCCTTCTTCACTGAGAAAACAAAAAGCATCAGTATCGACCTGGAAGCAAAGAGGGCTATTCTCCCATCAGCAGGGAGGGCTGCTCCAGCTCACCATGAGCGGCCCAGTCTCTCCAGTATTGGCACCAAGAACGATGCCTCTTGGTTCTCCTTTACTCCCCTCAGCGAAGGAGATATATACAACACTCTGCGGATGATGAACCCATCTAATCATTTCACCGACCCTCTACCATCACCCATCTTCAAAGACATCAAGGATACCTTCCTCCCCCTATGGACAAAGATTGTCAACGCCTCGCTATCGCAAGGCACGATCCCCGACTGCTTAAAAGTATCGCAGATCGCCCCCATTCTAAAAAAAACAAATGCAGACAGATCCGATCTCAATAACTTCCGACCTATATCCACCATCCCCACGCTGGCTAAACTACTGGAAAAATGCGTGCAGATGCAACTTTGTGCACACATGGATTATTTCCAACTTCTGGACCAACATCAATCCAGATTTCGAAGAGGCCAGAGCACGGAATTTGCTCTCACTCACATTATGGATGACATCTTGATAATGCTAGACCACAACGAAGCATGCCTCCTGATTCTCCTTGACCTTTCTTCAGCTTTTTGACACTGTTAACCACGACATTCTCTTATCCATCCTTGAACACAGGATGGGCTTCTCAGGTCCGGTATTGTGATGGTTTACATCCTTCCTCCATAATAGATCACAAAAAGTCAAGATAAAGCAATCCCTATCCCAGCCCTCCTCAGTTTCTATAGGGGTTCCACAGGGGTCTGCACTATCACCGATACTATTCAGTTTATTCCTAGAACCTTTGGCAAATGCTCTGAACTCCGCGAACATCCTCTTCCATATGTATGCGGATGACACTCAACTTTATCTGAAAATCACATCTCCTGAAGACTTCATCTCACTCAACTCTACCCTTTTGGATACTCAAAACTGGCAACTGACAACCACCTCATGCTCAACACCTCCAAAACGGAATTCCTTCTCATTGCTCCGCCTAATCACACCCCCAAGATCGACCACTGGCTGAAATATCTTACGGCTTTCAAATGCACTCCCCGCATTATCGACTCTGCGAAATCCCTCGGAATCACACTTGATAAGCACTTGAGCATGCAGAATCATATTAGCAATTTAAGCAAGGGGGCTAAACACCAGATGAACACATTAAGGAACCTAAAACCTTTCCTTCCACAAGAGGACTTCAAGATGGCGATGCAAGCTCTGGTACTGCCTAGGCTAGACTATGGTAGTTCCACGCTCTGTGGACTTCCCAAATATAACTGGGCCCCACTAAAAGCATCCATTAATGCAGCAGCTAGACTGATCACTGGTTCAAAAAGAAACAAGCACATCTCAAATCCCTAAACTACCTGCCATATGAGGCTAGAATACAGCTAAAGGTAGCCTGCATGACTCACAAAGCCCTACATCTCAAGACTCCCACGTATCTGGCTCAAAAACTAGAACTATCTGGAGGTTGCAGACAGTCAAGAAGTGCAAGGTCATGGCTCTTAAAAACACAGATCTTCCACAAAATGAGAACGAGTCACAGAGCCTTCTCAGGCACTGCCCCAAAGATCTGGAACTCTCTTCCACCGGAAGTCCGACGAATTTCCTCCACTACTACCTTCAAAAAGGAAGTAAAAAAAATCCTAATGGCTAAGTTCTTGCCATAAAACAGCTCTGGCCCACTGATCACTGAGTGCCACCTGATTGACCATTAGATTGTGGGACACCTTTGAATCCCAGCAATCGCCTGCCATGCTCATTTATGTAGTGAACATTATCGAACATTCCTCTCCATGGTCTGTATCCCCCCTAACTTAACTATGTTGCACCACTATCTTGTTGTTTTATGCATATTCTTGTAATACCTATCCATATTGTAAAGTGCTCTGATACCCGCCTGGGTCACATTCGCGCTATATAAAACTTTCAAAATAAATAAAATAAATAAATAAAATAACTGCTGTAGGCCAAGGGGTGAATTAAGCACACAGCTTCGGAACATTAAAACGGTGAGTGAGCCTACTGGTCACTAAACAGTATGCTGCCACCACCTCATTTGTGCTGCTTAATTCCTGGTGAAGGCGATAACCTTCCACCACTATGAGGGTAGCGATTTGGGAGCCCCTCTCAGTCCAACATGACCGCAATCTGTGAGACAGGGCTCTGTCATGGCATACACGCATGATCTGTGCTTACCTATGGCAACCCAAATCAGCATTAGGGATCTAAACAACAGTACAGTCGGTCACTCAGGGAAGGAGTACACGACTATTACCATGCAGAGAACTTTTCGACCCCAACCCAAACTATTGATACATTGCCTGTGAAATCACAATTTGAAAAGAACACCCCTTTTATGTCCCTTCCTCACTGCATTTCGGTATAGGTAGCAAAACCATTTTACAAGTCGAAAAAAAAATTGGACTCTGAAAATCGTATTTGTACATAGGAAATTGGTATTTTTCAGCTGCAAACCCATTGATTTTTCAAAATGCATGGTTTACGATCTCAAAATCTTTTCGTACATCTGTCCCTAAGTCCTCAATAGAGGGTTTAAGGATTACCTGTGTCTTGTTCAAGATATACACATTGTTCCTAGTCCCCATATACGCACATTAATAAAGCAATTAAAAAATTTTAAAACTGTTCCTCGTTTGTCCCTATGAGTTGAATACATTTCAATTCTTTTAGGAATACACAACTTTCATCCAGGCCCTATTCATGAGCAAATATGGCGGCAATGAAGATTGGGATGTAAATAATTTTTCCCTTTTTCCTCTGCAGGAAAGTATTTACCGTATGGAAAAACCACTTCCTTCACAACACAGGTATTCCCCTCCTGAAACCCCACTTACTCCACACATTATTGGAATGCAATTACAAGTGTTTCCTGGGCAGGAATTGCCATGCAAAAAAAATATCAATGCCCACACACATAAGTTTTGCTGGTGTTCTATGTATTATTCCTGTTAACTCTCCTTTCGTGATTCACTCCATTTCCCCCAGCCCTAAACAATTTTTACTCAGTAAGAAGATCCATATGTGGCCACAAATTGTGGCAGATTCAGTAAACCAGAATATGTGAAATTATGACAGCAGATATTTTTGAGGGCATAAATTGAACCTACGTCGATTTGCCCCATAATTAAGAATACGCGAATGACTTTTAGGGGTAGATTTTCAAACATTTTGCGCTGGGTTAGTGTCAGTAAAAGTGACGCTAACAAGCACAAAATGTTTTTGGGGAATTTACTTTCCAGCGCAAAATTGCGCTGCAAAGTACCCTAAAAGTAGCGCAAAGCAACGCAAAGCACTGCTTTGCGTTACTTAGCGCCAAGGGGGCATTACAGGGGTGGTACATGGGCATTCTCATGCAACCACCCATGCCTTTTGATGCAAAACCCTATCTACAAAGAATTGTAGACAGGATTTAGCAACAAAAGTTAATGCCACTTCAAAGGAGGCGCTAACAGGAGAAATGTTTTTATTTCGCCTTTCTTTTCCGAATTTGCAAGTGTGCTGCACTGTGCAGCACACATACAAAGCGGGAAAAGCTTTTAAACTTGTCTAGGCACAGTATTTTGTACAGGAAGGGTATCCCTCCTGTACAAAACCTATGCTAGACTCACGCACCCGCCCTAGCGCTATGGCGCTAAGGTGTGTGCGGGCGCTGGGCAGCTGAAATCAGCGCTGGTGCTAGGGAGAGGGGAGGAGAGAGCCATATCTCTGCAGATGTGGCGCTCTCCTGCTCCCTCCCTGTCACGTCACACAGCGCAGCCTCTTTGGTTGCTGTTTTGCGTCCCGGGTATTTTTTTTGTAAATCTAGCCCTTAGTTCCGATACCTACATCAGTCTGAGTTTGGATCATAAATGTACTTATTACGGAATACTATTGGTACTGTTCTGAAAGGAGCTCCACTATTTTGTTTGAATTAATGCTACATCCGCTAAAAGAAGCAAGAGAGAGTTTTAATTAATGAGCACCAGTAATTGTGATCTTACAACCGCTTACGTGGGGACATGTAATTGGATATGCTGAAGCAATCGTCACATTGCCTCTGACGATTGTCAGTGGTCTGTACGCATTCTAGATGAAGGCCTCCTGGAGAGGTTAAGACCTAATGAGCGAGTCTCAGATTGCTGCATGTGGTGCACTGGGGCGTCATCGGATGTGAGTGTTGGTGGTTGGTCCCATTCTATCGAGATGCTTCAAACGCTCCATTTGATAAGGCAGCTTTCAGTTCTTTTCTGGGTTTGTGGTCGCGGCGGATGAGTAGGTGTTTCAATGTGGAACCCAGCCTGATTAATTTCTACAAATGCATTTTCAGTAACAATTGTAAACTTCCAGTTCAAAAATGCATCTTAAAGTTATGCAAAAGAAAGAAATTATAATCTGTTCAAAAGTTAAAA
This sequence comes from Calotriton arnoldi, assembly GCA_963921515.1. Taxonomy (NCBI): domain Eukaryota; kingdom Metazoa; phylum Chordata; class Amphibia; order Caudata; family Salamandridae; genus Calotriton; species Calotriton arnoldi. The sequence continues at coordinate 345,824 of CAWUFW010002141.1, read as the reverse complement.
CAGGTAAACCACGGTAGGTGCCTTTACGCTTTATTGTCATTTGTTGCCTATCTAAAAAGCACAAAATATCATGAAGACTTCTCATTAGTTTTCTCATTAGAATTGTTGCTCCATGAGAAATTAACTTATTATTTTGTTAATTTGACTAATTAATATGCAATGGTTATGCCATTTTCTCACGCTGGCACTAAGCATCACCCTTTCTGCTGTATTACGAAACTGAATTTCACAGTAGGAAACAATACTTTAAACGTACATTCCCAAAATAAATATATTTGGGAAAACCACAAAGTAGTAACCTAGGTTCACATGTATCATACATTTTACCGGTCGCAAACTGCCTGATTCACAGAATCGGGCCGCTTGTGACCAGTAAAATGCTTTATGGTATATATGTATGAATTCCAATTTGCGATGTGGTAACATGTTACCGAATCGCAATTTGGAATTGTGAATACACACTGAATTGGTATTAAGAAGGGCCGCGATTAGGGTGTCCATCCTAATACCAAATCGCAGCAGTATGTAGGAATGTTTTGCGACCGAAATGCGATTACAAAACATTCACATTTTACCATATACTTCAAGTAGGTGGTAACCCATTTGCAAACAGGAAAGGGTCCCCAAGGAACCCCTTCCACTTTGTGAATGCTCATAAAAATGTTTTAAGAGCAGGCAGTGGCCCACGCACCACTGCCTGCTCTTAAAAAATGAAAAGAAAGCTTTTCATTTTTATTTTTTAAACGCAACCCGTTTTCATTCAAAGTAAACCGGCTGCATTAAAAAAAATGATTGTTTTATTTAAAAAGCAATCACAGACATGGTGGTCTGCTGACCCCAGCAGGCCACCATGCCTGTGATTTTAGCGAATCCTAATGGGTCGCAAATTGCGACCTGCCTCATTAATATTAATCAGGTAGGTCGATTTGCGACCCATAGGACACACTAAACATTCAAACAGCAATTACCTAATTGTGATTCGCAGAGAATCGCAAATAGATAATCACTATTTGAAATAATGGTACATGTGGCCCCTAATGTATCTACCATGTATGTCCCTGGAAACAACTGCTGGCGAAGAGCAACAGCTGAAGGACAAAGTGGTGGACATTACATGTGGATGTCACTACCTTCACAGTGCATGCACAAAACCTTCCATGCCAGAACACCACACTACAGCTACTACTGTCATATGAGTCCATAACACCACTTGTCGTTCAACATGCACACCTGCGCGAGTCCAGAATTCTGCAGGGACAGAGAAGATTTTAAACCACACAACAAACCCAGAAAGTCACTCGAATATTCACAGCATAATCAAGAGCAATCAGCTTTTATATTGGTAAAATTCCTACAATGCACAAAAATACCATTCAAGCCATACTACAAAATAAACCACAAATAATATGTGAAAAATTATTTCAATCTGATAACTGTCAGTGACAGATTCAAAGTGACAAGCCACCCTGACCACCTCATAAAGAAAGGGGGATTCATGAATTTTAGGATATATACATTGTCGGTATTATATTTTATTCTTCTGGTTTATCGCACGTTCTTTATTGCACAGGGGGGCAAGGAATGGCTTGAAGCATAATAATGTGTCCAAGATTCTCAGTCCTGCATTTTGTCTATCCCTTGTGTGCATCTGAACAAGTGGAGCAACATCTCACCCAGTACAAATCGCGCGGGTTATACGAGTGAGTACTAACACAGGTCAGGTCTGTTGGGATGTATATTTGAATACTGTTTTAATCAAAACCACACACATGAAAGTGTTCCCTGTCTATGTGGCCAGAATTCTCCAGCAAATCACTGAGCTACATTTTTAACAGGAGGGCAAATGTCAATTTCCCCTCCATGTGCAATGCTTGCCTTGGAGATCTATTTTCTAGTAAATGTAAGCAAGTCATTTAGTCTCTCAATAGATTTAAAAGTATATTAAACAATTTGCCTTGGGTAGCTCCTACATAAACAATTTTTGGAAGGCCTGTCTATTTTGACCAAATATCCCATAGAATATTTTTTAACACAGGTTAAACACAATACTTTCATTCACTCAGCTAGATTAAACTATATTCATCTGCCTGGGGAAATGCTGAATAAGGCCTTTTAAATGCTTTGCATCTTCCATGAGCCATTACTGATTGAAGGTGTTACCTGGTCCAGGCTACAGGCCTATTCTTTAAAGGAAAAGCGAAGCCCGCTTGTTCCAAACTAATTTGATGTTTATGGTCATCTGTTCTGATTTATTTATGATCTTTCCTTTAATATAATCAAGTGGGGAGAACTTTGTTCCTTGCAGAAAGTGAAGAAATGGTCCCACCTGAGATGAAGTATACACTGTAACTCTGGGAACCTGAAACCTAATCTTTCATGATTTTAGCGTGTCACACTATAGTATCAGGTGTGGATAACCTTAGGAAAACCTAATATTTGCACCTTAAAGGCTTGAACATTATTTCAGTTACAATATGATCAATATGATTAAGGTTTTCCCTTTCAAATGTTAGACTGCAGCCATGCTTCTTATATTGACAGATCCTGTAAACAAAGATTACCTGATCTCTGGACAATGACCTGAACATGCCCACAGGAGCTGTAGAATTCAGCTTCAAGATCTATTCTCAGTGAGAGTAGGATGTGATGCCTGATGTTGGTGTCCTGCCTGACTACAATTGGAGCCCCAAGTACCTAGAAGCCGAATTATCTGATAGCTGTGGTTTCCTAAAAAACCTAAAGAAGCAGAAAGACCCACAGAGGAAGTTTGTTAATGATGTAACCGTATCTGTAGGGAGGAGGGAGCTCCCATGCTCTGGCATAAAATGAAAGAAAAAAGAGCCTCTGCCCTATAGAAGGGCTTCAGTAACAATACAGGGCAATATATGTTTTTAATGACTTGCTGAACTTTTGAGTCTTGCCTTCACATGCAAAAGAAAGGTTTACACCAGCTAAGTGATAACAGAATTCCATCATGTGAAATCAGTACATATCAGTGAATATTGATGTGTTCTTGAATTTTTATGGAAGAATATGTGAATATTAACAGATAGGTAGGCTGCCCTGTTTTCAGTGTTTACTTTATTGTGGATTTCAGTGATGTTTTCAAAACATCTTGAAATCAATGTAATCCGTATTTATTTATCTGCCTAACCCCCAAGATAGACAAAACTGTGTTTTCCAGTGTTTACAAAACATGTTGTATTTTGAAGTGATTGATATAAAGCACATCTTAATTTATTTTGTTTCGTAATTCTTTATTGAAAGTTGTAGAAGAACATAACAGTGTAGGTGATTAATAGCGTTACATACTGGCTGGGGTCTATTGTCATTACAGATACATCTGTGCTGTTTGTAAAGAAAAACAGAGCAAAGGGGGGGAGGGAAGAAGGGGGATAGGGGTGCAAGAGGGGCAGAAAACAGAAAACAAGGAGGGGAGGGAGGAGGGGGAGGGATGAGATGGGGAGGTGGTGAGCGGGGGTACAAATCCGCATAGAGGAGGTAGTCATACTTCATAGTGGGGGTCGGGCGATCTCCATTGCCGTAAGAAGCTGATTTTGGCTGTAGAGAGCGCTGTGTGCAATAGGCGGCGTTGTGGGCGCGTGAGATCGGGCGAATCTCTGATGCTTCAGAGGTGTCCAGTACAAGTCATTTACGGTTTTAAACAGGCAGAATTTCAATCTAGCATCCCGGGTACCTTTGTCTGGAGCTTCTAGGGTATCCGGCCAGTCCTCTTCCTCAGTGGTGATTTGTAGGCGTGTTTGCCATTTCTCACGAAGACCACTGAGGAGAGGTTGTGAATATAAATGTGTGATCAGGACATCATATAGCCATGACATCACTCCCTTATGTTGTCCCCATACTATGAGATATTCCAACATCGGCGAGGGTTCCAGCATCCAAGGATGGGGCCAAGGCAGCATCTCAGACAGTGTTGTAGTTGTAAGTGTTGCCATGCTTGTTGCGGGGGAGATCGAATTCCTCCCTAAGCAGGGCGAAGGGCTTTAAATCACCATTTAGTAGGATCTGATCCAGTGTCCGAATTCCTCTCGCTCTCCAACTAGGCCAGTGGAGTGCTTGTCCGTTTATTCGAATACTATCATTGCCCTAAAGTGGGGGCTTTAGAGTGCAATCAATGGATTACCCTCAGGAGACGATGTGAATGGTGCCATGCCTTATAGGTTGCCTGTATCACTGGGTGTTAGGTGGGCAGTCAAGGTGAGGCCTTTGTCACCGCCGAGGAGTGAGTGCTCTGTTGCGACCCCCTGTGGGGGATCCGGCGTACCAGGGAGTAAATAAACTAACTGCGAAAGGTGCAGGGCCAGGGAATAGTGCTCCAGACGGTAAACCCAAGCCACCATGGGAGTGGCGGGCTATAAGTTTAGCCGTGGCTAGACAGGGGTGGTTGGAACCCCAAACAAAGGCCTGTATCCGGGCGTCTATGCGGTGCAGAGTAGCCAAAGGCACCACAATCGGCAGCATTCCCAGAGTGTGACCATTCTTACAGCCTGCACTCTGCCCCACATGGAGAATACCAAGAGGGACCATTTAGCGAAACCTGTTTCCATTTGTGTCATGAGGGGCATCAGATTATCTGCGACCATTCCTTCCAGGCCTCGGTTAACCAAGTTTCCAAGATACTATAGTCGTGTCGGTTTCCAGCGGAAGGGGTAGCGATGGATCGATGCCTTCGTAGTACCTGAGAAGAGTGGGAGAGCCTAGCTTTTATCCCAATTCACCTTATACCCGGACAGCGTTGCAAACCCGTCGATAATCTCTAGCAAGGCGGGTAGGGAATGTGGGAGGTCTCTGAGGGTGAGGAGGATATCGTAGGGTTTCGACATGCCTACTGCGATGGGTATGCCCTTTATGTGCGGTGAATTACGAATTAGTAAGGCGAGGTGTTCCATGGCCAATAGGAATAAGAGAGGGGAAAGGGGGCAGCCTTGATGGGTGCATCTTCGAATCTGAAAGGCGTCTGATATAAATCCTCCGTAATCGACCTGGGTTACAGGGTTATCATAGAGCAGGCGAACCTTGGAAATAAACTGATTACCTAGGTCAAAGCGTTTCATAGTAGCAAAGAGGTAGCCCCAGTAGTTGCGATTGAATGCCTTTCCTGTGTCCAGGGAGAGGGTCACCGCGTCTTCCGGTAGGTCTCTTGCAGCCCAGAAAGTGTGAGACAAATTTCTAGAAGAGCGGCCCGGGACAAAGCTGACCTGAGTGTGATGAATAAGGGATGGGATGACCTTGTGCAGCCTTGCCACCAGTATGCTGGCCAAAATCTTAATGTCGCCATTTATGAGGGAGGAGGGGCGGTAGATGCCACAAGAGAGTGGGTCTCTGCCCGGTTTGGGGATTACCGCCATCATCGCCCTATTAAAGATAAGGCCGAGGGATGCAGTCAGTTCAGCCAGGGTGTAGGGTATCTATTGCTTCTTCCCCAGACCATTTATAGTATTCCGCGGGGAAACCATCTTCCCCCGGAGATTTGTGGTAGGGTAGGTTGGCAGTGGCTGTCGCAATTTCTTCTTTACTAATGTCTCCCTCTAATAGCTCTCTGCCTTCGTCTGTGAGGCATGGTAGTTCAAAGCCCGCCAAGTAGGTATTTATTTGATCTTTGGTTGCTGGGGCTTCTGGGGTGTAGAGTGTCTCATAGAATGAGGCAAATGTGTTGACTATGTCTTGGGGTTTAGTGAGGACCTCACCTGAGTCGGTCCGAATAGCAGGGATGGCCATCGCTGCCTCACGTTGTCTCAACTGTGCTGCCAGAAGGCGGCCTGATTTTTTCCCTTGTTTGTAATGTCTACCTTTTAAACGCTGAAGAGCATATTCAGCTTTGGAGGTGTATAGGCCGTTGAGGGCCATTCGGGCTAGTTCCAGGTGTTGGCGATTGGGCACTGTGGGGTGGGAGGAGTACAGACACGTAAGGGAGGTGATCTGTTCTTCGAGCTCAGAACGGCGGAGAGTTGCTTTCTTATTGGCCTCCGCTGCATCTCTCATCAATTGCCCGCGGATGGTTGCTTTCGCAGCCGCCCATATGGTCCTATTGGAGTTAACGTATGACTGGTTGTTGGTTAGGTAGACAGAGAGGTGAGACCACAATTGGGCCTTGCCCTGAGGCGAGCGCTATCTCTGGATGATCATCCGCCATGGTTTACGACCTGCGGAGGCTAGACCCACGTCGAGAGCAAGTAAAACTGGGGAGTGGTCGGAAAGGGCGGCTTCCAGTATATGAGAATCACTGGTGAGTGCAACTACAGGATGGGTTATAAGAAAATAGTCTATCCTAGACTGAGTGCCGTGGGCAGATGAGAGGAAAGTATATTCCTTGTCTGTGGGGTGGCAAAGGCCCCAGTGATCCACTAGACCATGGTCAGATGCTATGTCTCCTAGTAGGGCTATGTCACCCTCGTTACCCCTGTCCAGGGGGCCCGTCCTATCTAGTACAGCGTCAAGGGCACAGTTGCAGTCTCCGCCGATAATGTAACTAAACGCCCCAATTTCCACTAGCAAGTGGTTCAGGTGGAGGAGAAAGGAGCGTTTGGCCCCCGTTGGGGCATACACTGAACCAACACATAAGGACCTGTCACCCAACCTTAGCTTGGCGAAGACATATCTACCGTCCGGGTCAACCCATGTTTTGACAGTTGTCACAGGCAAAGATTTGCGCAAAAGTATAGCCCCTCCACATTTCTGTGGGTGGCTCTCCCCAGCAGAAGTCTGTGTCGTCACGCCACTATCTATAACCTTGCCCACCCACTCACGACGAAGTTTGGTAGATTCCAAAGCATCTAGATGTGTCTCTTGTAGGAGAGAAACATCTGCTCTTTTCATTTGTAGGTATGAGAGCACTTTCTTATGTTTGATATAGTGTGTGAGGCTGTTGGCATTCCATGAGACAAGGCGTAGCGGGTGGGAGGGAGAGGGGGTAGTCAATGCCATCTATGACCTGAAGATTGATAAAGGGAATTAGTCGCTGGGGGATGGGGGGAGAGGAGGCGTTAGGTTGTGGAAGAAGGGCAGGGTAGGAGGGTGGATAGAGAAACGAGTGCTGCGCAGGTGGTGAGGACAAATATGGGTAGCGGTGAAGGTAGGATCGAGACAGGGATGGGGAGGAAGAGAGGGAACGGGGGAGGAGGAGCCCGGGATAACGGGCCCAGAGATGGGGGTATAGCTACTCTTGGGTGTCCGCTGGTGGGTTGGGAGGCTGCGGGGGAGGGGGACACTTGTCTGCACATGGAAGGGTAGGTGGGAAGGATGGGGGAGGAGCTAATGGTGGGAGAGGCTGGTAGGGGTGGGGAGGTCCAGGAGGACTGTGGGGCCGTGCGAGGGAGGCGCTGCTCTGAGGCTGTAGGGCTGTTCTCTGCGGGTCTAAGCTTTCGGGCTATGTTTATCGGAGGAGCCCTTTCAGGTGGCACGGCCGTCCGGGAGTTGCGCCAGGCTGGTAACGTTGGCAATATTGAGGATGGTGGTCGTTCCACTGTGCGAGGGGTAGTTGAATAGGGGGGGTGGATAGTAGAGAGCCAAATAGGGAGTGGAAGCCCAAGTGTCTGGCCTCTACTACCGGTCACGAGTGGGGGGGGAGGAAAACTGTGGTAAGGTCCCCACAGGCAGTGGCGTGTAAGAAAAAAGGGGGGTATTGTGGCAGCCTAAGGTGGTGCGAATTGAAAGTACCCATGCTGGTCCTGTTTTCTATGAGTGAGCATGTTGAACAGCTTCAGGGAGATGGAGCAAGAGGGGGGTAGTTCGCACCATGCATGGCGTATAACAGGGAATATACAATCGAACTAGCTAGTTAACTCAGCAGTGGCAATTAGACATTATCATGTGCACATTTCTGAGAAAGAAGAGAGGGATGGGGGAGGGTTCCAGGGAGAAAGAAATGGTGCATAACAAATAGTGCGTAACAAGTGCATAACAAAGAAGCGGGTACTCAGTCGGCTGTCTCCGTCTGCAGTCGTCGAGGTGACAGGACCCGATCTTCTCATCAGGTGTGTGAGGTTCAATCTGCTACAGTTCAAGGCACACCCTCCACAGCTGGAGCGGGTTTTAGAGGGGAGTGTGACTTGTCCCTGTCTCTTTCCTGCGTGAGGGCAGCCTCTGCCTGTAGGGCCTGGACTCTGTCTCCCAGGGAGCGGATGGTCAGTCCGGGTCGCTACCTCTACTCTGGGATCGGCCTGAGTTGTGCCGGAGTATAGGGATCCGTCCTTCGGGAGAGATGCGGCACAGTCCATACTTTGAGGAGGGAGGCTATCCAGGAATTGGCTTAGATCTTCTGGATTAAAGAATTCTTTGGCGATTCCATCTTTGGTAACCCACAGACGTGCGGGTTCGAAGAGGCCATACTTGATGTCAAGTTGTCGCAGGCGAGGCCTAAGCGAGAGGAAGGCTTTGCGGTGATCGTTTGTTTCCTTTGAAAAGTCCGCCACCAATCTGATCTCATGGCCCTCGAAGGTGTACAGACCGTGGGTGCGAGCGGCTGTGAGCAATTGGCGGGCCTGTTCGTGGCATAGGAAGCAAACATTAAGCAGGCGCGGCCGCGTGTTCTTTCCTGCGTTGGGCGGTCCTATACGGTGGACTCTCTGCATCTCTAATGGTGGATTGAAAGTGAGACCAGTGAGTTTTGGGAGTGTGGTCCTGAGAAAGGACTTGGCATCCAATCCTTCTATTTTTCCGGAAATCCGAAGAAGCGGACATTATCCCTGCGAGTCCTGTCTTCCAAGTCCACCACTTTACTTCGGAGGAAGAGCAGTTCTTGGTCCCGGTCCGCTGTGGTGCTGAGGTGGTCCTCTACTGTGGCAACACGTGCGGTGAGACAGTCCACTCGACTCTCGAATCCGGCAATGTCTACGCAAATGGATTTAGTCTCAGTTGTGAGAGCAGAGATGGATGTCTCCATGCCCTCCAGCCATCGGCCCACAGCGGAGTTTTCCTGGGGTATTCACTCCATGGTGGAGTCTAATGAGGCTGCCATCTCGGGGTTAGGTGACTTCGGTGTCGAGGGGCGACACCCTATGCACCTGAGATGGGGCGGCCCTGGTTTAGTACTTCTGTAAAAAGAAGTTGTCTTGTGGGCTTTCCTACTGCTTTGCCCGAAGGCATCCCCGGCCCATCCGTGTCATCCTTCAAGTGTATGGGTGCGTCCCTCCGCAGGCGTCTCTAATGCAGTGGCCATTGGGAGTAGGTGAGTGCGAGACGATCAAGGGGAAGAGCACATATACGGTGGTGTCTGCAGCCCCGATGCATGATTGCATCTGATATTGGTCCAGTTAGGTGAGGGGAGCTGGCAGATATATCGCAGGAGGCTAAGGGTGCACGCTGTGGATGTGGAGGTGTTAAGGAGAGGTCTCCGTCTGGGGGGTGCCAGGGGGTCTGTGTTCTGCACCAGGGGTGTTCTCGATAGGGTCCAGTCTCTCCACTGGTTGAGGGTGAGGCCTGCCTTGAGGGGGGCCACTGAGGGGTGGCGAGTAACAGTGCCTGGAGGGGACCTTGGCAAGGCCCTGAGCCGTTCTTGTGCAGTCGAACCTATGGGGAGGCCATCTCTCTTGCCGTGAGGGCCTGCCGGTGGCAGCAGTAGTGGCAGTCAGAGGTGTAAGGGCATGGATAACAGTAGCGGTGAATACAGGAGGGGAGGAAGGGAAGGTAGCGGGGCACTATGAGTGGGTCTGCTCAGTCGCAAGACAGCCTGTTTATAGTTAGTCTTTTCCAGGTGCTGCCATCCAAAGCACAGCCCTTTGGGGAGGTCGTTGATGTGCCCGTTTGTACCAGGGTTATTGTGTGATATGCGAATATGGCACATTACAACACGATCGAAAACATCGCGTGCCATTACAACGCGGTCCTTACAACAACCATGTTGTTAGTACGCGATGTATTACATCGCAAGTCTTTACAACGACTTCCACTAGGGGGCGCGCTGGACTTAGGAATAGTATTATTTACTATTCCTACTCCAGTTTTCGCAACAGTAGGGAAGGTGTTGGAAATGTATTTCCAATACCTCAGCGCCCCCTAGTGGAATTCGTTGTAAAGTCTTGCGATGTCATTACATCACGTACTAACAACACGCTCATTGTATTGACCGCGTTGTAAAGGTATCGCGGTGTAATGACCTCGTTGTAAAGGTCATTTCCCGTGATATGCATGTTAACCCACTCCCTACTGGCTTGCAAACTCTGTGGCTCCGAGGAAGGGAGAGCAGTTTCGAGGCTCTAGCCCAGGTCGCTACATTATTTTGAGGAGGGGCTACTCACCGCACTGATCCTCCGGTCAGTGGTAGTCTCTCTTCATTAGAGGTTGCGCCTCTCCGGCATGTCAACGGCCCTCTGTCCCGCCGGTCAGCCCGGGATCAGGTGGCGACATCTTGTTGGCCCATCTGGGCTGGGATGGTAGTCCATGAGGGGCTTCTTTATGGCAAAAGGCCCCGCCTCGGGTGACCTTGCCCGGCGGCACTGTGCTGCCCCCGCCTGCACCACCTCTGAACCGTGCAGCAGCCAGACGGGCGGGGGTCACTGCTAGTAATGGATCCTGGCACTCCTGTAGGCTGCTTCACACCTGCACTGCAGTAAGTAAGGGAGAGTGGGGTCTCTCTCGATGCTCCGTCTTGAAGGCCCCCTCCCTCATCGGCTCAGTGTAGGGGGGAGGGTGTCAGTGCAAGTTGCCGTGCAGCCCTCCAGGTCAGGCGCGTCTCTCTCTCCACCCGCTAGGTTGCAAGCCGCGGTCTTCCGCCATGGCACAGGTCCGATTCTTCTCTGCTGATTTGGGGTCTGGGCCGGGGTACTGCACTATGCTGTGTTGCTGAGAGGTGCCGGGCCCGCTCTGGAGTTGCCAGCGGCGGCTCGGCGGGAAGTGTGAGTCTTCGGTCCACACCCCTCTGTCTGGCAATTTCATTGGCCCATGCCTCTAACTGTGGGCCACGGTCCGCCATCTGCCTTTAGGCCCTGCTCGGTTCTTAGCAGGAAAACTGGAGTGTAGGGGCACTTTGCAGCATCGGAGTCGCTATCATGACACCTCCGATCCGTCTGCTGTATACGACTAGGACACAGGCTTGCAGATGGCTCCCGGGAAGCTCCTGCCGCCATCCGGTGCTCCCCACGATATGGAACTCTGGAATTAAGCAGCCAACTTCGTTCGTGGCCAGACCACGCCCCTCACATATTTAATTTAAAAGAGAAGTAATGCAGGGTATGTAGTGTCTTCCTATTGGGAGTGTGTCGAATGGATTTATGTTGCACTTTTAAGAATAGAAAGTGTGTGTATTGCACTTTTACTCTCACCTCATTACCCTCTCATGCATCTCGTTACCTCATTCACTCACTTTGTCAGGACTATCTCAGATTCGCAGGACTATTCAAATGTTTTAATAAACAAATTCCTAAACACTGTTGAGGGTCATTCACCTACTCCTTATTGAATATTATGACATTTTAGGGGTGGTCAACTCTGCCAACAGCACAGTACCTTGTGAAGCCTTTATACTTTTGAATTAAAGCAGATTAATTTGTTGCTTTATATTCTAAGACATCTGAAACGTGAGGCATTAAGCTTGCTCGTCACTTTTTTCTGCACTCTTTGCCTGACTACATTGAGGTGGGGCTGCTGTTGTGAGCACATTCATAACTGCCAAGTAACCCGATGGCAAATGTATCACTGTAAGTCAGACCTGACCTTGTAACAAATATCCCATTGTATCCTGGAACATGAAATTTAGCTGCTAACATTGTAACCATGGGCTCAAAAACTCCAGCAGTATTTTCAATTCAAAAAGACTTTATTCAGTATGTATAAACAACCATAAAAGCGATAACACCAGTAAAACAATTGCACACAATTATAATCTAAAATAGCAGTACAAAAAGTGCATACTTAAAATTATCTAAAAGCTTTCCACCATGTTCCATAAAAACAGTTATTACACAACAGATGTTTCATGGTAGCATCATTTAAAAGGTAATACTTTTGCGTACATGGTTTGCTTTTAGAATAAAAAGTGCAACATTAAAACAGACCCCGATATCGTTTAACTCAAGCATAAATTTCAGGGCAATAATGTGCAATCTGATATTTTGTGCTAACAGGAGGGGTTTTAAGTAGTGATGCCTAAAGTTGGTGTAAAAACACAAAATAGCATAAAGTGAATTGTGCTTGGCTTGTTCTGGTCATCACAAGGCCAGGGGATCATATCTAAAGGACAAGATTTCATGGAGGGGAAAGCAACTAAATGATGGACAATCCCAAGTCTGAATCAAATTAATTCAAAACGGTGCAGTGGGTTTGTGACCCTGGTTAAATAACTTTGACAGCCCTCCTCCGCCACAAGTGATTGGTAAAATATAACAGTAGGCTTTCTCCCCTTGGATCTCATGTGAGCTACCCTTCTATGATTCATGAAATTATCTTTAATAGACAGTTTGGCGAGTGTAGTTACCAATGGGGATTAGACCGAATTGGCATCTTAAACAGACAGCTGTAGATGGAATTAATATGGCCTAGCCAGGGAATACACAATGCTTTATCCAAGGTCAAGCAATCTAAGATGATTGACTTGGTGAAACTAGTCTCGTTTTTGACCCAAATATAGCGCCAGAACAGAAAGGGTCAAAGTGTGATTGTCTGCTAGATACTCTAATCCTGCCTCCCTGTGTGTTATCTCTATGGAGGCAGAGGTGGGTAAGCATAATAGGCACTTGAGGAAACAGTTTCCTCAGTCTGAAGAGCCTTACTGTTATAAAAACCACTGGACCCATATGTAGCAATTGCAACTACTCTGGCCTTATATATTGCTAGCATATGTTTTATGGGTCGGGTGTCCAACTTCATTGAAAACAAACTTGAAGATCCCGTGGGCACTTCTATTTATCTTGGCTCTAACATTAGTGGTTTCGTATAACCATGACCCATTGTCTGCAAAAGTGATACCCAAGTAACAGAAGGTGTTGACAGTAGCTACCGTGGTATTGTCAATATAAAAAGTTATACATTTCTTTGGCTTGGCTCCACAAATCATTGTATAGGTTTTGGTTTTATTAACCACCAATTTTCTTGCAGAAATAAAATCCCCAAAGGTGTTAATTAATCGCTGTAAGGCCACCGGGGCCCTTGCTAGCAAACAGCATCATCTGCATATAATAACACTGGTGTAGGACTCCCGGCGACTCGTGGGGCGTCTGCTTGAAGCACTTGAAGAGCCTTGTCCACCCCATTGATAAACAGGGAGAACAGTAGGGGGGCAAGGACACGGCCTTGCCAAATGACTCTTTTCACATTAAAATTCGTAGTGCATTTGTCCCGTGAACCAAAACGTACTTTACTCAATAATTTCTCATACAACGTTGCAAGAAAGCAGATGATCGAATTAGGTGCACCAAGGGTAAGCAAGGTTTGCCAGAAGATAGAGTGATCGAGTAGATCAAAGGCACTATACAGGTCTGCAAAGCAGAGATGCAATTTACCACCTTTAGCACAAGTATATTTACCTATTAGCAGAACCAAATTCAGACATTGCTCTATGGACCCCACTCCTTGTCTAAAACCAAACTGTACCGGGGAGAGTATCGAATATTCACATGCCCACTCTTCCAATCTCTTTAATAACACTTTACTCATCACTTCCGCGGAGGAGTCTAAAAGTGATATTGGGCAGAAGTTTTTCGGTTCAGATTTATTGCCCTTTTTGTAAATGGGTGTAATAATAGACATCCCCTAGGGTGGAGGAATCACATTGGTCGAAGCCATATTACACACTATAGATAAGATTGGGCCCCATAGATCAACAGCTCCTTTATAAACATCCACTGCTACCCCATTGGGTCCTGGGGCTTTACCTTCTACGCTTTCTTTCATCGCAAGTAGGACCTCTTCAATCGTAATATTCAGTGGTAGGAGAGATCAGGGACGCTGTTTCTCCCTTAATATCCCCCTCCTCGCGTCAGGCAAATTAAAAATTTCTGTAAAATGAGCCACCCATGCATCACATGTAACGTGGGATAGCACAGCTCTGGGAAGGAGTCACTCTTTAAAAATGGTGAAATAACTGTGTCCCCAAAAAGTTTATTATCTGCTGTGATCGCAGCTCAAGACAATTTAGACCATGCTGCCTCTTGTAACTCTTTTTCCCTGGCACAAAGGACCTTTTAAAAATTAGATTTGAGGGTCTTAATCAACGTGTTGTCTTTAGGTTGACAGTGAAGGGCCAGTTTCAGTTGTTGGGAGGCTATGGTACATGCATGGTTAAAAAAATCAACAGGGGGAATGGATCACTTGTAACCACGTTACCAGGGTTTGCTAGTTAGTGGTGCCTTCATAAAAACCCTCATAAACGTACGCAGATGGAAAAGAAAGGCGGTATATCTTGATTCTCCGCCTAATCGTAACGTGACAGCATCATCATAGGGTTTTGTTTGGTATGCTGACCTCCACCTGGAGGTTAACCACTGGTATTGCAGTAGTGTCCAGAGACCAAAAGAATTCTTAAAATAAGTGCTCGCATTGAAGTGAAATTAAAATTCTTTGAACTTCCTCATTTGCGTGTAATTATTTATTAGTGAATGGGAGTTTAAAGAAATTTAAAAATAGTGAGCGTGCGTTATTAGACCGTGTTACTAGATGTAGCGCACTAAAAAAAGTCCATACATAAGGTCGACATGTTTCAGCCCCATTTTGCCCAGCCGGGTCTAGGGGGCTTTCTTCAGAACCAGAACAAAGTGTGTGTGTGCAAACACAATTTGTGTTGCGCTAACAAGTGGTTTACTATTTGTCCACTGTGGAGATTAGGTCGATAGTACCTGTAATTAAAAGCACAAAGAAAAAGGGGATACCTATAAATACCTCTTTTTGATGCTGTTCAAGTCTTATCTAAACATTCCTAAAACTATCGGAAGGTTAGTAAGATTAGGACTCTTGCTCCTGCCATATTGCGCATTTCGCTAAATGAAACACTACAAGAATTACGGCGTTTCTCAGAATTATTGCGCATTAGTTGTGGAGCGCTGGGGGTCTCGTGATATCAGTGGGATTCGTTAGTTATGTTTGAACATTGTTACTTCAATAACATTTTTCAAGGGGCAAATTAATGAGTAGGTTAGTGGAGCCAGACGTGCTTATTTCATATGTGTCCATATTTGCCAAGTGAATATTAAAAGTAGAGCGGAAATTATTATTACTCTTTCACAACATATTAAAAACCGCCTCATATCGGGTGTGCTTATTTACAAATTGTAGTTTATGCTAATGTGATCCGCCATTACTGATGGCTATAACTCGGTTATCAAACCCCACGATGGGTAAAAAGTTACCTTTTAAAGACACACTTTAGGGCGTCTTCGGGGGTCCGGCAAGTGTTTCCCAGCTTGCTGTAGTGAGAAAACAGTATTTAATAAAGGCCTTACTTTAGTTCTGACAAACGCGGTCCTTCGGCGTGTCTCCCTCACCTGCAGCTACGGGAGTTTCTCACTTGTGCTTGCTCTGCCCTCGGTGGGACGGGTCTGTTTGGAACCATCATTTGTTTCTTTACTACGGTGGACATAGAAGAAATACTCTATGGTGTGTATTAAGTAAAGTGCTGTAGGTGACTTATCAGTAGGAAAATTGTGAAATTAGTGTACCGTATTTCATAGAAATAAGGGATTCATATCCTACATTTTAAGTAGTGGATTTGTGGTTTTAATCTGAATTTTTAGTTCATCTACTGATTCTCAAAATAACGTGCCATTTTAATTGCCCTTAAAGAGCTAATATGTGATTTTTGGTGTGCCACTAACCAATGTTTTATGTGGCAAATATTTAATATATGTTCACAGTATGGCTTTGTCCGTATTTTGACCATTTGAAAGGTTGCGTACTCAGTTGTTCGGTACATTTTTCTATCTTCACTGGTCTTACAAAGGAGAATTCTTTTGGGAGAATACGTGGTCAATTGAACTGGTGCCATGGTATATCATCGTTTAATCCTTGAACATTAGTCTGTAGACGATGAACCCAACGCTGTTCTTTCTCAAACAGTATGCGTTCTGCATTGTTGTTTTTGGTAGTTAGCATCTCTATGATCATCCAATTCAGTTAATCAATTGTGTGATTTGAATCTATATAGTGTTTGCTCATTTTGGTTGTGGATCTTTTGCACTTGATGTTACTCTTGTGTTCCCCAATTCTCAGCTTTACGACAAGTCATCCCAATGTATCTAAGCCCGCATGGGCACGTGATCATATAGATCACGTGTGTAGAGTTACAGTTAGTATGTTGTCATTGTGTCCATACTAGATTGTCGGACAGAGACAGGGTTATCGTTGCAGTAGTCAATTTACAAACTACGCAGGAACCACATGGATAGTGTCCTGTGATCATGTGTGTAGACCATAAGGAGGTCGACTCCCTCCCAACTGATGTGTACCCCGTTGGGTCTTATAGGGGCAATATTAGCAATAGTACTTGATGGGACTTCGCTAATTTTACCCCAAAAAAGGATTGTCAGTATGATACAGTTGTGGCCGCTTAATGCCGGATGCACAACCCTGGGTGTATTACACCAATTGCTTGCATTGGTTGAGATCAAAATATGGTCAATAATGGTTGAGGCATTTCTTCCTATAAACCTTGTTATCTGCTCTCCATTATTATCTCAAGCACATTTTAGTAACTGTAAATCCAACTTAGTAATCATTGAATTCAATATACCCCAATAATCACAATGGGAAAAATGTAAATAACCATCCCTATCCTGATAAGGTACCCCACAAACCCGGACAAGGGGCAAGATTGAATATTAAAACCCAACCCATGTAAGTACAAAACTATTATTGATAGAACAAAGTAGTGTGCCCAAACCACCATCAAGTGCTGAAACCACATTGCTACGGGTAAAATCAAATACAATATTATAAAAATGAACGAGTACCATGTCCCGTCCTCCTTTAAAAGTTACCCATAATATTAGTGAGTGTGGCCCAATTGTTACTTTTTTCATGATATTAACAGGGAGCTTATTCGATATAAGAATCATAAGCCCCCCTTTGGCCCTACCAGCAGGGGAGGGTTCAGCCTCAAGCCAATGTGATGAAAAACCCTCAAAGTAAATGGGAGCTATACACCATGTTTCCTGAATACAAATTAGATCAAAATAGAATTATAAAATCGGACCAACCAAATAAGCCCTGCTTATTTGCTAATCCTCCTACTTTCCATGATGCAATTTTGTATCCTCCTTCCAGACCAGGGCCGAGATTACTAGATGATGACATATTTTGCTGTGCGTCACTTAGGCAGATGTTATCCAGATTATTATTCCTTGGTGGTGACGGTTCGATGATTAAAGTATTACCAAGCAGAAATTCTTCTATAGGATTGATACCATTGATAGCCATACCAGTATCCGCTTTCCTGTCCCTCAGAGTAAAGACCTAATTCACAGCGGTGTGCCCCAAATCATGTCAATCGTTGTCCTGGAGGGTACTCAATACTTGGAACCTATTAGGTACTATCAGAGGCAGACTAGGTGGGAATTCTAAGCATATGTTCTTGGGTATATTACAAACCTCCCTCTCTTGAAACTGTATATTCCGTGGGCATCTATAAAAGAATCCAAGGGGCTGGAGTGATATATTCAACTCCATCTGGAGTAGGGGTATTACCTTCGCCAGAACTTCCTTCGCCCAGTTAGGGTCCCTAAAGTTGATTATGATACAGTCCCCGTTAAAGTACTTCCTCTGGGGGCCAACCCAATGCACTCTTCAAGATAGTAAAATTTGTTGTGCTCCCCCCCACTGGGAATTGTCAGTTCCTGTGGAGCCAATGTTCCACTGTGTTCTTCAACGGTTCATAGGTTTCTATTTTATCAGGCCGCAGGGGGGTATTTTAACTAGAACTGCCACATAAGGGCAACATTCTGGAGACAAATTAAGCTTAACATGGGCTTCCGTGCTATTTGAACCACTATCCCTCACTAATCTATGGGTTATGGGCTGCAAATCACGGCGGGGCATATCACTTTGTATCAAATGTATCTTATTCGCTATGGATTGCTGCAACATAGGCCTCATATAATCCACAAGAACAGATACTCGTTCACGGTCCCTGTGGGTTGGCTCGATAACAGTGCCGACCCCCTGTAACCTCTCAGAGTGGCATTTAGTTATTCCAGTTTTGGACTCTGATGAGGTAGATGCTATGGTTAGTAATGACAATTTGGCAGAGTCATCTCCCCTGATATTCCCTGGCCGGTGATTATGACAAAGGGATCCGATCTTACCTACTTCAGTGATCAGAAGCTCTAACTTTTCTGTGTTGGGTGTTAACAGATCCTCCATTCTAGTTGTTATTCTAGCTATTAGGGGTGCCCAGTGTGACTCCACAAAGGAACTTGACCAAATAACAGCCTCTGGGAGCAATGAAGTGGCAGGCGTGTGGGCATGCGATCTGCCAACCACTGTTGGGGCCTTCTTACACTTTCTTTTTCTCTTAGGTGTACAGGGGCAAGCAATAGAGGTGGGGTTTTCAGGTGAAAAAATTAATTAGTGCTTGCTATGGGAGGTGGTGGATAACCGAGCCTTCTGCTGTACTAGGACAGTGGGACTCGCATTGCTGCAACTCACATGCTGAAGGCAAAACAACATCATCCATGGGCGTCCCAGCCCCCCTGCTCCTACTCCCAAAGAGATGCAACATTCTGCCATATCAATTTCTTTAGAGATGACTTTAACCGCCTGCACTAAGAAGGAGTCAATTGTTGTGCGGGGGTATCCGATGCTGGGGGAGCATTTGTGGCCTTATGCTTGCCCATGTTAGCTTATATTAACTGTGTAACAAGAATGGAGTGATATAGTCCACTTCAGCAGAATTTTCAAATATTTAAATAAACAACCTGACCTCCTTTGCAATTGTGTTCGATTCGTTAATATTCAGAGCTGAACAATCATATCAATTGATGGCCTAAAAGTTCCTCTATACAATTCTGTGTAGGGCTGCGGCTCCTGTTTTATAACGTATCCCGACCGAAACTGAATCCAGCCCCTGGTTCTTATCCGGGTAATACAAAATCACATCTGATGGAAAACACAGTACCTTCCTTGCAGGGATCCCGACGGTAAATGTTCGGGGGGGTTGGCCCAGCCTGGCCTCTTCCAGGCAAGGGCGGGCCTGCCCTTGGCCTGGGCGCATGCATGCATACCGCGCTGTGGGAGTGAAGGAGGCGCTTTATAGCGCAAAGACGTCACCCAGGTGTGAATTGTTTCAGGGCCACCTCCTGGGGCCCTGACCATGCTGGTAGATTGAGTCCAGTTCAAAACCGGCTGATTGGCGTCCTCCAGCAGTAAAGTGCAATTGGGTAAAAAGCCAGAATTTGCTGACAGTATCACACCTATCAACTTGCAGCTATGAATTTTGTTTTAGTGTTGAAAGTCTTGTATCATTTTTCCTTCACTCTCTCAGTTGCCTGGCGACAACACTCTTTTCACAAGCATCAAGCATTTATCAATACAACTTGCATTGAATGTTTTAAACCTGGGGTGTTTGTCAGTTGAACTGCTATTAATACTGGCTTATAAGAAAAGGGGATGATGTATCAAAGGGTTTTACAGATTCTGGGGGTAAATGTGAGAGTACATATTGGCCAAGATTCTTCTGAGACAGCCATTTCAGTAATCAGTGAAAGAATTAAACACTGCCAAAAGATCAAATATGATTTTAATATTCCATATTCTCTATAGTGTATAAACTAATTAGATCAAACCTAAAACATGCTTCTTAAACCCTGCACCTTTATTCCAAGCACACAAAACTGGAGGAAACAAAAGGAAGAAGAAACAATATCTCAGTGATATCACTTAATAACAAAACTCAAGCTGAATAATTTTAGACCACTCTTTCTTGCAGCTACCTTCTATAACAAAGTTATGTTGGATTGGCCACTTCATGGCGAAATAAAAGTGACTCATACTCTCTCATTATCCTTTCTTTGAATGGCATGTCAGTTTGTGGTTGTGCAGGTGTTTATCAGTGCTTATATACACTCAAGAGGGCTGGCTCCCTATTGGTGAGCCTTTATCAGTAATTATAGGTTTAAACCCAAAACAAGATAAGTTTGTCTGAGCTTAGTAGATATCCATGACTTTGCAAATGCAATACAGTCTATACGGGCCACTCTGGTAAATTTGTAAAACAGATCTGAAACACTGTTCCACCTGGTAGATAATGCAACAACTGGCAATTGAATTGACCAGCAGAATTTAAATGTTCCAAGTTTCCACATTGAAATAAAACCATGTCTTGAAAGTTACAGCTATCTGGCAGAGACCATAACTCTGTGACCATCACCAACCAATTAGTTTCCAGGACCTTTTGTGCCCCAACAACCATTGAGAGGTTTCTAAGACATTACAGTTTCAAGTCTGATTGTTGAAGCCCACGTAATCATAAACAACAGGACAGGAAATGAGAAGATCACATTTGATGTTTGCTGGCGAATTTGCCTGCAAACCCATGCCCCATGACAAGGACTCTCCTATGTCAGATCACTGATAGACTATAAGAAACAAAAATATCATGTGGACATAATTTTGTGTAAAAAATAATGAAGATCAAAATAGCGAGAAGGTAAGTTCAAATAGGTAAGTATAGATGTACTATTCTTAACTTCACATCTACATACATTGAATGTATATATATTGTCAAGGAACATATATGTGGAGTTGTATATAGCAAATCTTTGCTTACCTATAGAAACTTACCATCACAGTATTCTTGTTCTTGATATTCATGACACAATATTTTGTCCACACAATATGTTTTCACCAAAATTTTGTCTAAACACCCTTAACCTCTTTCAGAAAGAACCTGTGAACATTCTATGTGTATGGTTATGTCTGAGGATGTCAGTTGGATTTGTCAGTATACTTCTTTTAAGGCGTATTCAACAAAGAAAGTTTCAAACATTACTACCTCATCAGTCCTTTACTTGTCAGTTCAGCTTGGTATATGGTTATACCGGTATCTGGAATACAGATTTAAGTCTTGACAAAAGCCAAAAACCAGCATTTCAAGGAGTCTCTTCAACATTTGGCCATTGAATTTTTGGAGCTCTAGTCTAAATCACTTGATATAAATGGCTTTCTTTTTCATATTTTTACCTAGTAGAGAAAACATTGCTTTACGATCGGCATGTTATTGTTTCCTGGTGGCCTTTGTTGACATCCTAGGTTTTTGTTTTCAATGTCACCAGAAAATTTCTCTAGCTAAGGTGCCGTGAGCACTGTACATCTTCCTGCGCACACTTATGAGAATACCAAAAGTTGTTTTTTCATAGAATGGATGCTTTTCACCTTCAGTCGTTTTAGGAATGGGTGAGCAAACAAGCAGTTTCAGCCACTGCGCTCAACACTGATATGGATCACAGACTGGTAGATGACAGACTGAGCAGCGGCACCACATCACCGCACCTAACAGATGTAACAAGCAAATCTTCAGAAAGCACTTATTTGTTAAATTTCATTTTATTTTATATTCATTTGAAATATTCCTTAGTATTCACACTACCATTCAAGGAAAAAGAAATGTGGCCTTAGGGACTTTACTTTTTAAAGTTTGGAATGAAGCATGATTTTGTGTTTTCCTCACAGTGAAAATGAACGTTGCCCTATTACATAACAT
Organism: Calotriton arnoldi; assembly: GCA_963921515.1. Lineage (NCBI taxonomy): Eukaryota > Metazoa > Chordata > Amphibia > Caudata > Salamandridae > Calotriton > Calotriton arnoldi. Next base: position 324,184 of record CAWUFW010002141.1, on the reverse strand, counting down.
TGTTCCCTGCAGAGAAAGGATACCATTTTGGATTTTGCATTTGTCCGTTTTCATAGTGTGATCTTTGTTTTTTAATTGGTAGCAATAAGAGTTGTTTCATTTTTATCAGTTATTTTGAGGCTATGGCTTTTAAAGAGATTGCTTCTGAAGTCTTAAAAAGTTGTCAAAGATTAACTTTACTTCTGGTCAAACAACGTGCCTTTGGAGGGAAAACTGCCTGAGGCCCTGGACTAAGCCTGACCCTTTGGGAGAGGCTGGAATGCCCCAGTGGTGCTTAACACAGCAATGGAACCTGACCCTGTAGCTTGGTGCGGATCCAGGATGGAGGGTGGGTACCTGTCTTACCTAGTTCTGATGGTGAGAGTGCCAGTGTGGGCTTGTACACTGAAGTGCGGGAACCTTCTGACAGTTGGTGTTGGTGGCTTAACTGGGGCTGACATGATTCAAGGCTGCCCAAGCTGGCTTGTGGATGGCTTTGGATCCTCCTGGGGAGAGGTCCTGAAACATGAGGCATTTACCAACAGGCCTTGGTGAAAGCCTACCCACTGAGGCATAGCAAAGCACAGTGTATAAACAATGGCGCAGGTGTTACAGCAGATTGTGAAGCAGGACTTCTTTTCTGCTAACATTAAAGCATAAAAGAGAGAGGTAGCAAGGGGGAAAACGACATCATTGGTGGCACTGACTTAATTTAAAGAAAACTGGAGAAGATGAAGAAATCCACTTCAGCCATGGAGGCACAAATTGTGAATATTGAATCCAGCATGATACCAATTGCAACATGGACAACCTCTCAAGCAAAAGATGCAATGTGTGGAGGAGAAAATCACCACAGTGGAGGAATTCTAGAAGTAATACAAATATCATTGAAAGAGAATTTGAGTGCAATTGGCTTGGAAATCATGTAGGCTTCCTTTCAATTGTAAGGGTCTGACAGACCGCAGCCGTTGCAGCGCCATTGGCATTATGCTTTGAGAGTCAGATTTTCAGGAGTCCATTCTTTATAACGCAGCTGCATTGAAAGCATCCCTCCAAGTTTCTCCCTTTATGGATGGTGGGCTACATATGGGAGGTGATTCTTAAAGTGGTTACACAATTCTAAAAGATGTGGTGTTGCTCTTATGTTGCTGGCTGAGTGGGCACTTTCTGTGACTGAAGGTAGGGAAAGTTCTACTTTGAAGTACATTTATGCTGGGTAGGCTTCTCAACTAGTTGCTGAGTTTGGATATCAATAAAAATGATCTATACCTAAAATACCCATTCCTTTTCTATTAGGATTAATATTGAGGAAGAAATGCTTATTTCTTCATTTGACAAGTTTTACAAATCAAAATTATTTAAAGCTCAGAAATAGATGAAGGTGAAATTTGAAAAAGGCGAACATTTCACTGTTCGAGAATATTGAGAAACTTGTGTGAAGTGGGGAAGATGAATAGAAAAAACAATTTGACATGGGGGAATGAAGAAGACACATGAAAATTTTAGAAATGAAGGTAAAATAAAAATAATCTACATTTATTTCACAGCAGTATGCTCTAAATTGTTTTCTGTTTATGATCTTTACACCATCAATTTCTGCATACATGGGTATGTCTGTCCACAGTATAGAGTCATAATATCGATGTTTAAATATCGATATGCCATAATATCGATGTTTAAATATCGATGTGACACAATATCAACCTGCAAGAATATTGTCGACCAGAATATCGACATGCAGGTAAGAAATATCGTTTTTGTTAACATCGAAGTTAGTAATATCGTTATTCAAAATATCGTTGTTAATAATATCGAAATTTATTTTAGTGTTCTGTATTTTAGTATGTGTTAAAAGTATAGTTTATTTTTCTAATGTATGTTTGAAATTTTTAGAAGTAATTAATTTTATGTTAAGTCATTTTGCGTATTTTAGTTCTGTAGCGGGTTGTGGGTTTATAGGGGAATAGGGTGGGAAGTAATTTAATTATAATATATTTATTAATACATTTTTAGAAATTATAAATTTTTTAAGAAATTAAATATTGCGTTTTAGTTCTGTAGCGGGTTGTGGGTTTATAGGGGAATAGGGTGGGAAGTAATTCCATTAAAATTAATTAAGTAATAATGTTAATTAATTAATATTTTTGTATTTTATATTTTATATTGTTAATTGTGTTAATTAATTTGTTATTAATTAGTTATCAATTGTTTATTAATTATTAATAATTAATTGGTAAATATGTTAATTGTGTTATTTTTTTAGGAGCGGGTTGTGGGTTTATAGGGGAGTAGGGTGGGAAGTAATTTAATTATAAGTAATTAATTAATAATTGTATGAATTAATATTTATGTATTTAATATTTTATGTTAATTGTGTTAAATATTTTGTTAATAATTAGTTATTAATTGGATATTAATTATTAATAATTAATTGGTAAATATCTTAATTGTGTTATTTTTTTAAGAGCGGGTTGTGAGTTTATAGGGGAGTAGGTTGGGAAGTAATTTAATTATAATTAATTAATTAATCATTTTTATGAATTACTATTTGTGTATTTAATATTTCATATTGTTAATTGTGTTAAATAATTTGTTATTTATTCATTATTAAATGGTTATTAATTATTAATAATTAATTGGTAAATTTGTAAATTGTGTCAATTTTTTATGAGTGAGTTGTGTATTTAGAGGGGAATAGTGTGGCAAGTAATTAAAAATTAATATAGTTTTTAATTTTTTCAGATAATATTTATTTAATGTTATTTTATAGTCTTAATAGTATGAATTAATTTATTACTCATTGTTTTTAATTTTTTTGTATATTGTTATTAGTTAATTAATTAATTATTAAGCAATTATGTTAATTGTGTTATGTTTTACAATAGTGGTGGTGTTATTTATAGGGGTATTTGGTGAGAGGTAAATTATTTTTTATTATTTAAGTATTTGTTAATTAATGTTTATTATTTTACTGGAGTGGGAATAGTAAATTATTCACCTCCGCTATCCAACACTTTCCCTATTTTTGCAATTGTTGGAGTGGGAATAGTAATTTTATCCCCCCACTATCCAAAACTTTCCCTACTGTTGCACTCTGTGGAGTGGGAATAGTAAATTATTACCCTCCGCTATCCAACACTTTCCCTACTGTTGCACTTGCTGGAGTGGGAATAGTAAATTATTCCCCTCCGCTATCCAACACTTTCCCTACTGTTGCACTCTGTGGTGTGGGAATAGTAAATTATTACACTCCGCTATCCAACACTTTCCCTACTGTTGCACTTGCTGGAGTGGGAATAGTAAATTATTCCTCTCCACTATCCAACACTTTCCCTACTGTTGCACTCCTTGGAGTGGGAATAGTAATTTTATGCCCTACGCTATCCAATATTTTTCCTACTGTTTTAGTTAATGTAGTATAAAATGTTGTTTTAAAGATAAATATTTATTTTAATATTTCATTTTATTATAAATATAATTTATTTTTATATTTATATTTTAGGTTTATGTATATATATGTATTTATAATTTTTATTATGTTTGTAACGTTTTATAATTTAATAAAACAATTATTTATTAATATTATTAAGTAAATATATATATATATTTTTTATATATGTATGTTTAATTTATTTTTATATTACATTTATTATTTATAATTTTTAACATTTTTAAATAATTCTAACTCTGTTTTTATTAATTATATTTATTATTTAATTTATTTAATATTATTTTTAAGACATTTAAAAAAAATGATATTTTGAACAACGATATTTTAAACAACGATATTTTGGTTTCGATATTTTTGTACTTACCTTTGTAGAGATAGGATGTCGATATTTTGTCCATCGATATTCTTGACACGATATTCTGGTAGGTCGATATTGTTGCCGTTGATATTATGTCAGTGATCCGTCTGTCCACTACTAGGAGTGAAAGAGAAGAGCTTTCCAATACATTTGCAATGCATTCCCTGGCTCTTTCTAGGTAAAAGAATGGATTGAGGATCTCTAGAAGAAAGTTCAGATTGAGATCAGGCTGTAGGTGATCGCTTGCATAAAACCTTGACTTTTGCAAATGCATGAAATTTCTTTAAACTCTGGGTACATACCTCGTGGTTTGGGTATTTGCCATTTCATATTGTACAAATGTAATATTGCAGCAATATTTGTATCAAGCTAACCAGTGCAAGCATGAAGTTTGCACCAACCACTCTAAAAGCACAATGTGCAGAGCCTCGAAACTGCCCCTTTGAAAAAGTGCATGGTTGTGATGCAATTTTGTAAACATACTATGCAATGATAACAGCTGGTTCTGGATTGTTACCTCACTTTCAAAATTACTATTTGTCAATTTATTACTTAGACCAAGATCAACGATAAATATCATTTGTTGAGGTGCCTAGCTTTACCTTTAAGTCTTCAGCCTATGTTATAAATGTTTGAATGATTTCCAGGACCTTCTTTTTTTTGTTTCCGGTTAATGTAGGAGGTTATGAATCTTACTAGTGACCACTGTATATTCAGATTGTCTAAATTTACTCCATCTGTTACAGCTCAATTTTGTCCAGTTTATTTCTTTTTATTTTGTTTCACTCTGTTAATTAATAGCTCTTCTTGCTCATTCTAGTCAACTCTCATTTTAGCTCCCTTTATGTTCTTCAGAGTGTAATAATAATAATAATTGCTTTATTTGTTGATTAATAAAAATCATTACAATCAAGGAAAAAAAAAACACAACAGATTAGAAACATTATTTTTGCCCATAAAATTTATACACAGCTTTATACTAAAGACTTTAGCAGCAATAATAGAGAGCAGCAATGAATAAAGTGCATTTGTGCCAGTGTTATCATTAAAATTTTAAAGCAATTTATCTTTAATCTTAATTTAATTAACCGATCCTATAACAATTTAAAATATTTAATAGCTATAATGTAAAGTTATATGCAGAACTATTAAGGGCAGATTTTAAAAGCAGATTTTTCAATTCATTTTTGCATTAAAATCTTTGACGACATGTTACTGTATTAACAATCAGAATCAGTTTTGGTTAATAGTTTTTTTTCTGCAATAAAAATAAACTTTACAAATTGAGTAATCAAGCGGGGCATAGACCCAGTGAGACAAGTAATGATGGCGTGGCGACATGTTCTCACCCCTAATTCATTAAAAATCGGTCTTAACAAAGACTTCCGCTCTTCTAGCAATTGGGGGCAGGTAGTTACAATATGTATTAATGTTTCCTCATAAGTGCCACATAACCTACAAAGTTTATTAGACCATTTTTTTTCCCATTTAGGTATTCCGTCCTTAGTGGGATATCTCCCAAACCGCAATAACATAAATTTATTCCTTAAGAATGATTTTAAGTGGGTCATCAAGTATAATTGGGGTTCTAATTTAATAAATGAGTTAATAACTGACCAGGAATGATACTTTTTTCTGAGCTCATCTTTGTCTAGAAGACTCGATAGTAAATTGACTGATCGATTTATAGTTTGTTTAAAAACAGCTTTGCTTCTAACTTCTTCTTCAAAGGTTGGACACTCAAAATTATTTAAACTCTCACTTAAAAAGGATCTCCAGCTACTAGCATGCTCATACCTCGTTATCTCCTGCCAGCACTGGTTTGCAAGGGTACCTTGTTCTGAACGATATAAAGTATATAGTATTTTTAAAAAGGCAGATTGTCGTACCAGAGATTGCCTTTTCAGACCAAATTCTAATCTAACATTAGCATGTCCTATATACCTGGGGATCCTAAAAACTGATTTGAAGACTTTTATTTGTAGGTCATCAAGAATTTTCACGTCTTTACCACGAAAAATCATTGAGCCGTAAGCCAAAGATGGAATCAGCTTTGCTTTCATGACCTTCAATAGATGTTCGTGATTTGGACATGACAACTTGTCCCTCAACCTTCTAAAGGCAAATGACAAAGCTGTTGCCTTTGCTTTAAGGTTAATAAAATGCTGTCTAAAGGACATGTTATCGTCAAATGTTATTCCTAGATATTTATAACATTTTACAGTTTCAATATGTAACCCATTAATGTTCCATTCTTTTTTATCTATTTTTGTTCCACCTATAATCATTATTTTTGTCTTTTTAGTATTAATTTTCAAACCGTTAAGGGTAATATAATGATGAAAAGAATCAACTAATCTTCTTAGACCTATGACAGAATGACTTAATAATATAGTGTCATCAGCATATTGTAAATATTTGATGTCTTTGCCTAAGAGGGAAGGTGGATGAGCATTAACTTTTTTAAAATATATAGGAAGGTCGGCCATAAAAAGATTAAAAAGACATGGAGCCAGAACACAACCTTGTTTCAGACCAGTCTTAGTTTCAAGTCGGCGGGTTGTACTTCTACCATCTCCGACTTTGATCTGAACCCATGTTTTGGTATATAACAGTTTAATCACTTCAAGCAATCGGTTTGGGATGCCCCAATTTAAAAGTTTAGCCCAAAGTAGATTTCGAGGAACAGAATCAAAGGCGGCTTTGAGATCGATAAAACAGATATATAACTTTTGCTTTCTATATTTTGCCCTTTCGCCTAATAAAGTCAATAAAATCAAGTTCGTGCTGGTTGATTCGCCTTTTCTAAAACCAGTTTGGAAAGCTGGAATTAGATTTTTTCTTGTGGCCCAATATTCCAATTCTTCAAGGAGGCAGCTCGCAAAGATTTTTGCCTACACATCAGTTAGGGCTATTAGTCGGTAATTTGCAGGATTGTCTTGTGGGCCACTTTTATATATCGGCTGAATTATACTTCCTTGCCATGACTCAGGGACTGATCCAGATTTAATGACATCATTAAATAAAATCGTTAAAACCTCTGGCCAATGCTTAAGATTTGCTTTAAAAAATAAATTTGGAATCCCGTTTGGGCCGGGCGCTCCATTCGATCTAATCCTGCTCATTGCCTTTTTAACTTGCTCTATAGGCCATAACTCGTTTACTTGTGGCCCAGCTTGGGCAATGAGCGGGACTTGCTCCTTAGGCCGTAACTCCTCAACTTGTAGCTCTGCTTGGTCAATATGCTGGATAGAACCGTATTTTCTGCCTTCTTCTCTGCTCGATATATTTGTCTTCTGACAAGCAATATTGATGTCAGACTGTGGAGCCGAGGGTGCAACGTAAAGATTATAGATGAAAGTTGTCCAGCCGGATTCATCGATATTAGCGCTATTCCCTCTTTTGCTACCATTTTCAAGATTGTTAATTATGCCCCAGAAAAGTTTTGGATTTTGGCTTTTACATGAGAAATGTAGTTTGGTCCATAATCCCTCATAATATGATTGTTTAGCTTTCCATATTTCATTTTTGTATTGTTTTCTGCACTTTTTTAGTTTATAAATTTCCAAAGTTTTTAGTGCTCCATTCGGTTTTCTAAAAGTCGCCCTAATCGCTCTATGAAGCTGTCTTTTTAAGCGAAGCAGCCGATTAGTATACCATCCTGATTGTTTTGTTGTCATAACGGAGCCTTTTGATGTTATAGATGGAGGAAAACGATCTAAGAGTGAAGCACACAAACAAGGCCAAATATCAACCATGGACTTCCCTTCTTTTTTCTCCTCCAGGACTTTGATGATTAAGAGTTCTAGAAAATCCAATATTTCCTTTTGGTTTCTTGGATTCCATACTAGCCTTTTAAGACTAAAGGCTGTTGGTACAATTTTCATTGATCTTGCTTCCGGTAGATGATCCATTGATAAAGCCAAGGAAATTAATTGTGGGTTGTGGTCACTTTCTATCCTGGGTATTACTTGATATTTATGAAGGGAGCATGTCAGCCCCACTGAGATGATGGAGTAGTCAATGACGGAGAAATTGCCTGTTTTTTTCAATGTGGGTATTTGACCATCGTCCTGCAATAGCACGAGGTTAAATTTTTTGAGCTGTGAACCCCACATCTGTGATAGTGCTTTTATTGGTTTATTGACGCAGTTTCGATTAAGGAAATGCATATTAAAATCTCCTGAGATGATTATCGTTGCGTCTAGATGGTCATGATACAGCACTTTGACTATTTCCCATAAGGTAGTAAATTGAGAAGCTTTATCAGAGTTTTTGGGACTTATGTAGACGTTTAGGAGTATTATAGGTTGATCAAGAGCTAGTTTGATACATAAAAGCCATGCCAATTGAAAGTCAATCTCGAAATGTTTGACATCCAGACTTAAGGAGACGTAGATGGATAGACCTCCACTTGCGCGACCAAAGGCAGCCTTATGGAGAGCAACGTTCAAATACTCATAATAGCCAATAAGGGGTTCCTTTTCCATGCTCCATGTTTCCTGGAACATTAAGACATCAAAATTCCTGAGGAAACTTATTGTGTCGGGATCCTCTAATAACATTTTTAGACCATTTATGTTCCATGAACAAATATTAAAGGGTTTTAAGACTTTATTAGAGCTCTTTGGGCATCATTCGCGCATGTCAACACTCCCTTTTGTTAGTATTTTAGGGAGCCAACTCCAGTCATCAATGAGAGCTGTATCTTTCTTTAGCTCTTCACATACACGAGTGCCTGATTTACAGCTCGTAATCTTAATCCCGGATGACAGATCTAGTTTTGTCGCTGGCCCAGAGGCTCCTTTCAGAACCCTCGGATGTCCTCTTAGTCTTGAATTGGTAGCAGGATCCCTTAAAACTGGACTATTAGATGTTAACGTCGGAATCAGCAGAGTAGGATATTGATTTTCGCTGATTTTCCATATTTTATTGCCCCATTTCTCAAATTGAGTTTTATTTGCTAAGATATTACTAATTATGTCTTCTCGATTCCAAGTTGTAAGAGTTATCTCTTTATTGATATTGTTGTGATCTTGCTTGAACTCAACTGAATCTAAGTCCTCTGATGTTAAATCTTTAAACTCAGGAATTGCATTCAGCAGTTTCAAAATATTACCGCGATTTAGGATATCATATGGACCTCTTGTGGTATACCGTGGGCAGAATGCTAATTTCATAGCTGTATCTGAGTAATCATTAGTCTTTAATTTCTCTTTTTTTATATTACTATTTTTCTCCGTTATCAGCTGCATGTCTAGAATGACCCCTTTACCAGGCACAGCGTCATCCACTATGATTCGTTCGGAGGTTACTGTATGCTTGATGTTAGTTGCACTATTTTCTAGAAAGGCAACATTATTAATACTTTTCCCTATAACAGCTTTTTGCACTTCACAATGTTGATCAATTCCTCTATGGGCCTGGTCTTGTCTACTCACTTGTGTATTGGATGTAGCAATAATTTGGGACCATGTGCTATCATGGAACACTTCAGAAAGTGGTCGTATTGGGGCCTGATCAATTTGATCAGCTATAGTTTTACTCCGGCAAGATTCCAAAGGTTTAAAAATTGGATAAATTTCTTTCGTATTAAGCTCAGTTGGTAAGACATTAATTGTGGAATTTTTTAAGTTTTTTGATTTATTGTGAGCTTTCCTTAGTCTTTTTCTTGCCCTTTTGGTTAGACCATCTGAGTTTAAATTAAGAATTGGTGTCTGATTTGAGGTAATTTGTAGGTCATTAACTTCGTCTAATGATGTTTGATCCATGGATTCATTTCCTTCATTCAAGTCTTGAGATTTCTGTGACATATTTGATTTGGTCTCATCATTTGAGGATTGGTTTTCCCTTACTGCAGCATTTCTTTTTGATGGAACTATATTATGTTGTTGAGACTTACTTTTATTAATACTATATTTATTTTTTTGTTGTTGAGTTTCCTCTTATCACAATTTTTGCCTGTAAGTTCCCAATTTCATCTAAGGGTCCCGTAATTAAGGCTTTTGTATCCAAGAGGGAACCATGGTTCTGTTCGGTCAGAACAGTTTTGTTTTGTACAATTCTGTCTGACATCGCCTTTACCTCTTGCACCATGGATCTCACAACGGTCGGTAGCTCTGAGATTTTATCAATTAGTTGCGCACAGGTACATATTGACAACTGAACTTCTTTGTCTAATTGTACTTTGGCTACCAGATTTGATAGATGAAGCAATTTGACATCTATTCCAGCTACGTAGAGAGCCAAAGTGTTTAATAAGTCCACTTGTATGTTCAATTTGTTCGAGTGAAAATTAAGAGCGTTGGTGATGTTATCCATTGTGTTAAGTAAACTACCCCATATTCCACAATCTGGACTTTTTTGTTTATTTTCTGAGTCACGGGTTCTATCCCGAAAGTTTTCATCATATTTGGCTAGCAATGATAGGTCTGCTAAACTAAGTGAATTAATCAAAGAATCAGCTTGCACTGGTTTACTTTGATCATTTAAAATAGACACATTCTCAACTCTGACTTTGCCTGGGACCAGAGTTGACTTATTGTCTTTATTAATGATACCAGTATCCAAAATTAAACTTGATAAGTCCATATTAAATAACTTTTTACTGCCATTTGGGCTAGAAGATGCCTCTGGAATCAAGGTTTGACAACCCCTGGTAGTTTCTAACTTAGGTATAGTGGGGGAGGACATGAAGACCTCATCACTTGAATTTTGGTCCGGACCAGAGGATATATTGATTACGGAATTAATCTCACTTTGGCTAAGACATAGTGGTGTTAGCATGATTGAATCTTTAAGCCCATTGGATATTGCAGTAGAAGACGTAAAAGCCATAGAAGCCATGGAAGCATGAACTTGAGCTTTTACCTGAATCGGGCGAATAGGTTGTGGAGCTATTGTTGAGATTTTCGCAGTAGTTGTAGACAAACAGATCCCAGTATTGTTGATTACTGATTGAGAACCACTCCTGGCCTTCTTTGTCTCTAACTCCGACTCTGGGAAAAGTTGAGCATTGTCCAGCATATCGGGCATATCGGGCGAGAACACAGTATTAGTCTCAGATGTTTGGTCCCCATTAGCACAAATAGTCACTGACAATGTTCCATTATCATTAGCCTTGTTTGCAGATTTATGCTGCTTAAAGAATCCTATGATAGATGGTTGACTACTACTGGGGCGGTTATGGACTCCAGAGTACCGGACGTCTGCAGGAGAATTTGTATTTAAAGAAAATACTGCTAAGTTGGCTGGGTCTCGAGGTATGTCTCCCTCAGGGCTGCTCTGACCGATCAGAAGATCAACCCCAAGATCATCCCCAATTTCTAAATTCCCCTCATTCTTTCGCCGCCGTTTTGATTGGGGTCGTGGCAGTGTCCCACGCTGACGACCTGACCTCATTGTGTGGTGTAAGAAAAGTCATACGTCTTGTGCAGTCACTTAATAGTAATATCACCACTATTTCAATGCGTCGTTAAAAGATTTTACTGTTGGCCCTCCTGCGCCTCCTGCTGAATCTGGTTGGTAGATGCAGCTGAAAAATGGGCTAGGTGCCGCAGGGGGTGCAGCGGGGGACAGATATAACGATGTAGCGGTGGGCAGGGCTTGGGGGGACGATGGAATGGCAGGGGGGCGCGAGAGCAGGGCACACTGGGCGCCGCAGGCTGCACCCAACCTGGTTGGGCCGCCTCTGCGGGGCTCCTGGGCACTACACTCCGCGGCCACCGCTAATGGTGGCCACGCTCTCACGCTCTTTTTTCACCCCTGCCTAGCCTCTCCTCCACTCCTGCGAAGGGATCTGTGAAGCCCCAACAATGTGAACCAAACACACCAAACACCAAACACCACACGCCACACGCCGCACACCGTGCACCGGCTCAGCCTCAATACTCCTGGTACCTTTACTGCAGGAGCGCTGCAGTTCTCTATGTCTCCTGCTCCTGCTGACTCCACGAAGCCCCCTGCTGGCTTCCTTCGTTGCAGGCTCCCCGGTCCTCGCTGCTCTGTACGCGGATCCGTACACGGCTCCGTACGCGGCTCCGCAGCCCCTCCTTCCACCAACACCCGCACCTGCACCCACGTCTCACGGGCTCGCAGCCTCGCGGACAAAGTCGAATGGGATTGGGCAGGGCACGGCAGGGCACGGCAGGGTTTGAGCGATGAGACTCGGGCGCTGAGAGTTGGAGCCGGCAGCCTCTCTCCTCTCTCCTCTCACCTCCTCGAATTCTGTTTCCGATTTCCGATTCCGATTTCCAGTTCCGGTTCAACAAACTTTGTGCGACTTCTCCGTTCAGTAGTTTTCGAGTTCAACCACTTATTTTCAGAGTGTAGTTTATCATCAGGAATCTCTGCATCATACACTGCACTTCCTTCTTAAAATCTTATTTTGAGTAGTTCCTTTTTGTTCACAACAACATCCCATTAGGGATACGGCACTCAATGTACATAGGTGGGCATTAGTAGCTTGGGGTATGCTTTTGGTGGCAATTGACGTTATCTGATCCTTTTTACTTTACCATTACATCAAGGTGATCAATTTCTTTATTGCTATTTTATTATTGAGCTTTAATATAAAATGAAGATTTTTTGTCCTCTCCATCCAAATCCAATAGAGGGAATAGAGTATCAATAAACCTAAGCCAAACAATTACATAATCCATCTTTTTTCTGATTAACCGATTTCTAGTCCATTATTTGTTTTCACCAGCCGGTACATAAACAACATCCACATTACTTTTATTGTTTTTGTAAGTACGTTTTGAGATAAAATATTAAATCATTGCTGACAGAAGTTCAACATTTGTGTTAACATGCTAGTGTGATTACACAAGTTTTTGGTTCATGTTCATGTTCTTGAAAAAAATGTAGTTGATGATACCGCACGATCATGTTAGGTGGACTTGTAATGGTATTATCCTGTGTGTGCTTTTTCCATGGTATTTCACTAATTTTTGATAGTAAATGATATCTGTAATACAGAAAACCAACGGTGTTGAGAAAGCAGGATGTGTTTTCTAGTGGAGACCTATGCAGGAGATGATATATAGAGCACATTGATGTTAGTAGTACTCTCAGAATAAAGGATTTGGTGGGTGTGATGGGATACTCTATTCATAAATATTTAATTTCTTCATTGTCCAGCAGATGGTCCTCTTCCCATGCCCTCTACATCTTTTCATATTCCTGTCAAATGCTTGTGGTTGGATATATTTCCAATTGGTGATAACAGTCTGCATCGTTCATAGAGTTGGAGATATATTCATTTTGATCGATTACTACTATATTTCCACCCCTTTCTGAAGGCTTTATTACCACATTGTATATATGTTTGTAACTTTTGTATCACCATTCTCTGTTGTTTTGCGCAGTTTCTTATACTGCATTATTTATGTAGTCTCGAATCTTTCAATCCTTTCATCACATATTTTTTAACTATCTCTAGAGGATTTGGGGAGTAATCATGGCTTGCATCTAGATTTTCTTCTTAACCCAGTCACTTGATATTTTCTATGGTTTATACCTCTATTGTTAACACTTTACCTGCTGTTATAGTCAGGTTTTCTTTTGTTCTTTCCCTTTCTAGTTCCATCACATTTTACAAGTAATCCTGTCACTTATCAAAAAAAGGTGTAGCACACAGATCGTTTGCTTTGTTCCTTATCAGAACATATCATTAAAAACGGGTGTGCACAATCTACACATCTTCCTTACTTATCAGCAGATCTACACATTTTCTATGTTCTTCTGTGTAATTTAATGCCACATTTCATAATAAGTTGGAAAAACCTATATGGGTTGATTTGTTTCATATGTTTATATAAGAATGTTCTTGTTCCCACATTGTTGAAATCCAGACTTGGACAGAAAGTTTGGCCTACAGCTTATGGCTTGAAATATTGAGGATTGTCCTCATAGTTCATTGTCTTTGGTCTGTACCACTGCCCCTCTGCGATTTGGTTCCTCATTGTTGCACTGCTATGGCTCTTCTATTGGTGCTTATACTTCTTTCTCCTTCTTGTTCAAAATGTCTTTCTGCTGCTCCCCACAATCTGTCTCTACCTCATGGACAGCCGCATTGGTTGAGGTGTAAAAGAAACATTTAGGGGCCGATTCCGATTCCGGTTGGAAACCGTATCGACCGACACGGACCGGGAATGTAGACCGACCGACACGTACCGGCGCCTTACGGCGTGCGAAGTACGATGCAATGCGTGTGAATTACAACCGACTCATACGAAACACAAGCCGCACGATCGACCCGTATGGAAAACAGTGATTCGCCCGTAAACGGACCGGGAAACATACCGACCGACATGCATCAGGAATGGACCCGACCGACACGTACCCCCGCTGTACGACCCGCATAGTACGATGCAATGCGTGTGAAACGAGACTGACTCGCACGGAGCAGGATCCGGAAGACCGAGACGTACAGAAAACAGTGACTAGCAAACAATATACTCCTTTGCGACCGACGCGTATGCCAACGATGAAACACAGCACAATGTCAGTGTGACAGACTCGGATTACCCCGCAAGAGCCACTGGCAGCGTCCGACCCGGTCAAATGAACGTCTCCATCATGCTCAACAAAACCAAAGGAAAAAAGACAAAAAAAGGACCAAATAAACAATGACAAAGCCAATAAATAAAAAAATAAAAAATGGAACTAAGACACACCCACAACTCCACCTACATAAAGGCCAGAAATCCCTACCATGATCCTTTGCAAACTACAGACATAGGACAGCAGACAACACCACCACACTGCAGAGACACACCACAACTCACACACCACACAACATCTACACCAGTTGCACCTCTCAAAAAATCAATCACACATTCACAGAGAAACTCACACCCACAACACTCACTTACACCCTCACACACACATCAATACCCACAACCACCCAGCACCATGCCCCCCAAGAAGAATCCAAAGTTCACAGATAGTGAGTTGGAAGTCATGATTGATGAAATACTCAGAGTAGAGCCCCAGATGTTTGGCACATTGGTCCAACAGACCCCCATGTCACAGAAAACCAAGATGTGGGAGACAATCGTCGACAAGGTCAACGCACAAGCACATTGTATGCGCACAAAAGACGATATTCAGAACAGGTACTATGATGTGCGCAGGAGGGTCAAGAAGCTCATTGACAGGGATCACGCCTTGAGCAAGCAGACTGGCGGTGGCCCTCCTGCCAAACCAACACACTTCAGGTCCTGGGAGGAGAAGGTGCGGGCCATCCTACCACCGGAGAGCATCCATGGATTAACAGGAATACCAGAGCCTGGTGAGTACACAACCAATATACGCAATATTGTGCCGCAATACACATATATCACTGTCAAGGGGACAGTGAAACCAAGTACTGTCAGCAAAGCCATAGCAACCGAAAGGCAAGTATCCTGTGACGTGTATGCCAGTCAGACAAACACAATACCTGACATCTCATAGTAATATGGAACCATGACATAACATGTACAAACCTAACAACAAATACAGCAAGGCAGTGGCATAAATCACCAACAAACACTGTCAGCCATTTTGCCACCACTGTCACACTACGTCACAGGGAAGCAGATTCACAGGAAGGATGCTTTGGTATCTGGGAAGGTAGGTGTATCCCATAGCATGATGGGAGTGGTTGTCACAGCCAATAGTCCACATCCCACATGGACCATCAAGCTCACACTGAACCATGCACACCTCACAGGCAGTGGAAATGTACTGATAAGATGGCTGACACTGTGTTCTGCTGTGGGGAGCATAAGGCCCTGCTGGGACTTGTGCTCAAACAAACACCAGGACACCACTGTCTGCCATCTTGTCAGCAAAGGCACACCACCACACAGGGAAAATGAATCCCAGGAAGGAAGGTCAGGTATTGTGGGAAGGTGGGTGTAGCCAAAAGCATGATGGGAGTTGCAGTCACAGCTAAATATCCCCCACCCACATGTCTCAGCAAGCTCACACTGAACCATGCACACCTCACAGGGAGTGGAAATGTACTGACAAGATGGCTGACACTGGGTTCTGCTGTGGGGAGCACGAGGCCCTGCTGGGACCTGTGCCCAAGCAAACAACAGGACACCACAGCCTCACATCCTGAGTGTTAACTTCTACTCCCTGCTATGGAAGCATGCTGCATGGTGGGATATCTGGCCTGGGGGGGAGGAGGACCACCAGCTCTGACTACATCTACCAGGAGCCCCCCTCACACACACCCCTCCCACCAACACCAAAAATACACACCTGGGATCATGCTCCACAAGAGTGTGAGTGAAAAGCCACTTCCAAGACGTCTGACAATGGCGCTCTGCTGTGGGGAGCATAAGGCCCTGCTGGGACTTGTGCTCAAACAAACAACAGGACACCACTGTCAGCCATCTTGGTAGCACTGTTACAGTACCTCACAGGGAAGCAGAGTCAAAAGGAAGGAAGGTTGGGTATGCTGGGAAGGGGGGTGTAGCCAAAAGTATGATGGGAGTTGTAGTCACAGCCAAAAGTCATCCTCCCACATGGCCCATCAAGCCCACCCTGAACCATGCTCACCTCACAGGGAGTGCAAAGATACTGACAAGATGGCTGACACTAATTGTAATTGTAATTGTAATTGTGATTTATAGAGCGCATGCTGTGGGGAGCACAAGCCCCTGCTGGGACTTGGGCTCAAACTAACAACAGGACACCACTGCCTGACATCCTGAACATTAACCTTCACTCCCTGCAATGGAAGCATGCCTCATGGTGGGATATCTGGCCTAGTGGGAAGGAGTACTGCCAGCTCTGACTACATCTACCAGCAGGTGCTTGCACACACACACCCTTCAACACAAACTCCACACAACACACCTGGGATAATGCATTCCCTCAGACTCAATAAAAAAATCTCACAGAGATTTACCACACTGGGTTCTGCTGTGTGAAGCACATCGGCTTGTTGGGACTTTTGTTCAAACAAACAACAGGACACCACTGTCTGCCATCTTGTCAGCACAGGTACACCACCACACAGGGAAAATGAATCCCAGGAAGGAAGGTCAGGTATTGTGGGAAGGTGGGTGTAGCCAAAAGCATGATGGGAGTTGCAGTCACAGCTAAATATCCCCCTCCCACATGTCCCAGCAAGCTCACACTGAACCATGCACACCTCACAGGGAGTGGAAATGTACTGACAAGATGGCTGACACTGGGTTCTGCTGTGGGGAGCACAAGGCCCTGCTGGGACCTGTGCTCAAACAAACAACAGGACACCAATGACTGACAGCCTGAAAGGTAACTTGCACTCCCTGCAATGGAAGCATGCTTCATGGCTGGATAGCTGGCCTGGGGGGGAGGAGGACTGCTAGCTCTGACTACATCTACCAGCAGCCCCCGTCACACACACCCCTCCCACCAACACCAAAATACACACCTGGGACCATGCTCCACAAGAGAGTGAGTGAAAAGCCACTTCCAAGATGTCTGACAATGGCGCTCTGCTGTGGGGAGCATAAGGCCCTGCTGGGACTTGTGCTCAAACAAACAACAGGACACCACTGTCAGCCATCTTGGTAGCACCGTTACAGTACCTCACAGGGAAGCAGAGTCAAAAGGAAGGAAGGTTGGGTATGCTGGGAAGGGGGGTGTAGCCAAAAGTATGATGGGAGTTGTAGTCACAGCCAAAAGTCATCCTCCCACATGGCCCATCAAGCCCACCCTGAACCATGCTCACCTCACAGGGAGTGCAAAGGTACTGACAAGATGGCTGACACTAGGCCCTGCTGTGGGGAGCACAAGGCCCTGCTGGGACTTGGGCTCAAACTAACAACAGGACACCACTGCCTGACATCCTGAACGTAAACTGTGACTCCCTGCAATGGAAGCATGCCACATGGGGGAATACCTGGCCTTTGTGGGTGAAGGAGGTCCTGCAATGACTCCAAATGCTACCAAGGCCGGCTCAAAACACACCTTCTCAGCCAGAACAAATAGCACCCTTGGGACCAGTCACTCCGAAAGTGAATGCCCTGGCAAGATGGCTGACACATGGTCCTGATGTATGAATTGGCTGCAAGTCACACCTACGCACTGGCCAACTCAAACACATTTACACTCACAGCCATTGGTACTGTAGGTATCCTCTCACTGTCTGGGGATGCAGTGTCCCAGGGGTGTCCCCTGGCCTGGCTGTGAAGGTGTGTCTCGTAGATGACAATTGGGGAGATGCAGACATAGTACATAGCACCAAGCACACACAATGTCACCTATACATTATTGACAGGGGACACCTGACAGTGACTAGAATGGACACACCCATATAGCTGACATTGTAGCATGGTGTCATTCCCAAAAGGTGCAGTTGTGAGCTGCATTTCAATCCCACATCGTTCTGCATTGTATGCATCATTCACACAACACATCACTCACTGTCATAGACACTCCAAACACAATGACTAACCTGGACTGCATTGGAGGAGGCATGCAACTCACAGCAGCAGAACTGCAACACACACACCCCTGGCCATCACTGTCATGAGCATGGAAAAGCAAGAGAGCTGCTGTGCTCAATCCCTCTCACCATGGAGGAAATTGACAAGACAAATGACGTTAGCACGTACAAAACTCAGCACCAACATCATCAGCTATGGTAACACCATGACTTGTATGAAATGAGATGTGAACTAGGAACACAGACAACCAAATAGTATCTCCCATTAGATCTCAGGCATACCGGACTGTGACCATGTTGTTCAGACACACCAATGTGACGCACACAGACAAACAAAAACTGCCACCACACATGCCCCAAGCTTGCAACATACCCTAAGTGGAATTGTACGTATGTCATCGTCAAAGCACAAATGTGGACAGGGATGACACAGCTGTGTCAGGCATGTGATGGCACTTGAGTAGCAATGGCCATGTACAGACAAATGATCAATACATGAGTTGGTCATGCACACAGCTTGACGTGCACTTTGAAATGCCTCAGGTTGCCATGACAAACTGCCTCAACAATATCAACCTCTGTCTGTCACAACTTAGGACAATGCAATGTACAGACTCTCATAATGATGTCCAGTGGCAACTGTCATGTGTGTGAAACGTTGATGTGTGTAGAACCATAATATACGTCTCTTCCAACCACAGGGGAGGCTGGGGACACAGCAGGAACTGAAGAAGAGTCCCAGTCCCAGACTCTGGCGGACCCTGAGCTCTCCGGTGTGGATCAGTCTCTGTCCTCTTCGGACGATGACCATGAACGACCTGGCACCTCCGGTGTGAGTCATCGTGCAGCACCAGCAGTAGGAACACCAGCACCCCCTGCAACCACTCCTGCCACATCTGACAACAAACAGAGTACCCCTGCCGACATGGACAGACCAAGGCCACAGAACACCGACGGCACAGGTACACAGAGCACCCTGGAAGCAACGGACAACACCACCAGCGCCAACACCCAAGGGGGCCCAGTGTTGCCTGTGACAGCCATGGCAGGTCCTGCCTGTGTGGGTAGGGGCGGTTGGAGGGGGGGGCAGGCAGAGGATACGGCCTGCAGAGGGGGCTGGACTGCATGATGAGCCACACCTGGGACGCATCATAGATGCGTACAATGAAAGCACCGGAGGTTTTGGCCAGGTAGTGGGGATCCTCAAGGACCTCAAACAACAGCAGGCTGCCCATCATGCCCGCTTGGACTCCCACATGTCCCGGGTGGAGACACACATGTCCCGCATGGAGTCCAAGTGGGACAAATTGGATGATCTAACAGCAGTGCATAGGGACATACTGACATGCCTCCGCCAGATCAGCGGCAACATGACCACACCTCCCTGTGCGCCCACGACATCTGTTGCCACAACATCCGCAACTGCCACAGGGAGGGAGGAGGACTCTGGCGGAGAGTCCTCGGCACCGCAGCAGCCTGCACTTGAGGGTCCCCCGAGAAAGAAGAGGGGTTGCCCTCAGAAGGGCAAGTGAGACGCTGATGGCCATTCACATCCCTCAGGAACTCAACACCTGTTCTTGATATCGACCTTTGTGTGCAAACCATTTAACCGTGTTGACTGACACCCAACTCACCCACTTGACATGGAGGGTCTAAGTTGGAACAATGCATCAAATTACTGTGGACTTTACTCTGAACATTTCATCTTCCAACACTACCAACTCACCTGTGAACTTTGGATTACCATCACACTGTACCGCACTTCCAATTACGTTCACTATCCTCACACATGTTTGTAAATAAAATGACAATCACACAATACTTGCCTCTGTTGTTATTTAAACTGGGTTTGTGTCATGGAAATGATGATCTGCTAAAGAACACTGTGCATGCAAACTACTACAGCAATGTAAACACAGTTATGTGAGTCATGGTGATGTGACACATATGATGGAGACACACCACTAGGGCAACACAACACATACTCACCATGGCCATCTAACTCATCGCCTACACTGATGTTGACAGGAAATACAGTGGAATGCACATACACCACACCCATCCTGAGACAGTGGCAATCAGCCCACAGGTACAGAATGCAAATGACTGTTGGATGTGTGGATACAGACGAAGCACATCCCAAAGTGAAGCACAGGTTTATTAAAGATTTACAACCTGAGGATTCCACAACTGATGCAAGCTAACCTCACGTGACAGTGATCAAAAAGTAACCAAGTGGTAAACAATGAAAGTCCAGGGGTGTGTGGCACATCATTGGTTGGGACAACGACTACTTGCACTCTGGAACAGGAATCTGGGTGTCGGGGTTCAGACCTCACCATACAGCAGCCAAAGTACCCTGTGAAGGACAAGCAGAAAACACAATCAAATACACAGATTTACAGCATACAACTACAATATACATGCCCAAAACAAATCCCAAGCTACGTAAACACAACCCAGTAAACAGGTAAACACTGTTTGGGAGTACAGACTACCTGAAAGGACACATCACTGCAAGCATCCTGTCAAGTAGCACACAGCCACACTCAAGCAGCACCAGTGCACCACCAACATATATCAGGCAAACACAATACTTTGACAACACATCACTGTATACTGACATTCATGTGAAGAAGTTGTGGATCAGCTGGGTCCGAACATCACCCTCACCCTCATCATCACTGGCATCATGCCCCAGGGCAGGATCCTCCACGGCTGGCGGATGTTGGTCAGCGTCATCTTGGATGAGAGGCAACTCCTTCCTCACTGCCAGGTTGTGTAGCATGCAGCACACTATGATGATTTTGCACACCTTAGCTGGTGCATATGGGAGGGCCCCTCCTGTCTTGTCCAGGCAGCGGAATCTGCTTTTCAGGAGACCAAATGTCCGCTCGATCACTCTCCTGGTCTGACCATGTGCCTCATTGTAGCGCATCTCCGCAGGTGTCACAGGGTTCCTGAGGGGTGTCAGCAACCACGGCATGTTGGGGTATCCGGAGTCACCTACATACAGACAATTGCACATTAGATGAGTTTGAAGACAGGGTGGAAAACAACATTACCAAACACACACAATGGTAAACAGTCAGTACACACCGACAAGCCAGGCACGCTGGTTCGGCATCTGTGACATCATCGTCGGGATGCGACTACTCCTCATGATGTAAGCGTCGTGCGCTGAACCTGGGAAACGTGCACACACATGTGAAATGGTCATGTCCGCCAGACATACCACCAGAGCATTGATTGAGTGGAAATGTTTCCTGTTTCGGTATGTCTGCTCATGTGCCTGTGGTGGTACCAAAGCCACATGTGTCCCATCAATGGAGCCAATGACATGTGGCATCCTTCCCAGTGCATAGAAGTCACTCTTGATGTCAGTGAGTTGTTGTGGGGTTGGGAAATGGATGTAGTGGTTGAGGAAATGCAACATCGCCTCCAACACATCTCGGAGCACACGGCTGAACATGGTCTGTGACATCCCACCAGCAGAAGCCACAGTGTATTGGAAGGTACCGGTTGCAAAGAAGTGTAGGGCTGCCATCACCTTCACCTTGAGGGTCAGCGCTGTAGGGTATGGCCGGCCAGGTTGCCCGTGTGGGGCCAACTGCTCCGCCAAATCCTCAATCAGCGGGCTAGTGAAGCGGTACCGTCGGATGCAGTCACGTTCAACCATGGTTGCAAGGTCAGGGAACGGTCTGTGGACAGCTGGTCTCCTGCAGTACATAGATGAGCAAATAAAGGTTGTCAGTTTCCCTATCTATGTGCCAGTGTCCACGCTAAATAGCACATGAAACATCACAACAGGACCCAAGTACCTGATGTGTGTGCTGTTGGGTAGGGGCACATATGTCAGCTACATGCCCATCATCTGACATCTCTGCTCTACATGTCTACATAACAAGGTCCATGCTGTGCTGTGACAAATCTATGGGCTCTGTCACAGTACATCAGTACGAGTGTCACATACCTAACACACACCACAGTTACTAGTGAGGACAGATGTCTTCCCCACATCACTGGTTTTTGACAGACACACACACAGGGACCTTGTATTGCCACAAGGACACTATCATGATGTAGCGTCTCATGTACACGCCACAACGCACACATGACACCATCATGAAGTGCCACCTGATTTGTTTGCAGGTCAGACATGGATGTCTGTGACACACAGACGCAACATCAAATCACATTGACAAAACACATGGATGTGGTGACCGTTTGACATTGAGCACATGAAATCAGAGTAATTTGCGTTGCAAAATGCACACATACTGTGGATGAACATCACATTTGTGGCACTGGGACACCCTGTGACACACATACCATTCCACCTAAGAGTCAGGGTGTATGCCACATGTCATACACAATGTATCCCTGGAACTGTGTTCATGCCTTGTGCTCTGAACTGTACAGTTGTCAATCACAGTGGTCATGTGCACAACACACAAAGGTATCTGTCACCATGACACCTTGCACAGCCTGGGAGTGGGTGCCACTAATTGCCACATACTAAATCACATGTTGACCCACATACACACACAGGTAATGCTGCCTGACATGCCTTTTGACATACTGTGTCACAGGCTGTATTGTTGTAGGTGTGCACATGGGTCCCTGGCAAGCTATGGTGGGTGGCATCCTTTTGCCCATTGGCTGCAATGGTGACAGACGCGGTGGGTTTTCAAAAGACGCGTCGGACACCTAGGGACCAAGGCGTGCGCACGCCTTGGACCCTGAATGTAATGGTGACATACGCGGTGGGTTTTCAAAGACGCGTCGGACACCTAGGGACCAAGGCGTGCGCACGCCTTGGACCCTGAATGTAATGGTGACATACGCGGGTGGGTTTTCAAAAGACGCGTCGGACACCTAGGGACCAAGGCGTGCGCACGCCTTGGACCCTGAATGTAATGGTGACATACGCGGGTGGGTTCTCAAAAGATGCATCGGACACCTAGGGACCAAGGCGTGCGCATGCCTTGGACCCTGAATGTAGTGACATACGCGGTGGGTTTTCAAAAGACGCGTCGGACACCTAGGGAACAAGGCGTGCGCACGCATTGGCTATTGACTGCCATGGAGACTGACGCGGATTTGATACTTGTACGATTCGTGTGCTGAAAAATCCGTTGGCTCCCTACAACAATGTATCAAACTCATTGGTGCCATGAAGTTGAATTTTTTAAACGATGCGGAAGGCGTGTATGAGGCGTGCAAAGCGATGGATTGGCCAGATTCATAGGATGCAAACGTGTCGGACCTATCGCTTTGGACGCATGGTTCATAATCTGCCTCTGCAGCACAGATATAAGGCTGTCTGTTCCCCTGAGAGCTCACTTGCCTGCACTACATGCTCCAGATTGACATCTCTGCTACCACTGCTGCTGTCTCTGCATCCTCTGGCTTCAAGAATGGCACGTACTGTGGAGAGGGCCCCAGCCTTAACAGAGGAGGAGAACCAGGCCCTGCTGGACAGCCTCCTTCCACAGTACAGCAAGCTGTATGGGAAACCAGGGGAGCAGGTGAGTGTGCAGTCCACGTCCTTTCTCATTGTGCATGTTGTCTGTCTAGCACTAATGGCATTGTGTACACCAGTGGCTAGCATGCTCACTGAGTAGTTGTAACCCCCAAAGTGTGTAGGTACCTGTAGGGAACAGGTACTGTGCTGAAAAAGTGCATTTTTACATGGTCATAAGACCCAGGCAATGTTTCCATGTTGTTAATGCAGGACAACTGTCCATTACCATAGTTGCACTACCTGTGTACATCATATGCCCTTGTGATAACGACATGTATATCCAACTGTGTGATGCACAAACATGTTGCATGTGTAGTAATGGTCTTTTAACTTTGTCATCCTCACAGGTTGATGCCCATCAGAAGCAGGAGATCTGGAAGACTATCGTCCGGGCAGTTCGATCTGTGGGGGTCTACAAGCGCCGCATACGCAACTGCCAGAAGAGGTGGCAGGACCTTCGTGGCTGGACCCGGAGGATCGCAAGAGTCCAGCTGAAGCTGTCGCCTCCTCGCAGAAGGGGCGGACGACGGATCCTGACCCCCCACATGCTCCGGATTCTGACGGTGGTCTTCCCTGACCTGGATGGGCAGTTAAAGGCCAGACAGCAGCAAGGAGGGGGTAAGTGCATGCCTTTTCTGTGAACTATGTCTCACATGCTCTTTGCACTCCTTCATCATGGTTACACTCCCACAGTTCGTCTGTCTGCTTGAACAAGAGTCATGTGCCTAAATTAGGTGATGGCCCATCCTCATCTGATACACAGGTGTGGCCCTTTCAGTCTGTGACTTGTGTCACTTGGGTTGTGTGTCCCTGCTGTTGTCCAAGGATAAGGTTTGAAACAGCATCTGCTACCGGTGCATTGTTTTGGGCTTCATGAGTGAGGCAATTGATTGACATGTGTCTGCACATTGCCAGAAAGCTGACATGTACTCTGTGTGGGCCATTAATATGTGTACTAATTGCTGCTCTGCTCACCATATGTGTCTGGGGTATTTACCACACACCCATGCAGCAGGTGAGACAATGTTGGGGCCTCAGAAGAATGTGCATCATGCGTGTCACATATCCATAGACACATGCCTAGTGTTCAGGGTTATCCCATGTTGCACATGGACCAGGACAGGTATGCCTACTCTGGACATGAAAGTACACTCTGTTCTCGTACTCCTGTGTGCCAGCCTACATTTTGTGCATTGTGAAATGTGCAATCAGGTGTCTGCCTCTGTGTAATTGTGGAGTGGCCTAGCTTTTTAGACTCCTGGGGTGTTAAACAGTTTGGGGTGGGCAGCCAGCTGAGATGTGGCTGTTGGATCAGCACAATGGGGTGAAACATAGGTGTGTAATCACTTGACTGTGCCTAATGGTGTATTCTACATTAAAGTGCAGGCAGCTTTAATTCGTTCTCATCAGACTGTGATGTGATCATGTTTACAGATTTGTGCTTGCAGTCACTCAACTGTAGCATTTGTATTACGAGGGATCATCGGATGCCTTAAGATGTGGGTAGCAGTGGGTGGACATGTGCACTTGACAGCTGCAGAGCTTACATTCCCCACAAAAACATGATTGTGACACAGTGCAGACTGTTTGTTTTTGGATGCACTGCCCCTGTGACTGAAGCCAGTAATGACTGATTAGCCAGACTGGCCTGTAGCATGGTATACCACTTGCAAATGTGTATCCTGCATTAATGTCAGTTGTCCTGCATGCACTCAATTGTGGCATTGACCATCAATACATGAGCACATCATGGTGTCTGGTGAAGGAAGCATATCCATATTGCTGACAATGACTTTGGCCATCCCTTATCCTGACACATGTTCTGAGTCAGTGGCAGGAGATGGGATATGTGTGTACTGACACATTTCAATCACAAATCCTGCAGTTCAGACAACTGTCTATGTGGTGCATGTGTGCACATATGAGTAGTGGCATACTACATGCACCAGACAGATGGGTCCATGGACGGGAAGGATATGAGGGGCATGGTTGACTGGCAGACTGACAAGTGTCTTGTTCAAATATGTGTCAGCTCTTTTTGCAATATTTTGGAAATGATGCCAAGGCGTGCTCTGTAATGTGCTGTACTGACTGTGATGTGTCAGGTCAATACAGGTGGCTGATGTGGATCTGTTTATCCTGTTTGTTTGCAGATACATCTACGGCTACTGGAGGAGACAGCTCCACGGACCAAGAGGAGCTGCAGAGCCAGACTGGGTCCGCTGCAGAGGAGTCGGAGGGACCCAGTGGCACGGAGGGTGAGGGGAGCCACACTGAGGAGAACTCAGCTACAACCACCTCGGCTGAGGAACACAGCAGCTCGAGTGATGACTCCCTTGTGGAGGCGGGTGTCAGCAGACCCCAGACAACACCTAGTGAGTCTGTCCCCGCCACCACCACCATCTACACCCTCTCATCTGCTCCCATCCCAGATGTCCGTGGAGGCTCCCGTGTAAGGGAGCATGTCTCCTTTGTGCCAGGCACCGCACCCCCTGCCTCTGTCTCCCCTGCTGCCCTGAGTGTGGAGGCTGTGGACTTACTTAAGCAGATACATGTAGGGCAGACAGCGATGCTGAGTGTCCTCCATTCTCACACCAGTCTGTTGACACAACTGGTGTCCTTCATGGAGGGCATTTCATCAAACATGTCTGCCCTACAGCGGACCATTCAGTCCATGGCCTCCTCACAGACGGCAACAGTGTCCCTCCTCCAACAGTCCCTCACCCCTCCTACCTCTGCCCCATCCACAATCCCCACTACCCTACCTGTCCAAGGCATACACACACCGGCACAGGCACGCACCACAACAGACACAAGCAGCACACAGCCACGCAAGACAAAATCCAGACGCACAAGCACGCACACTCCGGGGACTGATGGCACACACACAGGGGATGGGTTACAGACACACAAACAGCCATCCACGAGCACTCCGCAGTCCTCAGATGCCTCTCCCTCCAAAACCCCTTCCCTTGCCTCACCTGCAACCCCCCCTTCCCAGCAGCTCTTCCTCTGTGACCTTGGCCTCTTCCCCACCGATCCATCTGATCCAACTTACAAGGGGAAGAGGAAGTCACCATGCACAGAGGGGAGTTCCCCTACCACACGGACACCCTCCCCCAGGCACAGGAACACTGAGGCCCCCATCCGCAAATCCCCCTGGACCAGGAAGGGCAAGACCCCACCACAATCCCGCATTTCCACCACACAGTCTCTGTCCTCCAGCCCCCAGGCCACCACTCCACAGGCCCCCCGCCACACCCTGCCCCAGGTTCCCCCACACACTGATACCGCATCCCCAAAATGCTTAGGCCCTCCCCCCTACCACATGCACTTCCACCCCCACCTCACACGCTCAGCCTGTTCCTGCCACTGGTGTGGAGACCGTGTCCCCCCCTCTGTCCTGCCCACCTCATCTGAACCCCATTACACTCCTTTGGAGATTGGCACTGCAGTAGAGAGCACATCCACCCCATCTGACTTGGGCACTGCAGTGGAGACCCCGTCCACACCATCTGACCTGACCACTGCAGTGGTGCCGGCAACCACCCCATCTGACTTGAGCCCTGCAGTGGTGACGGTGCCCACTGTGTCAGACACCTCCACTGCAGTTGCCAGTGACACTCCTGCACCCACCACCCCTCCCCTGCCCCATTCTGCTATCCCCTGATCCTGTCCCTGCGGTGCCTGGCCTGCCCCTCCAAGGGGAGATGTCCCCTGGCCGTAGCAGTGCAGGCAAGCAATGGGTGACAACTTGTCACATGTCAACCTGGTAGGACTCTTGATATGGACTGGCCATTGGCCTTTTGACATTGTGGACTTAATAGTTACAAGGATTTATGTGCTGAATAAAGCCAATTGTTGTTATCCAGTGGTGTTGCATCTAATGTACATGATGTTGATAATGAGTATCATGAACTTGCTGTTGTAATGGTGTTTTGAAGGAATAAGAGATCGATTTGCTGATGTGATGGACTCCATATGGTCCATGGGATATGTGTACTATTCTGGTATGTATCCATGTCATCCTTTGCTGCAATTTCAGGGTGTAGTGATAGCAAGAATTTGGGACCAGGATTTTCTCCTTTTGTTTGCTACTTCACATCTTTGGCATACACTGTTGCACATATGTTGGGCTTACATTTGTGCACATTGTAAGATTCCCTGACTGGGCCAATCTCCACTGGACAGGCAGGTTTGTGCATCAATGGTACACAAGTCATCTGTGTCATCAGTGCAACTTGCTATACATGTGTATCGCGTATGTGCAAATGACTTAAGGGACACTCCCATACACAGGCTGATATGACCAGAGCTTTCATTGTGTTGTAATTGTTGGCTCACTGAGCAAGTGTTATGCTGACATGGCAGAGCCCTGCACAGACAACGTTTTGCACAGCTGACCTTCCCCAGGAGTGGAGTCCCCTCATGGCAGTGTGTCATTCCGTGACATTTCCTGAGCACATGGTGTGTGTTGTGTGAGCATGTCTGTGTGTGTTCCCTTCCCTTTTTCTACACAGCCTGTGTTCCCTACAGATGTTCCTGTTTGTGGCGCTTGCTGAGTTGTCCTGTGTTCATCCAACATCTTTGCCCTGGGTTTCCTGGGATGTAGGTGCATGGCAAACTACTGGTCATTAGGGTGTCATCCCTAGGTGTTTTAGTTGTAAGTTCCGGGGATGTTGTCAAACGCACGTGGGACACATTCAGGATTCCCCTTGGCACTTCTGTGTTACCAACATCATGTTGTTTTCCCTATGTGGTATCTGTCAGTGAGTGGGTCACTTGTATGTGTGTGTGACTACTCCCACTCATCAGGGTCAGAGCTGCAATGTTGGAAGGTGTTGACATGTGTTCTTTGTGGGTCTCCTTTGGTTCCTCATTGGTTTGGGAGTGTGGCAGGGATCCCAATGATTCTGGTAGATTTCACGTCATGCCCATGTACCGCATACTGTGCAGTGTGGCAGACATTCACAAGGGTTGTTGACTGGCCATGTGTGATGATTTTTGGGTACCTTGGATCTCCCCACCACCCCTGGGATTGTCATGGGTGCATGAGCAATGTCACCAGTCCATGTGTGCTTAGCTGATGCACATTGGTGCAGATCAAGGTGTGTGGTGTTGAGAGTGGCCAAATGTGAGTTGTCTCATGGCTAGGCCCCTACCTACCTTTTGCCCATTGATTACAGGCCATGGCCAGTGATTTGTGTTTGTGGAGGTGTGATGGAAGTTTGTTGGTCAGGACACATGACCCAGTGCACACACGTGACTGTGCTCCACAGTATGGGCAACATCTACCTTTGTCATCACAGTGGGATTATCATACAGGCTACTGACACCCCAATGTAGGGTCCCTGAGGGTAGTGCTGTAGTGGGTCTGTCTCTTGCTGTGTTGGTTGCTGTTCCGCCCAGCTTGTGTCACATGAATCCGTTGGGATCCCACTCATCTGGCAATGCCTGCTTGCCCACAAAGGGGTGCACAGTTCATGAGTTACTTTTGTATGGCACTGTGTACACATATGTGTCATTGGAGTTCAGCCCACCATCATGTGTTGTGTACTAGCCTGGGGACAGTGAGACACACACATGTTGTGTTTGATATGCAGTGTGGGGCTGCCTGTCTGTGTTTGTGCATCTGCACCACTGCATTGGTATGGCTTTTGCGGTCCATTGGCTGGATGTTGTTTGGAGGTTTTTCCCTAGTGTCCCTGGGTCTCCTAGCTCATCAGCCTGCACATTCATCATGTTTGGTATGTCCCATTGCTGCCATGGTATGGGACTTGGTCACCTAACATCTACAGTCTCCACAGGATTCCTTAGTTTGTGTGTCTGTTCGTAAAGATATGTGTGTATGCATCATGATGCTCACTTTTCACATAGTCTAATTGGACACTGGAGGCATTGTCAGGGATCATGGCTGATGCTTGTCTGCACATGGCAGAGGGTGTTCTTGTGATACACAGCAATCTTTGCCTCACCAAATCCATGTTTGTATGGGACACAACTACTACATTGCCACAACATTGCTTGTGGTGTTGGGACCAGGAATCATACATGCTGGTTTGAAGATGCTGCTATTATTATGTCCACACTCACCTTCTGGTCACTGTAGTGATGTGTGGTTTAGACCCCATTACCACATTGTTCCTGATATGCTGGTGTTTTGAACCCCACAATCACCTTTTGGTCACTGTAGTGATGGGGGGTTTAGACCCCATTACCACAATGATCCAAAAATGCTGGATTTTTGAAGCCCACAATAATCTTTTGGGCACACATGTGATGGGAGTCACATTGTATGTTCACTGTCAGAATCTGTGTTGTAAGCGTTTGACACACAAAAAAACAATCTTGCCAAGATGGTAGGGGGGGGGTTTGGCTTAGACACCCTATGTGTTTGAATGCTGGTAGTGCTAGGCATCCAGCCCCCTATGAGTAGGGGATACTGGTAGGGATGGGTATCCAGCCCCCTATGAGTAGGGGATACTGGTAGGGATGGGCATCCAGCCCCCTATGAGTAGGGGGTACTGGTAGTGATGGGTATCCAGCCCCCTATGAGTTGGGGATACTGGTAGGGATGGGCATCCAGCCCCCTATGAGTAGGGGATACTGGTAGTGATGGGCATCCAGCCCCCTATGAGTAGGGGATACTGGTAGTGATGGGCATCCAGCCCCCTATGAGTAGGTACTGCTGGTAGTGATAAGCCCCCCCCTATGAGTGGGGACTGCTGGTAGTGATAGCCATACACCCCCCTATGAGTGGGGACTGCTGGTAGTGATAGCCATACACCCCCTATGAGTAGGGACTGCTGGTAGTGATGGGCATCCAGCCCCCTATGAGTAGGGGATACTGGTAGTGATGGGCATCCAGCCCCCTATGAGTAGGGGATACTGGTAGTGATAAGCCCCCCCTATGAGTAGGTACTGCTGGTAGTGATAAGCACCCCCATGAGTGGGGACTGCTGGTAGTGATAGCCATACACCCCCTATGAGTAGGGACTGCTGGTAGTGATGGGCATCCAGCCCCCTATGAGTAGGGGATGCTGGTAGTGATGGGCATCCAGCCCCCTATGAGTAGGGGATACTGGTAGTGATGGGCATCCAGCCCCCTATGAGTAGGGGATACTGGTAGTGATGGGCATCCAGCCCCCTATGAGTAGGTACTGCTGGGTAGTGATGTGCCCCCCCCATGAGTGGGGACTGCTGGTAGTGATAACCATACAACCCCTATGGTTTGGCTGTTGCTGGTGGAAGGGATATCCACCCCCTATGTGTGTGTAGCATTTCGCGGGTTCGTGACGTTTGTTTGTGTGGTGGGTGTCTGACTTACCGTCTGCGACGTACGTGTCTGTTCCTGATCCGGTCATAGATATACAGTACTGGGATGACCTGCGCGATGGGATTCATCATTGGTTCGTCTCGTACTTGCTGATTGTTGCTCCGTCTCGTACACGTTGATAGTTGGTCCGTCTCATAGTCATGGATCGTGTAGTGGCGCAAATCGGACCTGAAATACAGCTCTCCCGGATGCTGTGACGTGCTGGAAGTGGCGACCCGTTCGGCGTGTAGGAAGTACGCATCGTACTTGTCCGGCCGGAAACTGCTGTGAAAATGCTTCCGTGCGACTCGAATCGGCGTTTACTGACCCGGCTCGTACGGGAAATGTTGCTGGAATTGGTGCGTACGTGCCGATCGGGATTTTTACACATTTGCGCATCGTACTTCATCGCCCGGACGGACCGGCTCCCGGAACGAGTCGGTCGCAAGGTAAGGCTACAGACAGCTCTCGTAGGGCTTTCCGAGCGAGATCGGATTCGACCCCATTGTCTAAAAATGTATTTCATCCTTGGTTTATCTGGTGAGCATCCAGCTGCTCAGATTTCCGCTGCTTTCAACACTTGTCCTGTATTGTTAGTGGTTTTGGTCATGATTTCGCCTTTCCTCATGGGCTCACATGATTTCAAAAAAGGTATATATGTAACAGTAGGCAATGTCAATAGGTCTCTTTGATTGTTTTTTTCTTCATTTAATTTCTTTTTCATATTTAAGAAGTTTCAGCTCAATTCTTTGCAAAAGTTATTTTCATGCACCTCATTTTCTTTGAGGTCCTGTTTTTCCTAATTTGC
Source organism: Calotriton arnoldi (assembly GCA_963921515.1). Classification (NCBI taxonomy): domain Eukaryota; kingdom Metazoa; phylum Chordata; class Amphibia; order Caudata; family Salamandridae; genus Calotriton; species Calotriton arnoldi. The sequence goes on along the minus strand of CAWUFW010002141.1, from coordinate 292,309 downwards.
TACTTAATTTTGATCCTGTAGTTTTCCACTTTGCTTCTCTGCACTTTTAGTAACCACTTGAAATTAAAGTTTTTTCCTACTAACTTCTGGTACCTTTTTTGAGAATATGTTTGTTGTAATATCAAACTGCCTGTTTTGCCCAATGCTCCTATTATTATTTTTGTTGTTTGATCTCTTTGCCAAATAGCTGTCCCGCTGCTGCGTTGCATTATTCTTCCTTGCCCTTTGCCAAATTTTTGGGTTCTTTTCTCTCTCTCTTTTTGTCCTTTCCTAGGCACCCTTCTAATTGGACTGTGCGATGCAGCATCTTGATATGATAAACTATGAACTATTTTGTTGTAGAACTTTAAAAGACTGTTGTGAAAACATGTGAAATATGTATGTATGTATATGACATTTCTATAGCATGAATCTAGCCAAAAGGCAGCGGAGTGAAGTATATTGTGAAATCCAGCATAAAGTTATTGAGTGATAGGAGAGGTAACTGGTTTGTGGACTTTTAATGCATTGTGATGTAGTGTTCTTTAAAGAGGTGCAAATTCAACTCTTTCCTAAATTTGAGAAGTTTTGGGGTGGTTCTAATGAATACAGAGATGCTGTTCCACATTATGTATGTGTACACAGAAAAGCCCTGCTGCCTTGTTTTTTTCATTTCCAGAAAGTTTAGTCTGCAGTCTAATGGTGCCCTGGCTACCTGTGTGCTGGGAACCACCAGAGATGGTGAGAGTGTCTTCAAGATAAGCAGGGGTGCTGGTCATGATGGCTTTGTAAATGAAGCAGCTGGTTTTGAAGATGGTGCAGGATGGCAAGGGGAGCCAATGGAGCTCCATCAGGAAGGAGTGATGCGCTCATATTTCTTCAGAAGATGGATGAGATATGCTGCAACATGTAGGATGCCCATAAATTGTGCTAGTGTAGAGCCTGAAAAAGGAAGGAAGGAAGGAAGGAAGGAAGGAAGGAAAAAACATTTATAGAGCGCATGGCTAGCCGGAAGCATCCCAGCGCTAATAACTGACATGGGGGGGGCAGAGGGCTAGGGGAAGAGCAAGGTCTTTAATTGCTTCCGGAAAGCCAGATGGTCATGGATTGTGCGGAGGTGGAGAGGCAGGGAGTTCCAGAGTTTGGAGGCATTATAAGAAAAGAGTCTACCGCCACTCCTAGATTTCTTGATCCTGGGGATCTCTGCCAGGTACAGATCATCTGATCGGAGATTCCGGTTGGCTTTATATGGACGAATCATGCTGGAAATAATAGGTGGACCAAGTCCCTGCATTGACTTATGTACCAAGCACAGAGCCTTGAACCTGATCCGTTCCTGAACCGGGAGCCAGTGAAGGGAGCGGAGGGCCGGTTTTGCTGAAAGTCTATTGGTAGTACCCATCAGGAGTCTTGCTGCACTATTTTGTACTGATTGGAGTTTTGTGACTGCAGAGATGGGGGCACCCAGATACAGAGCGTTTCCATAGTCCAGTCTCGAGAGTATTAATGATTGGACCAGTACTTTCCTGGCCTCGAAAGGAAGGAGGGGCAGGACTTTTCGGGCCATTCTGAGTAGACCATAACAGAGGGCTGCCGTTTTTCTGGCCTGGGTCCTAAGACTTAGGTCTTGCTCCATCCATACACCAAGGCTCTTAATCTCTGCTTTCGGGACTGGGGCTGGGCCCATGCTGGGGGCCACATCATACTAGGGTTGAAACTGAGAGTGTTGCCCAGAATCATAATCTCAGTTTTTCCTCCGTTAAGCTTCAGCTGGGAGGCATCCATCCAGCTGGAGATATCATTTAAGCATGAGTAAAGGGCATGGGTTTTTAAATTTGATTGATTAAGCCCTACCACCAATTGGGTGTCATCGGCGTAGGTAATCATCCGGATTCCATGAGGGGCCACTATGGCTGCCAGAGGGGACATATAAACATTGAAGAGAGTCGGGCTTAGGGAAGAGCCCTGTGGCACACCACTCGACAAAAGGGTGGATTTAGATACAATGTTTTCATCAAAAACCTGAAAGGTTCTCCCCTCCAGAAATGAGGACAGCCATAGAAGCGCCATTCCATCCACTCCTATATTCCTGAGCCGCCGGATCAGAATTGGGTGATTCACCGTATCAAATGCGGCGCTCAGGTCCAGGAGTAGAATGGCCGCAGAGCCTCCTGAGTCCAGGATTTTCCTACTTTCCTCAGTCACTGCCAATAGAGCGGTTTCGGTACTTTGGCGCGGGCGAAACCCAGTTTGGGAGGAATGAAGCAGGCTGAAGCTTTCAAGAAACCCAGAAAGGGTTAGGTTTACATGCTTCTCTGTTACCTTGCTTATGGCAGGCAGAAGGGATATGGGGCGATAGTTGCCCAATTCTACCGGATCCAGACTGGGCTTTTTAAGTAGAGCTTTAACTCTCGCCCCTTTCCATTTGAGGGGGACTATTCCAGAGGACAGCGAGGCATTGATCAGGTTTATCAGGTTAGGGGCTATTATTGGGGTAACCTGTTTCAAAATGTTTAGTGGCGCCGGGTCAATGGGAGAGCCGCTCTTTATCGTGGCAGACTTCCTGGGACATAGGAGGAAAGGCCTCAAGGATATATTCAGGGGGTTGTGAGTGAGAATCTATCTGATGCTGTATGGATTCCTCCTCCTCCCCCTTAGATGGGATGGATTCCAGAATCCGCTGGATTTTAATATGAAAAAACTCGGCCAATTTATTGCAACGTATGCCAGAGGTATCGGGGGTCGTTCTAGGGGTGGGGGCTTTAAGTAATTTTTTAATAATGTTAAAAGTTTCTTTGGGCGAGTTGGAGGCTGCTAAAATTCTATTTTCATAGTAGGAGGCTTGGGCTTTTCTTAATTCAACTTTGTAAGCAAGGATAGATATAGTCCTGTTTTTTTGAGGGAAGAAAATCTTTCCTCCAATGTCTTTCTTTCACTTTACATTGCTGTTTTAAGATGCGCAATTCCGGCGAAAACCATTGGGCGTTATGAAGCCCCGCCGTTTTTTTTGTCTTGATCTTGGGGAGGACAGTATTGAGTGACTCCTCTATCCAATCTAAGAAATCCTCATTCGCTTTGACCGGGCAAGGGTTTAGGCTGGGTTTTGTCCTTTCCAGCTCCTGGGACCATTTAGCTAGAGGGAGTTTATTCCATGGACGACCAAAAGTCTAGGTGGATTGCATCCTGGGTCTAGAGGTCTGAGGTGACCAATGAAGGTTTATCAAGAAGTGATCCGTCCATGGTAGTGGGGTAGGATCAGTTCCCTTGAGGTCCACTAGATTAGAGAATACCTGGTCAAGGAGATGACCTTTGGCGTGAGTAGTTTGGCCAATTTTTTGGGAAAGTTGAAGAGAGGCAAGGTCTCTGATCAACTCGCAAGCATTAAAAGCTTGCGGATCATCAAAATGGAGGTTGAAGTCTCCAAGGATCGTGAAGTTACTCGCCCCACTGGCCAGGTTTAATGTAGCCTCGAGTAATGATTTATTAAATGCCCCTATTGGCCCCGGGGGACGATACACCAGAATGCCAGTGAATGCGAGAAGTGGTGAAAAATCAATAGAGAAGTGGACATTCTCACAGTCTTCGAGAGGGTTGCCCAGAAGGCGGCAGGAGAGCTGAGTCTTATGCACAATGGCAATCCCGCCCCCTCTGCCCGTGCGTCGGTCACTTCTCTGTAACACAAACCCGAGGGGTAGTGTTTGCACAATATCTGGGTCTGAGCTAGGGTTAAGCCATGTCTCCGTAAGGAAAAGTACATCGAGGTCAAGGTCTCTGAGAAGCATCCAGATCTCGGCCGTATGTTTAGGTAGGGACCTGCAATTAAGGAGTAACATCCTAAATTCAGCCTTAAGGGAGGTATGCATAGGCATGGGCGTTGTAAGGACCAGCTTACATCTTGGACAATGATAGGGAATTTTATCGGGGGGACAAACATGACCACACTTAGTGCCTGGGGCACCATTTAGTTCCCTAAGCTGAGAACTGGTATAGAGGTAGTGGGCTGATGTGATCGAGGCAGGGGTCTTGGCCCCTGGTCCCTGCCGGGCTCGGACGGGCGCAGACGGGCTGGCGCGCCCGCTGCGCGCATCCGCTGCGCGCGTCCGCTGCGCGGTCGCGTCACAGTGCGCATTAAATGTGCCTCACGCTGCACGTGGTCTAGCAACTAGCCTGCTGACCCGGTGCTGCCAAAATGCGGAAGTGGACTGCCCCCGACCCCTTAGAGCATTAAACACAGCTCTATTCCCCGCACACAGTAAAATACAAATCTTTACATAAAACTATTTAAAAGAGATAAAACAGCGTTTTTCAGTACAATCAGCGCTGACCTGCAGCCACACTCAAACGCGAGTGCTCTGCTACCGGCCTGTGGAGGCCATGGAGTAATCAAAATGCAAGAGTAATAGCAGTTCTGTAGTTGATGTATGGAAGAAACTGATTCACTTTCTTTACAAGAGAGAGCTGGTACCAGGCCGTCTTTGTTTTTTGGCAATGTGTTCCTTAAGGGTGAGAGTGGTGCCCAAGGTGAATCCAAGTGACTTGGCGTTCAGTGTAAGATGGGATTCAAAGCTGTCTAGGCTCCTTTAATTGGGAACATACATTCTTTTACAAAAAAATGTCATACAAATAATTTGTTAGAGTTGCTTTTTCGGTCATGTAACTAGAGCTACACTACCTAATATTACTTTAGTTTATCTAACGTTTTACCTAAATTTGACAAATATGGCAAGTAGAATCCTTCTAGCGAAGGAAAGCATGGCGTTTAGAAATGCCAAATCAATGGGTGTTGACAGCAAATTGGGGTCAAATCAGAGATGAAAACTATAACAAATCCGTTTATAATTATCAAATGTTATCAAGAGGAGTACGAATCTGTGATTATGTCTCAAAGAATATGCTTTGGTCTTTTGAACCTTCACTAGCCTATAACTTGTGGACTACACGTGATGCATGCAGTGGAAACACAGTCTTATTTACTGTACCTTCTACAGACAAAGACACAATTGCCATATTTCTTAAAAACCCAAGGCTGTAAAGTTTTATGATAATACATTGCAGACGCAATTGTGTGGAAAATCTGGGCATTAAGCCGCAGGGGAAGGAACACTGCTGTTTATTGCGGCAGAGGCTATGGAATGAACAGAGAACACCCACAAACCTTTCTGTTTGTGGCTATTTTTAAACATTTCAGGAGTAGTTTTCCATTCGGAAGCCCATACAATTATCAATAGTGACATGAAATGGCCTTGAGCATTTCAAATGTGAATTACACGGCTGTGCAAGGCATGTGCAAGTAAAAATGCAATTTTGTGGTTTGGTTTACCCGATTATGATTACACCTGACTCAGCCATTTTTCTAGTTTAGGGTTGTACTATGATCTCAATGTTTGTGTTATCTTATAAATTCAGAATTGATAAGCGAACTCATCATTAAACAGCATTTCTTTCTTGTCACCGGCATCGCAATTCTGAATTCAGCATTGCTGTTTTTATTTATTCAGGTTGCTTTATTATTCACTTGCATGAATGAAGCTCAATTAAAGACTACATCTGAAGGGGCTCTTAGGCCCGTACTAGCTGATGGTATCGATGCAATGTATAATCCAGCTGTGTTTAGTGAGTGGGCCGCCTATGTCATAATGATTTATTGCCTCCTTTTGTGCTGGTTTTAATATGAGGGCTTAAGGTAAAGTCATGGTTATGAATAATAGTCAGCCTTTTCAGCACTTTTATATTTTTAAGAAGCGTAAATATTTTTAGTGCACACCCACCATTTTTTTTCTTTGTCAGTGTTCCTTCATTTTCAGGTAATTTAAGAATCCTCTCTGGTAAAAGCATAATTCCACATAAAAATGAACTCTGCTTCATATAAAAATTGCCCAAAAATATCTATGGAACAGTTGACTATTAACTCGTGTACTAAAAGTGTAGAAGTTCATTCTTTTCTACTTCCTGATTGTTCCTTCAGTTATTCATGTGGTTTGGTGGGTGGCCTTGTGGTACTGCCTTGCTAACACACACACACACACACACACACACACGCAGGCACGCATGCACAAACACACACCATTCTTCATTGACAAACTGCAATTTGTAGTACATAAAGCAGTATTACAGTAGTTTTACACATTCACAAGAAAGTGCCACTTCTACTCCTATGAGCAAGACCTCTACTTCTGCCTCTCCTATCTTTTCTGTGGGGAGATATCTGCACATGTAGGTATACATTTTTGTAGTAAATGCAGGAGGGACAAGGCAGAGTGGCTAGAAAATTGAGAATACTTACTACTAAGGGGGAGGAGTAGGTAAAATTTAAGGAGGGGAATAGGGAGAGACATCCTGATACAAATACACACCCACCCACAAAGAGTAAGACCTTTGCTATCCACAAATACTTAATGCAGCCCTAAAGGTGTTAGAACAGGTATAAATGTACTCTAGCCCATCCTTGAAGAATGTCATGCACCACAAATGGCTACTTACAGGTACCTCAAAACTCCCACTGAGAACAACAGCGGCAGATAAATAAGATAAGACCCCATAGAAAGAACGCAAGATTAAAATATTGCAACATTTATATATATATATATATATATATATATATTTATATGTGTGTGTGTGTAGAGTGAGAGATGTTAAACGTTGTACATTATACTTATTTTATTATTTTAAAAGTTAAAAATACACTTAATTTAAAAAAATGAATTCAACTTTTAAAGATTGATAAAAAGTTCAAATTGATTTAAATTAATGAAACATATAATTATTAACAAAATTACTCACCAAATAAAAATAAAAATGATGGTTATGTGGAATTTATTTAAAATCATTGTTTAAAAATACTATTTATACAGTAAGTGTGTATATGGAATAAAATTAATTTATCTATGCCCAGCTAGGGTTGGTCCTAGGCAATGGCCTCTAGCCAGGCCCTGTGTCCAACACATGTTGGGTGACCAACCCCCACTGACCACAGCCTTTTGCTGTGTGCAACAGGGTTTGCCCACAGGACCTAGCCTGGAGCCATGTCTTGCACTCAAACATGGTGGTGAAACAGTGACACAGTTATTAGCAAATGAAAACTCTTTGCCCCCGCTTAAATGTGATCGCCCTTGACCAACCTGCTCAAATTTAAAAATACCAGGAGCAAGCTAAACATGTTAAGCATCTGCCACATTTCGAGCAAATCCATCACATAGCACTAAATTTTAGGCAAATCAAAAATACACCTTTTTAACTGTCAAGATATCTTCACAATTTAACCTCTTCATGCCCAGCAGGAACACTTTTTAAATGCTAATTTCTCAAAAACTATTAAAAGGTTTTACACCAAACAAAGCAAAAGTACTTCCTTGAATAAAGTTCTACTTACATGCCACGTTTGGTGTAATTCATTGAAGCCATTTTTTCTCTATCTTGGAGCAAAGAAACATATGGAGCGGCGGCGGTGAAAACTGTGGTTCGGACTTTGCCTTGACCGCCAGCCCCGACGCTGAGGATCAATTGTCGATTACGTGAAGGACTGGAATACTTGGAAGCAATTGGTCGGAAGTCGGCCGGTCAACTGAGGGGATCACCCGGTCGCATGCGGATCAACAGACCCGTCAACACCGCGTTAGACCTTTGGTATGTGCCCTGCAACTTCCATATCCATACTTCTTAAGTCAAAGACAGTGTCAGTTCCGAGGGATTCCTTAAATTAGCAGTAACGTGTGTGCAGACCCCCCCGACGCAGCGCTGGCATTTCTCTGATAAATATGTAATCAGTAACAGAGCGAGAGGAGGCTGCGGTTGATATTTTTAAACAAGGCACAGGACAGGCAAGGTCGAATGCACTGACACCAAGTGGTGGTTCTAACTCACAAAGCAACTTAAAAATCTTATACCGTACTTTGGAGAAAACTCTTGAAAAAGAAATCCGGAAATGGTGGGAGGCGACATCCCTTGAAAAGTATCTAGAGGTGGGGCGCATTCCCAGGGGACTCCGAATTTTCACGGTCCCCTCATATGAAAATCCGGATCCGCTTTTACTAAAGGATTGGCAAGAACATACAGCGGAATCTGAGAGAGGCATGGTGAGGATCTTAATAAGATATGCTTGGAGTGACAGGACCAAATTGCTGGAAGAGATTAAGAATCTGGAGGATATGATTAAAAAGGACAAAGACACAAAACAAAGCGAGGATTTAAAGACTGGGATGATGAAAAGGCTAAAAGACTACGAAAGTGGGATACAACGAAGAAAACAAATGAAGTTTCAACGTGATGAGGACGATTACACCTCAGGGCGAGTACTGACATTCACACGAAAATACGATCTACCTAGGAAGAAATTAAGCCAATTTAAATCCGGGGTGCCAGCAACTCGAGACACTTCTGAGTCTGAGGTGGAAACATCTGAAGGGGAGCAATCCACTGGCACTGAGGATGGACAAAGAGGGGCAGAGCCGACATTTTTCCAGGAGTATTGTCTTATCAGAGAGAACCGCCAAAGACCAATGCCCAGAATGCACCCGCCAGATCAAAAAAGAAACGCAAAACAAGACGGGGCGGAAAGGCAGGAGCCGAAATGCCATCACCCAGAGACACGCAGCAGGGGGAAGAGGGGCAGGTGGTAGAGGCCAAAACCATCATTAACTTGTCGGAAAGGGTACTCAATGAAGATGAGATCAAAGTACTAGAATTGGGACTCTCGTTCTGTCCGACAGCAGAGTTCAACTATGTTGAAGCCAGAATCGATTTATTTAAGTACATTCGCAAGTTGAAACTGCAGAAAGTACATCTCCTGCACCCAACCCCTATCGGATACAACAGGGAGAATACAGGTCTAGCAAGCAATGACGTGCTCACTGGCAATGATTTGCAAACGCTTGCTGTCTTGCAGTCACTGGAAAATTCCCCGGATGGGGATCATGATATCTGCCTGGAAGCAGCAGGGGTAACACAGTCCGGTGGCAAAAGTGGATTCAAGAACAAACCGAGAACTGTGCCACAAACACCTTATGATGCTATCGATGTTTTTAACGATGCCGTCATAGCAGACCTCAAACATTTGGAGGCCAGTAGAGGATCGGACAGTCTTCAATACAACATCCCCCGTACAGAGTGGCGAGCAATCCAGTCTTTGAAGAACGATGACTCAATAGTGATTAAGCCCTCAGATAAGGGGGGAACATTGTGGTGTTTGCTAAAGATCACTATGTTGAAGAGGCCATGAATCAATTAAAAGATACAGCATGCTACTTACCTGTGAATAGAGCAGTCTATGTAAATTGTATATCCACATTTCATCAGTTTCTGGCATCCTGGAGAAGTGAAGGGATGCTAGATACTGATGAATACAATTTTGTGTTATGTGAGTATCCTGTTCTCCCGACTTTTTACCATCTTCCAAAAGTTCACAAGGACAAAAAGAAACCACCTGACCGACCCATAGTGGCATCTATTAACAGCCTTCTAGAGAATTGTTCTACCTACATTGACTTTTTGCTAGCGCCATGGGTCAAGAGTCTTAACTCATACATCCAAGATACACAGGATTTCCTCAGGTTAATAGAGGGGATTATGTGGGAGGAGGACATGCTGCTTATAACCCTGGATATAACAAGTTTATACACATGTATCAACCATCAACAGGGTATACAGGCAGTAAAATGGTTTTTGGATAAACGCCCTTTGAGATTCCAACGACATAACACCATGCTGTTGGAAATGGTACAGTTTTGCCTGGAAAATAATATTTTTATTTTTTCAAGTCAGCTATACAAACAACAACGAGGGACTGCAATGGGCACGTGCTTCGCCCCCAGTTATGCAAATCTTTTCGTTGGCTGGTGGGAGAAGCACGTGGCCTGGAAGGATACACCACATCATTGGTTTAGAGAATGTCATATTGTGGGCCCGCTACATAGGTGACTTGTTCATCGTGTGGCGAGGCAGCCACACCTCAGCTGAGGAATATTTGGCTTTTCTCAATACCAATGATCTCAATCTGAAATTCAGTGGGCATATCAGCAATACCAGTGTGCTCTATTTAGACCTGGAAGTATATGTGGCGGACAGGAAGATCTTAACCCGTCTGTATCGTAAACCTACAGCGGGCAATTCTGTCTTGCACGCAAGGAGTTTTCACCCTAGGAGCATGACTAATAACACCCCGTATGGGGAGCTCCTACGGTTGAAACGTAATTGCACGACAGAAGAGGAATATACTATTTCAAACACAGACGCATTCAGGAGATTCAGAACAAGGGGCTATTCTCTACAGACCCTTAAAACCGCTGAAACGAGGGCTGATACTCTTCCGAAACCAGAGTTACTGGTACCTAAGTCACATCATAAGAGTAGCCAAAGCACTGATATGAAACCCGCTAGAATGATCACACGCTACAACTCCAAAACACCGGAAATAACACACATCTTTAAAAAGAATTGGCATGTCCTCCAAACAGACTCTATCCTTAAAGATGTACTCCCTGCCCAACCTCTCATCATGCATAAACGCTGTAAATCCATCAATGACCACTTGGTGTTCAGTCATTATAATACATCACCTCGACGACAAGACAGTGTCACAGGGTTTTTCCCGTGTATGAAATGCAAAGCATGTAGATATAGTCAGAAAACTAACAGCTACAGTACTTCCAATAGTGGACCTCAAAATAAGAAAATGATTAATCTATTGCTTAACTGTAATTCTGAATTTACGGTGTACTGTTTGGAGTGCCCTTGCCCAAAAAGGTTTGTGGGTAGCACCATCCACCCAGCAAAAAAACGCATTTTGGAGCACATGCGTGCAATCTCGAAAAAAGACCCTACCTACCCAGTGGCACGCCACTTCGAGATTGCCCACAACAGTAACCGTGATCTAGTAAAATTCTTTTGTATAGATCAGGTCCCCAAACATGAAAAAGGAGGTGACAGGGTGACAGGGTGAGAAACCTACGGAAAATGGAGTCAAAATACATCATAGAACTCAATACTATGGTACCAATAGGTTTGAACACCACTGAAGAACTTTGGTCCCACTTGGACTGATCTGTACATGCCTAAAGAGTGTATAACAAGCAGAAAACAGATTATGATTTTTGAGTAGCTTGTCAGTGTTCTCTACATCGTGCTTCTTATCAACTCTGTGACACTAAGTCGGTGCCGCCCATTCAGGGCTTTATTTCATAGGCAGGTCGGGGATTGAATGTTGAAAAGCAAAGTATTTATTAATTATCTCTACTTGACCTGCAGGGGTGCCTCCAATGTATTCTGTTACCACAAGCCGGCAATGCCCATTCAGGGCTTTAGTTTACGGGCAGGACGCTGATAGAATGTGACTAAGTTAATTATGTATTAATGATTTTTACATGATTGGAAGGGGGTGAAACTCAATATTGAGTAATTAACTTAAAACGTAATTTTCCCCTTCTTTTCGGAGTATGCAACCTGCCGTTTTATATTTATTTATATTTTTACATTTATTTTATACACTGTATATAGATTTGCGTAGTACAACATTATATTTCAGAGGAACGCTTTAAGATGGCCGCCGTTGTGATAACCGATACCGGTTGTAATGAGATCTGGTCAGGCCATCTTCGCTGTTTATGGATGAACTTTTCACGTCACACTGAGCACTTTAAAATGGTGTGTTTTGATTGCACTCACCGACATCGAGGAAGGCGGCAACGCAGAAACACGTCTGTTGGTGCGGGGGAGGGTCTGCACAATAAACCTTTTTTCATTTGGAATTCCCGTGAGTGCCTTCCTTATTTTGGGGACCCGGATTGTCTCTGCCGTGGTAACATATATATATATATTGACTCTTTCCTCACATCTCCTTTTGATTCAGACATTATATGTATGACATTATGAGTCTTTAGAACATGTTGGTACTTTGTATTTATATAATTTACTTTTCAAACATGTCTGCCGTTTTTGTCCTTGAGATCGGAGGAAGTGTAATCATTTGTCCCCTTTCTATGTTCATGTTACAATGCTTTATTAGTCGTTGTGTTTATGAGCACATTTTCACGTGAGCAAGGCTTGCAGTAAGCCGAAACGCGTTGTGGAAATAAACACCCTTGATAGTTCGATCTGGTGTGGAGTCTGTGTACATTGAGAGCGCATGACATTGAACTTTGTTGGGATTGAAATTACCGGCGCGCTCCGCCGGTGTATGCGCCACCTCTCTCGGGTCCGCAGCAGTCAGAAGGAGCAACGCTTTGTGGATTCAGTTTGAGGACTGCACTTGGACCGGCCGGACTTCGTCTACGGAAGGATATTGGACGGGATTACAAATTACAACGCTGGAGGTAAGCCTGGGTCTTGAATGTCCGCCCTTTCTGGGTTGAGTGGGTTGGTTTCCTAACGGCGGTCGGGTTCCTGACCCCCTTCCCGGGGAAGCGGCATGATGACCATGGCGGCACCTCTCTCGTGTGCTACAATCACTGGGTAATAAGAATATACCACAGTAGCGTTGTCAGTACGATTGGCATTGAGGCATCGTAATATTATCCTTTTTTCCCGTTATTACCTGATTAACTTCCGATCATCGGCTTGTGACACGTAGACGGACGGCAGGAGGAACCTGTAATTACACAGGGATTACACGGACTCCATCCGACGACACACATCAATGAGGGGTGTTGTGCACTATGGATGAAGAAGACGAGAGGAGAGCGGCGGCACAAGCCATCTTCTCGAGAAGTCAGAAATCTAAAGTTGTCACTGACACAGGGACAGCACGGATACAACCCATTGAAGAGAAACTACGGCAATTGGAAAAATTGAAAAAGAATGAGATATCGAAATGGTGGGAAGCCATTTCTTTACAGAATTATATTGATCAAAGTATGGTGCCAAGGGGATTACGGATTTTTACTACATCAACATATGAAGTACCCAACCCCAAGATGCTGGAAGAGTGGTCTGAGAATTCTAACTTGAGCTCTAAAAGAATGCTTGAAATCCTGGTCAAGTACGCATGGATAGACAGAGAATGCCTACTTAAACAAATACAGGACATTATGGAAGAACTGAAAAAATCTGTTGAAACCGAGACTGTGGAAAGGGTCATGAAGACCATGAAAGACCGTCTAAAAAAGTATGAGGAAGATATAAAGGCCCGGAAAGTAAGGAAATTGGATCGTGATTATAACGACTATGAAAGTGGTAGAATCCTAACTTTTAGTCGTAAATATGATCACTTATACAAGCAAGAAAATGTCCCTGCTACTACCATGGGAGATATGGTAGAGAATCTGGAAACAGCCGCCTCTACAGCTAGTGAAACGGAATCGGATGTGTCAACAGAGAACATCCCCACAGTGGACCAGACGACTCGCCCAGTGAATTTTTTAGAGGAGTATCGTCACTTGCGCCGGAGCAGACGGACGATGAGAGACACGCCGGCACCAAGGGCACGAGGACAAAGGGGTCGAGGACGTGGCAGGGGACGAGGAAACGTGGAAACCGAAGAAAAAGAATACAACAGCGATGGCAGAGGAGACAGAGGAAGGGGCAATATGGGAAACAAGAGAACACGCTCCAGAAAGGCATATTAATGGATCCCGAAATGGTGAATAAGACTATCGTTAACTTATCGAACAGAACCATGAGTGACACTGAAAAGCAAACTTTATGTTTAGGACTTTCATTTTGCCCATCCAATTCATTTAACTATGTTGATGCTAGAATTGATTTATTCAAATTTGTCAGGAAGTTAAAATTGAAAAAGTGGCACAAGAGACTAGGTGAGTAGAAAAGAACCAGCATGAATGCCCCCAGACACCAAGAGAATGTATGCATAGGTGACATAGATACCCTGATCACCATGCTACAACTGGAACAGGATGCTTCCAATGATGGGTCAATGCCCATCACGGATTATGACAGTGAATTTAACACCATGCAAGCTCTAGACAGTTTGGGTATCATTACTGATGGTTGTGCTCTTTCGGGTTTTAAACCTAGATCCACCTTCTTGCCCACTCTTCCACACGATAATATAGACACCTTCCATGAGACCGTCAGTAAAGCTTTTGCGTTTACAGACATAAGAAAAGGAACTTTAATCCGACCTATAACAACCTCTCATTCAATCAGAGACAGGCTTTAAAATCACTAACTGAGGATAACAACATTGTCATCCGTCCGGCAGACAAGGGGGCAATGTAGTTATACTTGACAGGGAGAAGTACATTGCTGAAGCCATGAGGCAGCTCACTGATACCAGGTTTTATTTACCAATTTCCAGTGAGATATACAACAATAGCATTACCAACATCTGGGAACTCCTCACGACCTGGTGTGATAAAGGCATCCTGGAATGGGAGGAATACCGGTATTTAAAAAATGATCATCCGATACTTCCGGTTCTCTATCTCCTGCCCAAATTACACAAGGACCCCATCAATCCACCAGGACGTCCTATAGTTTCCTCCAGAGGAGTGTGTCAGAACATATCTCCAAATATGTTGACCACTTCCTCAGGGAGTTTGTTTCCAGGCTACCCAGTTACGTTAGGGACACTAAGGATTTCCTTAATAAGATACAGAACATATCATTGAGTGATGACTCCTTGCTCATCACTCTTGATGTACAATCCCTGTATACCATCATTGACCATCGGCAAGGTTTGGAGGCCTGTGATCATTTTCTTAAAGCCAGGGCGATATGTTTTAAGGAACACAGCAAGATGATACTCGATATGATCGAGTACTGCTTGACCAATAACATCTTCATGTTCAATGGTGTCCTGTATAGACAAACCACTGGTACGGCCATGGGTTCTTGCTTCGCTCCCAGTTTTGCGAATTTGTTCATGGGACACTGGGAGGAAGAAGTATTTAACAACCCGGCCTATGCAGGACACCTAGAACATGTAACGGTTTGGATGCGGTATATAGATGATCTGTTCTTGGTCTGGAGGGGCTCGGAACAGGAAGCAACTGAATTTATTGATAAACTGAACATAAATGACAAGGGCATTGTCCTTTCTGGCAGTATTAATAAGACCATGGCAGAGTACCTAGATGTCAGGCTTGACATCAAGGACAATCAAGTTCATTCCACACTTTACAGGAAATCCACGGCTGGCAATAGTATTCTTCATGCCCTCAGCAGCCATCCGGAGACTCTTAAATGGAGTATTCCATATGGTGAACTGCTGAGGGCAAAAGAAACTGCAGTACGGAGACAGCTTATCAACTGGAGAGCGCCAATATGTTAGAACGCCTCAAAATCAGAGGGTACCCAGATTGGGTGTTACGGAGAGCCAAGGAACGAGCAGACAGTGTATCTAGAGCCAGCACCATCTCAGACTCATCCCCTGAAACTATCGAAGAAAGTGAAAGTAGTACCAGGATCATCATGACATATAACTCAGATTCAAACCAAATCCGAAAAATTCTGGCCAAAAATTGGGAAATACTTAAGTGTGATAACATCATAGCTGATAGCATCCCCACTAGACCCAATATCACCTATAGAAAGGCTAGAAGCATTAGGGACCTCATAGTACACAGTGATATCACAGTATACCCTAAAAAATATGAACATGGTCTGAAAGGCTTTTTCCCTTGCGGTCATTGCAAGGCCTGTAGAAATAGTACTTTTTGCAGTAAGGCCACGTATAATGGGATCACTAAAGAAATTACTCAGTTTCTCACTTGTAGTTCCACTTTTGTGATCTATGCTATCATGTGCCCTTGCAAATTTTGGTACATAGGCAGTACCACCTTGATGGCCAAAAACGTATATTGGAACACTGTCGTGCTATCACACACATTGATGAGAAATATCCGGTGGCTCGTCACTTCAGGGATAGCCACTTTTCAAATTCAGCACTCTTGAAATTCTTTATCTTAGAACAGATCACCAGTAATCCCAGAGGTGGAAATAGGGTGCTAAAACTCAGGCAGAGGGAGTCCAAATTGATTGTGGATTTCCAGACCAGATGCCCTGGTGGGCTCAATCAGGATGAAGAATTGGCAATACACTTGAGGGAATAGATTAACTATTTGATTGCCACCTATTACATGTATGTTTAGTTGCTGTAGATTATCTGATTTCATTTTGTATGTCCATTGATTATGTACAAGAGAGAAGACATTACTGCATTGTTTTTATGTTTTTATTCGTTGACTATTTATTGTTTTCTTTGTTCTTTCTGTTCTTTTCTCACACAGGAGGAAAGGAAGGGGCCCAGACACCGACACTCACTTTGCACGGGCAACCTACCCTTTTCCCCATTTCTTTCACCAGTGATCACGTCAACGATTGGGTATTGTATGAATGTAGTTTGGGATTCAATGTGGAATTGGATTAAACTTGAATTTACCTTGTTTCCACATGGTGACATTAGCAGGTTTGGGCACTTGCCCTTTCAGTAACACCTGATGTGGCTAATACTATCCACTGAGTATTTGTCTCCTCTGCCCCGTTTTTGTTGCCTTGTAACCTTGGGCACTTGCCCAATAACGGCTCTTTGTGCACATTGTTGCCTAGAACTTTCTCATACGTTCACTAGCACGCGCCAACAAGGTTCATCAGATCGTGCACGATGTATGTTATCACGTAGACAATTTGGGACATATACCTATTGTTATTTTCCTGCTAATAAGAACACTGTTTGACTCTTTCCTCACATCTCCTTTTGATTCAGACATTATATGTATGACATTATGAGTCTTTAGAACATGTTGGTACTTTGTATTTATATAATTTACTTTTCAAACATGTCTGCCGTTTTTGTCCTTGAGATCGGAGGAAGTGTAATCATTTGTCCCCTTTCTATGTTCATGTTACAATGCTTTATTAGTCGTTGTGTTTATGAGCACATTTTCACGTGAGCAAGGCTTGCAGTAAGCCGAAACGCGTTGTGGAAATAAACACCCTTGATAGTTCGATCTGGTGTGGAGTCTGTGTACATTGAGAGCGCATGACATTGAACTTTGTTGGGATTGAAATTACCGGCGCGCTCCGCCGGTGTATGCGCCACCTCTCTCGGGTCCGCAGCAGTCAGAAGGAGCAACGCTTTGTGGATATATATATATATATATATATATATATATATATATATATATATTTATTTATATGTGTGTGTGTGTAGAGTGAGAGATGTTAAACGTTGTACATTATACTTATTTTATTATTTTAAAAGTTAAAAATACACTTAATTTAAAAAAATGAATTCAACTTTTAAAGATTGATAAAAAGTTCAAATTGATTTAAATTAATGAAACATATAATTATTAACAAAATTACTCACCAAATAAAAATAAAAATGATGGTTATGTGGAATTTATTTAAAATCATTGTTTAAAAATACTATTTATACAGTAAGTGTGTATATGGAATAAAATTAATTTATCTATGCCCAGCTAGGGTTGGTCCGAGGCAATGGCCTCTAGCCAGGCCCTGTGTCCAACACATGTTGGGTGACCAACCCCCACTGAGCACAGCCTTTTGCTGTGTGCAACAGGGTTTGCCCACAGGACCTAGCCTGGAGCCACGTCTTGCACCCAAACATGGTGGTGAAACAGTGACACAATTATTAGCAAATGAAAACTCTTTGCCCCCGCTTAAATGTGATCGCCCTTGACCAACCTGCTCAAATTTAAAAATACCAGGAGTAAGCTAAACATGTTAAGCTTCTGCCACATTTCGAGCAAATCCATCACATAGCACTAAATTTTAGGCAATCAAAAAATACACCTTTTTAACTGTCAAGATATCTTCACAATTTAACCTCGTCATGCCCAGCAGGAACACTTTTTAAATGCTAATTTCTCAAAAACTATTAAAAGGTTTTACACCAAACAAAGCAAAAGTACTTCCTTGAATAAAGTTCTACTTACATGCCACGTTTGGTGTAATTCCTTGCAGCCATTTTTTCTCTATCTTGGAGCGAAGAAACATTTGGGAGTTAAAATGGTAAACATCACTTTTGTCCCCTACCTCGTCTATTTGGCTGTCGCCCAATGACTTCACGACGCGGGGATACAAGGAGCCGCCCTCGACTGGATCCAATCCTTTCTATCCGGCAGAACCCAGAGGATCAGACTCCCTCCCTTCCTCTCCGAACCCACCGACATCAACTGCGGAGTACCCCAAGGATCATCGCTCAGCTCCACGCTCTTCACCATCTACATGGCCCCCCTCGCCGCCATCGTCAGACAGCATGGGCTCAGCATTGTATCCTAGGCCGACTACACCCAGCTCATCCTCTCACTCACGAAGAATCCCGAAGACACCAGACTCTGTTTCCAGGAAGGAATGAAGAACGTGCCAGCCTGGATGAAAGACAGCTGTCTGAAGCTCAACTCAGAGAAGACCGAGGTCCTCATCCTCGGACCCTGCACCTCCGCCTGGGACAACACCTGGTGGCCCTCCGCCCTCGGGAATCCACCCACCCCTACAGACCATGCACGAAACCTCGGCATCATCCTCGACTCCTCCCTCTCCATGACCCACCAGATCAACGTCGTCGCTTCAGCCAGTTTCAACTGCCTTCGCATCCTCCACAAGACCTTCAAATGGATCCCCCCCGATTGCAGAAAGACCGTCACCCACGCACTCATAACCAGCAGACTGGACTACGGAAACGCCCTATACGCCGGAATCAACAGAACTCTTCTGCACAGACTCCAGACCATCCAGAACGCCGCGGCTAGACTCGTCCTTGGGCCTCCGCATCACGAACACATGACCCAACACCTACGAGACCTCCACTGGCTCCCCGTCGAGAAGAGGGTCACCTTCAAACTCCTCACCCACGCCTACAAATCCCTCAACAACATCGGACCCAAATACCTCAACGAGAGAGTATCCTTCCACGTACCCAAGAGGAACCTCCGCTCTGCCGACTTCGCCCTGGCAGAGGTCCCCCGCATCCGCAGAAACAGAACAGGTGGGAGATCCTTCTCCTACATCGCAGCAAAAACCTGGAACAAGCTCCCTGTGAACATCAGACGCTCCCCGACCCTGCGAACGTTCAGGAAGGACCTCAAGACCTGGCTCTTCGACTGATCCGGAGCTGCTCCCCCCCCCGAGCGCCTTGAGACCCTCGCGGGTGAGTAGCGCGCTTTATAAACCACTGATTGATTGATTGATTGATTGCCCAATCGACCTGCGCAAAAAGTGCCTTGAGAAACCCAACATGGATGTACTTTTTAGTAAAGTTTTGTGCAGATTTGTTAAACTGAGCCAGAGTTATCCAGAAAATAAAAAATGCCTTTTAAATAGAACCTCTGCCCTAACCCTAATTACACAGGTGCTACTGCCAGCTGTTTAATGTATATCAATAAAATGTACTCACTTTTGTATCGGGGATTAATTATATATATATGGCTTTTCTGTTCCACGTTGTTAAACTTGATTAATTTCAAATTAACTATATATTTAAATGAAGCCATAATAATAAAGATAGGTTTAAAAAATAGCTTTGTTTTTCCAACATAAGAAGCTGCCCTAAATGAAAAAAATATATACCATCTTGGTGAATTTATTAGGGGAGGTCCTGCACTTACACATGCGTATTGGGCTGGCTTTGGAGGTGCAGTTTGACACCGAAATAACGCACAGTCATTAGAAGAAAAATTGGGCATCAGAACTGCTACAAGGAAGCACAGACACATACACCCTTGTTCCTATTGCAGGCGTGGATGTGCCATGGAGTGCCCAATTGTGGCCCACCGGCCTCCGTACATGAGATTTGCACTTGAACAAACAGACGTGCCTGCAAAAAAGCAATGCAAAGGTAATGTGTGTCACAATTCTGTTGGAAAGTTGTGCACCGAATCCGGGTCTGTGTTTCACTCCTCGTTTACTCCTTAGCATATTTCAAAGCACCGCTGCTTTTAGTGCACTCCAGTCCTGTCACTAAATGATTAAAAACAAATATGACCGACCTAAGACTACAAACTAGAGAAAATATTGGCGAGGCATTTTACACTTGCCATTCTATAGCACATATGTGAATCATTGAATGAAGTGCTTAAATTGTTATTGGAAAGAAGTTGCTATTAATGTTGATATTCTTTTGAACAAAGTTGATAAATTCTGAAAAGAATGGTTTCCTTTTCACTTTATTCAGGCTGTGCAGGCCGATGGATTTCAGAGAAATGATTATAGATGTACAAATATGTCAACTGAAACCTGCCATAACTCATATCTATATTGCAATGTGATGCCCCCAGTTTTTTTTGTCGTGCCTACAGTTTAGAAGGCTGATTTAGTCTTGGTGAGTAGCAAACGAGGGATGGCCTGCTGAAGTAATTGTTGAATAATTCTCTGCCTCCCAGATATCCGAACATGAACCGTCTTTGAAAATACCACAAAAACATCTGTTAGTCTGTGTAACCATGGCAATGATGTAATTAAAGGGAAAATGACCTGTTCCTGAGCCTGCTACCAGTTGAATGATAATGTACAATTACAGCTGATTTCCCAACCGGAAATGAAGGCTAATGAACTAGTGTGTATCTGCTGACCCGAATAACACACAGGCTCTGTTAGAAAATAGGAACTCGTTAAATGCCGTTAGCCTTAGCGGTGTAGTTCCTCGAGGTGACACCAAACAAAGCTGCACGTGCAAGAGTACGGCAGCTCTCTTTCAATTACAGTCACCACTGGCCCATATAATTAAAGTCCTTTTTCACATGCAGCAGTCATTACCCTGAATCAACACTACTGGAGTGGAGATATATACAGGTACCTTGATTCCTGGATACTAGTTTGGCATAATCAATGATTCTGTGGTCGCAAACTGAAAGCAAAAATGTAATTTAAGAAACCACGCTTTATTTTTGGCATCCCATTTATATTATTGTGACAGAGTTGTGGCAAAAAGAAAGCGATAGTAGCAGACATTTTGAAAAGAGGAGAAGATTTTTTTGTGTTATATCTAGATATTATATTTCCATATTCACTGAAAAAAAACACAGGTTTTAGGGATGTTTTAGTTAGCAATTAGCATTTAAAAAACCTTAGATATTCACTGAAAAACCACAGGTTTCAGGGACCTTATAGTTAAGCTGACATTTCACTCATACAAAACCAGAGAAATTAATCCGTTATAGTTAGCTGAGCTAACTATAACTCGCGCCCTCGCAATGCACTGCTGATGACGTCACATATTACATCCAGTAGCGGTCGGTGGTGGGAGTGCCGCCGGGCGCTGACGTCGGGCGGGGGAGGGGCAGGGTGGGGCGTAGTAAACTACGGATTACGGGCGATTACAGGTAAGTACACATATAAATAAATAAAACGAATTTCGTTTCTCGCGCTGCATCGCCAAATGTGATGCAGCGAGAAACGAAATTTGTTTATTTATTTATATGTGTACTTACCTGTAATCGTCCGTAATCCGTAGTTTACTACCCCCACCCTGCCCCTCCCCCGCCCCACGTCAGCGCCGGGCGGCACTCCCACCACCGACCGCTACTGATTACATCACTCATGACATGGTCAGTGACATCACTCATGACATCCCAAATGACAGCACTCATGACATCATCCAGTTAATATCTGATGCACCTTCTCACACCCTAACATAACCTTTCATACACCCACTCTAAAATACAGACTACCATTTTTGAAACCATAGACACACTAACACCAGTTAGTACATACCTGCTCACTGATTCATAGGTCTACACACACATCCACTCACTCACCCATACAGTCACTCATACACGCAGTCACTCATCAATACAGCCAATGATATATGCACTCATACACCCATACAGACACTCACACACCACCACTCACCCATGGAGTTACTCACACACCTAGTCAGTCACCCAAAGAATCAATCACACTGCCATTTACTCACCTATACAGTTATACACACACCACCTCACTTATTCATACAGATAGTAACACATACTTACTCTCTTCTACAATCACTGACACAAGCACACAATCACCCATATAGCTACTCTCACACTCACTCACTCACACATACAGTCACTTATATACTCCAACACTCACATATACTGCCTTTCACATATGCAGTTACTCACCCATATACCACTGAGACATCCATTCACTCACCGACACAGCCATATGTACACTCACTCAACCATACCATCCCTCACAGATGCACTCATGAACTCATACACCAAGGGATTCACCCACTCATACATCCATGCAGGGAGTCACATAGCCCCTCACCCACCCACACAGACACTCAGGCACCCATACAGGTACTCAGACAACTAATCAATAACCCATATAGACACTCATGTACCTACTCACCAAACCATGCAGCCATTTACACATCAACTGACAGACTGATACACACAATTACACAGATGAATCACTCACCCATACATTCGCTAAGACATGTTTAATCACTCACTCATACAGTCAATCACGCACCTCACAAATCATCCATACAGACACTCATACACCCAATGAATCTTCAAATACACCTTGGCGTGCATATATATATATATATATAATACAAATTCCCTTACATCCAAGGCAATAATCCAGCACTCTAAAGGGTTTTTTCCACTCAATATTTTTATTCACACGGTGATGGCATATATATATATAACATTCTTAAACTTTTTAGAAACACTCACACTCACAGGCTTAAATCAAAGTGAGGAACTGTACATCCATTTATAGAAAAAAGAAACACAAATCATCTCCCTGATTTCAAATTTGGATGAGAAAAGATGAGAAAAAATGGCACTTAAAATTTGAACACAAAGAATGACTGCACAATTATCAATATAATAAAAAAAAATTAAAAAAATTGATTTGGATTTAAATATGAACCTTAATGGGCCCCAACGATGCAACTGGATGAAATTATAAAATGTTTAAGAAAATGAGTTGATCAAGATAAACCCACTGGAGGGAATAAAAAGAGTGAACTGCATAAAACACAGACTATTATCATTAGAAATTTGGATAAAAGGAATGACCCATTATTTGATTATAATTCATTCACACAGTTTTATTTGTAAACAGTAATTCATTGTTTGGAATATCATTGTTTCAGCACCTTTACAAATCACTGTAACTCTAAATTGCTCATGGGAAACTACATCTCCCACAATGCTTAGGAGCGTTTGACACCGAAAAAATTAACCAGGAAGTGACATCAGTAATTTTAAATGTATTTTATCAGTTGGTTGTCAAACGTGAACTAGGATCGTGAACAAGGTCTTATGTTAAGACCAAAACGCGTTGGTCAGTTGCCTGATTCCTGACTATGAGCTAAGAAAATAAAACAAAAATTGCAAAAGTCCTACGTGAGTGCGAGCCGTTTTTCGTCCCAGCTGGGAAGAATGTGTGATTTATAGATAGCGGTCTGGCTCGACCGCGGGTTCTTGCACTATAAAGGAGCGCCGATTTTCCGATGAAAGGAGCCAAATTGGGGAGATGTATATAACATTCTTAAACTTTTTAGAAACACTCACACTCAAGGATGATGTCATCAGTGATGTCATTTCAGATGTCATCAGTGATGTCACTGACCATGTCATGAGTGATGTAATATGTGCCGTCATCAGCAGTGCATTGTGGGGGCGCGAGTTATAGTTAGCTCAGCTAACCATAACGGATGAATTTCTCTGGTTTTGTGCGAGTGAAATATCAGCCTAACTATAAAGTCCCGGAAACCTGTGTTTTTTTCAGTGAATATCTAAGGTTTTTTAAAAGCTAATTCCTAACTATAATGTCCCTGAAACCTGTGGTGTTTTCAGTGAATTTCTAAGGTTTTTTAAATGCTAAATACTAACTATAACGTGCCAGAAATCTGTGTTTTTTTCAGTGAATTTCTAAGGTTTTTTAAATGCTAATTTCTAACTATGACTACATAGGTAGGACATGTACAGAAAGAGGAAGAAAGGTGCAGAAAGAAGCAAGAGAAGTGCAGAAAAAGGCAAGAGAGGTGCAGAAAGAGGAAGAAAGGTGCAGAAAGAAGCAAGAAAAATGCAGAAAGAGGCAACAGAAGTCCAGAAAGAGGAAGAAAGGTGCAGAAAGAACCAAGAGAAGTGCAGAAAGAAGCAACTGAGGTGCAGAAAGAGACCTACTTCGATTGTACCTTTCCACAGACTCGTACAAAGTAGCCTAATCACTAATCCTTCTCCCAAGGTGTCTTGAACCTCACTTTTCTCTTGAAGGTCCACTATTCATCGACTGCTCAGAATGTAAAACAGCAATCCTAACCATACCATTGTTATAAGTCTCACCAAATTTGTGAAGGTATGCATGCGTGTGTCTGTGCTTTTAGCTAGTGACATGTTACATAAAAATAAACATACAAATACTTGAATACCTGTGTTTTGAACAGCATACTCTGTAAATTTGTGTACAAAAAGGTGTATGTATTGATTTCTGCTCATAATACAGGGCACATGGGTATTCAATAGAATATTTGAGGGACTCTATAACACTTACATACGTAAGACATGTCTGCCTGTGCAACCCAATGACAGAGCAGAACTGAGAAGATTTGACCACCTATAGAAGAAGCTACCCACTTTTTAACCTACCATCTTCAGATGCATAACACATGTGAGATTACATGTACAAGTAGACATATACCTCAGTCACGAGAGCACGCAGACCTTTAAACTTGACAGCTAGCACTTCCCATTTTAGAACAGAAAGAGGCGAAAGAAGTACAGAAAGAGGCAAGAGAGGTGCACAAATAAAAAAAGAGGTGCAGAAAGAGATAAGAGAGATGCAGAAAGAGGCAAGAGCGGTACAGAAAGAGGCAAGAAAGATGCAGAAAGAAGCAACAGAGTTGCAGAAAGAGGCAAGAGAAGTGCAGAAAGAGGCAAGAGAGGTGCAGAAATAAGCAAGAGAACTGCAGAAAGAGGCAGAAAGGTAAAGAAAGAGGCAAGAGAGGTGCAGAAAGGAACAAGGGAGGTGAAGAAAGAGGAAGAAAGGTACAGAAAGAAGTATGAGAAGTACAGAAAGAGGCAGGAGAGGTGCAGAAACAGGCAAGAGAGGTGCAGAACGAGGGAACAGGGTTGCAGAAAAAAGCAAGAGAAGTACAGATAGGAGAGAGTGACGTACAGCAAGAGGCAAGTGAGGTGCAGAAAGAGACAAGAGAGATACAGAAAGAGGAAAGAGAAGTGCAGAGAAAAGCAACAGAAGTGCAGAAAGAAGCAAGAGAAGCACAGAAAGAGGCAAGTGAAGCACAGAAAGAAGCAAGAGAAGTGCAGGAAGAAGCAACAGAAGTGCAGAAAGAGGCAAGAAAAGTACAGAAAGAGGCAACAGAAGTGCAGAAAGAAGCAAAAGAAGTACAGAAAGAAGAGAGTGAGATACAGCAAGAGGCAAGTGAGGTGCAGAAAGAGACAAAAGAGGTACAGAAAGAGCCAAGAGAAGTGCAGAGAGAGGCAAGTGAGGTGCAGAATGAGATAGTGAGGTGTAGAAAGAGGCAAGTGAGGTGCAGAAAGAAGAGTGAGGTGCAGAAAGAGAAAAGTGAGGTACAGAAATAGGCAAGAGAAGTGTAGAAAAAAGCAAGAAGAGCAGAAAGAAGCAAGAGAAGCACAGAAAGAAGGGAAGTAAAGGAAGAAGCAACAGAAGTCCAGAAAGAGGCAAGAGAAGTGCAGAAAGAGGCAAGAGGGGTACAGAAAGAAGCAAGAGAGGTGCACAAAAGAAGCAAGAGAAGTACAGAAAGAAGAGAGTGAGATACAGCAAGAGGCAAGTGAGGTGCAGAAAGAGACAAGAGAGGTACAGAGAGAGGCAAGAGAAGTGCAGAGAGAGGCAAACGAGGTGCAATAAGAAGAGAGTGAGGTGGAGAAAGAGGCAAGTGAGGTGCAGAAAGAAGAGTGAGGTGCAGAAAGAGGCAAGAAAGCTGCAGAAACAGGCAAGAGAAGTGCAGAAAGAGGCAAGAAAAGTGCTGAAAGAAGCAACAAAGGAGCACAAAGAACCAAGAGAAGTAATGAAAGAGACAAGAGAGTTGCAGAAAGAAACAAGAGAGGTACAGAAAGAAGCAAGAGAAGTGCAGAAAGAGGCAGGAGTGGTGCAGAAAGAGGCAAGAGGGGTGCAGAACAAAGCAAGAGAGGTGCGGAAAAAAGCAAGAGAAGTGCAGAAAGAACCAACAGAGGTGCAGAAAGAGGGGTGCAGAAAGAAGCAAGAGAGGTGCAGAAAGAAGCAAGAGAAGTGCAGAAAGAGGCAAGAGCGGTGCAGAAAGAGGCAAGAGGGGTGCAGAACAAAGCAAGAGAGGTGCGGAAAAAAGCAAGAGAAGTGCAGAAAGAACCAACAGAGGTGCAGAAAGAGGGGTGCAGAAAGAAGCAAGAGAGGTGCAGAAAGAAGCAAGAGAAGTGCAGAAAGAACCAACAGAGGTGCAGAAAGAGGCAATGGGGGTACAGAAAGAGACAAGAGAAGAACTGAAAGAAGCAACAGAGGTGCAGAAAGAGGCAAGAGAAGCGCAGAAAGAAGGAACAGAAATGCAGAAAGAGGCAAGAGAAGTGCAGAAAGAAGCAACAGAAATGCAGAAAGAGACAAGAGGGGTGCAGAAACAGGCAAGAGTAGTGTACAAAGAAACAACAGAACTGCACAAGGAGGCAAGAGAACTGCAGAAAGAGGCAAGAGGGTTGCAGAAATAGGCAAGAGATGTGCAGACAGAGGGAACAGGGATGCAGAAAGAGGCAAGAAAGGTGCCAAAAGAGGGGAGAGGGGTGCAGAAAGAGGCATGAGGGGTGCACAAAGAAGCAAGAGAGGTGCAGAAAGAAGCAAGAGAAGTGCAGAAAGAACCAACAGAGATGCAGAAAGAGGCAAGAGTGGTACAGAAAATGGCACAAGAAGTGCAGAAAGATGCAACTGAGGTGCAGAAAGAGGTAAGAGAGGTGCAGAAAGAGGCAAGAGAGGTACATAAAGAGGCAAGAGAGGTACATAAAGAGGGAATAGGGTTGCTGAGAGAGGCAAGAGGGGTGCAGAAATAAGCAATAGAAGTGCAGAAAGAAGTAGGAGAAGTGCAGAAAGAAGCAACAGAGGTGCAGAAAAAGGCAAGAGGGGTGCAGAAAGAGGAAACAAAAATTGAGAAAGAGGCAAGAGAAGTCCAGAAAGAAGCAACAGAAATTCAGAAAGAGGCAAGTGAAGTGCAGAAAGAGGCAAGAGAGGTGCAGAAACAGGAAAGAGATGTGCAGAAAGAGGGAACAGGGGTGCAAAAAGAGGCAAAAGAGGTGCAGAAAGAGGGAAGAAGGGTGCAGAAAGAGGCAAGAGCGGTGCAGAAAGAAGCAAGTGAGGTGCAGAAAGAGGCAACAGAAATGCAGAAAGAGGCAAGACAGGTGTAGAAACAGGCAATAGAAGTGCAGAAAGAGGCAAGAAAAGTGCAGAAAGAGGCAAGAGAGGTGTAGAAATAGGCAAGAGATGTGCAGAAAGAGGAACAGGGGTGCAAAAAGAGTCAAAAGAGGTGCAGAAAGAGGGAAGAAGGGTGCAGAAAGAGACAAGAGTGGTACAGAAAGAAGCAAGTGAGGGGCAGAAAGAGGCAACAGAAATGCAGAAAGAGGCAAGACAGGTGTAGAAACATGCAAGAGAAGTGCAGAAAGAGGCAAGAGAAAGTGCTGAAAGAACCAACAGAGGTGCAGAAGGAGGCAAGAGGGGTGCAGCAAGAGGCAAGAGAAGTGCAGAAAGAAGCAACAGAGGTGCAGAAAGAGGCAAAAGAGGTGCAGAAAGAGGGATGCAGAAAGAAGCAAGAGTGGTGCAGGAAGAGGCAAGAGGGGTGCAGAAAGAAGCAAGAGAGGTGCGGAAAAAAGCAAGAGAAGTGCAGAAAAAATCAACAGAGGTGTAGAAAGAGGCAAGAGGGGTGCAGAAAGAAGCAAGAGAGTTGCAGAAAGAAGCAAGAGAAGTGCAGAAAGAACCAACAGAGGTGCAGAAAGATGCAAGGGGGGTGCAGAAAGAGGCAAGTGAGGAACTGAAAGAACCAACAGAGGTGCAGAAAGAGGCAAGAGAAGTGCAGAAAGAAGCAACAGAAATGCAGAAAGAGGCAAGAGAATTGCAGAAGGAACCAACATAGGTGCAGAAAGAAGCAAGAGGGGTGCAGAAAGAGGCAGGAGAAGTGCTGAAAGAAGCAACAGAGGTGCAGAAAGAAGCAAGAGAAGTGATGAAAGAGGCAAGTGCAGTGCAGAAAGAGGCAAGAGAGGTGCAGAAAGAGCCAAGAGAGGTGCAGAAAGAGGCAAGTGAGGTGCAGAAACATGCAGGAGGGGCACAGAAAGAGGCAAGAGAAGTGCAGAAAGAAGCAAGAGAGGTACAGAAGGAGGCAAGAGAAATGCAGAAAGAGGGAACATGGGTGCAGAAAGAAGCAAGAGAGGTGCAGAAAGAGAGAAGAGGGGTGCAGAAAGAGGCAAGAGGTATACAGAAAGAAGCAAGAGAGGTGCAGGAAGAAGCAGGAGAAGTGCAGAAAGAACCAACAGAGGTGCAGAAAGAGGCAAGAGGGGTGCAGAAACAGGCAAGAGTAGTGCAGAAAGAAGCAACAGAACTGCACAAAGAGGCAAGAGAACTGCACAAAGAGGCAAGAGAGTTGCAGACACGGGCAAGAGATGTGCAGAAAGAGGGAACAGGGATGCAGAAAGAGGCAAGAAAGGTGCAGAAAGAGGGAAGAGAGGTACAGAAAGGGGCAAGAGAGGTGCAGAAAGAGGTAGGAGAGGTACATAAAGAGGGAAGAGGGGTGCAGAAGAGGCAAGAGGGGTGCAGAAGGTTGGAAGAGAGGTGCAAAAAGAAGCAAGAAAAGTGCAGAAAGAAGCAACAGAGGTGCAGAAACAGGCAAGAGGGGTGCATAAAGAAGCAACAGAAATGTAGAAAGAGTCAAGAGAAGTGCAGAAAGAAGCAAGAGAGGTACAGAAACAGGCAAGAGATGTGCTGAAAGAGGGAACAGGGGTGCAAAAAGAGGCAAAAGAGGTGCAGACAGAGGGAAGAGGGGTGGCGAAAGAGTCAAGAGCGGTGCAGAAAGAAGCAAGTGAGGTGCAGAAAGAGGCAACAGAAATTCAGAAGAGGCAAGACAGCTGTAGAAACAGGCAAGAGAAGTGCAGAAAGAAGAAACAGAGGTGCAGAAAGAAGCAAGGGAAGTGATGAAAGAGACAAGAGAGTTGCAGAAAGAAACAAGAGAGGTGCAGAAAGAAGCAAGAGAAGTGCAGAAAGAGGCAAGTGAGGTGCAGAAAGAAGCAAGAGAAGTGCAGAAAGAGGCAAGTGAGGTGCAGAAAGAGGCAAGTGAGGTGAGGAAACAGGCAAGAGGGATGCAGAAAGAGGCAAAAGAAGTGCTGAAAGTAGCAACAGAGGTGCAGAAGGAGACAAGAGAACTGCAGAAAGAAGCAACAGAGGTGCAGAAAGAGGGAAGAGCGGTGCAGAAAGAAGCAAGTGAGGTGCAGAAAGAGGCAACAGAAATGCAGAAAGAGGCAAGACAGGTGCAAAAACAGGCAAGAAAAGTGCAGAAAGAGGCAAGAGAAGTGCTGAAAAAACCAACAGAGGTGCAGAAGGAGGCAAGAGGGGTGCAGAAAGAGGCAAAAGAATTGCAGAAAGAAGCAACAGAGGTGCAGAAAGAGGCAAAAGGGGTGCAGGAAGAGGGGTGCAGAAAGAGGCAAGAGCGGTGTAGAAAGAGGCAAGAGGGGTGCAGAACGAAGCAAGAGAGGAGCGGAAAAAAGCAAGAGAAGTGCAGAAAGAACCAACAGAGGTGCAGAAAGAGGGGTGCAGAAAGAAGCAAAAGAGGTGCAGAAAGAAGCAAGAGAAGTGCAGAAAGAACCAACAGAGGTGCAGAAAGAGGCAATGGGGGTGCAGAAAGAGACAAGAGAAGAACTGAAAGAAGCAAGAGAGGTGCAGAAACAGGCAAGAGTAGTGTACAAAAAAACAACAGAACTGCACAAGGAGGCAAGAGAACTGCAGAAAGAGGCAAGAGGGTTGCAGAAATAGGCAAGAGATGTGCAGACAGAGGGAACAGGGATGCAGAAAGAGGCAAGAAAGGTGCCGAAAGAGGGAAGAGGGGTGCAGAAAGAGGCATGAGGGTTGCACAAAGAAGCAAGAGAAGTGCAGAAAGAGGCAAGGGAGGTGCAGAAAGAGGCAAGTGAGGTGCAGAAACAGGCAAGAGGGATGCAGAAAGAGGCAAAAGAAGTGCTGAAAGTAGCAACAGAGGTGCAGAAGGAGGCAAGAGAACTGCAGAAAGAGGCAAGAAAGTTTCAGAAACTGGAAAGAGAGGTACAGAAAGAGTGTAGAGGGGTGCAGGAGGGGTGCAGAAAGAAGCAACAGAAATGCAGAAAGAGACAAGAGGGGTGCAGAAACAGGCAAGAGTAGTGTACAAAGAAACAACAGAACTGCACAAGGAGGCAAGAAAACTGCAGAAAGAGGCAAGAGAGTTGCAGAAATAGGCAAGAGATGTGCAGACAGAGGGAACAGGGATGCAGAAAGAGGCAAGAAAGGTGCCGAAAGAGGGCAGAGGGTTGCAGAAAGAGGCATGAGGGGTGCACAAAGAAGCAAGAGAGGTGCAGAAAGAAGCAAGAGAAGTGCAGAAAGAACCAACAGAGATGCAGAAAGAGGCAAGAGGGGTGCAGAAAAAGGCAAAAAAGTGCAGAAAGATGCAACTGAGGTGCAGAAAGAGGTAAGAGAGGTGCAGAAAGAGGCAAGAGAAGTACATAAAGAGGGAAGAGGGGTGCTGAGAGAGGCAAGAGGGGTGCAGAAAGAAGCAATAGAAGTGCAGAAAGAAGCAGGAGAAGTGCAGAAAAAGGCAAGAGGGGTGCAGAAAGAAGCAACAGAAATGTAGAAAGAGGCAAGAGAAGTCCAGAAAGAAGCAACAGAAATGCAGAAAGAGGCAAGTGAAGTGCAGAAAGAGGCAAGAGAGGTGCAGAAACAGGAAAGAGATGTGCAGAAAGAGGGAACAGGAGTGCAAAAAGAGGCAAAAGAGGTGCAGAAAGAGGGAAGAAGGGTGCAGAAAGAGGCAAGAGCGGTGCAGAAAGAAGCAAGTGAGGTGCAGAAAGAGATAACAGAAATGCAGAAAGAGGCAAGACAGGTGTAGAAACAGGCAATAGAAGTGCAGAAAGAGGCAAGAAAAGTGCAGAAAGAGGCAAGAGAGGTGTAGAAATAGGCAAGAGATGTGCAGAAAGAGGAACAGGGGTGCAAAAAGAGTCAAAAGAGGTGCAGAAAGAGGGAAGAAGGGTGCAGAAAGAGACAAGAGTGGTACAGAAAGAAGCAAGTGAGGGGCAGAAAGAGGCAACAGAAATGCAGAAAGAGGCAAGACAGGTGTAGAAACAGGCAAGAGAAGTGCAGAAAGAGGCAAGAGAAAGTGCTGAAAGAACCAACAGAGGTGCAGAAGGAGGCAAGAGGGGTGCAGCAAGAGGCAAGAGAAGTGCAGAAAGAAGCAACAGAGGTGCAGAAAGAGGCAAAAGAGGTGCAGAAAGAGGGAAGAGGGATGCAGAAAGAAGCAAGAGTGGTGCAGGAAGAGGCAAGAGGGGTGCAGAAAGAAGCAAGAGAGGTGTGAAAAAAAGCAAGAGAAGTGCAGAAAAAATCAACAGAGGTGTAGAAAGAGGCAAGAGGGGTGCAGAAAGAAGCAAGAGAGTTGCAGAAATAAGCAAGAGAGTTGCAGAAAGAAGCAAGAGAAGTGCAGAAAGAACCAACAGAGGTGCAGAAAGATGCAAGGGGGGTGCAGAAAGAGGCAAGTGAGGAACTGAAAGAACCAACAGAGGTGCAGAAAGAGGCAAGAGAAGTGCAGAAAGAAGGACCAGAAATGCAGAAAGAGGCAAGAGAAGTGCAGAAAGAAGCAACAGAAATGCAGAAAGAGGCAAGAGAATTGCAGAAGGAACCAACATAGGTGCAGAAAGAAGCAAGAGGGGTGCAGAAAGAGGCAGGCGAAGTGCTGAAAGAAGCAACAGAGGTGCAGAAAGAAGCAAGAGAAGTGATGAAAGAGGCAAGTGCAGTGCAGAAAGAGGCAAGAGAGGTGCAGAAAGAGCCAAGAGAGGTGCAGAAAGAGGCAAGTGAGGTGCAGAAACATGCAGGAGGGGCGCAGAAAGAGGCAAGAGAAGTGCAGAAAGAAGCAAGAGAGGTACAGAAGGAGGCAAGAGAAATGCAGAAAGAGGGAACATGGGTGCAGAAAGAAGCAAGAGAGGTGCAGAAAGAGAGAAGAGGGGTGCAGCAAGAGGCAAGAGGTATACAGAAAGAAGCAAGAGAGGTGCAGGAAGAAGCAGGAGAAGTGCAGAAAGAACCAACAGAGGTGCAGAAAGAGGCAAGAGGGGTGCAGAAACAGGCAAGAGTAGTGCAGAAAGAAGCAACAGAACTGCACAAAGAGGCAAGAGAACTGCACAAAGAGGCAAGAGAGTTGCAGACACGGGCAAGAGATGTGCAGAAAGAGGGAACAGGGATGCAGAAAGAGGCAAGAAAGGTGCAGAAAGAGGGAAGAGAGGTACAGAAAGGGGCAAGAGAGGTGCAGAAAGAGGTAGGAGAGGTACATAAAGAGGGAAGAGGGGTGCAGAAGAGGCAAGAGGGGTGCAGAAGGTTGGAAGAGAGGTGCAAAAAGAAGCAAGAGAAGTGCAGAAAGAAGCAACAGAGGTGCAGAAACAGGCAAGAGGGGTGCATAAAGAAGCAACAGAAATGTAGAAAGAGTCAAGAGAAGTGCAGAAAGAAGCAAGAGAGGTGCAGAAACAGGCAAGAGATGTGCTGAAAGAGGGAACAGGGGTGCAAAAAGAGGCAAAAGAGGTGCAGAAAGAGGGAAGAGATGTGGCGAAAGAGTCAAGAGCGGTGCAGAAAGAAGCAAGTGAGGTGCAGAAAGAGGCAACAGAAATTCAGAAGAGGCAAGACAGGTGTAGAAACAGGCAAGAGAAGTGCAGAAAGAAGAAACAGAGGTGCAGAAAGAAGCAAGGGAAGTGATGAAAGAGACAAGAGAGTTGCAGAAAGAAACAAAAGAGGTGCAGAAAGAAGCAAGAGAAGTGCAG
This sequence comes from Calotriton arnoldi, assembly GCA_963921515.1. Taxonomy (NCBI): domain Eukaryota; kingdom Metazoa; phylum Chordata; class Amphibia; order Caudata; family Salamandridae; genus Calotriton; species Calotriton arnoldi. The sequence goes on along the minus strand of CAWUFW010002141.1, from coordinate 259,457 downwards.
AAAGAGGCAAGTGAGGTGCAGAAAGAGGCAAGAGAAGTGCAGAAAGAGGCAAGAGAGGTGCAGAAAGAGGCAAGTGAGGTGCAGAAACAGGGAAGAGGGATGCAGAAAGAGGCAAAAGAAGTGCTGAAAGTAGCAACAGAGGTGCAGAAGGAGGCAAGAGAACTGCAGAAAGAAGCAACAGAGGTGCAGAAAGAGGGAAGAGCGGTGCAGAAAGAAGCAAGTGAGGTGCAGAAAGAGGCAACAGAATTGCAGAAAGAGGCAAGACAGGTGCAAAAACAGGCAAGAGAAGTGCAGAAAGAGGCAAGAGAAGTGCTGAAAAAAACCAACAGAGGTGCAGAAGGAGGCAAGAGGGGTGCAGAAAGAGGCAAAAGAATTGCAGAAAGAAGCAACAGAGGTACAGAAAGAGGCAAAAGGGGTGCAGGAAGAGGGGTGCAGAAAGAGGCAAGAGCGGTGTAGAAAGAGGCAAGAGGGGTGCAGAACGAAGCAAGAGAGGAGCGGAAAAAAGCAAGAGAAGTGCAGAAAGAGGCAAGTGAGGTGCAGAAAGAGGCAAGAGAAGTGCAGAAAGAGGCAAGAGAGGTGCAGAAAGAGGCAAGTGAGGTGCAGAAACAGGGAAGAGGGATGCAGAAAGAGGCAAAAGAAGTGCTGAAAGTAGCAACAGAGGTGCAGAAGGAGGCAAGAGAACTGCAGAAAGAAGCAACAGAGGTGCAGAAAGAGGGAAGAGCGGTGCAGAAAGAAGCAAGTGAGGTGCAGAAAGAGGCAACAGAAATGCAGAAAGAGGCAAGACAGGTGCAAAAACAGGCAAGAGAAGTGCAGAAAGAGGCAAGAGAAGTGCTGAAAAAACCAACAGAGGTGCAGAAGGAGGCAAGAGGGGTGCAGAAAGAGGCAAAAGAATTGCAGAAAGAAGCAACAGAGGTACAGAAAGAGGCAAAAGGGGTGCAGGAAGAGGGGTGCAGAAAGAGGCAAGAGCGGTGTAGAAAGAGGCAAGAGGGGTGCAGAACGAAGCAAGAGAGGAGCGGAAAAAAGCAAGAGAAGTGCAGAAAGAACCAACAGAGGTGCAGAAAGAGGGGTGCAGAAAGAAGCAAGAGAGGTGCAGAAAGAAGCAAGAGAAGTGCAGAAAGAACCAACAGAGGTGCAGAAAGAAGCAATGGGGGTGCAGAAAGAGACAAGAGAAGAACTGAAAGAAGCAAGAGAGGTGCAGAAACAGGCAAGAGTAGTGTACAAAGAAACAACAGAACTGCACAAGGAGGCAAGAGAACTGCAGAAAGAGGTAAGAGGGTTGCAGAAATAGGAAAGAGATGTGCAGACAGAGGGAACAGGGATGCAGAAAGAGGCAAGAAAGGTGCCGAAAGAGGGAAGAGGGGTGTAGAAAGAGGCATGAGGGTTGCACAAAGAAGCAAGAGAAGTGCAGAAAGAGGCAAGGGAGGTGCAGAAAGAGGCAAGTGAGGTGCAGAAACAGGCAAGAGGGATGCAGAAAGAGGCAAAAGAAGTGCTGAAAGTAGCAACAGAGGTGCAGAAGGAGGCAAGAGAACTGCAGAAAGAGGCAAGAAAGTTTCAGAAACTGGAAAGAGAGGTACAGAAAGAGTGTAGAGGGGTACAGGAGGGGTGCTGAAAGAAGCAACAGAAATGCAGAAAGAGACAAGAGGGGTGCAGAAACAGGCAAGAGTAGTGTACAAAGAAACAACAGAACTGCACAAGGAGGCAAGAGAACTGCAGAAAGAGGCAAGAGAGTTGCAGAAATAGGCAAGAGATGTGCAGACAGAGGGAACAGGGATGCAGAAAGAGGCAAGAAAGGTGCCGAAAGAGGGCAGAGGGTTGCAGAAAGAGGCATGAGGGGTGCACAAAGAAGCAAGAGAGGTGCAGAAAGAAGCAAGAGAAGTGCAGAAAGAACCAACAGAGATGCAGAAAGAGGCAAGAGGGGTGCAGAAAAAGGCAAAAAAAGTGCAGAAAGATGCAACTGAGGTGCAGAAAGAGGTAAGAGAGGTGCAGAAAGAGGCAAGAGAAGTACATAAAGAGGGAAGAGGGGTGCTGAGAGAGGCAAGAGGGGTGCAGAAAGAAGCAATAGAAGTGCAGAAAGAAGCAGGAGAAGTGCAGAAAAAGGCAAGAGGGGTGCAGAAAGAAGCAACAGAAATGTAGAAAGAGGCAAGAGAAGTCCAGAAAGAAGCAACAGAAATGCAGAAAGAGGCAAGTGAAGTGCAGAAAGAGGCAAGAGAGGTGCATAAACAGGCAAGAGATGTGCAGAAAGAGGGAACAGGGGTGCAAAAAGAGGCAAAAGAGGTGCAGAAAGAGGGACGAAGGGTGCAGAAAGAGACAAGAGTGGTACAGAAAGAAGCAAGTGAGGGGCAGAAAGAGGCAACAGAAATGCAGAAAGAGGCAAGACAGGTGTAGAAACAGGCAAGAGAAGTGCAGAAAGAGGCAAGAGAAAGTGCTGAAAGAAGCAACAGAGGTGCAGAAGGAGGCAAGAGGGGTGCAGAAAGAGGCAAAAGAATTGCAGAAAGAAGCAACAGAGGTGCAGAAAGAGGCAAAAGGGGTGCAGGAAGAGGGGTGCAGAAAGAGGCAAGAGCGGTGTAGAAAGAGGCAAGAGGGGTGCAGAACAAAGCAAGAGAGGTGCGGAAAAAAGCAAGAGAAGTGCAGAAAGAACCAACAGAGGTGCAGAAAGAGGGGTGCAGAAAGAAGCAAGAGAGGTGCAGAAAGAAGCAAGAGAGGTGCAGAAAGAAGCAAGAGAAGTACAGAAAGAACCAACAGAGGTGCAGAAAGAGGCAATGGGGGTGCAGAAAGAGACAAGAGAAGAACTGAAAGAAGCAAGAGGTGCAGAAACAGGCAAGAGTAGTGTACAAAGAAACAACAGAACTGCACAAGGAGGCAAGAGAACTGCAGAAAGAGGCAAGAGGGTTGCAGAAATAGGCAAGAGATGTGCAGACAGAGGGAACAGGGATGCAGAAAGAGGCAAGAAAGGTGCCAAAAGAGGGAAGAGGGGTGCAGAAAGAGGCATGAGGGTTGCACAAAGAAGCAAGAGAAGTGCAGAAAGAGGCAAGAGAGGTGCAGAAAGAGGCAAGTGAGGTGCAGAAACAGGCAAGAGGGATGCAGAAAGAGGCAAAAGAAGTGCTGAAAGTAGCAACAGAGGTGCAGAAGGAGGCAAGAGAACTGCAGAAAGAGGCAAGAAAGTTTCAGAAACTGGAAAGAGAGGTACAGAAAGAGTGTAGAGGGGTGCAGGAGGCGTGCAGAAAGAAGCAAGAGAGGTGGGCAAAAATCAAGAGAAGTGCAGAAAGAACCAACAGAGGTGCTGAAAGAGGCAAGAGAAGCGCAGAAGGAAGCAACAGAAGTGCAGAAAGAGGCAAGAGAACTGCAGAAAGAGGTAAGAGAGGTGCAGAGAGTGGCAAGATAGATGCATAAAGAGGGAAGAGGGGTGCAGAAAGAGGCAAGGGGGTGCAGAAAGAAGCAATAGAGGTGCAGAAAGAAGCAAGAGATGTGCAGAAAGAAGCAACAGAGGTGGAGAGAGAGGCAAGGGGGGTGCAGAAAGAGGCAAGAGATGTGCAGACAGAGGGAACAGGGATGCAGAAAGAGGCAAGAAAGGTGCCGAAAGAGGGAAGAGGGGTGCAGAAAGAGGCATGAGGGTTGCACAAAGAAGCAAGAGAAGTGCACAAAGAGGCAAGAGAGGTGCAGAAAGAGGCAAGTGAGGTGCAGAAACAGGCAAGAGGGATGCAGAAAGAGGCAAAAGAAGTGCTGAAAGTAGCAACAGAGGTGCAGAAGGAGGCAAGAGAACTGCAGAAAGAGGCAAGAAAGTTTCGGAAACTGGAAAGAGAGGTACAGAAAGAGTGTAGAGGGGTGCAGGAGGGGTGCAGAAAGAAGCAACAGAAATGCAGAAAGAGACAAGAGGGGTGCAGAAACAGGCAAGAGTAGTGTACAAAGAAACAACAGAACTGCACAAGGAGGCAAGAGAACTGCAGAAAGAGGCAAGAGAGTTGCAGAAATAGGCAAGAGATGTGCAGACAGAGGGAACGGGATGCAGAAAGAGGCAAGAAAGGTGCCGAAAGAGGGCAGAGGGTTGCAGAAAGAGGCATGAGGGGTGCACAAAGAAGCAAGAGAGGTGCAGAAAGAAGCAAGAGAAGTGCAGAAAGAACCAACAGAGATGCAAAAAGAGGCAAGAGGGGTGAAGAAAAAGGCAAAAGAAGTGCAGAAAGATGCAACTGAGGTGCAGAAAGAGGTAAGAGAGGTGCAGAAAGAGGCAAGAGAGGTACATAAAGAGGGAAGAGGGGTGCTGAGAGAGGCAAGAAGGGTGCAGAAAGAAGCAATAGAAGTGCAGAAAGAAGCAGGAGAAGTGCAGAAAGAAGCAACAGAGGTGCAGAAAAAGGCAAGAGGGGTGCAGAAAGAAGCAACAGAAATGTAGAAAGAGGCAAGAGAAGTCCAGAAAGAAGCAACAGAAATGCAGAAAGAGGCAAGTGAAGTGCAGAAAGAGGCAAGAGTGGTGCATAAACAGGCAAGAGATGTGCAGAAAGAGGGAACAGGGGTGCAAAAAGAGGCAAAAGAGGTGTAGAAAGAGGGAAGAAGGGTGCAGAAAGAGGCAAGAGCGGTGCAGAAAGAAGCAAGTGAGGTGCAGAAAGAGGCAACAGAAATGCAGAAAGAGGCAAGACAGGTGTAGAAACAGGCAATAGAAGTGCAGAAAGAGGCAAGAAAAGTACAGAAAGAGGCAAGAGAGGTGTAGAAATAGGCAAGAGATGTGCATAAAGAGGAACAGGGGTGCAAAAAGAGTCAAAAGAGGTGCAGAAAGAGGGAAGAAGGGTGCAGAAAGAGACAAGAGTGGTACAGAAAGAAGCAAGTGAGGGGCAGAAAGAGGCAACAGAAATGCAGAAAGAGGCAAGACAGGTGTAGAAACAGGCAAGAGAAGTGCAGAAAGAGGCGAGAGAAAGTGCTGAAAGAAGCAACAGAGGTGCAGAAGGAGGCAAGAGGGGTGCAGAAAGAGGCAAAAGAATTGCAGAAATAAGCAACATAGGTGCAGAAAGAGGCAAAAGGGGTGCAGGAAGAGGGGTGCAGAAAGAGGCAAGAGCGGTGTAGAAAGAGGCAAGAGGGGTGCAGAACAAAGCAAGAGAGGTGCAGAAAGAACCAACAGAGGTGCAGAAAGAGGGGTGCAGCAAGAAGCAAGAGAGGTGCAGAAAGAAGCAAGAGAGGTGCAGAAAGAAGCAAGAGAAGTGCAGAAAGAGCCAACAGAGGTGCAGAAAGAGGCAATGGGGGTGCAGAAAGAGACAAGAGAAGAACTGAAAGAAGCAAGAGGGGTGCAGAAACAGGCAAGAGTAGTGTACAAAGAAACAACAGAACTGCACAAGGAGGCAAGAGAACTGCAGAAAGAGGCAAGAGGGTTGCAGAAATAGGCAAGAGAGATGCAGACAGAGGGAACAGGGATGCAGAAAGAGGCAAGAAAGGTGCCGAAAGAGGGAAGAGGGGTGCAGAAAGAGGCATGAGGGTTGCACAAAGAAGCAAGAGAAGTGCAGAAAGAGGCAAGAGAAGTGCAGAAAGAGGCAAGTGAGGTGCAGAAACAGGCAAGAGCGATGCAGAAAGAGGCAAAAGAAGTGCTGAAAGTAGCAACAGAGGTGCAGAAGGAGGCAAGAGAACTGCAGAAAGAGGCAAGAAAGTTTCAGAAACTGGAAAGAGAGGTACAGAAAGAGTGTAGAGGGGTGCAGGAGGGGTGCAGAAAGAGGCAAGAGAGGTGGGCAAAAATCAAGAGAAGTGCAGAAAGAACCAACAGAGGTGCTGAAAGAGGCAAGAGAAGCGCAGAAGGAAGCAACAGAAGTGCAGAAAGAGGCAAGAGAACTGCAGAAAGAGGTAAGAGAGGTGCAGAGAGTGGCAAGATAGATGCAGAAAGAGGGAAGAGGGGTGCAGAAAGAGGCAAGGGGGTGCAGAAAGAAGCAATAGAGGTGCAGAAAGAAGCAAGAGATGTGCAGAAAGAAGCAACAGAGGTGGAGAGAGAGGCAAGGGGGGTGCAGAAAGAGGCAAGAGAAGTGCAGAGAGAGGCAAGAGAGGTGCAGAAACAGGCAACAGAGGTACAGAAAGAGGAGCACAGAAAGAGGGAAGTGGGGTGCAGAAAGAAGCAAGAGAGGTGCAGAAAGCAAGAAAAGTGCAGAAAGAAGCAACAGAGGTGCAGAAAGAGGCAAAAGGGGTGGAGAAAGAAGCAAGAGAGGAGCAGAAAAAAGCAAGGGAAGTGCAGAAAGAAGCAAGCGAAGTGCTGAATCAGGCAAGAGAAGTGCAAAAAGAGGCAAGAGAGGTGCAGAAAGAGGTGCAGAAAGAGGGAAGAGGGGTGAAGAAAGAAGAAACAGAGGTGCAGAAAGAGGCAAGAGAGTTGCAGAAGATAGAAGCAAGAGAGGTGCAGAAAGAAGCAAGAGAGGTACAGAAAGAAGGGAGGTGCAAAAAGCAGAAGAGATGTGTAGAAAGGGGAAGAGAAGTGCAGAAAGAGGAAGAAAGATGCAGAAAGAAGCAAGAGTAATGCAGAAAGAGGCAAGAGAGGCGCAGAAAGAAGCAAGAGTGGTTTGCGCACCATTAGTACCAATTTAACACCCACATTAAGCAATAAGTAACAGGTGACTGCAAAGGGCCTTCAACCACACTGTAGCACTTGTCGCTGCATTTTTGGTAACGTTTAAGCCGTTTGAGCTAGAAACAAGGTTTTTTTTGTTCAAATCTGCAGATTATGCGGCAGATGATGGAATATGTGGCAAAAGCGGAAAATGTATAATCATGCAAAAATCGCTGAGGCCGAACAGTTGCATAATTCCACTGGCCCTGCTCATACCTCTGACTAGGCCCAGAAGTGCTCCTCAGTGGTTCCTTCTTTTTTTGTGTCTCATTGAGTTTATAATTTAGCTTCTATGGAAATGAGGAAGACTAAACCTGAGGTTACCACTCCACAACACAGACTACCATACCACATAATTACTCTCCATAACACATAATCCCACTCTACATAATTCCTATACACTAAATACCACATACTTTCTATCCACATAATTTCACTGCACAACATACCACATAATTCCATTACACACAACGTACATTCACTCCACTCCAAAAAACATTAGTAAAAAACGTTTACATTTACAACACCAATAGCTCTACTCTCACAAATGCGAGACCTATTGCATTGCATTGCTTCTTTAACTAGTGGTTGCATTTCCAGAGTGGTGGAGAAAGGGGGCTGGGCCTTCGACCTGCGCTCAGGATTTCTGCTGCGTAGGACTTACAGGAGGTACCAAGACACCTTCTTGGCCTCCAAAGTCCCTCAGGAGTAAAGTGGACTTCATCCCCCAACCAGTAGTGTGCCAGGAGGCGTGCTTGCAGAGTGGTGGACAAACAGGGGCGTGGCCTCCAAAGATCTATTAACAATCCCACTGTGTGTGACTTACTGGAGGTAAAAGATGGGGTAGTTGGCCCCCAAGGAAAACCTTGGGGGCCAACTACCCTTCCTATTACCTCCACTAAGTCTCACACAGCAGGATTGCTAAGTTCTGATAGCAGGCCATGCCCCCTTTGCCCACCACTCTGCAAACGCGCTTCCTGGTGCGCTCTGGGTTGGGGTATGAAGTCCCCTTGCCTCTTGAGTGTCCCTGGGGGCCAACTAGCCCTCCTGTTACCTCCAGTAAGCCCCACACAGTGGGATTGCTGACAGGTGGTCGGAGGCCACGCCACCTTTCTCCACCACTCTGCAGACATGCCTCCTGGCATGCTCTGGGTTGGGGGATGAAGTCCCCTTGCCTCTTGAGGGTACCTGGGGGCCAACTAGCCCACCTGTTACCTCCAGTAAGCCCCACACAGCTGGATTGCTGAGAGGTAGTCAGAGGCCACACCCCCTTTTTACACCACTTTGCAATTGTGCCTCCTGGTGCACTTCTATTTGGGTGATGAAGTCCACTTTAGTCCTGAAGCCCTCAGGATGCAAGGGGACCTCATCACCCCACCAGCAGTGCACCAAGAGGCACGTTTGCAGACTGGTGGGAAAAGGGGCGTGGCCTCAAACCACCTCTCAGCAATCCCATTGTGTGGGGCTTACTGGAGGTAATGGAGTAAGAGATGGGATAATTGGCCCCTAAGGACTCTCAGTAGGGAAGGGGACTTCATCCCCCAACCTAGAACGTGGCAGGAGACACATTTGCAGAGTAGTGGTGAAAGGGGGCTGGGCTTCCGGCGAGTTGCGGGCTTCCTTTTTATTTTATTTTATTTTATTTTATTTTAGGAAGGGGGGCTGTGTGACCCTCTTCCCCTGACCCTTTTGGGCCCCAGGGACCTCATCCCCCAGGGCCAGACCCACTTTTCATTTTTTTTTTAAATACAAAGGGAGGGGGCGCGGGTCCCCCTCCCGAGGCCATATTTCCGAACCGGGGACCCCATCCCCCAGGGCCTGGCCAATTATTTTTTTTTTTTTTAGTTTTAAGGGAGGGGGCTGAGCAGCCCCCTCCTAGGCCATTTTTGGCCCCGGGGACCACATCCCCGGGGCTTAGCCATTTAAAACAAATATATATATTATTTCATTTTCAGGGAGGTAGCCGCGTGGCCCCACTCCCCTGGCCAAGTGCGGCCCCGGGGATCCCATCCCCTGAGGGTTTGCCTTTTTTTTTCAAAATTTAATTTTTATTTTCAGGGAGGGGGGCTGAGTGGTCCCCCTCCCGGGCCATTTTCAGCTCCAGGGACCCCATCCCCCGGGGCATGGCCATCTTTAAAGAGACCGCGGGGGTAGCCTGAAGGCCCCCCGCGGTCCTGGCCAGCTTCCACCTCCTTCGGGGGCCGGCATTGCTTTTTACCCCCAGGGAGCTGCTAACATGCAGCTCCCTGGGGGTAAAAAGTGAAGTGTACTCGCTTTGAACAAGCGAGAGCAAAGTGCTCTTGCTTCTTCAAAGCGAGTACACTGTTTGTTTTGGGACAGCAGGAGCAGTGCTCCCGCCATCCCATAACAAACTGCGATGTCCCAGGGGTGGGCACCCCGGGACATTGCTGGAGCTGGCCCTGGTGGGGTGGAGGTCCCCAGGGCCATGAAGGGCTCCTGGAGGGGGGCCATGCGGCCACCATCCCTTCGTGTTTAAAGCCCTGGGGAGGTGGTGGTCCCTGTGTCCGGGGGTCCGCAACGGACCCTCGCACTTAAATATTTATGTATGCCCTGTGAAGGTGGTGGTCCCTGGGGCCATGTGGGGGGGCCGCGTGCCCCCCGCATGTAATAATTTAAGCCCTGGGGAGGTGGCGGTCCCCCGGGCTGCGTGGGGGGGCAGGAGCCCCCCATGCATTTTAATAAAAATAAGGCACCGGGAAGGTGGTGGTCCACGGGGCTGTGGGGCCCCCGCGGGCCCCTGCATAATAATCAAGTATTGCCCCTGGGACCTGGCCCCCTGGGGGCTTAAAAGAAACAAAGTGCGGGAGACCGTGGTTTTTTTTTTTTTAAAGATTTCGGCAGAATTCACGCACCCTACGCGAATTCCGTGAATTTATTTAAAAAAATGCTTTTTTGGGCCCTTGGGAGCAGGCCAAGGGGGTCAGGGTGTTTCTACCCTGCCCCCTTCGCTTTTTTTTAACCTTTTTTCTTGTGACTCGGTTCGACCGAGTCACAAGATGGCTGCCAACACTGGTTTGAAGTGTTGGCAGCCAATCAGAAGTCAGCTTGTGATCGGGAGGTTTCGCAGATCCACTGCGGTCACAGATATCCATATTTATTATATATGAATTTCTCAGGAACTACTGAACAGATTTACACCATTTAAAGCAAAGAGTGCACTCTGGACCAAGAGCTACATTTCTGCCAAATTTGGTGTAATTCCGTGCAGCAGTTCGGGCTGTAGCTGCGACAAAACTTTCTTATGGAAATTAACATGGAGAAAACGGGTTTTAGGACCCCCTTTTTTCTCGGCCTCCGTTTGACGAATCACCTTGAAACTTTCAAGACAGGAGCTGACCTGAGCAAGCCATTAGTTTTGAAAATTTTGAGAAGATTCGTCAAACGGCGCCAAAGATATTGGCAAAAGGAAAAACGCTTTTCCTATGGAAACTAGGTCCTAACTATAACTCCCCACTGGCGACCGCCAGTAGGTAATATGGTTGAAAATTCATTTGTTTTGTGTTTTTATCTATTCGTTTTGGTGTTTTTTAGATAGAGCGCTTTTCAACGCTGACATAAGCTTTGGAACAGAATCAATTAGCATATTTCTATTTATTTGAGAGTTATATAAAGTGCAAACATGACCCAAAGGTATCAGAGCACTGTACAGGGCAAAGGCAATTGTTGTTACTTACATACGCAAAAGAGAATAGATAAGAAATGATAACTTTGATCATGCATAATGGGAGACACGTTGTATCAGCATTAACCTCAGATCAAGGTTCAGTTGCAATGAGATTGCTGATTGAGGTGTGAAGTGCCCTGTGATGTTATGTGGTTACAGTGCTGACTTGTGCTCAGATTCAACCAGGAAGGAATCTGTTGAACACCTCCCTTTTAGAAACCATGGTCAGTGGGTTCAGACGAGTCTCCAGTGGGAGAGAGTTCCATATTTTGGGTGCCGCATCTGAGAAAGCATGAGATTGAGTCAGTGATTTCCTGAATCTCATCGGCTCTAGTAGAAGATGGCTCACATGTCTAAGAGAGCGACTACCTCCTGATAGATTTAGGGCTAGGAGCTCAGGTGTACCACGGTGCAGGGCTTTGTGCATCAGGCATTCTATTTTATGGATAATCCTCGCTTCAACTGGGACCCACTAAAGGGGCTTAAGTGATGGTGTGATGTGGTCAAATGCCTCAATCCTGTTATTAGTCTTGCTGCGTCATTGAAGGTTGCCTGTAGTGCTGCAAGTCTTTACTTGGGAATACATAAAAGCATTTCTATAGTCCAGCCTAGATAATAGTAGAGACTGTACTGCTGTTTTGAGATCGGTAGTCGGAATTAATGGTTTCAACTTCTTTAGGAGTCTAAGTTGCAGAGGTGCACCTCAAAGATTTTGCCAAGTCATTTTTTTTGCGTTTTCTAGTTGTAATCTAAAGTGTGATGCTTTGGCGTTCCATATTTAATTTAAAACCCCAAAAACAGATTTAATAAACCCTGATCCAACCTACTTCGTAACACAATAGGGCACCATCAATATATATGCAGCTACTGCCAAGACATGGCAAATACAACAGCAAGTATGGAAAAAAAGTTAAAATAATACCAAATTGTAGTCAAATGTCTTTGACAGAAAGTTTTCACATACTTTGGGTTGTACAGCAGCGAGTTTGGAAGTAGAATCTAATTCTAGAAAAATAGTAGTTGAAAGATCATCCGTGAGGAAAGCTTGCCGACATTTCAGAGAATGATAAATTAGGTATAGTTCCTAATCTATGGATTTGAAGACGAGAAGATATTTTGTTCTCTATCACGTCAAAAGTATTTCAAACAGACTATTCTGAGCATCAAATCTGTATAGCTCATTTATATTGCCAGCATCAGACCACTCTAATGGCTGCCTTGTGTCTCAGACTTTTCAGTACCATTTGTTATTAATTTGCCCTTCTAGTAGGATTACCGCAGATTTTGCCTTCTTTTGCGGAACTTGTTTTTGTTGGCCATAGGACAATGCGCACTTTACTTCTGAACCAGTTTTAAAGTGCTTGTGCTCTCCCTTTTAAGCATGGTAAAATTGCATATACCTAATTGGCACATTTAATTTACTTTTAGGTCCCTAGTTTATGGTATTACATCTACCCAGGGCTGGCATATTAAATGTTACTAGTGGATTGCAGCATTCATTGTGCCACGCACTAAGGTAGCACCATAAAAACATGACCCCAGGCCTGCCACTGCAGCCTCATGTGAAGTTTTAAACTGCCATTTCGACCTGCCAAAATAAACCTTTTGCCAGGCCTAAATGTCACTTCTATGGTAGGCCTTAAAAGCCCATAGGGTAGGGTGCATGGTATTTAAAAAGTAGGACATGCAATATTTAATGTTTTACATGTCCTAGAAGTGAAAAACATTGAAAGTAGCTTTACACTGTGGCAAGGCTGGCTCTCACATAGGTTAACACTGTTGTACATTATTACATTTATTTAGTGCTAAATTCAGTTTGGGAATAGCCAGAAAATGTTTAAGAGCTCAATTTTAATAGTAATTTAAAATCCAATGTAATGATAAAGTTTTATATGACTAATTTAGAAATGCCAGTGTCACTTGACCCTGATGGCTCCCCTGTGATGAAATGTGCATTGCTCTCAGAGAGTAGACAAAGGGCCCTGAGAGTGGGGAGGGGGCTTCACCCTTGACAGAATAGCCTTGGGGGCTGTGCTACCTTGACACTGGTAGATGACGCTCACACCTAGGCCTTCCTCCCCTTTGTATCTCTAGTCAGGCTGGCACAAAATGCAGTGGGGGTAGAAGAATTGACCAGGAATGGTATATGGGGTGGACAAAGATTTTCTCTCCACCCACAGGCTGGCACTGGGAATACAAGGGGACTCCACAGATCTCCCATCAGAACACTCCTTGACTGGTGAAGAATCAGAAGAAGGACTGGCCTGCTGTCTGAAGAACATGAAGGAAGACTGGACCTGTTTGCCTTGAACCCAGGACCCTAGAAGTGACTACAGGGGTCAATTAACTGACCTCCTGTTTGAGCAACTTTTTGAGCTACAGGGACAACCAAGCTTCCAGAGGCCCTTTCCCTGCAACTGTCCAGCTGATCAGTACCAACTGGACCTGCCCTCTACCCTACTGCTGGCCTCTGTTGGAGTGATTACTAGCCCCCAAGTGGTCTCCTCAGGTCCTAGACCCTTGACTGGTGTTAGAGTGTATGCCTTCTGTCCTCAAACTGCATGATTTGAGGTATTTGAAAACTTTTTGGCAACTTTCTGCTTGAAGAAATGATGCAGATCGGAATGTCTTTCTAAGTGGTTGACGCCAAATTGCCAGTCTGCAGCTGGTTGCTGGTTTGCCCTCCTGAAGGAGATCTGACTTCCAGAAAAGTTTCTAAGTCCAAACACAGAGGGCTTCTTCAGGATTGACGGATTAGCAGCTTTCCCACCTTCAAAGAAGACTGCAGCAGGATCCCGCTCTTCAGAAACCCACCATTGTCGAGCCCTGCTTCAGATCAAACTTGCAGCTTGCCCCGCCAATGACTTGTCTTGATCACTTTTTTTCCATAAAAGTTTCTAAGTCAGAAGTTAAACTTTCCACCAGGATGAACCAGGTCCCTGTATCAGACACATGCTCCATCGCGGTCAGTCTTAACTTTTGACTTTGAACTGGTCTAGCACAGCCAGATAACTGTGGTTGGCGCTTTGTACTTTTAGGCAATATATCTTTAAATCAAACTTTTAAAATTCATCTCTCCAGCTCTACATGTTGAATTTGTGTCGATTTGGTGTCATTTTATTTCTGAAAACTTACTCTATTTTTCTAAATTGGTTTGGGATTTTTCTTGTGTTGTGTTTTGACTTTATTACTGTTGAGTACAACAGAAATGCTTTACACGTTGCCTCTAAGTTAAGGGTGACTGTTTGTGCCAAGGTACCAGAGGGTTAAACACAGATTTATTTAGTGACTTTTGTTGTTTTCCCTGACAAAAATTTAGATTATCATTTGAGGTGGGTTCTCTGCTCCCCCTCAACTGATTCTCCCATTTCTTACACCATTTAATACTTGGCCAGAATAATCAAGATTATAAAATCACTGGGTTAGCAGTGGTGAAGTGGATATATAATTGAACAGACAGAGGGAGATGGCAAAATGCACCAGTACATGTGCAATATGTATCTTTTTCTGTCCTTTTTTATGAGCCATTTGAAGCAGTCTGGACACAGATAGTAGAACTGCACTAATTCAGTGAAGAGGTTGTATTATTCATAGGTTAATTGCAATAGCAAGCACAGTCACCTGTAGTGCACAGGAAATGATACAGGCACACTCATGTGGTTGATGCAGAAATCATTCCACACTGCAATCTGATTCAAATGCTTTTTATAAATCTCCAACCGGAGAGCTCCGCTTCTTCTATATCTTGTGTCCAGATATCGCTGACATGAGTGCAGAGATCCCTGAATGCAGAGGTATGCATTTCCTTAGTAAATGTGGTAGGGACAAGGGTTAGTAGCTGAAAATTGGGGAATATTTGCTATGGGTGAGGTTAAGAGAAATTTAATGAGATATATATTGAAGGACATGCAAATTAAAACACACTATCACAAAATTGCTATTTACCAAAACTAAACCTGCATGTACTACAATTGAATTAGTGACAAAAGTGGCTCAAATCTACTCCAGCCAAGCTATGGAATATATCCAGCACCGCACATGTCCAGTCTTTGGTACTGCACCACAAGCTCATTGAATTTAGTGGAGGCATTGAATAACATTAACAACACATAGGGAAAAATAGCAAAACAAAGGAAAATGTATAAAAAAAATGTTTTAATCTAATTATAAAATTCAAATTAACTTAATTTTGTTAGTATATTACAAGTCACATATTCCAACTAGTCTTCAAACACATTCAACCTGCTACTGCATCACACAGTACAGAGTCTGCATTAACTGAAGTCACAGATACAATCAAGCTGGCTTTGGCAATGGGACCCCTACCATGCTGATTCTTCTTGATCTGTCGGCTGCATTCAACACCATCTCTCATCAAACCCTAGTGTATAGACTACGAGAGATTGGTGTCAAATGAATGGCACTTAGTTGGTTTAAAAGCTTCCTTGCCGACAGAACGCAGCAAGTTCTGCTGGAGTCGTTTACCTCCCAGACTTCGGCTGTGGATAAAGGGGTCCCACAGGGCTCCATCTTAAGCCCCATGTTATTTAACATCTATGTATCTTCTCTGGCCTCCATTATCAGATCTTGTGGTTTTGACACCGTATCGTATGCGGATGATACACAACTGATTATTGCCATCGATTCAGATCCTGCATTGACCAGAGAAAGATTCAAAAAGTGCATGCTAATGACGGCAGCCTGGATGACAGCTAACTTTTTGCAGTTGAACACCACCAAAACTGAGATCGTGCTGTTTGGGAAAGCAGAAGAGCTATGGTCCTCCGACTGGTGGCCTCCTGAGCTGGGTGAACCCCCCACCCCAAAAAAATGGGTGAGAAACTTAGGTGTCATCGTGGATAATAAACTTTCCATGGAACAACATGTGAACAGCATCTCGGGCACCTGCTTTGGCCTGATGCGTATGCTTAGAAAGATCTTCCCATGGATTCCCCTTTCCGCAAGAAAGTTGCTCATTCAGGCTCTACTAGTGACCAGGCTGGATTACCGCAACTCTTTACTGGTAGGGATCAGGGAAGATCTTCTTTCTAGACTGCAGATCGTACAGAATACTGCTGCACGTCTTGCGTTTAACCGGCCATCCCGCTCGTCTTCGGAACCTCTTCTACGCCTACTTCATTGGCTGCCCATTAGGAAGCGAGCTCTGTTTAAGCTTCTGTGTTTGGTATTTAAAATGCTACAAGGGCAGGGTCCGGCCTATCTTAGGAAAAAACTGATACCCTATATACCTTGCCGGCAATTAAGGTCAAGCAATCGCGGTCTGTTGTGTCCAATGAGGATTAACAAAACTAGGATGGGAGGGCGCTCCTTTTCTTATCTTGCGCCCTACCACTGGAACAGGCTGCCAGACGACGTCCGTGCCAGCCCTACTTTTGGGCTGTTTAAAAAACGTCTGAAAACATGTTTTTTTAGTCACTAATTTCAGCTTCTTTTTCCTTTCTGCCTCTGACTTTGTGGCGCCGAGAGATCCCTGTGGGGATGATTCGTCCTGCGCCTAACAAATGTTTAAATAAATAACATTTTTTTAAAATACTGCAATAGGGAAATATAGTGAAAAGTCACATACATCAGCAAATGAAAGTGATTGTATCATTAACCAATCATTCACAGGCTTCCTACATAAGAAAGCAACACATGCACCAAAAACAAATTGGTTTACCACATCATAGTCATAGCCATCTTTATTCGATTATCTTAAAAGAAACCATAAAAGCATATCATACAAAATAAATAGGCATAAAACAATAAGCATAAAAACGTTAAAAGATTGGCTGTGAGGCGTCATTACAGCACTATCATGTTTTTCCTTAACCTAATCACAGACAATGAAAAACTAGAAATCTTGCAACAAATTGCTAAGGAATTCAGTTTTTTTTAAAACAGTAGTGCTTGCTGACAAGGTTTAAAATTGTATTCACGAATAATGGGTAAAATAAAGCGTTTACGAGGCAAAGCACTGAAGGAGCAAAAAAACATAGGGGCAGATTTACAATAAAGTAACGCAGCACGGCGCAGCAAGTAATTTTGCTGCGCCATGCTGCGTTAGTTTGGAAAGCACAGCGATGCGACATATTTACAACAATATGTCGCATCTCTGTGCTTCCCCCTGCGCTGGCGCACAAACAGCTGCCATGCGCCGGCGCAGGCACTCTTGCACCATGGTGCAAGGATGCCTGCGTCGTGGAGAGATTGTTTTTGTTCAGGAAGGGTTCCCTTCCTGAACAAAAACTATATGAAATGCCGTTTTTCAACTTCTATGTGTGATGCATTAGCACACATAAAAGTTGAAAAACAGCATTAGTTTCAATGATTGTTTTTGTTCAGGAAGGGAACCCTTCCTGAACAAAAACAATCATTAGAGGTGATTTCCTCTTTCAATGTGTGCTGCAGAATGCAGCACAACATGAAACAAAAACGAGGAGAAATGAAAACATTTCTCCTCGTTGCGCCTCGCTACGCCCCCCCTGGGTTGGCGTAGCATTGACAGCATTTCCAGATTTACGATTCCTCGTAAATCTGGAAATGTGTCTCGTTCCATGGGTGTTGCGTGGGAACACCCACAGCAACACCCATGGAACGCCCCTTCCACGCAAAGTGCTGCGTGTGAAGGGGCCATATTTACAAGGAGAGGAAAAGTCACGCAGGGTGGCTTTTCCTCTCCTTGTAAATATGGAGAAGTGAAATGCGCCTCCAGTATGTCACAAAAAGTGACGTACTGGTGGCGCAGGGGGCTTGTAAATCTGCCCCCTAATGTGTAAAGCTCATTGTATAGAAAGACCGTCACAAGGACATTTAATCAAAGCCTCTGGCCCGTCAATAAAAGCAGAAAAGGTGACTAAGCAGTAGAAAATATCAAGTTTAAAACGTGTTAAAAGGAACCCATGCTGACAATTCTGTACAGAAGTAATTTACGACTGGACGCCATCCGTAACCAATATCATCTGATTTTTAATGACGCTAGATTTCTCCATTTCCTGCTATAGTCTTTGGTTTTTGAGAAAGGACAGACATTGATTTTTTTAGATCACCTCTACTCACAGTATATAGTACATCTGGTGTTTCGAAATATTCAGCGTGGTCCAATTTGGTACAGAATTGTTTAACAAATTTGAACCAGGGAAATGCTAAAGAACTGGTCAGCTTAAGACAATCATTAAAAATAAAAAGGTTTAAACTAGTATAATCACTGGTCCAGACTGTATGCCATAATAAAATAGGCTGGATATCAATCAAGTCAGATAAAAACAAGGCCCCTAGTTCCGCGGGACAAACAAAAGTGGAATAGCTGTTTGGGAAAGACAAAAGGTTCCTAAAAAACACGTTCTCCATTGTCTGGAGCTGAGTGGTGTTACTAAAGCCCAGGCTCCTGCCCCTATATCCACAGATACACATTTAGGGGCAGATTTACAAGCCCCTTGCACCACTTTTGCGTCATTTTTCCCATTTTAAAAATGACGCAAAAGTGGCGCAAGGGGCTTGTAAATCTGCCCCTTAGTGTTGTAGCTGGTTAGCATTTCCCTAATTGGCTTATTGCCTAACTTAATAGCAAAGCTAAGCAACGCTGAGATGGATTTATTAAAATACAGCTTCCTGTTCTTTACGGCCGGGGTCCATGAACCACGATTGTCACATAAAATGCCCACGTAAGAAAAGGTCGGGGTAAAACTTAATTAAGCATTACTTATCGTAAAATCACGGTACTTCCGGATTTGCATCCCACACTTCATTACAAAGGTTTCCCCTATTTTAACCATCAGACCGAGATCACATATGAAGCTGACAAAGCCATTAAGTAACTGCTGCAGCCCGAATGGAGTACGGGACATAAGCAGGGCATTGTCAGCATAAAGCAAACAAGGTATGGGTCAATGGCTGATCTGGGGAAGATCCCTGCAAGTGCTTCTTAGGGCAGACTCTAGTCTGTTGATGTACAAGGTAAATAGAAAGGGAGTGAGTACACAGCCCTGTCTGGCCACTCCCTCAAGCTCAAAAGTGCTGGTGCATTCACCCCCAAGACCAAAATGAACTCTAGCCTTGCCACCAAAGTATATTTCTCTGACATGGGCAATAATCGGTGGATCCACCCCAAGCTCCAATAAAATTGTCCATAATTTTCTATAGACAATGAAATCAAATGCACTCAACAGATTGACAAAGGCTAAGAACAAATAGCCCTTCTTCATAGAAGTATATTTACCAATAAGTAGGTTAAGATTTAACCCCTGCATAGTTGTCCCCAGGTGCCTTAGAAAACCATACTGTAGGTCAGAAAGAATGTTATTAGTTTCAGCCCACTCCTCTAAATGATTCAACAGAATTTTCCCTATCACTTTTGCTAAGGAATCAAGGAGTGAGATAAGGCAGTAACATGCAGGATGGATGGGCATGATATCCTTTCTTAAAAATTGGTACATTTATAGCCTCTGACTGGGAATCCAGGATACTGGAGTGGGATCAAGCCCATAATACCCCCTTTAAAATTGGACCCCACAAGTGGACATTGGCCTTGAAAAAATCAATGGGAATGCTGTCCGGGCCTGGGCTTTACCACCCTTACTCCTTGCTATTACCATATTGATTTCGTCCAAGTAGAAACATAAATTACTGAAATCGAAACTTTGATAGAAGAAGGGTCAGACCTTCTTAGAAAAAATCTTAGAAAAATGGGTGCCCACTCTGTGTCATTGATTGCTCCCTCCAAACTAGGGGCACTATCATCCTTTAAGAGAGGGCCATTGATAACTAAGGGACAACACAGCAACTTACGAAGGGCTATCTTAAGATGCTTATAGGCTTTGGAGCAATTACCATCAAACCACTGAGGCCTGTTGCTATTTCACTGGCGCTATGTTCTCGTTAAAGCATATTTGATCCCACCAGAAATAAAAAGAAATGCAGCCTTGGTATCAACGTTACTAGAAAATATATCCAAACAAGTGTTGAAGGCAGCCCTGTAGGCAACAACCAATTTTTCAAAAAGTTTCCCGAGTTCAGCAATGACCAACCCAACGAGGTACTATTACGAGCTGATTGTGCTGAGTTATCAATGATGTGTTCAACATAGATATTTTTCCGACAAAACTCCAGTCTAACCTTGTTGCTCTGGGGAAGATGGCCGCTCATAAAAGTAGAATGGGTCATACAATCATCTAAGGCGTACTCACAAATAAAAGAACATAGGATTTAACCAATAACAGAATTTTGTCCTCCTCCGACAAAAGTAGAATTAAAGGGATTGGGGGGAGGAGGAACACAATTTGTTTGAAAAACCGAGGTCAAAGTTTAAAATTAAATCATTAAATTGCAACCCATAATTACTACGAAAAAAATGGGATTGATCATCATTATTTGAAAAAAACATTTTAGCTGGAAGAAAACATAAATGAATGCTAAAATCACAACTCCAAAACATAAAGGTTTCCTTCCCTTCGCAACAACGCACTTAATCCAGTTCCTGCTCGAGCTGGAAAAGAACTTTGATGATTTCTGGATGGGTAACATTGTTATAAAAGATCGCAATGATGAGGTTTATGCTGGACAAAAGGACACAAACAGTAATTAAATAATAGGGCGAAGATGGTTCTACTCTCCGCGTAGGGTAGGGCAGCAAATTCGAAACGCAGATAGACAGTCCCCCCTGAGGTCTGCCAGCATGAGATGGCACTGTAGGCTGGAAGGTCTTCTATCAGTTGATGTGGATAGGTTCAATGCACAAGTCTCCTGAAAGCAGAGAAACCAAACGTTTCTGACAAAGTTCATCAAGGGAGAAAGACGGACCTTGGAATGTAATCCTGCCACATTCCAAAAGAGGAAATTGTGAGAGTGGGACAGCCCGGTGCTCATGCTTGTAAACTATGGGGCTGAGGGAGCATGACAGACCACTGTAGTTAAGGGAGGGGAAGTATGTTCAGAGGCCCTTGTCAGTGAAACCTCTGCGATTGATGAGGGAGACTTGGGACCCGCAGATGGATGAGCAGCAAAGAGGGAAGTCTTCTCAGGCCTTGGTAAAAGTCAGTCAGTCCCACCGAGCTCAGACAACAGAGAAAATCGATTCTGAGTAATAATGGAGGAATAAAAAAATCGTAGGCATGACAGGGTCCGGCCCCTGAGGTAAACAGGGCTCCGCCTTCAGATTCGGAGGGTGATAAAAGCACCCCAGCGGGAGGGTGATCACTTGTTGTAAAGGAGGGAATGAAGAGCTAGCTCTGGTTCTGTTCAAAATAGACTGTACCAAAAAGGAGATTTAAAAGATGAAACTATGCACTGACCTGGTAAAGATTTAACTCCTCTGGCAATCCAACTGACCCTTCAGACCATTTTTAAATCCTTGAAGAGGGCATTTGTCAAACCCGTTTTCTTGCCCACCCAATGAATTGACTTATTTTTCAAGCTCTCCCAGGATTCAGATCCAGTGTGGGGAAGAGTTGGTACATTCCCAAGAATCACCACAAAGGGTGTAGCTTCCGGTGGGAGATCCAGAACTATCGGTGGACCCCCAGGTACAATAACAGTCAAGGTGTCTTTGGGTTTAGTAGGTTGGGTGTTGAGATGAAGGATCTGATGAACATGGTTATTGGTAGATGAGGTACCAGTGCACAGTCCTGGGGTGTGTCGGGTAGAAAGATGGTTGCTGTGAGGAATTGAGATACAAGGTGAAACAACAGAAAGAGGCACCGTAGACAAATTCAAGTTTGGCAAGGTGCTATGTTTGGCATTTGGCATGCAAAATTTCTAGGCAACTGCATTCGCTGCTTGGATTTTGGATGATTTGCCCTTCTTAACAAAAGGCCTACGTGGCTTAACAGCAGCTTTGGTGGCATGAATAAGACCTTCCTGTGCGGGCCTCATTAATATGACCGAGGGGGGGTGTCAGGAATTTTCATACGGTTAACCAGTGGATCTGAGAATGATTCAGAGGAAGAAATGGAATTGATAACATCTAAGTTGGGCTGGACACACCCGTTGACCATACGGCCAGAAATTTCCCCAGAACCTGTGGTAGCCATGGCAGTGATATGAGGGAAACTTTCAATATTTCCAACAATACTGTTGCAAGATCCTAGTCTCTGTTCGACAGAGATAATTTCTTTATTGAGGGCACTCATGACACTTGTCAAATAGTTTGAAATTGAGGAGCTGGGCTTACCTTGGGATTTGGACGGTGGCAGTTTCGCATACCCATTGTGGGCACTGATAAAAGAACCAGGGGCCAAGAGAGAGGGCCCATCCAAGCCTTTTTCAGACACAGACAGGTGCTGACGGGGCTACTCTTGGGCCAGTGTTTGCCCGGGTACGTGCCCGAGATCATCCCATGCCCGCAGAAGCACAGTGTTCTGAAAAGCACTTCCTCAAATGTTGTAGCCCTCCTCCTGGGCTCGTGAAGATGGCTGGGGCTGTAGTCCCCGGTGCGGTCCCCAAGTGACTGGAGTGAGTCCCCACCTGTTTACCATATCAATTAATATCTTTGCTCCTAGTTTTGAGGAACAATTATTTGAGAAGGACATAGAGGATTTACAGGCAGAGGATCAGCATCTTTGACATGTCCAGGGAAGTCATCATTATAATATATTGTTTCTCTCTAAATGTGATCCTTGACATGGTGACCGACTGAGAGCAGTAACTAATTTTTCCTAGAGCCTACTCCCAGGCAATACCTGTATATGTCAAAATACTAGATGCACTCCCTTTCCTGGAGAGTGGATCTATCCTGAAAGTCACTGAGGACACCATGGGCATCTCAGAGGCAAGTCAATCATGATTCTTTTGACAGGTACTGAGATGCATCACCATCAGAGTGCACCAGTATATAGCCATACCACAGTCAGTGGCAGAAAGGCAACAGGTGTCAAAGGAATTCAATGCTATTGCCCACTCTCCCTGGGTAGTAGTTGCTGTTGGCTGCACCCATGTGACACTTCAATCTCCCCATCTCATCACTACTTCGCAGGAGGGTTCTTAGAACAGCATGGCTGACCCTCCAAGCTCCCCTTGAGGTATAGCTCCATGTTGGCTGTACCATATATTGTCCTATTAAATGGAATGAATGTATTTTTGTGGTTTTTATGTTGGTACAATAGAATTGTATTATGGCACAATAGAATTGTACTTTGACAGAACTTGATAAATATTTTTAAATAAAACATTTTAGGTATATTTATTGTAAGAAATTGTGTTGTTGGTTGGGGGTGTGAAACCCTTCTAAAGCAGAAACTGCAATTCTTGTCAAGGTAAAATCACAAGCAACCCTAAATTAACCTGTGCTCCACCCTCGGTAGCTTTAGCACATCGCTTAACTCCGAGGCAGTGTGTAAGGTATTTGTGCAAAACTTCAAACAGCAACATGGTAAAAACACATTTCAAAAGCATCCCGCACCAGTGTAGAAAGATAGAGCAAAATGTGTTTAATAAAACAAAACCAAAGCACCAAACAGAGCGGCGGCTCCTCCGCAATGCGGAGGAGCGTCGCCCCACTGGCTCAGCCAGCAGCCGAAATATAAAACAATATTGTTTTATTTTTCGGCTGCTGGCTGAGCCAGCGAGTGTGGGGATGAGCGGGCAATGGGAGGGGGGGGGGGGGGCGGAGTGATGTGCACTACTAACTGTGCATGTCTGTTTGGCCGGCCGTCTCAGGCCAAACAGACCTGCGCAGTTAGGTTTCTCCAGCCTGGCTGAATTGTACAGCCAGGTTGGAGAAACAGCACAGACTCCCTGACCTGAGCGTAGCAAAGCATCAGGCCAATCCCTGCGCTGCTCTTATGCAGCATGAGAGCAGAGCGGGAATTGGATGGGGAGTCTGCTGCTGTCCCAGTGTCTGCTGGGACCAGGAAGCAGAGCAGCTCCGAGACTGCTGAACAAACATTCAGTCGGTAGAACCTGAGCTATGAATTTTTAAAGCATTTAGAGAAAATAGCTCCAAATAGCACAAAGCTCCAACTCGGGATATCTGGTCACGCTGAACCAGGTCAAATTCACAAGTTCAAGCCAACCTCAATGGATTGCAGGTTGGATACATGACCAGTTTGGGCCTGCTGAAGTTTACCTTCACAAGTTCATACCAAGAGTTTCGTTTGCATTGAGGAGGGATACGGGGATCAGGGAAAGCGTGGCGGGAAGCTGCCGGTGAAACGTGAATAGCCGGCTGGTGCCACACGTGCATGTTGTTGGAGCTTTGCGTTGATTTGCATTGCAAGGGGTGAGGTCTCGGTGAGAATGAGCCAATTTGCGAAGAGCGCAAATGCTTGATATCAGCCCCCGTGAGCCATACCAAGGGTCCAGGACCTGAGGGGCACCACATGGAGGGCAGGAACTCGCAGTAGCTGGGTCCAGGAGCTGGTGCAGGATGTTGGGGAGCCTTTTATGCCCCTGAGGCTCAGATCAGGACAGCAGACTAGCCTTTGCAGTCACTCTGGGGTCCTGGGTTCAAGATGAAGTTGCAAGTCCAGTTCATCCTGGGGAATGAATTAGATCGCCATCAACAACTATTTATTTTCTTCCTGTCAATTCTTTCTAAAGTTACAGTCTTGCTTACATTCATTATCATCTCCCGAAGACCATTTCTACACTTTAAGCACATCCCATCTGCATAGATCAGCAAATTACAGATTGTTCAGTCTAGTTCCCTTAGATTTTCTTTTTTCTTGAGGCACCCATGACCTTCATAAACCACCTTCTTGGAAGCCGGCACCAATTTATGTTGCGTTCCCATTGTGTGAACGCTAGCTGTACTGAGTTCCCTATCTCCTTGGAATATCTCTCTTGACCGTTATAATGCACTGGTTCACAAACAGCTTCTGATATCTAGACATGTCTGTTGTCTTCCACTTTCCCATGAATATGACCAATGCTGACACTTCAATGTTCAACCCCACAGTCACTTCCAGTTTGTCGAAGACTTTCTGCCTGTTACCCTTTAGTATAGTGCATTCCTCAATGTGTGTAGGAAAGTACCCTTATAGTCGCAGCCCTGAACACAGTGGTCACCCCCATCCATCTTTGTGCAATTGTAGCCTGATAAAATATGCTCTGTAGAGGAGTTTAGTTGCACCAACCTGAAACTCGCGTTTACCAGTTCTTCCCTAGAAAATCTAAGTTCTTCCCCCCAAGCTTCATCCTTGACCACCTCAATATCTTGCAACCTTCTTACCTTAAGGTCTGTTACACTATCCTTGGTCGTAAGTGTGATGTACATCAGTAAAATAGCCTTCCTGATCATGTCAGCAGTTAACAGCTTCCTTTCTAGAAAAGATGCTTCCATGGTGTCTTTGTCATGTCCAGTATTTGCTGTCAGCACATGTTTAAACGGCAGATATTTATAGGTCTGAGAAGTGGCCAAGACGCATTTTGCCAGCAAATGTACAAATGGCACCTTTCCATTTGAATCCCATATTTTGCCCATTGTCGATATCTCAATCATATCTCAACAACAAAAACCTGTTTGGAAAGTCACGGCTTTTAGTTTAGTTACTAGTCGTAGAGGTGTTGCGGTAGCTAATCTATTTTTTCACTCCATTTCCATGTTAAGGCTGCTCCATGTCTCAGCTACCATAGTGGTTGCTGGTGGTATGGCACAGTGAGTGCGCCTTATATAATGCATCTAACTAGCTTTTAGTTCCCATGGATAAACTATCCAATCTACAAGCAGGTTCACTCAAGGGTGCAAATGCATAGTCCTTTAGAAAACACAGGTGCTTAGAGTCATAGTATTTGTTTATAATCAGGAATACTATTCCTCCATTTGTATGTGGATCTCTGGAGTGTCTTTAATATAATCCTTGGGGGCACCATTTGCCCAGAACAGTGACGTAACCATACTATCTATTTTTTTTAGAAAGCTGTTAGGGACAGCTTGTGGTGTACTTTGATATGTGTTCAGCCATTTCAACAGAGGAATACTGTTCTAGTGGGCAAAATTGCCCAATAAAGAAAGGGGAAGACTATGCTGATGGGATATTTCTGTTTCCAATTTGTGCAGTAGGGAGAAAAGGTTATCGCTATAGAATTGGGGTCATTCACTGACATCCATATCTCCAGGTACATGATGTGGTCATATTCCACTTAAAGCCCCTCATTGTGAGTTGTGATATTTCACCAGGAATGATAACTTCAGGTGAAATTCTGCATCTAGCAATTTTCAGGTCCACACACTTCCGATAATTCTGGTACGGGAAAGAAAGACCTCCCCTTGCTGCTGCAGGGGCTGCAGGCTGTGGACAGGAGCACAGCCTGGTAACCGTTTGGCCCCTGCAGCAGTACGGGGTAGAAGGGCAGGCTTCTGTCTGTCCAGGGGAACAATTGTTTGCTCTGCCCTTGATACTGCAGGGATCAGGAGGGGGTGAGGATTGACCCATAATCGCCTCTCTTAACTATAATCTGTCACAGCAAGTGGGCTCAATGTGTGCTTGCTTAGATCTTCTGAACCTGTAATTTTTCCAACTCTATAATTTCGCATCTTTCTCTCCTTTCCCTATCATACCTGATATGAGATGGCCCATTATCCCTGCTTTATATGGTTCCTTATGGACCCCCGCCTTTGAAACTGTCCCTTTGTTGTCAGCAAAGTAATGTTCGGATGTCAGGAGCAGGTCATCCACCACTACCTGTTTGCTGAGGTGCCATGCATCCATACATCAGTCCACTTTTTTATTCAAGTGTGCAATACCACCAGGAGAGGGGAATGATCTGAAATACCACTTGATATGTACTTTGCATCCCAACATCTCTTGAGATACAGTTATCTTCAGGAATGACCTGGCCTGGCAGTTTGGGCTAGACTGTTCCTATTTAATCAGGACCACTACTCATTTGTCTATGGCTAAGTCCAAATTGATGTGGC
This sequence comes from Calotriton arnoldi, assembly GCA_963921515.1. NCBI lineage: Eukaryota > Metazoa > Chordata > Amphibia > Caudata > Salamandridae > Calotriton > Calotriton arnoldi. Next base: position 233,357 of record CAWUFW010002141.1, on the reverse strand, counting down.
AAGGTGGGCAACAGAACGATGGGTTGGAATGCTACCCAGAGCGATTTCCAGTGGTTAGACAAATGGCGAGCATTTCCACTGTCAACTTTTGTATGTTTGAATACATTTATGGTAAAAAAAAAATCAGTTGCTGACTACAATTTATGCGCCACTCAAAAGTAGGAGAAACATCATTTCCTACCACTGGGCCCTCAGTAGGCTCCCTGAAGCCAATCATGTGTATAAAACCTTGTAGTTACGTGACTTTTGAATTCAGCAGATATTTGGGGGGAGATTTGTCCATCCCACAATCCATTACTGAGTTAACGTTTCCACCCAGGAGTAGTAACATCTGTGGAAGTTCAGTCAAGAGCGTACCTATCACCTGGACAACAATTGGGGGGGGGACATGTTAACCAGAATTTATTGTGTCCCTTTCCATGCCCTGTTACACTTGCTTATCTACTGCAATCATCTGTCCTACTTGTTCCACATGGAACCACACTGACTTTTTGAGTGGTGTCACTAGTCTTGTAAACCCAGATGAATACCCAAGTGATAAGTACTGCCCTCGCCAAATGAACTGGAGCTTATTGTCCCTCAGATGGGTTTCTTGTAAGTGGACTATATCAGCCCTCTGGTAGGGCAGCATCTTAAGTACTATCTCTCTTTTAATGTTATTGCATAGACTGTTGCTCTTCCGTGTCATATATGTCAATGTTTGTGCCATGTCAGGAAGTGGTAGCTGGCCCCATTGATCTCCCTGCCTAGAAAATGCTTCATGCTGATATCTTACCACTATTTTGTCAGTGTTGTCACTTGTCTCACATTAGAACAATGTGCCCAAGGCTCCCCAACTGACCCCCACTCCACCCTATCTTTTCGCAGATTTTGAACTCTTGACATCCACAACTCATGATGTGCCCACCAATCCCCATTAACTGATTCACCTTTTTGAATGGATAGTTTGGCAAGTTCCTCAGTGATTCAAAGTTAAAACAAATAATGATCTCAGACAACGAAGACCAGAGATCACCTCCAGACCTCGCTCCTCTGAATTGCAGGAAATTGTTGCAGTATATTGTCCTTACAAACCTAATGCATTTGGAGTTAGGCACAATTGTTCGGTTCAGCCCTTTAGCATAGTATATAATATCTCAATCAAGTCCATCCTATGTGTCAGAGACACGTAGTGCCTCTTCACACTGCCTCCAGCTGCGAGGTGACATCTGTATGAGTCCACAGCACCACATTCACCCCCCAACCCTTTTGGAGTCCTTTTTATGCATTTGTGTGTCTGCCATCTTCACCACTGAGATTCTACGGAGTCCTTCATTGATGGTGTCTGATCCAGGATATCATCCTTATTACGTTAGGTCCCCCTTGTTTGGACTCCCCCTTGCTCTGTCACTAATCACCCACCATCCTGTTTCAGTGCCCTTTATTCCATCCATATGTGGCGAGGGCCATCTTTGTTGAAAGTCTAATCAGTAGATTGTAGTAACTGGGCAGCAACCATTCAAATACTCCTGTGCCTCTTCTGATGTAGAAGAACCATGGTTTTCTTTCTGCTATAATCTTAAGGTGCCCTGGGAAGAGCATTATTTATTTAACGTCTTTTCCCATAGGGTTTTCTTGACTGTGCCAAAACTGAGCCTTTATTTTGTACTGCTAGGATGAAGTCCAGAAAAATCAGCATTGTGAAACTTTCAAATGAGATTGGGCCCTCTCCTCTTGCCATCTGAAGTATGACATCCCATTCCCTAAAGTTATAGAGTCTGGCGATGATTGACCTCTGTGGCTCGCCTGGCATCGGCAGAGGCGCTAGCCCTTTCCATAGAAAGGTACTTGGACAAGCCTTTGACTGAAGGACATTGATAATCAATTCTTCAATGAACAGGTCCACATGTGGGCCCTCTGCTCATTTTGGGACCCTCACCAGTCTGATACTGTTTCTTCTTGATCTCCCTTCTGACTTTTCAATTTAGGCTTGCATGAATTTATGCTCTGTTTGTAATTTAATGATCGTTGTTCTTAGCAATTTTATCTCAGCTATAGTACATATTCAGGCATGTGTATTGAAGTCCACTCTTTCATTCAATTTCTGGAGGTCTGTTCTGAAGAGGTTCACGTCAATAATCATTATATCAACTTTATGTTCTATTGTGGTCTTAGTTTCCCTCACTGCCATCAACATTTGAGCATTGGTTTCTGATCATTAGCAAAAGGCTCTGGGATGTCTTCTTCAGCAGGGGTGCTCTGCATCCTAAGATTTGTTCAGTGGGAAGGCGTATTTCTGTAGGCTATAGGCTGTAAGCTGTGCTTGTTTCCCTGCTTTTTCTCATCTCATCTTTGCTAACTTTCGTGGCGTTATGCTGATCGGATTATTTACTTTTTCCCTCTCTCAGTGAACCTGCTTTGTTTGTTGGCTATCTTTATCCTACCCTCAGTGGTGTGGTGCTAGTAGGTGCCTTCATCTTAGAATGCAGGTTTCTCCTCCACAATGTGCTAATCAGTACGCAGGCAGGGGAAGGGTGATCCTCCTTGTGTTTTAGTTTGTTTCTCTGTTTCACTCCCTCATCCCATCGGGGCACAATTTCTCCCACCACCAATTATACGGATTGTGCACAGCCAGCACTTCCTCCACACCATCTGCCCCTGGTGGAAAAGGCAAGTACAGGCAAGGCGTGGTCTGTTTCCTCTCCCGACCCACAAATACATATCACCCTGCTCCTTCTTCCTGAAACATCCTAGTCCTCGAGCTCACAGTGATCCAAGTGCATCAAATTGATTCTCTAGGATTCTACTGGATCTCCAGCCTTCGCAGATCTGGTCTCTGATGGCATTCCAGCTCTTGTGCAGCACCGGCTTTCTAAGCATCGCTTCGTCCTACCAGCTGCACCACCACTCCTTCCGGTGCTCTTCAAGAAACCTTCCTGTGATGTGCACATGGTAGCAAAGTCCCAGCAGGGGAAGGCCGCTCTTCAGTTCTAGATGCCACACTTGGTCTTGGAGTCACAAACCCTAACACCATTCTGCACTTGATAGGGGTCCCCATCTGCAGTCCCACCCCCTTACCTGATCTCAACTCACTCAGAATTTGAAAGGATTCAAGTGGGTCAGGCTGTGGCCATCTTGTTCAGCAGCTCACCACGCCACTGTTATATAAAGAAATCTTTGAGTAACAACTCACCAACGAGAAACCATTTACTTTGATCTTTTTTATATTTGCACATAACCACACGATCTGTTTATGTTATGTCAGTTTTAATACAGGTCTTATATAATGGACCACACAGAATTCAGCTACATTGACATACTTTGAGGCACAAATCGTCATTGTAATATATTATTTTATCCATAACCACTTAGTCGGACATCATGTGTCCTTTAACTAGTTGTCGATTTGCCACCCATATGTGATGGTTGGCACTAAACGTTATGTATGTTTTTGTGACGGTGAGTCAGTGAGGGTTTTAGGGAAATGTCAATGGATTTGTTGGATGAAAATAGAGCTTATTATTCTGGAATCAGGTATGCGGATCTGAACCATCTTTGAAACTCAGAATAGGCTTTTTATTTACTAACATTGGCTGGCTTGTTGCATTTCCAGCCAAGAAAACACACATGATTAAAGTGTAGTGTACCCTTTGCCACTGCCTAGGTGGTAACAGAGTGCTGTTACATTTCTACTCCTGTATATAATACCAATCTGTCTACAATGATGTTACAGACAATGTCTTAAAATATAACATTTAAAGCTCAATTAATCGGATGAAGCCATGTCTTTTCTCGGACCACCTTCAATGTGCTGAAAAGTTTCTGTATGATGATGGAAAGATTAGCGCCTTGGCTTTTTTTAAGCCTGGGACTAGATAGCTTTAACTGTCTCTTAAACTCTTGTAAGCAAAGCAAAACTTAACCTAAACAGTGATCAGGGATAAACTAAGATACGTATCACTAGGCAAGATGTTTCAGTACGGGAGAGCAAACTCGATAAATGACGATCTTGACAATGAAATAGAAAGGTGACGATGAATGAATTCTATTTTTAAAATTAAAATGTTTTCATGCAAGGTGACCAAATGTTATTCAGCGAACTGCATCATACGTATAGGTTACCCTTTTTGAAATTCTTTGCAGAATGTACGTATTTTTTAAACATTAAATATAAACTTGCAATATTGTGAACACATAAGCCATTATGTGCATTCTCTTGCAGTTATAAGATGTGGCAGCAAAGGGATCTTTATAAGATGTACTGATCATGATGAAGACGTTCTCATGAAAGTGCAGATGAACAAGTCTAACCAGAAATGTATAATAAGCTTCGTCATGTAATTTACAATTGTTGAATATTTGTAATGATTTTGTCATTTTACAAAGCACACTCTAGATCTATGTTTATGATTATGAAACCGTATTTCTTTCCACAGATTTAAAAATGTTTGTTGTGATTGACTCTTTGGAGATGTTTGCTAACAGAAAAGGATGCTAATGCTTAAGAAAATCAACAGTTTGCTTTCCCTATACCTAGTGTATCTTCAATTTCCATGCTGTATTTCCAAACCATTATCTCTTTCTAGCAATATTTCTGTTAATGTAATGTAGTCCCCTATTTGCTTTCAATCACAGCCTTGCACTTTCAAATTATACTCTTTGGATTTAACTTTAAGAGAATCTTCTTTCCATGAGGTGCCCATCTCCATGTGAAACACGAAAGAAGACCGCTGATGGCTGCCGCGGCATTACCACTTTAATGAAACGCGACGGAAGTCAATGAATGCTGTCTCGTACTGTTACATGACGCTGCGATTTCTTGGCGTTAGAAATTCCGTAACTGTGTGTGTTATACAATATAAACACTATTTTCTACCATAATAACACAGCATAGCAATGAAGTGATACTTATCTGTCAAGGAGCAGCATATAAAAGAGGAAGATGGCTGCTGTGACAGAGGTTTTATGTGTAATCTGGACATTCTAAGTTCTGGAATTTTATGTGTTGAAGATGTTTTGCTTTGAAGTGCTGCAAGGAGCTGGCAATAAAAGTGTTAAGCATAATGCTAGCCTCCGGTCTTGTCATGAAATTAATTTTCATGAGCTTTTGACTCAATGATCAAGGGGTCTTGGATCTTTATATCAATTGCTTTGTCCTAAAGATGGTCTTATAGTTGTACCACAAGAGAGATGGAAACGTTGACGTCTTAACCTAATTTTCCTTTCAGTTTTTGTTAAGACTCAACAAGGGAGATCTAGATCCTCTGTATAGGACAGACTCCATACTTGTCATTATATGGAATGGGATATGTTACATTGAAGACCAGTGAAATCTAACTTAGATGGATTTTAAGTTCTCTTATCAATGTATTGAAGTACTTTCTGGTTTTGAACACCGTATGAAATAAGCATTTTTCTTGAAATATAATGAATAAGAGATACACCAGATGTTGCGAATTGATTTCTTATCTTGAATAACGAATACAAGTATGGTCATAACCGATTTCTTGATGTCATGGTCAGACATCTGAAATATATCCCTTGTAGGCACTATTATCTGATATTTAATTACCCAAGCCCACAAGGGTTTATTGGGTTTCCCCTTTTTTAGATGAATCTTTTAGAAAGTTGGCATTTTCCTGCCTTAGCCATTTAGTACCTGTAGCTTTCTCTGGGCCACATGACTGGGTGTGGCTGACAGTTGGGCTTTGTGTATTCTACCTACATACCCACATACATTAGAGAGCTTAGGTGTGGCTGGATGGGCGATCATTGGCAGGTCGGGAGGGCGTAGCTGGGTCCAGCGCTACGTACACTTTAATAGGTTTTGTCCTGCCTCCACACAGAGGACTGCATACCACCTATAGTTAGTATGGAGTCAGGGAAGAGAAGGCAGGGTGCATGGGGACTTCAAGGGAATCTCTAAAAGCTTCTCCCACTTTCCAGAAATAGGGCACCAGGTATAAATATTGAACCTCAGACACCAACTCTTCAGTACACTTTTGGACCTGTGGATACTCTGCCAGGAAGAAAGGTTGATGTGCTGCTGAAAGGACTGCCATTCTGCTGGACTACTGCCTCCATGGACTGCTGCCTTGCTGTGCTGAATCCCTGCCTGCTGCCCTTTTGCCTGGGTGAGAAGGACAGGACCTGCATCTGTTGAACCCAGTACTCTGGAGTAACTCCAAGTTTGTAGGGTTCTTGGGTAGGAAGTTAAATAAGTAATAATTATTTAACAATTAATTATTAATTAATTATTGAATTTATTTTAAGTATGTAAGTTATAGAATAGTTGTTTTTTTGTTATATTGTATGTGCGGACTGTTGGGTTTATAGGGATACAGGGTGGGAAGTTAATTGATTAACGACTGAATAACAATTATTTATTAATTGCATTTTTTTTTTAATAGTAATAATGTAAATTGATTAATTGTTTCTAGTTTTTTTAAATATATATATTTATTTTTTATGTTAATAAATATATTTTATTAAGAGTTTATTATTTTTTCTATACTCATGGGGTTACTCATATATGTAATGTATTTGACGTGAAGTATTTTCCCTACTCTTGCTTAGACTGCAGTAGGAATAGTAAAATTAACGTCTTCACAGATCAACACTTTCCCTACTGTTGCCTTGTTTGAAGTGGAAATAATAATTTTCACCCCTCCGAAATCCAACACTTTCCCTACTGTTGCTGAACCTGAAGTGAGATTAGTAAATTTTCCCCCTCCAAAGTCCAACACTTTCCCTACTGTTGCTCTGACTGGAGTGGAAATAGTAAATTTCACCCCTCCACAATCCAACTCTTTACCTACTGTTGCATAAATTAGAGTGGGAATAGTATATTGAATATTCTTAGACTCTCCTAGTTTCATAATATTGGTTTAAAAGATTTTATAGCATTAATTGTTTATTTTTTTTTATAAATGATACTATTTGTTTTTATTTTTAAATTTATTTGAATGTTTATATCTTTTATAGGGTAGCAGGAGCAACCAGTTTGAATATCCCCTGCCCGGCCTGCGCTCATGGCTGGCCCTAAACAGCAAGCTTCTACTATCCAGCGCCCCTCGCCATGTACTCCCGCAGCAGCGAGGGAATCACAAGCCTCTGGTAATACCCCTCTCTTACCTGTCATTAATCTTCCCCCAGATTGCTGTCCCTACACTTTGGTCTTAGCAGGGATTCCAGGGATTGACTCCCTGCATAAAAGAAACCATGGGCCAACTAATCAACAAAGCTTCCCATTGGCTAGGCAGACACACCAGATATAACGTGACAGATCCTAGGCACATCCTGATGGCGAGGAGGATTTCCTGGATAGGGTCCTCCAGAAAGTGCTTAGAGGAAGATTGTGTGATTATTACTTTTAGATATCCAGAATTGGTACTGTTAGACCTGGTACCATTGGCGTGAGTCTCCCTTCCATTTTTTTGCTGTTTCCTCTGTTTTTTTTTTTTTTTTGGGATAAACGTTTTTATTGGAAAAAAAAGAAAGAAAAAATGGCAGCAAAATGACAGTATGGCCGTCCACAGCGTATATGCATCATGTTTCATTACATTTGACACCGGGGAGACACAGGAGAAATCCCACTCGACCATCGAATCTAGGTATGTCAACTTATTACAGTATGTAGATAGCACCATATGTAATAAACACCCCAAACCAAGATGTTTACTCTCCGACACTCCGCATGCAGGTAACCACTTTATTAGGTATCAGCAGGAGGCATGCCTTCCACTCCAGAGCTCTCCAGCAGTCTATCTCTTTGACGTTGTAGTTCTATAGTGGGAGATAAGCAAATGGTACCCCTGTATCTGTTCCACCTCCCCCATTTGGAGTCCCATTTCTTGGGGCAGCCCCTGTGTTTGAAGACATCTTTTTTGGCGAGCATTTCCCTGTCCATGTCTGCCGCCCAGTCGCGCAGGGTCGGAACCATCCCCACGCCCCATTTTTGGGCAATGTTGCGCTTTGTGATAGCCCACCCGAGGGAAGCCCATGTTTGTTCTATTTGCGTTAGATCGGTAGCATCCCAGATATTGAGGAGGCACACCTGGGGGGAGGCCCGAGGGATTTACCACCTGCCCTCTCCAATTGCTGCGTGACCTTGCTCCAGTATTGTTGCACCATCGGGCAGTCCCAGAGAACATGGAGGAAAGTTCCAGGTTGTTGACAGTGCCGGAGGCATAGGGGGTCAGACCTCCTTCCCATCTTGACCAATATCTTAGTGTCTAGATATACACGGTGCAGGATCTTTAATTGAACTAGGCGCAAGCGCATAGGAATAGCCACTTCCTTAGGAGAGGCTAGGGCCTCGCGCCAGTCTTCATCCTCCAGGTCTCCCAGGTCTGCCTCCCAGAGTTGCAGCAGACGCCTTAGGGGGTCTGGGCGGTTGTTAATTAGTTTTTTGTATGTGAGAGATATGGCCTTTTTATGCATGGGGTCGAGTATAAGGCGGTCCTCTAGGGGAGAGGCCTCAGGGAGGGGGGCATCTTTGGGCAAAGCCGCTTCGACTGCATGACTGATTTGTAAGTAGCGATAGGCCTCAGAGTCTGCTAGTTGGTATTTGGTCTGTAGCTCCGCAAATGTAGCTAATTTACCCCTCGTCCATATGTCCCCTACCGTTGAGATACCTATCATGCCCCATTTATCAAAGCCCGGGCATAGGCTGAGCTGTCCCAACAGGTCTGGTTCCCAGAGTGGTGTGGCTTTCGTGAGTGTAGCGTGCCACCCCAGTTTTTTATTCACGCCATGCCAAATCTGCACTGTACGGGCCGTGGGCCCCGTGAGAGTAAGCTTGCGAGGGTTTGTATAGAGTGCTCTAGCATAGCCCCCCGGCCAAGAAGCCAACGATCAGTTCGAAAATTCGGGTCGTCAAATTCCCCATGCACCCATTTGTTGATTGGGACCAACTGGAAAGCCTGATAGTAGAGCTGCATATCGGGCAAAGCGATACCCCCATCGTACCACCCCATCGTCAATTTCGAAATAGCTATTCTGGGGGCCCGCCCATCCCATAGCAGTCCACGCACAACACCCTCGATGCAGACAAAGTAAGTGTCGGGCAGTTTGTCAGGCGCATTCTGTAGCACATAGAGAAATCGCGGCAGTGCTAGCATCTTGAAGAGGGCCGCACGCCCCAGCAGCGTTAGGGGAAGGGTTCGCCAATGTTTAGCATCTGACCGAAGGCGAGTGAGGGGTGCGAGCAGATTGGACTCGTAAAACAGTGTGGGGTCCGGGGTGACATAAATGCCGAGATATTTAAATCCCGTCGCTGCCACTGGTATGTCGTAGCCACGGGGGCAACACGGCGGCGCGCCCCACAGCACATAAAGTTGGGACTTAGTCCAATTGATTGTGTAGCCTGAGTGGGAGCCAAAGATATGAAAGATATGGAGGACCCGACGAAGTGACCGCGAGGGCGAGGCCAGATATAAGAGGATATCGTAAGCGTATAGGGAGATGCGGTCTTCATGATCCTCAGTCCATCGCAGTCCCCTGATCTCCGGGTCACCCCTGATCCACACAGCCAAGGGCTCCAACACCAGGGCGAACAATAACGGTGACAGGGGGCATCCCTGTCTGGTACCCTTCCCTAGTGGGAATTGTCGTGAGACGTGGTTGTTTACTGTCACATGCGCAGTCGGATGAGCATAGAGGAGTTGAATCCACTTAATGAAATTCGGGCCGAAACCCATCCTATACAAAACTGCGAAGAGGAACTCCCACTCAATGGTGTCAAATGCCATGGATGCATCTAGCGAGAGCAGAGTCACATCCTCTCTGATCGTATCGCGTCTTCCGAGGACCCCGTGAAGTCGCCGCAAGTTCAAAGCTGTGTTCCTCCCTGGCATGAACCCAGATTGGTCAGGGTGCACAAGCTCCGTGATATAAGGGATGAGTCTGTTGGCCAGTAATTTGGCCAAGATTTTAGCCTCGACTGTAAGTAGGGAGATCGGACGATACGCCCTATAGTCATCTGCTGGTTTGCCTTGTTGCGGATGACCACAATAGAGGCCGTCCGGACATCGGCCGGGAGCGCCCCGTCGTCTAAACTTTCGGTGTACATTTGGAGCAGGTAGGGGGAGATTTTGGACGCCATTGGCTTCATAAATTCGATAAGGAGCCCATTGGGCCCCTTAGCTTAGCCCGATCGGACGTTTTGAATTGCTTTTTGAATCTCTGCGTCCGTTATCGCGCCTTCCAGAGCTTCCCGGTCCTGTGGGGACAGACATGCGACCTTGAAGGATGAAAGGAGGTCCTCAGCCATGTATGCCTGGGACGCGGCAGAGGGCGTGTATACCGATGAGAAATAGGAAGCGAAAGTATCTGCGATTTGTTGAGGATCAGTGATTGTGTCACCATTCGCCCCACGCAAGGAGTGCACCCACCTCATCGACTGATCTTTTTTCTCTAGCCAAGCAAGGAGTTTACCCGTTCGATCCCCGTGCTCGTAGATCTTATGGCGTGTGGAGATATAGCGCGCTTTGGTGGCTTCCCCGAGGAGCTGGGTGTAGTCGAGACGCACCATCGCGAGTGAGTGTTGGTGCTCGGGATCCGGGGTAAGTGCCAGGGCTTTTTCCCGGGTGAGGATGTCTTCCTCGAGTTCTGTAATTCTCTTAGTAAGTTCCCTTTTGTGGCCGACCATCAAGGACAGGGCTCTACCCTTCATAACCGCGCCAAAAGCCCCCCACAGGGTGCGGGCTGAGGCGACCGACCCCACATTTTCTTGAAAGTAGTAGTCGGCTTCTCTGATTTGCGTCTCCTTAATGTGGGGCACTTTGAGCGCCCAGGGATTTATGGTTAGGGTGGCACGTTGTTTTGGCTGGCCAAATGAGAGTGTCGTGAGAATGGGGGAATGATCAGAGATTCCACGCGCAAGGCACCTGGAATCAGTAAACATGCAGACATCTTGGACGTGAGTGAGCACATGATCTATGCGTGATTGGCTGTTATGGGCGCCGGAGTAAAATGTGAACTGCGCGGTAGCCGGGTTTAATCACCACCAGACATCAACCAGACCCACGGCGGCCAAGAACTCCGCAAGTGGAGACCCCCCGGGAGGGTCCCTGCGGGCAGGAAGGCGGTCTACGGCACCATCCATGGCTAGGTTAAAGTCCCCCCCTAGTACCAGCAGCCCCAGGGGTAAGTCGAGTAGGAGTGTCCCTAGGTCTCGCAACAGGGAACGTTGCAGCCCAGGTGGGGCATACACAGAGACAATATTGACGGCCTGTCCCTCCCATGTGCCGGAGAGTGCTACATACCGACCCTGATCATCCGTCAAGGTTCTGTTGATTAAATTAGGGACATCCCCTGCATAAAAGTATCCCTGCCCCTCGGGAGCCCGCTGTAAATCCAGAGTGGGCAACCAGTCGATACCCCCATCTACTCAGGGCGCCGCAGGAGTTACCAATTAAGGGGCAGATTTACAAGCCCCCTGCGCCACCAGTACGTCACTTTTCGTGACGTACTGGTGGCGCAGGGGGCTCCTCGATATTTACAAGGAGAGGAAAAGCCACCATGCGTGACTTTTCCTCTCCTTGTAAATACCGTCCCTTCACACGCAGCACTTTGCGGTGAAGGGGCGTTCCATGGGTGTTGCTGTGGGTGTTCCCACGCAACACCCATGGAACAAGACACATCTCCAGAATTACGAGAAATCGTAACTCTGGAGATGCGTTTGAAAGCTACGCCACCCTAGAGGTGGCGTAGCGAGACGCACCGAGGAGAAATGTTTTCATTTCTCCTCGTTTCCTCTTTCAATGCGTGCTGCATTCTGCAGCACGCATTGAAAGAGGAAAAGCCTGTACTGATTGTTTTTGTGCAGAAAGGTGCCCCTTCCTGCACAGAAACAATCTCCCCATGGCGCAGGCATCCTTGCACCATGGTGCAAGGGTGCCTGCGCCGGCGCTGGCAGCTGTTTGTGCGCCAGCGCAGGGGAGAGCACAGGAATGCGACATATTCTTGTAAATATGTCGCATTCCTGTGCTCTGAAAGTGCCGCAGCGTGGCGCAGCCAAAGGGCTTGCAGCGCCACGCTGCGGCACTTTCTTGTAGATCTGCCCCTAAGTGTGTTTCCTGAAGGTGGACAATATCTGGCGCTTGTCTTTTCAAATATTGAAGGACCACCCCCGCTTGATTTTGTCTCCTAACCCGTTCACATTCCATGTGAGGAATTTAAGTGTCAGATGTGGTCCCATGTGTAGATGAGGGATAGGTGGTGTGTGGCTTAGAGGCGGAGGACATGTCGGTGTGCGTACAGTGAGGATAGGGCGTACGAGTCGGCCCCACGGGCGTCCAGGTGTAAGGCGCAGGTGTTGAACTAGTGTAAGCACTCTGGTGTTTGTGATCTCGCGGGCATCCCGCGTTCCCCACGGTGCCACGGCAAGAACCTGTGTGTGGACATACAGACTGCAATTAACAAGGTATGCTGCAATAAATAGCAAAACCCCCATTCACTAGGGGAGGCGGAGTTGAACAGCATAGAAATACAAAGAACAAAACAACGTAAACTTACCCTCCCAACCCTCCCAACCCCCCAGCACCAAATACCCACCCCCCACCCTGCCTCCCTGCACAGCGGGCATAGAACCACCCGCCACCCCAAACTTGCAGAGTGCCTGTCGCCCACCCTCAACAAAATGCGAGACGTGATCCAACCCCACTCCCTGAAGCATCAAGTTATGTTACCCGGCCAGTGAGCCGAACATGTTAAATTGTTGTCAAGGAGAACACAAGAAATAACATCGTCTACCTCTATGGGATATGCTGTGTTGACAGACTAGACATTTAGGGTATGGAGTTCGTTAGAGAACAAATGGAGGGCCAGCGGCTCCAGATCAGTTTGTTACCCTCACTTCGTTGTTTAGAAAGTTAAGGCGGCCACGAAACGGCCCGCAACGCCCTCAACCGCCAATCCCGTCAATGGGACCCAGGGCATAGAGGCAGTTCATAGAGTACACAAGCAGGCGGTACACCCCCCTCTGAGGCAAACAGTCATACAAGAGGTGAACAGAGTAAGGCTTGATGCAGTCTCGGGAAGTTAGAACATGGGGGAATGTCAGCAGGGTACAGCTCGCCGGCCGAGGCTCCACTCTGCAGCCCCTCTCGATCAAAGGTCAGTCAACCCAATAGCAAGCCACCAAACCTTACCCAGTAGGGCTCTGCGTTGCCGAAGCTTCACTCGGCGGAGATCTTGACTGCGGGTTGGGCCTATCGTCGGTGGATTGTGCGCCAGCTGGCCTGTGACATCGTTTTTCGACTGTTCTCCAGCCCTCGAGCCAGTCCCAGGTGTCCTCGGGTCTGGTAAAGAACCACACCTTACCCTCAGATTCCACACATAGCTTGGCGGGGAAAAGCATGGCGTATTTGATGTTCTGGTCTCGGAGCGCTCGCTTCACGTCCAGGAAGCTACAACGTTGTTTCTGGACCCTTAGGGTGAAGTCCGGGAAAATAGTGACCTTACTGTTGTCCACGATCAGAGGTGGAGCCGTTCGTGCCGTTTGCAAGATGACATCTCTGTCGCGGTAGTTGAAGACCCTCGCCAGAAGAGGTCGAGGCGGCGCCCCAGGACTGGCCCGTCCCCCCGGTACTCGATGTGCACGTTCGATGGAGAAATGTTGGGAGAGCCCCTTCGGCTGCAGACGGTTAAGAATTATTTCTTCGACAAAAAGATCCGCTGCTGGCCCCTCGGCCCACTCCGGCACTCCCAGAATGCGGATGTTATTACACTGCATACGGCCTTCATAATCGTCCAGTTGGAGGGCCATGGCTTCTTGGGTGGTCTGGAGGTCAGCCACCTGGCGCTTGAGGAGGTCAGTATCGGTCGCCAGGTCCTTGGTCGCACCCTCCACTTCTCGCACTCGTTCTGCCATCTTCTGCATGTCCGCTCTGATCAAGGAGACTTCTGAGGTGACTGAGTCAATACGGCCTTCTAGGGAGGTGCGAACAGACGTAATAGCGGTAAGTATGTCCTGTAGCGAAGGTTCTGGCTTCTTCCCGCTGGATTCAGGCCCAGGTTGCTTCTCGTCAGGGCCCTTCTGCCACGCATACTTCTCGAGTTTAACCTGCATTGTCCCACGCCCGCTGCGGCCACTCGCCATGCCGGCGTAGTAGGGTGTGAGAAGGCAAAGACAGAGCTGGGGACTAGGCCAGTTACTCACCGCCGCCTGCTTATGAGACCAGCTCACAACGGCCTGTTGGGTTCCACTGGCTGGCCCCAAACCCAGACGTACTGCAGTGCAGAGGAGTGTCACACAGGCATGCGGGCGGCGTGTAGAGGATGTACGTGTCCCGGTAGAGGGGGGGGACTCTAAGTCTGCCTCTTGCCTCTAAGCAAGCGAGGGGCTCAGCGGGAGGAGCGGGGCAGTTCGATTCTCCGTCCTGCACCAGGGGGTGGTGCGTCCGAGTCTGCGGCTGTCGGCGTGTTGAGGCCTGTCGGGGATCTGCTGCGTTCTCCTCGCCCGCCCTCCGGAGGTTGTGGCGCTGGGCGGGGGACCACGTGTCACTGCTTTTCCCTCTGCGTGGCGGTTGTTTCCCCCACTGGACACAGGCCCCCAATGGCAGTGGCGAAAGTAAACAAGCAGAGCCTCGGGGGGAGGGGCTGTCCAGGTTCTCTATGGGGGGGCGATCGTAGTCCGGCCGGTGACAGCAGCGGTTGATGCCGTGATTACAGTGTCCAGGGGGGGCTGGAAGAGCAGGGCCCACCGCCCCCGCGTGGTTCACTTGGGTCTTGTCCCCAGGAGATGCGGGGCCGCGTCGTGGGAGAGACGAGCCGATGGGGCCTCCGGGGTCTCGTGGAGCACCACAGTAGTGAGGATGGGTGACGCGGGGGCAGTGCACTCACCAGGGCACACAAGGAATGTCAGCCGGTGTCCTGGCCCCCGGGTCGCGAGCTGGGCCCAGGGCTTCCGGTGAGGCCGCGGTGTTGCGTAGCGGCGCTCAGCCGATGGCTCGCACTGCACTCCCAGTCGCGATCAGCCCCGCAGCTGCATCACGCACCTCCGCGGCAGTTCAAGCGCCGCCAATCGGCCCAATCTTTGGCATGTTGGTAGCCTGGAGGTTCCGGGTCAAGCACACTTCGTTGTGAGTAATTCTGGCCGGGACAGGTCTAGGTAAGACGGATAGTTCGGGAGTGGCGCGACGGAGCAAAGCTACCGTGCGGCCATTTCCCAGTGCAGCTGGCCACGCCTCCGTCTCCTCTGTTTTTGATATGTTTTGCTGGTTAGATGCTTTGGGCACTTTGCCACTGCTGTTCAGCACCAAAGTGCAAGTGCTCCCTATTGTAAATTGTTGTAATGAATTAGTGACTCCCTGATTGGCTTATTTGATCTACTTGTCAGACCCTAGTACAGTGCACCATGTGTGCCCAGGGCCTGTAAATCAAATGCTGATGGTGGGCCTGCGATACCAAAGGGGATGATGGACGGAGCGCTAGAGCAAATCAAACACTCACCCCCAGTCAACTGATCTGGGTTAAATCCATCATCATTCTTTAGCTCACTCCACCACCCCAGTTCAGACATGGCCATATGCAAATCAGTCTGACCCTGTGCCTCATGGGAACAGTCCAGCCCGAACTGCCAAGCCATGTCTTCCCTGGACCGGAAACAAGCATCCTGGGACCGGTTTCGGGTTCAAAACCCTCATCAGCCAGGCTATCTTGAACCCAGTGGCAAAGTGAGCAAGGGACCCACGTCTGGGCATACCCTGCCAACTTAGGGCGAACAAAGCGATACCAAAGGGGATGATGGACGGAGCGCTAGAGCAAATCAAACACTCACCCCCAGTCAACTGATCTGGGTTTAATCCATCATCATTCTTTAGCTCACTCCACCACCCCAGTTCAGACATGGCCATATGCAAATCAGTCTGACCCTGTGCCTCATTGGAACAGTCCAGCCCGAACTGCCAAGCCATGTCTTCCCTGGACTGGAAACAAGCATCCTGGGACCGGTTTCGGGTTCAAAACCCTCATCAGCCAGGCTATCTTGAACCCAGTGGCAAAGTGAGCAAGGGACCCACGTCTGGGCATACCCTGCCAACTTAGGGCGAACAAAGCGATACCAAAGGGGATGATGGACGGAGCGCTAGAGCAAATCAAACACTCACCCCCAGTCAACTGATCTGGGTTTAATCCATCATCATTCTTTAGCTCACTCCACCACCCCAGTTCAGACATGGCCATATGCAAATCAGTCTGACCCTGTGCCTCATGGGAACAGTCCAGCCCGAACTGCCAAGCCATGTCTTCCCTGGACCGGAAACAAGCATCCTGGGACCGGTTTCGGGTTTAAAACCCTCATCAGCCAGGCTATCTTGAACCCAGTGGCAAAGTGAGCAAGGGACCCACATCTGGGCATACCCTGCCAACTTAGGGCTGAACAAAGCGATACCAAAGGGGATGATGGACGGAGCGCTAGAGCAAATCAAACACTCACCCCCAGTCAACTGATCTGGGTTTAATCCATCATCATTCTTTAGCTCACTCCACCACCCCAGTTCAGACATGGCCATATGCAAATCAGTCTGACCCTGTGCCTCATGGGAACAGTCCAGCCCGAACTGCCAAGCCATGTCTTCCCTGGACCGGAAACAAGCATCCTGGGACCGGTTTCGGGTTCAAAACCCTCATCAGCCAGGCTATCTTGAACCCAGTGGCAAAGTGAGCAAGGGACCCACGTCTGGGCATACCCTGCCAACTTAGGGCGAACAAAGCGATACCAAAGGGGATTATGGACGGAGCGCTAGAGCAAATCAAACACTCACCCCCAGTCAACTGATCTGGGTTTAATCCATCATCATTCTTTAGCTCACTCCACCACCCCAGTTCAGACATGGCCATATGCAAATCAGTCTGACCCTGTGCCTCATGGGAACAGTCCAGCCCGAACTGCCAAGCCATGTCTTCCCTGGACCGGAAACAAGCATCCTGGGACCGGTTTCGGGTTCAAAACCCTCATCAGCCAGGCTATCTTGAACCCAGTGGCAAAGTGAGCAAGGGACCCACGTCTGGGCATACCCTGCCAACTTAGGGCGAACAAAGCGATACCAAAGGGGATGATGGACGGCCACCCACAGAAGCAGCTTGTAAAATATGGCTAAGGCCTGCCATTGCAGAGCCTGTGTGCAGTCTGGGACTGCCATGTCGACTTGGTAAGTGCACCCACTTACCAGTCCCTAAACCTTCCCTTTTCTACATGTTAGCCACCCCTAAGGTAGGCCCAAGGGCAGGGTGCATTGTAAGTAAAAGGTAGGACATGCCCTGGTGTGTGTGGCATGTCCTGGATAGTGAATTACAGCCAATTTTGTTTTTCACTATTGCAAGGCTACCTGTCCCCATAGGCCAGAATGGGCAGTTTGATTATAACATCTTTAATCCTAACTGACCCAGGGAACATGGTAGAAAAACAAATTTAGTATGCCTGAACTCAAAATGTTAAAATACATCTTTTAGTGTAGGTGATTTTTACATTCTGTGTTTGAAAATACCACTTTTAGAAAGTAGGTATTTTCTTGCCTAACCATCCAGCCTGCCTCTGCTAGGTTGTGTATTGCTTGTCTGGTTTGTGAGTGACAGGAGGGCTTGGGCTCCAGCAGTCTGATGGGTCAGGGCTGGGCTGAATAGGACCTTGGGTGAATCGAGAGTAGGGGGGCGGGGATTTCATTTCACTCCCCTGAGCCCTCATAGAATAGAGAGTAGGGGTAGGAGATTTCCTTTCAGCTACCTGGGCAAGGTCTGCTTTCAGCAATGCTGTCTCCACCTCCTGCCAGGAAGCTGCACAGAACTGGTTTTGGTCAGGCACAGACACTCTCTGCCTTCAGAGACAAAGGATTTTTGAGTATAAATATTGGGGCCCAGACCCCAAGACTTTAAATCACTTCTGGGAACCAAGACGGACCTTTGCCAAGGAGAAGAAACCAAGGAAGCTGAAGGATTTTACTGCCCCTGTGCCAGTGTGCTATTTTCTGGGGTTGGCCTGCAGTGGTTACTTAATTGCCAAGGAAAGGGGAAAGAACTTTTATTGAACTTTCATCATCTTGAAGAAGAAACTCCAAGGGCTTGAACTATGCTTGCCTCCTACTGAAGTCTCAGGGACACAAGACTTCACTACCAGCTCCCCCCTGAATTTCCTTGCTGGGAATTCTGTCTGCAGAAGCCTGCGTATTGTTGGGAGCTGGAAGCGCGACTCAACGAGAAGAAGCGTGACGCCGCCACAGCTGTTGCCGTCGCATCATCGAAGAAGCGTGTCGCAGGGCTTGTCGCGGCTCAGAAGTTACAGAGTTCACCGCACGGCCGTCGGGCGTGCATGCATCACCTTCACGCCGTCGCATCGCATCAAGGGCGCCATCTTCTCGCATCGCACCAGACCGTCGCAACGCATCGAAGCGCCATCTTGTCGCATCGTAACCAAAACGCAGTAAGGGATCGACGCATCACCTCCACTCCGGTAAGGAACAGACGCATCGCCTACTTTGCGCAAGCACTGAGGAACAGAAGCATCGCCTCCCCCGAAGCAAGGAACCGACGCATCACCCTTCCTGCGACCCTTTTGTTTGTTTTGCGTTACGCATTTAAGGTACTTTGTGAGAAACGTTTTGCATTTACCATCAACTTTGAACTAAGCAATTTCTACAATTTTTAAGTCTATTTTTGATTACAGTATTGTAGATTTTTGTCGTTTGGGTCTTGTGCTAAGTCTATATAAAGAGTACTTATTTTTATAAAACCTGTGTGGTGTCCATCTGTAGTGTTTTCACTGTATTACTGTATGTGTTCACAAATGCTTTACACACTGCCTCTGAGATAAGCCTGCCTGCTCGTGCCAAGCTATCACAGGGTTGAGCAGGGGTTATTTTAGGAGTGTAGCCCCCTTACCCTGACTAGAAGCAAGGGTCCCTATTTGGACAAAGGTGCAAACCATTGCCAACTAGAGACCCCCAGTTCTAACAGGTACGTAACATCTTGAGACACTCTTCCCAGTCCTATCTCCCTCATTCTGGTATTAAAGCATTAGAGCTGGGCTTCTTTTATAGACCCCCTCATAACATATGCCCCCTTGGCAGACCTTAATGACTTAGACTGACTCACAGATGATGATATGGGATGCTCATTTATAGACCCCCCCTTGAGGGCGGCCCCCTTACAGGTTACGGCCGGTAATGTGGCTCTTCCTCACTTAAATGCAGATCACTTCACCAGTAGGGTTCCCACCCAAGCAGTCATAAACCAGTCTGCAGGTTCTAGATCCCCTCTTTTTAGCCACAATTAGGGTAGCGGAAAAGATCATAGCCTCGTTTCATGGAACGTGGCTGGGCTATCTGCAAAGTTTGCAGATGCAGGGTGGATCTTGTTAATTAGAAATGTTAACATTATTTTCCTTCAAGAAACTTGGGAGGTTGAGAATACATTTTTTCTTGAGGGTTTTAAGACTTTTTTCCTCCTGATGGTGGGCTCTAGAGCAGGCAGAGAGGGAGTGGAGGTCTAATTATCTTTGTAGCCCTTGACTATTGTGGGTCCATCAAGCCATTGAGTTGGACTCCAGAGTGCTCCAGGGCCTCAAATTGTTTGTGGGAAAATTGTTCTGATTTAGTCTTGTTAATGTTTATAATTCTAAAAAGGGAAATCAAGGGACTTCAAGTTTCCCAGCCTTGAGGGGGGCCCTAGACTCGCTACAGGGAGAGGGCCTCTCTCAAGATAATTTAATCGTAGCTGGGGATTTAAATTGCCATCCTTGCCCTGACTCACTACAACACCAGCATAGCTTACAAATGTGCACGATCATGGAGGGAATGCATATGGAGCACACCCCAGAAGGGCTTGAACTGAATAGTCTCTTATACTCATATAATCTAGTATTTACCCTAGATAAGATGCCGGATTCATCTAAATCTTACATACCCCCAACCTATAAAGGTATGGCTTGTGCAACAGGCATCAATTATTTAGTTTCTGCTTTTTTGGGAGGGTCCTCACTCTCTTTTAAGATCCTACATAGTCCATATGGTGATCACAACACCCTGACGCTAGTGCTTGAAGGGGTGGGCAATCAGAAAATGCATTCTAGTACACCTGCAGGCCTATTATCCTTAAACAATCAGGGGAGATGCCTTCACTGGCCGCAGCTTGATCCTAAGACTTTTAACTACTTTCTTTTTAAAAGTCGACAACAGGAGATCCATACCTGTCTAGACCCTTCAGTATCCAGTGAGGAGATTACTAAGGGGCCGATTCCGATCTCGGTCGGAGGCGCACCCAATACCATTTGGTCGGGAAAAAAGCCATGCGAATGCCTGTTTCCCGACCGATCCGCACATTATTCCGAACGAGCAAGTACGATGCGCACAACAGCATAGAATCCGGCCGAGTCGTACTCACCCAATCCAGGTCCTGTTCTCCGACCGAGGCGAATCCGGAAACGCCGAATCGAGTCGCACGGAAGGGAAAATGCAGCCCCGTCCGGCCGGACAAGTACGATGCACTTTCCGTATGCGCCGAACCCGTCGCTACGTCCGGCACGTCAAAGCTTCCGGGAGAGGCGCACATAAGCTCCGATTCGCGCCACAACACGATCCACGGCTACGAGGCAAACACGCCAGCGACGAGGACGAGGCGAAGCAACGAGAAAGACGAACGAGACAAACCAACCATGAATCCCTTCGTTCCGATCCTACCAATATTCTACATTTACTACCGGTACAGGCACGGACGCGTACGGCGCAGAAGGTAAGTCAGACACCAACCACAAAAACATACACACGTACACGACACATCACACACACACAGAGGGATGCAGAATTTACTTACACCAGCAACAGCAGCACCATAGGGGCGGGATGCCCATCACCAATGCCACATATGCACACAGGGGCCTGGATGCGCACCACCACTACCACCCCTACCCAGGGGGGGCTGGATGCCTACCACTACTACCACCCTTAGCCAGGGGGGCTGGATGCCTACCACTACTACCAACCTTAGCCATGGGGGTGCCAGATGCCCACCACTACTACCACCCTTACCCAGGGGGGGCTGGATGCCTACCACTACTACCACCCTTACCCAGGGGGGGCTGGGTGCCTACCACTACTACCACCCTTAGCCATGGGGGTGCCAGATGCCTACCACTACTACCACCCTTACCCAGGGGGCTGGATGCCTACCACTACTACCACCCTTAGCCAGGGGGCTGGATGCCTACCACTACTACCACCCTTAGCCATGGGGGTGCCAGATGCCCACCACTACTACCACCCTTACCCAGGGGGCTGGATGCCTACCACTACTACCACCCTTACCCAGGGGGCTGGATGCCTACCACTACTACCACCCTTAGCCATGGGGGTGCCAGATGCCCACCACCACTACCACCCTTACCCAGGGGGCTGGATGCCTACCACTACTACCACCCTTACCCAGGGGGCTGGATGCCTACCACTACTACCACCCTTAGCCATGGTGGTGCCAGATGCCTACCACTACTACCACCCTTACCCAGGCGGGGCTGGATGCCTACCACTACTACCACCCTTAGCCAGGGGGCTGGATGCCTACCACTACTACCACCCTTAGCCATGGGGGTGCCAGATGCCCACCACTACTACCACCCTTACCCAGGGGGCTGGATGCCCACCACTACTACCACCCTTACCCAGGGGGCTGGATGCCTACCACTACTACCACCCTTAGCCAGGGGGCTGGATGCCTACCACTACAACCACCCTTAGCCATGGGGGTGCCAGATGCCCACCACTACTACCACCCTTACCCAGGGGGCTGGATGCCTACCACTACTACCACCCTTAGCCAGGGGGCTGGATGCCTACCACTACTACCACCCTTAGCCATGGGGGCTGGATGCCCATCACTACTACCACCCTTACCCAGGGGGGGCTGGATGCCTACCACTACTACCACCCTTACCCAGGGGGGGCTGGATGCCTACCACTACTACCACCCTTAGCCATGGGGGCTGGATGCCCACCACTACTACCACCCTTACCCAGGGGGGGCTGGATGCCTACCACTACTACCACCCTTACCCAGGGGGGGCTGGATGCCTACCACTATTACCACCCTTAGCCATGGGGGTGCCAGATGCCTACCACTACTACCACCCTTACCCAGGGGGGGCTGGATGCCTACCACTACTACCACCCTTAGCCAGGGGGGCTGGATGCCTACCACTACTACCACCCTTACCCAGGGGGCTGGATGCCTACCACTACTACCACCCTTAGCCATGGGGGTGCCAGATGCCTACCACTACTACCACCCTTACCCAGGGGGCTGGATGCCTACCACTACTACCACCCTTACCCAGGGGGCTGGATGCCTACCACTACTACCACCCTTAGCCATGGGGGCTGGATGCCCACCACTACTACCACCCTTACCCAGGGGGGCTGGATGCCTACCACTACTACCACCCTTACCCAGGGGGGGATGGATGCCTACCACTACTACCACCCTTAGCAATGGGGGCTGGATGTCCACCACTACTACCACCCTTACCCAGGGGGGCTGGATGCCTACCACTACTACCACCCTTACCCAGGGGGCTGGATGCCTACCACTACTACCACCCTTAGCCAGGGGGCTGGATGCCTACCACTAACAACATCTCCACTCACAGGCTGGCTAATACATGTCGCAACAAGCACACACCAACATAAAGAATGCAACATTAAGACATCCCCCAACACCATGACAAGCGTGTGTAGACTGTGTCAAATGCCTACGACACAGAACATGATCATCAACATACAATGTGACACCCTATCACATGTGCCACACATAAATGTGTGTGGCCCCCACAATGCAAGCAGGCCATGACCATTGTGGCAATGGGGTCCAAACCCCCATCATCACAGTGACCAAAATGTAAGTGTGGGGTCCTGAGCTGAAGCACATCTTGACCATTGTGGCAATGGGGTCCAAACCCCCATCATCACAGTGACCAAAATGTAAGTGTGGGGTCCTGAGCTGAAGCACATCTTGACCATTGTGGCAATGGGGTCCAAACCCCCATCATCACAGTGACCAAAATGTAAGTGTGGGGTCCTGAGCTGAAGCACATCTTGACCATTGTGGCAATGGGGTCCAAACGCCCATCGTCACAGTGACCAAAATGTAAGTGTGAACAAAGTAGAAGCTGCAACTGGCAAACTGCATGGACAAATCCTGGTCACAGAACAACAAACACAACTGTGGCAAAGTAGTGCAGGTGTCCCATTGCAACATAGATTTGGGGAGGCAAACAGTGCAGTGCAAATAAGACATACCTCTGGCCAGCTGCATACAAACATCACCCATGGTGTCTGACACCGTCAACATACATCAATGACACAATGACAGAAGTGACCATCACAATGCAGACCCACATATTTGCACCAATGGACACACCAATGCAGATACCCTGTGTAGACTGCAGATGGCAGGTGAACAGATACCATACCATGGCAGCAATGGGACACATAAACAATGATCATTGTGCTGACTGATGACCTAGGAGTCCCAGGGACAGCAGGGCAAACACACCAAACAACATACAGATAATGGCACACCATAAATATGCCAATGCAGTGGCGCTGATGCACAAACACAAACAGGCAGACACACACTGCACATCAAACACAACAGGTGAGGGGGGGGACCAGTGTCCCCAGGCACCCACACAACACATGAGGAGGCCTGAAGACCAAACACACAGATGTGCATACAGTGCCACACAAAGGTAACTCAGGGATCCAATTCCCTATGTGGCCAATCAGGCATTGTCAGATGAGAGGGAGCACAAATCACACATGTCACACAAGCATGTAGGAACAGCAACCCACACAGTAAGACACCGAGGCACCACAGCACCACCCCCAGGGCCCACACAATGTGGTGACCCTGGGCTGCATTACAATACCACTGTGATGACAAAGCCAGATGTCGTTCACACTGTGAACCACAGTCATGTATCCTGAGCAAAGAATTACCAGCACACCCACACAAGCAGAAATCAATCAGCATGGCCAGTAAGCCAAGGCCAACATGGAGGCAGGGGTCTTGCCGGGCAACAACTCTCATCTGCACACACTCAACAACACACACCTCGACCACCAACAATGTGCTGCAGTGAAGCGCACATGCACAGGTGACATTGCGCATGCACCCATGACAATACCAGAGGGGTGGGTGGTAAGCAAGGTGCAGAAACACAGCACACATGGCCACTCAACAATCAATCAATCAATCACGGCATTTATAGAGCGCGCTACTCACCCGGGAGGGTCTCAAGGCGCTGGGGGAGGGGGTAAGTTACTGCTCGAACAGCCAGGTCTTGAGCTGCTTCCTGAAGGCGAGATGGTCCTGGGTTCGCCGAAGGTGAGTGGGGAGGGAGTTCCAGGTCTTGGCCGCCAGGTAGGAGAAGGATCTTCCTCCGGCGGTGGTTCTGCGGATGCGTGGTACGGTGGCGAGGGCGTGGCTGGTTGATCGTAGCTGGCGTGTGGGCGTGTAGAAGGACATGCGGTCGTTGAGGTACTTTGGGCCCAGGTCGTGGAGGGCCTTGTGTGCGTGGGTGAGGAGTCTGAACGTGATTCTCTTGCTGACGGGGAGCCAGTGCAGGTCTTTCAGGTGTACGGTGATGTGGCTGTGTCGGGGATGTCCAGGATGAGTCGTGCGGAGGCGTTCTGGATGCGCTGGAGTCTCTTTTGAAGTTTGGCTGTGGTTCCGGCGTAGAGGGTGTTCCCATAGTCCAGTCGGCTGGTGACGAGTGCCTGGGTGACGGTCTTCCTGGTTTCAGTGGGGATCCATCTGAAGATCTTGCGGAGCATGCGCAGGGTGTTGAAGCATGAAGATGAGACGGCGTTGACTTGTCTGGTCATCGACAGGGAGGAGTCCAGGATGAAGCCCAGGTTGCGTGCGTGGTCCGTTGGCTTGGGTGCGGTGCCCAGGGCCGGGGGCCACCAGGAGTCGTCCCAGGCGGAGGGTGATGAGCCCAGGATGAGGACTTCCGTCTTGTCTGAGTTCAGTTTAAGGCGGCTGTTCCTCATCCAGTCGGCGACGCCTCTCATCCCGTCGTGCAGGTTGGCTCTGGCGGTGGTGGGGTCGTTGGTGAGGGAGAGGATCAGCTGGGTGTCGTCGGCGTAGGAGATGATGTTGAGGTTGTGTCGGCGTGCGATGGCTGCGAGGGGGCTCATGTAGACGTTGAAGAGGGTCGGGCTGAGTGAGGATCCTTGTGGAACGCCGCAGATGACTTCGGTGGCTTCGGATCTGAACGGGGAGAGGCGGACTCTCTGGGTTCTTCCGGCGAGGAACGAGATGATCCATTCCAGTGCTTTCTCTCGGATTCCGATGTTGCTGAGGCGCTTCACTAGGGTGCGGTGGCAGACGGTGTCGAACGCCGCGGAGAGGTCCAGGAGGATGAGGGCAGCTGTTTCCCCGTTGTCGGTTAGGGTTCTGATGTCGTCGGTGGCTGCGATAAGGGCGGTCTCGGTGCTGTGGTTGGCCCGAAACCCGGACTGCGAGGGGTCGAGGGATCCATTCGTCTCGAGGAAGGCGGCAAGCTGTCTGTTGACGGTCTTCTCGATGACTTTGGCCGGAAACGGAAGGAGCGAGATGGGGCGGTAGTTCTTGAGGTCGGTGGGGTCCGCCGTTGGTTTCTTCAGGAGGGCGGTAAGCTCGGCGTGCTTCCAGCTCTCCGGGAAGGTGGCGGTGTGGAAGGAGGAGTTGATGATGTCCCGGAGATGGGGTGCGATGGTGGCGTCGGCTTTGTTGAAGACGTGGTGTGGGCAGGGGTCGGTTGGTGATCCGGAGTGGATGGAGTTCATCGTGCGGGTGGTGTCTTCGGTGTTGATCGGGGTCCAGTTGCAGAGGGTGGTGGTGGCGGGCATTGGTTCGGCGGTAGGGTGCGTTGTTTGTGCGTCGAAGCTGTTGTGTATGTCGGTGATCTTGCGGTGGAAGAACGCGGAGAGTGAGTTGCAGAGGTCTTGCGAGGGGGTGATGTCGTTGTTTCCGGCGCTGGGGTTGGAGAACTCTTTGACGATGCTGAAAAGTTCCTTGCTGTCATGGGCGTTGTTGTCCAGTCGTTCTTTGAGTGCCGACTTCTTGGTGG
Organism: Calotriton arnoldi; assembly: GCA_963921515.1. Lineage (NCBI taxonomy): Eukaryota > Metazoa > Chordata > Amphibia > Caudata > Salamandridae > Calotriton > Calotriton arnoldi. Next base: position 207,274 of record CAWUFW010002141.1, on the reverse strand, counting down.
CACGGATCAGCTGGTGGTGTTTGCGGGTGGCGTGCTTGAGGGCGGTCCTGTTGTCTGTGGTCTGGACGAGTCGCCAGGTTTTCTCGAGAGTGCGGCAGTTCTTCTTGGATTCCTTGAGTTCGTTGGTGAACCAAGGGGTTTTCTTGCTTCCGGGTCTGCTGGGAGGGTTTTTTAGTGGTGCGAGGTCGTCGGCGCAGGCGGTCAGCCACTTGGCGAGGTTGCTGGCTGCTTCGTTTGGGTCCGTTGTGTCGGTGGGTGTGTTCTGGCTGAGGGAGGCGGTGAGCTGCTCGGCGGTGATCTTGCTCCAGCTCCGGCGGGGAGCCTGTTGCGGGTGGTGGTGAGTCGCAGTCTTTCTGAAGCTGAAGTGGACGCAGCTGTGGTCGGTCCAGTGGAGTCCGGTGGCGTGGCTGAAGGAGATGTGCTTGCTGGACGAGAAGACGGGGTCAAGCGTGTGGCCGGCGTAGTGGGTGGGCGTGTTCACCAGTTGTTTGAGTCCGAGGTTGGCGAGGTTGTCCAGCAGGGCGGTGGTGTTTCTGTCGTTGTTGTTCTCCAGGTGGAAGTTGAGGTCCCCTAGGAGGATGTAGTCGGCGGAGGGCATGGCGTGCGGGCTGATGAAGTCTGCGATGTCTTCGCTGAATAGTGTGCGTGGTCCCGGGGGTCTGTAGATGAGGGTGCCTCGGAGGGTGGTCTTGGGGTCCGTGTGTATCTGGAAGTGTAGGTGTTCGGCGGCGGTGAAGGTCTCGCCGGAGTTAGTCGAGATGCGGATGGTGTTCTTGTGTACGATGGCGATGCCTCCTCCCGTCTGGTTGACGCGGTCCCTCCGGGTGATCTTGTATCCATCCGGGATGGCTATGGCGATGTCAGGCGCTGAGGAGGCGTTCATCCAGGTTTCGGTGAGGAAGGCGATGTCCGGTGCTGTTGCGTCGAGCAGGTCCCAGAGTTCCACGGCGTGCCTGTGGACGGAGCGGGTGTTCAGCAGGATGCATTTCAGGTGGTTGCTGCTGTTGCTCGACTTGGCGGAGGTGGTGCACGTCAGGGGGCAGGTGAATCGGCAGGTTTGGCAGGTGAAGGGTCCGTGGGTGCGTCTCGGTGAGGCTCGGTAGCAGGCAGGGTTCCGGCCGGCATTGAGTGCGGTGAGTGTGGCGGCGTCGTAGGTCCGTCGAGTGGTGTTGCATCGGTGGGATCCAGGGGTTCTGGCGCTGGGCGCGGTCCAGTCGCGGACGGGCGCAGACGGGCTTGCCTTAGGCGCGCCTTCGGCGCGCCAGCGGCGCGCCCGCTGCGCACGTCCGCTGCGCGGCCGTGCAGCGGCCGCCATTTATGGGGAGGTGGGAGGGAGGAGCAGCTGGGAGGCGGGAGGCAGGGGCAGCGAATGGGCAGTCAGGGGGCGGGGCCGCAGGGACGCAGCGGCGGGAATGGCGATAGGCAGCGAGGGGCACAGAAGGAAAAACGGGGGAGAGCAGGCAAATCACGGGTAAACAACAGTGGGGCAGCGAGGGGCACAGAAAGGAAAAAACGGGGGAGAGCAGGCAAATCACGGGTAAACAACAGTGGGGCAGCGAGGGGCACAGAAAGGAAAAAACGGGGGTGAGCAGGCAAATCACGGGTAAACAACAGTGGGGCAGCGAGGGGCACAGAAGGAAAAACGGGGAGAGCAGGCAAATCACGGGCACAACAACAGTGTCGCAGCGAGGGGCACAGAAAGGAAAAACGGGGGAGAGCAGGCAAATCACGGGTAAACAACAGTGGGGCAGCGAGGGGCACAGAAGGAAAAACGGGGGAGAGCAGGCAAATCACGGGCACAACAACAGTGGGGCAGCGAGGGGCACAGAAAGGAAAAACAGGGGGAGAGCAGACAAAATCACGGGCACAACAACAGTGGGGCAGCGAGGGTCACAGAAAGGAAAAACAGGGGGAGAGCAGACAAATCACGGGCACAACAACAGTGGGGCAGCGAGGGGCACAGAAAGGAAAAACGGGGGAGAGCAGGCAAATCACGGGTAAACAACAGTGGGGCAGCGAGGGGCACAGAAGGAAAAACGGGGGAGAGCAGGCAAATCACGGGCACAACAACAGTGGGGCAGCGAGGGGCACAGAAAGTCAAAAACGGGGGAGAGCAGGCAAATCACGGGTAAACAACAGTGGGGCAGCGAGGGGCACAGAAGGAAAAACGGGGGAGAGCAGGCAAATCACGGGCACAACAACAGTGGGGCAGCGAGGGGCACAGAAAGGAAAAGGGGAGACAAGCAGACAAAACTGGCACCGGGGCCACAAGCGGAGGGCGATCTTACCTACAGGAGCAGCGGGCAGACAGCACAGGCGGAGCTGTGTGGTGGGGGAGCGACCTACCTGGCAAGGTCAAGGGTCGCTCTCCTCACGTGCAGCGGCCGCCATTTATGGGGAGGTGGGAGGGAGGAGCAGCTGGGAGGCGGGAGGCAGGGGCAGCGAATGGGCAGTCAGGGGGCGGGGCCGCAGGGACGCAGCGGCGGGAATGGCGATAGGCAGCGAGGGGCACAGAAGGAAAACGGGGGAGAGCAGGCAAATCACGGGTAAACAACAGTGGGGCAGCGAGGGGCACAGAAAGGAAAAACGGGGGAGAGCAGGCAAATCACGGGTAAACAACAGTGGGGCAGCGAGGGGCACAGAAAGGAAAAACGGGGGAGAGCAGGCAAATCACGGGTAAACAACAGTGGGGCAGCGAGGGGCACAGAAGGAAAAACGGGGGAGAGCAGGCAAATCACGGGCACAACAACAGTGGGGCAGCGAGGGGCACAGAAAGGAAAAACAGGGGGAGAGCAGACAAAATCACGGGCACAACAACAGTGGGGCAGCGAGGGTCACAGAAAGGAAAAACAGGGGGAGAGCAGACAAATCACGGGCACAACAACAGTGGGGCAGCGAGGGGCACAGAAAGGAAAAACGGGGGAGAGCAGGCAAATCACGGGCACAACAACAGTGGGGCAGCGAGGGGCACAGAAAGGAAAAACGGGGGAGAGCAGGCAAATCACGGGTAAACAACAGTGGGGCAGCGAGGGGCACAGAAGGAAAAACGGGGGAGAGCAGGCAAATCACGGGCACAACAACAGTGGGGCAGCGAGGGGCACAGAAAGGAAAAACAGGGGGAGAGCAGACAAAATCACGGGCACAACAACAGTGGGGCAGCGAGGGTCACAGAAAGGAAAAACAGGGGGAGAGCAGACAAATCACGGGCACAACAACAGTGGGGCAGCGAGGGGCACAGAAAGGAAAAAACGGGGGGAGAGCAGGCAAATCACGGGTAAACAACAGTGGGGCAGCGAGGGGCACAGAAGGAAAAACGGGGGAGAGCAGGCAAATCACGGGCACAACAACAGTGGGGCAGCGAGGGGCACAGAAAGGAAAAAACGGGGGAGAGCAGGCAAATCACGGGTAAACAACAGTGGGGCAGCGAGGGGCACAGAAAGGAAAAAACGGGGGAGAGCAGGCAAATCACGGGTAAACAACAGTGGGGCAGCGAGGGGCACAGAAGGAAAAACGGGGGAGAGCAGGCAAATCACGGGCACAACAACAGTGGGGCAGCGAGGGGCACAGAAAGGAAAAACGGGGGAGAGCAGGCAAATCACGGGTAAACAACAGTGGGGCAGCGAGGGGCACAGAAGGAAAAACGGGGGAGAGCAGGCAAATCACGGGCACAACAACAGTGGGGCAGCGAGGGGCACAGAAAGGAAAAACAGGGGAGAGCAGACAAAATCACGGGCACAACAACAGTGGGGCAGCGAGGGTCACAGAAAGGAAAAACAGGGGGAGAGCAGACAAATCACGGGCACAACAACAGTGGGGCAGCGAGGGGCACAGAAAGGAAAAACGGGGAGAGCAGGCAAATCACGGGTAAACAACAGTGGGGCAGCGAGGGGCACAGAAGGAAAAACGGGGGGAGAGCAGGCAAATCACGGGCACAACAACAGTGGGGCAGCGAGGGGCACAGAAAGGAAAAACGGGGGAGAGCAGGCAAATCACGGGTAAACAACAGTGGGGCAGCGAGGGGCACAGAAAGGAAAAAACGGGGGGAGAGCAGGCAAATCACGGGTAAACAACAGTGGGGCAGCGAGGGGCACAGAAGGAAAAACGGGGGAGAGCAGGCAAATCACGGGCACAACAACAGTGGGGCAGCGAGGGGCACAGAAAGGAAAAAACGGGGGAGAGCAGGCAAATCACGGGTAAACAACAGTGGGGCAGCGAGGGGCACAGAAAGGAAAAACGGGGGAGAGCAGGCAAATCACGGGTAAACAACAGTGGGGCAGCGAGGGGCACAGAAGGAAAAACGGGGGAGAGCAGGCAAATCACGGGCACAACAACAGTGGGGCAGCGAGGGGCACAGAAAGTCAAAAACGGGGGAGAGCAGGCAAATCACGGGTAAACAACAGTGGGGCAGCGAGGGGCACAGAAGGAAAAACGGGGGAGAGCAGGCAAATCACGGGCACAACAACAGTGGGGCAGCGAGGGGCACAGAAAGGAAAAGGGGAGACAAGCAGACAAAACTGGCACCGGGGCCACAAGCGGAGGGCGATCTTACCTACAGGAGCAGCGGGCAGACAGCACAGGCGGAGCTGTGTGGTGGGGGAGCGACCTACCTGGCAAGACTCCTAAATGTCTGACACACTGCACACTACGCTGTACATGGACATGACGGCAACACCACACCAACCAATGGGATCCCAGCCACAGTCACACACCAATGAAGAAGCCAAGGTCACCCACAAAGAACACACATGGACAACTACCAACATTGCAGCCCTGACCCTGAGGAGTGCCAGCAGTCACACACACAATGTGTCACAAACAATGAAAGCTAACACAAACCAGAAATCACATTACAGGAGTAAACAACAAGTGCTAAGGGGAATCCTAACTGTGACCCATCAGCGCCTGCCCACAAACTCAGCCCTGACAGCAAACACACCTATGGGTGACACCCTGATGACCAGTAATGTGCCATGCACCCACATCACAGAGAACCCAGGGAGAAGACTTTGGGGGAACATAGCTCAACTCAGCAAGCATCACAAACAGGAACATCACTAGGGATCCCAGCACGCATAGCAAAATGGAAGTGAACACACAGACATGCTCATACAACACACACCTTGGGCGCAGGCAATGTCACAGGAGCACACACTGCCATGAGGGGACTCCACTCCTGTGTGAGGAAAGCTGTGCCATATGTCGCATCAGTAGGGCTCCATCATGTCAGCACAACACTTTGTCACACAGTAAACAATTAGCACCAAATCAAGGCTCCCATCACATCAGCCTGGTCATGGGAGTGTCAACGAAATCATCAGCACAGATCCAACACACATGTACAGCAAGTTGCACTGACAACACAGATGAGTCCTTCCCCATTGATGCCCAAACCTGCATGTCCACTGGAGATGGCCACATGGTCAGGAAGTAGACGAATTGAACAATGGCAAGCACTACAGATGTGCAGGGATGGAAGCCACAGATGTGACATTGCTAATGTAACTAGGAAATTCCATTGCCAAATATTGTAAACATGACACCCACAGATGCTGTTAAGGATGACATGGATACACCACAGGATAGGACACTGTCCCTCTAGACCACATGGGGCCCTGCCCAGTGACACTTCATTTTCATGAGACCAAAGATCATCATCCCTGCTGCAAGGGCATGGTCAGCATCATCAACATCATGTACATCAGAAGTAATAGCATTAGAGAACAGAAAGTTGCTTTATTCAGCATATGTGTGTCCAAAAACTCAGAGAACAGTAATGCTCCAACAAAGGCCAATGGCCAGTCCATCAAGTAAGTCAATACAGGGTGACAGTGGCAGATGTCACCCTATGCATGCCTGCACTGCACAAAACCAGGGACAATCCACTAGGAGGGGCAACCGGGGGGGCAGGCCAGGCACCGCAGGGACAGGATCAGGGCTCACCAGGAGGAGGCAGGGAAGGGGTGGTGGGTGCTGGAGAGCCACTGACAACTGCAGTGGAGGTATCTGACATGGTGTGTGCCGGCACAACTGGGGGGCTTGGCTCAGATGGTGTGTGTGCTGGCACGACTGCAGTGGATCTGCAGTGGACCGTGCAGATGGAGTGGACAGGTCCGCCACTGCAGTGCCCAAGTCAGACAGGGTGGTAGTGGACTCCACTGCAGTGCCTACCTCCAGGGGAGGAGAATGGGGAACAGGCAAGGTTGGCTGGACAGAGGGGGAGGACACCCTCACCACATCAGTGGCACAGACAAGCGCAGCGGGGGGGTGGTGCCGGGAGAGCAAGTGGCAGGGGGAGAAGGCCTGATATTCTTGGGGATGGTATATCTGTGGGTGGGGGAACCTGGGGCAGGGTGTGGTGGGGGCACCTGTGGAGTGGGGGCCTGAGGGATGGAGGAAGGAGACCTGGTGCCTGAGCTGCAGGGCGGCGGCGGGGTCTTGCTCTTACGACTCCGGGGGGACTTGCGGGTGGGGGCCTCAGTCTGTCTGCGCCTGGGGGAGGGTGTCCGGGGGCGAGGGGCACTCTGCTTCGTGTGGGTGGGCTTCCTCTTCCCCCTGGATGCTGGAGCAGCTGGATCGTAGGGGATGAGGCCGCTGTGACTTTGGGGTTGCAGGTGAGGCAAGGGAGGGTGCTTTGGAGGGAGAGGCAACTGAGGACTGCGCAGTGCTTGTGGATGCGTGTGTGTGTTCCAGGGCCCCATCCCCTGTGAGTCTGGTTTCAGTCCCCTGACTGTGCGTGCGTGTGCGTTTTGTTTGTGGCGTGTGTGTCTGTGTGCTGGACGTGTGTGTGCTGGGTGTGTGCCTGTGCCGGTGTGTGTGTGCTTGGGACGGGTAAGGTGCTGGGGAGTGTGGATGGAGCAGAGGCAGGAGGGGTGAGGGACTGTCTGAGGAGGGACACTGCTGCCGTCAGGGAGGAGTCCATGGACCTATTGCCCCTCTGTAGGTCAGACATGCCTGATGAGATGCCCTCCATGAACGACACCAGCTGAGTCAACAGAGCGGTGTGTGCATGGAGGACACCCAGCATGGCTGTCTGCCCTACATGGAGCTGGCGAAGGAGGTACACAGACTCCTCACTCACGGCAGCAGGGGACACAGGGGCAGGGGGTGCGGTGCCTGGCCCGAAGGAGACACGCTCCCGAACATGGGAGCCTCCACGGACCTGGGGAATGGGAGCCGATGGGAGGGCGGTGGTGGTGCTGGTGGTGGCGGGGACAGCAACACTAGCTGGGGTGTGGCGGCTGCTGACACCCGCCTCCATAAGGGAGTCATCCTCCGAGCCACTGTGGTCCTCAGCTGAGGTGGATGCTGCTGAGGACTCCTCGGTGTGGCTCCCCTCGCCCTCCGTGCCACTGGGTCCCTCCGACCACTCCTCGGCTGCTGACCCAGTCTGGCTCTCCGGCTCCTCCTGGTCCGTGGAGCTGTCCCCTTCTGTGGCCGTGGATGTATCTGCAATCAATGGGGAAACAGACAGACATCAGTCACCTGCACCGAACGCACACACCACTGTGAGCACAGCACATTACAGAGCAAGCCCTGGCATCATTAGTTGAACATTGCTAAAAGTGCCCTAACTGAACAGGAGAAGCCAATTGTCAGTCTGATGCCAACCATGGCACTCACATCCCACATGGCCTTGCACCCATCTGTCTGGTGTCTGTTGGATAGCAACACCCCAGTGTGGACACATGCACCACCTACACAGTAGTTGGACAGTGCAGAGGACACGGTGTAGCATGTGGACATGCACACATCACAACTCTTGCCACTGAGTCAGTACAGGTTTCCGGATGAAAGGGATGCCCAGAGTCAAATAGGAAATGCATGTGATGCATACCAGCGACAGACACCATGATGCACCCATGTCCTGATAGCCATCGCCACAATGGTGTGCATGTAGCACATGTCACTCCCCTGCAGGATCACCAATAAGTAGACACATGCCATGGCAGAGGCATGACTGCTAAGTCATACATCACTGTCTCAGTGATGTATGACTTGGCAGCCAGACAACAACACTCTGCACTGTGTCACAATAGTAGGTCATGGGGAATGCAAGTCCTGGAGCTGCACAAGTGCACATGTACATCCCCCACACAACACATCATCTGAACCCTCATCTGTCCAGGTCATACCGATTGGACATATGGGAGACCTGTGACACTACCCTCTGAACCTGAGCCCCTCACAATCTGCTGTGAATGGGAAACAGCTGCCTGAACTTCACATTCGCATACCCCAGTCTGCAAGGGCAGCTGATCAAACACCTATGTGACACACAAGTATCGTCTCCTATGGTCACATCTCCAGTGGAATGCTGAGCCCCAACCGAGAAACACCCCAGCAGTCCTGGCAACAAATCCACAGCACACTGACACAGAGGCAGACACCTGAGGGGTCAAATCACTGCGCACAACGTGTCAGCTGATACACGGGAGTGGGAGTACAGGTGTATTGGATGGGCTGGAGTAGGCATGACTGTCCTGCCCCACATGAATGAGGGATGAGCCCTGGACAGTGGATAGCTGGCTATGTATGTGTGACACACGTAATCTGCACACTCATGGGGCCCAAACATTGTTCCCACCCGCTGCATGGGTGTGTGCCAGATACCCCAGGCACATGTGGTGGCTCAGCTCAGCAAGTGGACCGCATATCAAAGCAACACGCAGATTACATGTCCGAACACAGGCATTGTGTGAACAATGCACCCACCCATGATGCCCACAACAGAGTTAGGGAAACAGATGCTGTCCCCCACCTTGAGTGAAGCAAACTGCAAGGACACAGTCCCAAGTGACACAATTCCCTGACTGTAAGGGCCACACCTGGGTATCAGATGAGGAGTGGGCAGTGCACAATAGAGGGACATGGCTCCTGGACAACATGACTGCTGTACTGTGGCAGTTTAACCAGGCCAGAGGAGGGCACATAGCATGTTACACAGAGTTCACAGTGCAGTCTTTGACTCACCCCCTCCTTGCTGCTGTCTAGCCTTCAGCTGCCCATCCAGGTCTGGAAACACCACCGCCAGGATCTGGAGCATGTGGGGGGTCAGGGTCCGTGTTCCGCCCCTCCTGCGAGGAGGCGACAGCTTCAGCTGGACCCGTGCAATCCTCCGGGTCCAGCCCCGAAGGTCCTGCCACCTCTTCTGGCAGTTGCGGATCCGGCGCTTGTAGACCCCCACGGACCGGACAGCCCGGACGATGTCCTTCCAGATCTCCTGCTTCTGATGGGCATTAACCTGTGAGGATGACAAAGTGAAAAGGCCATTACTACACATGCAACATATCCGTGCATGACACAGTTGTATATACATGTCTCAATCACAGGGGCACATGATGTACACAGGCAGTGCAACGCTGCCCATGGACAGTTTGCCAGAAGTCACTACATGGTATCATTGCATGGGAAGTAAAACCTTGTTCAAATGCACTGTCACTGCACCATACCTGTCCAGTGCATGTCACTACACACTATGGGGGTGACAACTACTCAGTGAGCCTGCTAGCCAGTGGCGTGCAGACTCAGCCTTGCTAGTCAGACAAAATGCACATTCAGAAAGGCAGTGCACAGAACACTCACCTGCTCCCCTGGTGTCCCATACAGCTTGCTGTACTGTGGAAGTAGGCTGTCCAGCAGGGCCTGGTTCTCCTCAAGGCTGAAGGCTGGGGCTCTCTCCACAGTACGTGCCATTGCAGGGTCCAGAGGGGGCAGAGACAGCAGCAGTGCAGTGGCAGATGTCGTCCTGGAGCATGTAGTGCAGGCAAGTGAGCTCTCAGGGGAACAGCCAGCAATATATGTGTGCTGCAGAGGCAGATACTGTCCCATGTGTCCAAAGTGATAGGTCCAAGTTGTTTGCATCTTCTGAATCTGGCCAATCCATGGAATAGCAGCACCAATACACGCCCACAGCATCCTTCAAATCTTCAACTTCATGACATACATGATTTTGCAACATTGTTGTGGGTGACCAACTGAATTTACAGCAACCGACTCGCTCAAATTTTGAAAACGCGTCCGTTGCCAGGCTAGGCCATTGACAATGGGTGCGCACCGATCGGTCCATTGCTGTTCAACGCGCACAGGGGTACAACGCGCACCGCACACATTGAATGCAATGGGCCGGCCGGGTGCACCGATCGGTCCATTGCTGTTCAACGCGTACAGGGGTACAACGCGTACCCGCACACATTGAATGCAATGGGCCGGCCGGGTGCACCGATCGGTCCATTGCTGTTCAACGCGTACAGGGGTACAACGCGTACCCGCACACATTGCATGCAATGGGCCGGCCGGGTGCACCGATCGGTCCATTGCTGTTCAACGCGTACAGGGGTACAACGCATACCCGCACACATTGAATGCAATGGGCCGGCATGGTGCACCGATCGGTCCATTGCTGTTCAACGCGTACAGGGGTACAACGCGTACCCGCACACATTGAATGCAATGGGCCGGCCGGGTGCACCGACCGGTCCATTGCTGTTCAACGCATCCCTGTACAAGTGACTGGCATATGTCACCATGCCTGTCTCAGATGAACATATGCCAGCCACAAATAGCTCCCAGGGAGTGAGGGGCACACCTACAACACCACAGCCTGTCCAAACTGTATCATAAGGCATGTAAGGCTGCATTTCCTATTGTGTGTATGTTGGTGTACATGTTGTCCTGTGGGTGTCACCTGGGGGCAGCCACCCCCAGGCTGTGCACATGTTCATGGGGACAGGATCCTGGGTGTTACGTGTACATGACCACTGTGATGTGCAACTGTTCATATCTGAGCATGTGCCATGCTCACATTTCACGGTGGTGTATGTGTATGTCATGTCACATACCCCGTGAGTCCCATGTGGGACGGTATGTTTGAGCCAGGGTGACCCAGTGGCACAATAGTGATGGTCCTCCACAGTCTGTGTGCATGTAGTGTTTACAATGTCTCTGATTTCATGTGCACAATGGGAGACAGTCTCCACATCCACGTTGTTTGTGCATGGACTTTGATTTTGTGCGTGTGTGTGTCACAGACGTCCATGTCTGTCCTGCAGAGGCAAGTGGAACCACTACCTGTGGGGGTCATGGTTGTTTTGCTGTGGTGTATACATGATACTCCATGTGATGCCAGTGTCCATGTGGCAATACAGGGTCCCTGGGAATGTACCTGTCGTTGAGCTGTGATGCCTGGGGCACATCTGTCCTCACATGTCACTGTGGGGGGATTGTAACATGGCAGCAGGAGATGGGAACTGTGACACGGCCTCATGCTATCCAATGGGCCAACCTGGGACTAATTGATGCCACTTGTTGAACCGTGATGACAGATGTTGGCCATGTTTGTACCATACATGTCCTTACGGAACTGCACACTTCATGTAGTTGTGCCTCATAATGATGTATGATGTGATATTGAGTGTGTTCAATGCCGCATATGTGGGGTGACTGACAATCTTGCTTTCTTCTCCTCTGCACTGCAGGGCTCCTGCTGTCCATAGACCATTCCCAGACCTGGCAACGATGGTGGAACGGGACAGCATCCGACGGTACCGCTTCACCAGGCAGCTGATTGAGGATTTGGCAGTGCAGTTGGCCCCACATTTGCAGCCTGGCCGGCCGTATCCTACAGCGCTGACCCCCAAGGTGAAGGTGATGGCAGCCCTACACTTCTTTGCCACCGGTACCTTTCAACACACTGTGGCGACTGCTGGTGGGATGTCACAGACCATGTTCAGCCGTGTGCTCCGCGATGTTTTGGAGGCAATGTTGCTATACCTGAACCGGTACATCTATTTCCCTAGACTGCAACGACTCACTGACGTGAAGAGTGACTTCTATGCCCTGGGGAGGATGCTGCATGTCATTGGCTCCATTGATGGGACACATGTGGCTTTGGTACCACCACAGGCACATGAACAGGCCTACCGTAAACGCAAACACTACCACTCGGTCAATGCACTGGTGGTGTGTCTTGCAGACATGACCATCACACACGTGTGTGCCCGTTTCCCTGGTTCAGCACACGATGCCTTTGTGATGAGGAGTAGTCGCATCCCCAGGATGATGGCACAGATGCAGAACCAGCGTGCCTGGCTTGTCGGTGTGTACTGACTTTGTGCCATTGTGTGTGATCTGATCTGTAGTATTCCGCCCACTTTTCCAAGTCAGCTAATGTGCACTTGTCTGTCCGTAGGTGACTCGGGATACCCCAACATGCCGTGGTTGCTGACACCCCTCAGGAACCCTGTGACACCAGCCCAGATGCGCTACAATGAGGCACATGGTCGGACCAGGAGAGTGATTGAGCGGACATTTGGTCTCCTGAAGAGCCGCTTCCGCTGCCTGGACAAGACCGGAGGGTCCCTCCCATATGCCCCTGCGAAAGTGTGCAAGATTATCATCGTTTGCTGCATGCTCCACAACCTGGCAGTGCGGATGGAGTTGCCTCTCATCCAGGATGACAATGACCAACATCCGCCACCTGTGGAGGATCCTGGCCTGGACCACGATGCCAGTGATGATGATGATGATGATGATGAGGGTGATGTCCGCACACAGCTAATCACCAACTTCTTTAGCTGAATGTGAGTATCCTGAGGTGTCATGTCAATGATGTGAGTTGGCATGATATGTGTAGGTGGTGCTCTGGTGCTGTTGGAGTGTGTCCATGGGCTACTTGACTGGATGTGTGTAGCGATGTGTGCTTACAGGTGGTCTGTACTCTCCAACAGTGTTGACATGCTAACTTGGTTCTAGGTGGGTATCTTGTAACATGTATTGTGCATGAGTTTTGCTGTTCTGTCCTGTTCTCCATTGCTTTTGACTGTGTGTCATTTCTGTCCTTCACAGGGTACTTTCAGATTCGTTTGGTCAACTGTGTCCACCGACGACGTGATTGTACTTCCAGGCTGGTAGCTGTTGTGTCCCTACAGGTGATGTGCGCCACACCCATGGACTTCCTTCCTTCTACAGTTGTTGACTGTGTGCCCGCTGCCAGGTGGGATTACCTTGCATCTGTAGTGGTTACGACATGTTGCAACTGTGTAATAAACCTGTGCTTCACTTTGTGATGTGCGTTGTCTGTGGTCACACATTTGACTGCCATTTGCTTACTGCACCTGTGGGCTACTTGACTACAACTGGGATAGGTGTGGTGTCTGTGCATTGCACCGTCTTTCCTGGCAACATCAGTGTAGGCAATGAGTCAGATGGCCTAGGTGTGTATGTGTTGTGTAGCCCTGGTGGTGTGTCTTCCTCATATGTGTCACGTTGCCATTACTCACATGCCTGTGTTGTACTTGCTGTTGCAGTTCGCATACACAGTGTAATTTTGCAGTTCATCATCCCCATGACAGCACCCACGTTGGAATCACAACAGAGGCAAGTATGGTGTATTAGTGTGTTTATTGTGATACATTTGTGTGAATAGTGCACAGGATGGTTAGTGCTGTACATTTATATTGCAATCAGAAGTTCCTAGATGAATTGAAAGTCCTGGTAGACAAAATCCCCAGTATCGGGGCCACAGTTGTCTGAGACATTGGTCCAACTTGTACTCCCCATGTCATGTGTGGGAGTTGTGTTGCCGTCAACAGGGTGAACAGTTTGCGCACAAAGGTGATCATCCAGAACAGGTTCAGGCTTCCTGGGGGTTGCACATGGCCATCGGCCTCTCACTTGCCCCTCCTCGGACGACCCCTCTTCTTTGGGGGGCCCTGAAGTGCAGGCTGCTGCAGTGCAGGGGACTCTCCGCCAGAGTCATCCTCCCTCCCTGTGGCAGTTGCAGTTGTTTCAGCACCAGATGTTGTTGGCACACAGGGAGGTGTAGACTGGTTGCTGGTCATCTGGCGGAGGCATTGTAATATGTCCCTATGCACCGCCGTCATCTCTTGCAGTGTGTCCCACTTGGACTCCACGCGGGACATGTGTGAGTCCAAGCGGGCATGATGGGCAGCCTGCTGCTCTTTGATGTCCCTGAGGAGCCCCACTAATTGGCTGAGATCTCCGGTGCTGGACTGGTACGCATCGGCTATGCGTGCCAGTTGTGGGTCATCATGCACACCAGACACCTCTGCAAGCAGCGACCTCTGTCTCCCACCCCTCCCACCAACCCTGCCGACATGTGCAGTGCGTGCAGTGGCACGCACAGATGACCCTGGTCCCCCTTGGGTGTTGGTGGTGGTGGTGGTGTCCATGGCCCCACGTTGGTCCAGGGTCCCTGTGCTGGTGGTGCTCCTTGTTCTGTCCATGTCGGCAGGGATGGTATTTGTGGTGACAGTCGTTGGAGGGGTGGGTGCAGGGGGTGCAGCTGGTGGTCCTGCTGGTGCTGCAGCTGGTGGTCCTGCTGGTGCTGCATGATGACCGGAGGTGCCAGGTTGGTCTTCTTCATCCGAGGAGGGCAGAGGCTGTTCAACACCAGTGAGCTCCGTATCCTCTTGAGCCTGGGACTGGGACTCCTCAGCGTCTGCTGCTGTGTCCCCATCATCACCTGTTTTTGGGAGACACACACAATGTATGTTATGTTTCTGCAGGCATCAATGGTTGACACATCTGACAGTTGTGACTGTGCCTCTGGGTGCGGGCCTGTACATTGCATTGTCCTAAGTTGTCACAGTCAGGGGTTGATATTGGTGTAGCACATTGTCCTGCATTATTTGGGCATTTCTATGTATTTGTTGGGGTGTGAACATGGTCTGCATTGGTTGTATTTGGTTGACAGCCGGCCCTCCTTCCCACCCAGCCAGTCAGTTATCCCACCATGGACTGTGCTTGCATTGCAGGGAGTGAAAGTTGTCTTTCAAGATGTCAGTCAGTGGTGTCCTGCTGTTGGTTGTTGCACAGTTGCCAGCGGGCCTTGTGCTCCCCACAGCAGTTGCCAGTGTCAGCCATCTTGTCAGTTGTTTTCCACTCCCTGTGATGTGAGCATGGTTCAGGGGGGTGTTGATGGGACAGTTGTGGGGGTGAGCTATGTCTGTGACTATGACTCCCATCATGCTATTGCCTCCACCCCACTTCCCAGCATTCCCATACTTACTTGCTTTTGTGGGGAGTTCAGTGTGTGTGGGTGTGAGAGCAATGGCAAGATGGCTGACAGTGGTGTCCTGCTGTTGGTTGGTATGCAGTTCCCAGCATGCCCTTGTGCTCCCCACAACACAGCACCAGTGTCAGACATCTTTGATGGGCCTTTCCACTCTCTGTGGGATGTGCATGCGTGAGTGTGAGCTTGCTGGCCCATGTGGGTGGGGGATGTTGAGCTGTGATTATGACTCCCATCATGCTATTGCCTCCACCCCCTTCCCAGCATGCCCATGCTTCCTTCCCTTTGACTCTGCTTCCCTGTGGGGTTGTGTGCCTGTGCTGACAAGATGGCTGACAGTGTAATCCTGGGGTTAGTTCTGCTACAGGTCCCATGTGTGTCCTTGTGCTTCACTCTGCATGACCCAGTGTTGTGGTTCTTTGTGGGATAGATTATTGGTGTGTGAGGCAATGCATTCTCCCAGGTGAGTTGTGTGGAGTTTGTGTTAAGGGGGGAGGTGTGAAAAGCTGCTGGTGACTGTGGTCGGTGCTGTGAGTCCTCCTTCCCACCCAGCCAGATATCCCACCATGGACTGTGCTTGCATTGCAGGGAGTGAAAGTTGTCTTTCAAGATGTAAGTCAGTGGTGTCTTGCTGTTGGTTGTTGCACAGTTGCCAGCGGGGCCTTGTGCTCCCCACAGCAGTGGCCAGTGTCAGCCATCTTGTGAGTCCTTTTCCACTCCCTGTGATGTGAGCATGGTTGTGAGTGGTGTTGATGGGCCAATTGTGAGGCTGAGCAATATCTGTGCCTACAACTCCCATCATGCTATTGCCTCCACCCCCTTCCCAGCATGCCCATCCTTCCTTCCTTTTGACTCTGCTTCCCTGTGGGGTGGGCTGCCTGTGCTGACAGGATGGCTGGGAGTGTTGTCCTGGCAGTTGTTTGGCTAAAAGTCCCAAGAGTGTCCCTGTGCTTCACACAGCATAACCCAGGGTGGTGGTTCTTTGTGGGATCTTGAGTTAGGATGTGAGGCATTGCATTCTCCCAGGTGGGTTATGTGGAGTTTGTGTTGAGGGGTGTGTGAGGGGAGGTGCTTGTGACTATGGTCAGTGCTGTGAGTCCTCCTTCCCACCCAGCCAGATATCCCACCATGGAACGTGCTTCCATTGCAGGGAGTGCAAGTTGTCTTTCAGGATGTCAGTCAGTGGTGTCCTGCTGTTGGTTGTTGCACAGTTGCCAGCAGGGCCTTGTGCTCCCCACAGCAGTACCCAGTGTCAGCCATCTTGTGAGTCCTTTTCCACTCCCTGTGATGTGCGCATGGTTCATGGTGGTGTTGATGGGACAGTTGTGGGGGTGAGCAATATCTGTGACTACGACTCCCATGATGCTATTGGCTACACTGACTTGCCCAGCATACACAGAATTCCTTTCTTTCAGTGGTCTTCACTGTGTGTTGGTGTTGTAGTGGTGGCTACATGTCTGGATGTGTTTGTTAGTTATATTTGTGCCACTGCCTAGCTGTAGTTGTAGTTGTGTTTGTACATGTGATGACACGGTTAAATGTAACTTTGAGATGGCATGTGTTGTGTTTATCTGACTGACATACACATTTTGGGATGATTCTGTTCTGGTTGCTGTGTAATTGCTAAGAGTGCATGGTTTGACTCTCCCCTTGACAGTGATGTGTGTGTGTATTGTGGCAGAATATTGTGTACATTTGTTGTGTACTCACCCGGCTCTGGGATGTTTTCTAGTCCATAGACGCTCACTGCCGGTAGGATGGCCCGCACCTTCTCCTCCCAGGGCCTGAGGTATACTGGCTTGGCAGGAGGGCCACTGCCGGTGTGTTTGCTCAGGAGGTAGTCCTTCTTCAGCAGGTCCCGTACCCTCCTGCGCACGTCATACCACCTGTTCTGGATGTCAGTCTTTGTGCGCAGACATGGTGAGTGTGCGTTCACCCTGTTGATGATCCTCTCCCACATCTTTGTTTTCTGGGCGATGGGTGTCTGTTGGACCAGTGCGCCAAACAGCTGTGGCTCTACCCTCAGGATCTCGTCTACCATGACTTCCAATTCACTATCTAGGAACTTGTGATTCTTCTTTGGGGGCATGGTGATGGGTGGTGATGGTGAGTGATGTGTGTGTTGGTGTGCAGGTGAAGGTGTGTGAGTGTGTGTTTTGCTGGGTGTATGTGAGGTAGCTATTTGTTGGTGTGCTGATGGTGTGTGGCTTGTGTGAGGGATGAGCTGTGGGTGTGTGGTTGCTGTCTGTTGAGTGCTGGCAGGTGAATTGGATTTGCAAAGGATCATGGTTGGGATTTGTGTCCTTTATATGGGTGGAGTTGTGGGTGTGTCTTTGTTCTCTGTCCCCACCCCCCCAGTATTTATTGGCTTTGTAATTGCTTGTTTGGCCTTTTTTTGTGTATTTTCCCTTAGTACTTTCTGTGCATGTTGGAAACGTTCTTGTGACCGAGTCGGACCCTGCAGTTGTCTCGCACGGTCTTCTCCGCTTCGCTCACGCTGTGTTTGTGCTATTTTCTATGCTGCGTACGCGTCGGTCGCAGTGTTTTGTGTTACTTCGGCTCGCAGTTTTGTATGCGTGTCGGTCGTACGGCTTGTCCTCCGTACGACTCGGTCGTGGTTTTCGCGCCTTGCATCGTACTTGGCGGTTTGGAGTTCGCGGGTACGTTTCGGTCGGATTTGTTCCGGGTGCGTGTCGGTCGGTTCGATTCGCGTGTTTTTCCGGCCGGATTGCTGTTTTCCGTGCGGCGCGGTCGTTCGGCTTGGGTTCCGTACGTGTCGGTCGGATTTTGCACGCTTTGCATCGTACTTGGCGGGTCGGGCGCCACAGGTACGTGTCGGTCGGAATTAATACCGGCTCCGAGTCGGTCGGTACTTTTTCCGGCCCGAATCGGAATCGACCCCTAAGTCATTTATTTCCATTGCCCAGTCAACTGCTAGTTTGCTAACAGTCCCTGTAGTTCACTCCACCTCTGATCACCTGAAATGGTTTGATGTTAAGTGCTCTCAGGCCCTCCGCCTTCTGACGAGGGCTTTGAAACAAACTCCCCGAGATAGAGTATGGGTGTCCAAATGTCATAGCAACTATAAGGGGGCCCTTAGGAACAGAAGGGAACGCTACAAAGGCAGGCATGGGATGAGTTAGTTCAAGCTAGCGAGCAGCGGGATAGTGCTCTTTTTTGGCAAGTCATAAATAGACCCTGTTTCTCAGAGCCATTAAGACCCGCTCTCTGTCATCATATCGCCCCGGGAAGAATGGATCGCCCACTTTGAAGGAGTTTATAACTTTGGACAAAGTGGGTGACCCATTAATGAGACAGTCCCTTGCCAGACCGATGCTTCTGTCATTTTTTCTTCGGATGAAGTGCGGTTGGGCATTGAGGGACTGTTGCGGAATAAGGCTCCAGGACCCGATGGGGTCCCCCCGGACCTTTTCCGGGATAACATTGATGTATGAACTACAGTTTTGACAAGGGTGTTAAACGCAGCGGCAAAGAGTGGGATCCCACCCTCATGGTCAACTGCCACTATCGTTCCAATTTTCAAGAAGGGAGATAAGGATAATCCCCATTGTTACCGCCCCATTTCCCTCATTGACTCTACAGTTAAAGTTTTGGGCCAGGTCTTATTAACTAGGCTCTCGGATTGGGCAGATTCGAATAAAACTATTTCTGAGGTGCAGTATGGTTTCCGATCAGAAAAATCAACCACAGCACAATGCCTAAACCTCTATCTCTTAGTTTCTAAATACACAGTTGCCCAACCTGGTGCCCATTTTTGGGGGTTTTATGAATCTCACTGCCGCATTCAATCGGGTGAACCGTAAGAATTTGTGGGCCCTACTTGATTCTTTGGGGGTTGAGCCCGACATTGTAAAACTATTAATGACCCTTCATGCCCATACTGCAACTGCAGTTAGACATTCACACGGGGCGGGGCTTACCAACTATTTTAATTGTACCAGGGGGGGTTTGTCAAGGGTGCATTTTAGCCCCTTTTTTATTCACGTTATATATTAATGGCTCAGAGGCTGCCCTGACATCTTTACAGATCCACTGCCCTCGAGTGGGCAGGAAAGCAATTCCAGTTCTTTTATGTGCCGACGACGCAGTGCTGATGGCACACACACCAATTGGCCTACAGGCCCTGATTAATGGATTTCTTTCCTTTATGAATGGGTTGGACTTATCGGCCAACTTCACAAAGTTGTACGTTTTGGAAGTTGGCCCTCAGGCGACCTGCTCTAAGACATTTAAGGCAGGTGCGCAGACTCTAGCCAAGGTCCCAGCCTTCCCTAATCTGGGATTTCTGTTTGATGCAAAACTGAACTGGAAATATTTGCTGGATGGGAAAGTAGGTGACATGAGCAAATCCATGGGAGCCATTGCTGATTATGCCCATAGATTAGGCACTTGGTCTCTGGGTGTTATTTTAAAGCTTCATCAGTCTTTTTGCATTGCTAAGGTCTTATACCGAAGCGAGGAATGGGGTTATACTGTGATTAACTACAGACTGTCCAAAATAAGTTTCTGAAACGAATCCTGAAAGTTCTTCAGGACAACCCTTCGTTCTCCGTACATGAAGAACTAGGAGTTAACTATATAGCTGACCTGGCGGCTGTAAAGCCTTTGATGTGCTGGGTAAAGATCTGGTCTAATAATGAGTTAGAACTCAATCGTTTGATTATTTTAGATTGTCTATCATTAGACCATGCACTGAAAATCCCTTGGTTACGCTACGCTAAAGAGTCTTTTACGGCTTTAGGTAGGGTGGATATTTTTCTTAAGCATGACTCAGTGAAGTCTCAGGATCTGATTATAGTTAAGGAGTTAATATATTGAGCTTATCAAACCAGTGGTGAGAGGGCATGTTCTTCTAAAATCACTACAGGGTATGGAGAATTATCTTTCCATTTTAACAAGTGCTTTTGATAGATTTTTAATAACTCGTTTTAGATTTAATCAGCTCCATTACCTTTTAGCTTCCCCGGCTGGGTTTGTTTTACAGGACAAGGTGAGAGGTCCCTGTGGCTGCGGCAATAGTTCTCCACAGGATACCCAACATTTAGGCATCTTATGTAAATACTTTACTCACCCCAGGAGATTGCATCTTAAGCCCCTTTTAAAAGTGTTGAGATTTAGACAAGCCTGTGTTGCCTTAATGTATCTGCATCTTTTGCCTAATGACTGCACCCTCTTTGCAGTCCCGAATTTCCTAAAAGCAGCATTCAGATCTAGAAATTCAAGATGTGTTTGATGGCTGATTGGCCTTTGCGTTTTTTGCACATTACCCTGAATGAATTTTAACTGTTTTGATGAAGTGTTTTATTGCTTGCTTTTTATCTTAATGTATCTTTTATGGTTGTGATCACATCCGAATAAAGATTATTTATATATAGCTTTTATGTAAATGAGCTTTTTTGATTTTTTGATTTCAGGAACCCTTGTCCTTCCACCCCGCACAGCTACACCGCTCTGGATCCGGAGTGCATCGCAACAACTGCTGCCTGAATCTCCACGCACAGCCAAAGGACCATTCTCCTGCCAACAGTGCCACTTAACCTGCAGCACCAAAGCAACCAACAACAGTGGAGACACCACAAACATGACTGTGTCCACCACACTGACTGAGACTGTCACGGCACAACTCTAGTACATTCTACTCAATGCAATCTGCCAAATGCAACTGCCAGCAACCAGAAAGAAAATGGCGCACCAGCAAAGAGACAGGCAACCATACAACCTTCAAGACAGCACTCAACCAGTACCACTGCCTCCTGAAAGAAATAAAGAAGTGCTCCCTAGCAGATTGCATAGAAGCCTGCACAAACTGCAGCAAGGAGCTCTTTGCCATTGTGAAGGAGTTCTCCAACCCTACAGCTTCAGAGAATGACATCAACCCCTCCCAAGAACTGTGTGACACCCTGGCAGACTTCGTCCATGACAAGATCGCAATAATCTACAAAAACTTCAAACCCCAACCTCCCACCACCGACAGCATCAGCCTTCTCATACCCACGAACACAAACACGGAACACCGGCTCACCCATTGCGACCCATTGCGATCCTCTCACAACTCAAGCTACAATCTCAATCATGACATCCGAGCACTCTGGAGCACCCACGAACCGCTGTCCCCACCACATCTGCAACCTCGGGAGCAAGATGATTGAAGACGAGCTCAAGAAAGTCCTGAACACCTCCATTACCTTGGCCTCCTTCCCTGAAGACTACAAACATGCTGAAGTGAGGCCCCTCCTGAAGAAACCATCTGCCAACCCAGCAGAACCGACCAGCCCATCTCCCTGCTCCCCTTCCCAGCAAAGGTCTACGAGAAGGCAATCAACCAGCAACTCACCAAACACCTGGAACACAACAACCTCCTGGACCACTCAGTCTGGAATCTGAGCCAACCACAGGACGAGACAGCCCTAGTCACAGCCACTGACAACATCAGGGCCCTCCTGGACCTGTCAGCTGCCTTTGACACCATCTCCCATCACATCTTGATCAACAGACTCCACCACATCGGAATCAAGGGAGATGCCCTCAAATGGATCAGCTCATACCTACCAGAAGAACCCAGAGAATCCGCCTCCCACCATTCACCTCAGAATCCCAGAAGATCATCTGCAGCGTCCCCCAAGGATCACCCCTTAGCCCAACCATCTTCGACACGTACATGACTCCCGGGCCAACACCGTCAGATCGCTCGAACTCACCATCATTTCCTACACCAATGGCACCCAGCTCATCCTCTCGCTGTCAGAAAACCCCTCCACCACCAGAGCCAACTTCCACAGATGTATGATGAACGTCGCCAAATGGTTGAAGGACAGCTGTCTCAAGCTCAACATGGACAAGACATAAGTTGTCATCTTTGAGAACAACACCTCACCATGGAGTGATGCATGGTGACCTGCTGAACTTGGTTCATCCCCCGCCCCTACAGACCACGCCCGTAACCTCAGCATCATATTGGACAGGAAGCTATCAATGAAGAAACAGGTAAACGCAGTCTAATCTCCCTGCTCCCACACCCTACGCATGCTCTGCAAGATCTTCAGGTGTCTTCCAGTCAACACCAGAAGGACCGTCATGCAAGCCCTCGTCACCACTGGTTGGACTACTGGAACACACTCTGCGTGGGAGTCACTGCACGCCTCCTGAAGAGACTACAGACAATACAAAACTCAGCGGCAAGACTCATCATCGACCTCTCCAGACGGAATCACATCACACCCCACCTCAAGAAGCTACACTGGCTCCCAATCTAGAAGAGATGCAAGCTCAAGATGTTGACCCACACATTCAAAGCCCTGCACAATGAAGGAGCAGCATACATCAAGAAATTCATATTAATATATTTCAGATATTGAAAATATACAATGTATAATACATGTTATTAATTATAATATACATATGTACACACACATAATAATACATTTGAAATATACAAAATTTGTATAATTAAATTTGTTTTTTATTAATTATGTTACATTCTAAGTATGTGTATGTATATATTTATATTTCCGTGTGTTTATGTAAGTATATAATTACACATAGTATTAAATATTGGTGGTATATATTTATTTTACATTGTATTACATTTATCTATTAAAATATTTAACATTTAGTACTTCAAACTCTATTTATATTAAAAAATCTTTGTCTATTTGTTTTACGATATTAGTGTCAACGATATTTTTGACACAATATTTTTGTATTTACTATTATAAGTATAGGGACATGATATTTTGGTGAATAATATTTAGACCCAATATTTATGTCAAATTATATTGTTTACTTCGATAATATGTCAGTGATCATCCTCTGCCATGATTCAAATATTGCTGAGGTAGATTGTCAAACAAATTCCCTTCTTACTGAGAAATTGAACCACAAGTTTCTTTTGCTGGGTGAAACACAAGGGCTAATGATAAAGTAAACAGAAATACCTGAATTAGTAAATTGATGCTCTTTAGTGAACCTGGAGGTAACAATGGAGAGGTGGAAAAATGGTAACTGAGAGGGAGGTCTTTGAGGTCTAGCTGCAGCATGAAGTCTCCTTCTCTCATCAGATCTCTTAAAAGGTGGATACACTCCATTTTAGAATGAATACAAAGTATCCATGTGTTGAATTATCAGAGGCTGATGGCTAATTTGTAACCTTCTCCCTTCATGTCTACAAGGAAGATGGTGCTTACAAAGCTGTTGGAAGAAGAGGTAATAAAGCAAATCAAATTTTTTTAAGCAAGGAGAGCATGTCTTGGTTTTTGAACTCCTGTTTCTGTAGTGAAATTGAATTGGAATCAGGAGAGAGTATTAATGCTGGGTAGCACAAAATTCCAGATGGAAGCCATCAACAGTTTTAAGAATACATGCATCCTGAGTAATCTGAGACCAAGCTCGAATGAATTAGCAGATCCTGCCCCCTAGTTCTGCTGTCAAAGAAATGTGAAGTCTCACCTGAAAATGAGGAGGTGAAATTTCTTACTCTGGCTACCCATGATACCTGCATCCTCTGTAGGGTGTGGCTCTGGAGGGAAAAAAACGTTGCCTTATTAGTAATCACCCTTTTCCTAAGAAAACCTCAGAAAGGGGGCTGGAATGAGTCCCGGCCAGTAGTGCGCCTCTGCTGACTTTAGGAAATAGTTTCTGCTTAAAAACCTTTTTCAGAGTCACATGGGCCTTGTTTTAATTAAATGAATGTGCTACTGATTTTTGTTACCCTTTTACAAAGGATTAAAATAATAAATCACTAGCATATTGACCAGCGTTATTAGCAGCAAGGTCGCAACGTTTGGGGTCAATCCTTAGTAAAATGGATCTGCGTCTTTCCGTAGAGAGGACATAGTTTTTTCCCTAAAAGACATATCACCCATTTGGCCCAATCTGCTACGATGTCAGGATCAGTAGGCCTACTGTTCTCCTTGGCTGTAAAGGCCAAACCTAAAATATTTGAATGAAGACAAGAAAGGTCCAGGAGTTTTTCTCAACATGACCTCTAGGACGTGTCACTACAATTTTTGGTGCCCCTTAGACATATTTACTCTAAAAGAAGGACAACTTTGGATCACTTTCACGGGTTTTGGCAACTTAGCCAAGGGTGGATAAGGACATTCTGCCTTGAGGCAATTCTGCACTTCTTTGGGGAAATGTTTCCTAAACTGAGATTGGGCATAGCCAGCTATAGTGGACGAATGTATGACAGAATATCGACGGACAGAAAATCGACCTGCAAAAATATCGACACAGAAATATAGAAGTCAAAAATATCGAAGTCCAATCTACATAAAGGTAAGTACAAAAATATCGAAAAAAATATATAGTTGTCAAAAAAAACTTAGTTAAAAATATCGTTTTTTTAAAATGTTTTAATAATAATGTAAAATTAAGTAAATAATACATATAATTAAAATAAATATAGTTAAAAATATTAAAAGATATTTAAAAATAATAACTAAGGGGCACATTACGATGGCTGGCGGATGCAAAAACCACCAGTTACCGCCGGCACGCAGCAGTCCACACGCCCGCCCAATTACGATGCGAAAAGTAGGCCAAACACCGCCGGCAAGCCAGCAACACCGTCCGCCATCAAAGTGCGCCCGTACACGTAGCGGCGCAGCCCAACTGACACACACCATCCGACGAAACACGTCCCGCCCGGCGCATAAATTACGATGCCGCAAACAAACGGCTCCCACGGCCAAGAGATACCGTACGACAAACCGAAGCGGTAACACGGACGCCGAGCACGGACAACGAAGAAGCGGCTCCCCGAGCATGAATCCAGCACTGCAGGCCGTCCCCATGCTCCTGCTGATGCACCACCAAGGACGCAACGTACCGCGGAGACGCAGGTAGGCACACACACAACAAGTGCACGCAAACAGCGCACACAGTGCAAGGGCGGAAAAAGTGGACAACCCCCACCAGCGCGTGTACACAACACATCCACCATCGCATCCACATATGACACACAGGCCAAATCGTAACATCGCAGAACACATGTGTACACACCACCTGGGACTAGGAACCAACCACCCCGTCACGGCCCCAAAGCGCCGATGACGCCGCCACACATGCGCACAACGCAGAGGCCAACCGCAGCGCCATGCATGCGTCGCACACAGACACAGGGACACAACCAAGCAGCACACACATCAGCCCCACCCCGAACGCACATGACACGTGACAGGCCGGCCACAGACATGTCCCCAACGCCCAATTCACGGACAACACCCAACGCCACACAACCGACGCACACATGTCAGTGAAGACACGCAACAGCAGGACACACCCCAGTGTAACAAACATGGCGTAGCACACAGCGACGGCAACACCAACTAGGAGAAGCAGGGCTCCCTTCGGGAAGAGGAACGCCAGTACCACACAGAAACACCCATACCACCCTGCACATATGAACAAGACACATAAAACGGAACACCAAAGAGCCCGGGGACCGACAACAGGTGGCCCAAGAATAACATTCACACACAAGGCCCAACGCAGAGCGGAAAGGCAGCCTGCCGCCCACACAAGGGAGAGCAGACAGCACTGAATGACCTTCCATTCCAACTCCGAAACCACAGCCCTACGACAGAAGCCGGTGAATACAGCCATTGTCCAAGAATAGACCAACACAGGCATGCCGAGGAGATCGACCACAGGGCAGATAGCGCATATCACAGAAGCACACAACGGACGGGGAAGAAAGAAGAAAACACTCCCCCATGTCGGCCACATGCAAGTTAATTGGAAGGAGTCACACAGCACTGACCTTGAACTGTCTGAGAAGCATGTGGGAAGAGGGCCCGTGTCCTCCAAACAAGCCAACAGAACACAAGTCCTGTCTCCCTACGACTACACAGAGCTCACAGCAACCCCGGAGCGTGCACATTGCAGACTGCACACACAGCCGGAGCACGCCACCTCAACGAACCGCTGCGAAATGGCAACCGCAACACACCTACCCAACTACGCCGAACAGCTCAAGCTGTACAAAACCAACCTGTGCCATACATTGGGATGCGATCTCCTGTCCCTGCTGAACGTAAGTTACCGACTGACTTACCGCATCACATTGTTCAGCTGCGTCATGCCCGTCTTCTACTGTCGGAGGTGTCCCTACCAGCATCCCGTCGAGATATGCCTCTCCAACCCGGCATGTCTGAAGGCGGACCTGCTACCACTACTCCTCCCTCTGGACGCACACGACAGGGCCTGCTCTGCCTATGGGGGCATGGCGTATGTGGCCAACATCGCACCCGCACTGAAATGGGACCACTGTGCCTCCACACGACGGATCATCGATAACAGCTACATCGAATGTCACCCAGCATGCCCCATCATGGTCCTCCAAGGGACAACCTACGAACAACACCTTGACAGCCACCATCCGCTTCATTGGCTGGCAAACATGTACACCACCAATGACATGGAAGCCCTGCTGGACGGCATCGCATACCTGACAACCTGTAAATACATCGGACCACAACGCAGGTTCCCCGAGTGACCTATGATGTCCAACCCCGCACCCATGCTTAGCTTCCGCACGGACTGGCCAGTCACCACCACAACAGCCATACCAAACGACCGGCAACTGTAACCACACCATCAACGACATCGCCATGACATCGGATATGACCGGGACATGCACACTGTTCCCCATCACATCCAGGAACACCGCATGCATCGTGGGAGGCAGTGGCATGGGCTCTGTGTATCGCACCCACATGGACGGAACTGCACGAACAACCAGGACACGACATGGATCCAGCGCCCATGGACACACACACCGCTCAGTGGACATGAATAGGTCGCCTGGAGTCTGTGGGTGCTGCACCCCTCCCACCCCCGCCCCGGGAATCCCATACCAGGACCTTTGCATGGATGACAAGTGCATACAACAACAACACGACCCCAGTGACTGTGACATGTCCAGTAACCACCACAGTGCAACAACAAGTGGCACGCCGCTGCATGCACGCAAGCACATGCCCTGATGTCATCTCACATGCACGCGTGCATGAGGAACAACCGCAGCAAACCTGTCACATGGAACTGAGATGGACTGTGCCCATGATGCCAAGCGGTCTGGTAGGCTACATGTATACCGTCTGTGTCAAAGTCCGCAGCTCCGCAGCTATACGTAAATGTACATTAGCACAGCCTTGGCCAAGCAGATGTCACTCTGAAGCCCACATCCCACATGCAACAGCCAATCACATGTAACCCCACACCCTATCCCATTTGCAATCATGCTCAGTATATCCTCAACATGTATCCCGCTGCCAGTAGTGTCCACTATACTGCATCACAGAGGACAGAAGACTCAATATAATGTTTGAAACCAAAACTGTCTCCGCTGACTCATTTCACAAGTACGAATGAGAGAGGATGAGAGTATGTGAAGTACACGGCAGTCGTGACATGACCATGTAGTCCACTGGTATTGGATGTCAACGCAAATGAGTAGCACTACTGTGGAAGACACACATGTGTCGTGTGAAGTCGTATGGACGCAGTGCTCAGGTGGGTGGGTGCGACGGGTAGATGCGCACATGCCAAGTTGGAGCACGCCGTGTTGGGAGGGGTCATGAACAGTACACCACCGCTTCCCTGGGCATTGTGAGAGGACACCTGTCGGGGGAGTGAACACGTGTGTGCACAGCAGCCGGGCACACGTACAAAGCGGTACCAGGCGCACCTCAGCCCACCCTCTGTGGACAAGCTGGATCCTGTTGTGCGCCCGCCATGCCCCTTGACAAGGCACACACAGCCCCAGTCGACCAGGTGTAACCCCAACATAGTCAATCCGCACAGGCGATACAGGGCACGGGATGGCAGTGGAGCATGGTGTGTGAGAGGTCTCCTCGCGCTCCTCCTGGTCATATCACGCAGGCAATAGAACCTCAACGTCTAGCATGGCACAAGTCAAATGGAAGTGTAGGGGGACGCACCACAGCACGAGCAGCACTGACGTCACGGGAGGTGGCTCGCACCATCCCATCCATTGCCCATTATACCAACCACGCCACATGCCATTGCGACTAAGTGCAAGCGCGTGCGCCACCACCCCGAGCCCTCCCCAGAGAGGCCAAAGAGTGAATGTGTGGGCCATCAGTCACAGACGGACGCGGCCTGGCCGCAAGGGCAGCCACAGCCACTGGGTGTCGCAGGTGGCGGATCCGGAAGGCGAAGACTGTGATGCATAGTCCATGCAGGCCGGGTCTCCATTTGGGGCACCACGCAGGTGGACGGCGTCCCGCCACACATCATACCCTGAGACAGCCCACTCGTGCAACTGGACCCACACATACACTCCTTGCCCTCTCTGGTGCGAGCTTGGGGCTGCCTGTGCAAGCGCTAGCCTCGCAGGTGAGCATGCATATTGGGGGAGCGAGGGGAGGACATGAGGGCTGGGGCGAAGATGACTGTATCACTGTCAGTTAGTACAAGGGATGACCCAGATGTGGAAAGGAAGAGACGTGTCCCGTGTGTACTGCAACTAGTCGCCAATCCAACTACCCCCATGTCCGGAATGTAAGCCCGCACCTAGGCCCGCCCATCCGCCACATCGAACATACCACCAGCACGACAACCTTCCCATTCGAAACACTGACTGGGGGTGGCGACCAGTGAACAATCATGTGTAGCCTACCCACGCGTACATGTGGGCCCTCCATGATCCATGTCACCTGCGGCAAAGTCATGACATGCGCAATGAGGGAAGTGAGGAGAGCTGTCCGCCCCACGCACAGAAGGTGCATCAGCTCCACAGACCCAGCAGCGAGTCCAGCAGGGGTCACATGTGCAGGGGCAGCTGTGCCTGGTGTGAAGGCACATGCATATAGACAACACATCGACCAATGTGTAGTCTGCCCACATCTACAGTCCATCATCATGCGGACATAGGAATTGAACACAGGGCAACACATCTTAGTTGGTGCACCCACCGTGACCAACAATGCGCAATCATCGACGTACCCGCCCTGTGCATGGCCCCCCACCCAATGGAGGCACATCCAGTGCCACCATCCCACACACACAAGCCTTCCACGGAACATGCTGTGTCCAATGGTCAGTACAGAGTCAGCGCCCATCTGGTGGATCCTGAACAGGAGACACATGCACACACATGCCAGCTCCCACTATGTACGACTGCCACCTGGCACGTGCAATGTAACCTCTCACCTGTGACGTGTGACTGCAAGCACACAGCCGTCTTGGCATGGGGCTGTCAATGTGGACACCTGTCAATGTTTCGGGAGGTGTGATCCGTACAGTGCTGTACATAGGGTGCAGTGCTGACACCTACTACTGTCTCATATCCCCTCGTGCCACAGGTCCCACTTGTTTTGGCCGCTCAGCCTCTGCCCACATCGTCGTCGTCGTGTGCCATACTCATCCAGCCGCGGAAGCAGTTCCATGCTCGGCAGACATTCATGTTGCCGTGGCGTTGCCGCTTGACGGATATGCAGTCAGTCCCCATCAGCACGCCCCGCAAGTCATTGGGGCCTGGATCCCCATGTGCATGCACATGGCAGTGGTTTGTATCACTAGCCATTGCCATTGTTGGGAGACCTGTGTAAGTGTATTGTGGCCGTGCCGTCCCAGCTTGACAGCTGGGCTGTGGCTCATGTGCTTGCTCAGTCATGTCAGTGATGTGTATGCGAAATTGCTATGTGTCGTGTTGCTTTGACATGTGTCCTCTGCCATTGTCCCTAGGCGGAGACCGAACATTGACCGCCCATACCAATTGCTGGCGGACATGGACGATACAGAGGTTATTAGGAAGTTTCGGCTGGACAGGCCAACCCTGCATCGACTGTGTGCCATGTTAGAACCCCATCTCCGTCCCCGCAGGGTGTATCCGACTGCTGTCACCCCCACGGCTAAGGTGATGGCCGCCATGCATTTCTTCGCCACTGGGTCATTCCAGCACACAGTGGGCATTGGAGGAGGGATGTCCCAGCCCATGTTCAGCAAGGTGCTGAGGGATGTACTGGCAGCCATGATGCTGTACCGGAACAGGTACATCCGCTTCCCCAGGGCTCGTGAATTGGCGGCAGTGAAGGGTGCATTCTATGCCCTTGGCAGAATCCCACACGTCGTTGGAGCCATTGACTGCACACATGTCGGCCTTGTTCCACCACAGGCCACTGAGCACCTGTGCCGCAACAGGAAGCACACGCACTCCCTGAATGTGCAAGTGGTGTGCCTTGCGGACATGGTGATCACCCACGTGTGTGCAAAGTTCCCAGGCTCGGCCCATGACGCACACATAATGCGCAACGGCATCTTGCCACGACTGATGTCCAATATGCAACAGGATTGTGCCTGTATTGTCGGTGAGTATGTGGAGTGGTGTAGCGTGCTGGCTGTGCGATGCTGTCCCCTGTCCAGTTGGATTAGCAACGGTTCTCTGTGTCCCTCACACCCAGGTGACTCTGCGTATCCGAATGGGGCATGGCTGCTCAGTCCATTGAGGAATCCTCGCACCCCAGCAGACGATCGCTACAATGAGGCACATGGGAGGACCAGACGTGTGGTCGAGCGTACCTTTGGCCTCCTCAAGTCCAGGTTCAGGTGCCTGGACCGCACCGGGGGTGCGCTGGCGTACTCCCCACAGAAGGTGTGCCGGATAGTGGTGGCGTGCTGCATGCTGCACAATCTGGCCATTCGGAAGCAGATCCCCCTCATCGTGGATGACGGAGATCAACCAGGGCCCCAGCCCGCAGACCAGGACAGCTCGAGTGAGGAGGACAGCGGAGAGGAGGAAGCTGGTAATGTGCGGCAGCAGCTCATCGCCCGCTACTTCACTTGACGGTGAGTGTCCATGTACGACGGCTGATGTGGCTGTATCTGTGCAGGTGTGTGTGTGCTGTGTCAGGGTGGCCAATTGTTCACTGCGTGCTGTGTGTCAACGCTCCATGGCCAGGGTAGTATGCCACTGTTGGTGGCTGTGGCATTGTGCCCTATAGCTCTGTGCGATGTGTGTACATTGCTTGTAGTTGTTGACATGTACTGTGTGATGGGTGTGTGACACACTCATTGAATGTGCTCCTGTTCTGTCTCCCACCCCTAGGTCCCTACAGGCCCTCCGGATTCAAATGCCATGCCACGCATCAGGTGCCTTTCCGCCCAAGGTGGCCGTTGTATTCCGTACAAATAAGACACAGGGCACAAACAGCAGTTAGTGAAAAAGGTGCATTTATTACAAACTGTGACATGTGATTGTGTGTAAGGTGATGACAAAAGTGGTGCGTGCAGTGACAATGAGCTGTCGGTCATGGCTGCGTGATGATCAGGGTGTACCCACTGGTTCTATGTCCATAGTCCAACACACACATGCCATCCAGATGGCTGTGTGGAGTGGGATCGTAGTCCAAGTCAATGCAGTGGCTGGTCAAGGAAGGCTGGCGGAAGGCTGGCTGGCTGCCTCACTTGCGACTGGAGCGTGCGAAGTCCTCCCGGGAGATCTGTTTCCTCTTCGGACGGCCCCTTCCACGTTTGCGAGGGGGGTGCCTGCTTGCGACATGCTGGTGGTTGAGGTGTGATCACTGGCTGTGGATGCAGGGGAACTGGACACTGCTGCTCCACCCTGCGCCCCGGCAGGTGGTGGCGGAGGGGGAGCTGCTGTCCCTGGCTGTGACCTCACCGCCACCACCAGCTGTCCCATGAGGTCCACGATTTGGCCCATACGGGCGTCCATGGACCTCAACACCCCCAGCACCTCACGCGTGTCTGAGGCAGACCGGACCCATTGTCCTTGGGCCTCTTCATAGGCCCCAAGGACTCTGGCCATGTGAGGCAGGGCATGGCTCCCACGGGAGGCTGGCGTTTCCCTGACCCTGCTCCTCCTACCAGTCCTGCTGCCACCGGCCTGCCCACTAGCCACATTGCTCACCACGGTCCTCGCTGTGGCTCCCAGGGTGGATCCAGTCGTCCGGGCCACCACCTGCGCTGGGGCTGGTGCCAGCGGAGACGTGGCGGTGGTGGCGGCGGTGGTGGTCGGTGCGGCGATGGTGGCGGTTGCGGCAGTGGTAGTGGCCACAATGACCGTGGGTGTGGCCGCAACGACAGTGGCAGCAGGGGGCTGTGAATGTTCAGCAGCCCTGGATGATGGGTTGGTGGGTAGGAGGGGTCCTGGGGAGCGGCTGGGCCCTGCCACACCAGATGGGCCTGCTTGGTTGTCCGTGTCCGAAGAGGAGGACAGATCCTCCAGATCCGTGTGTCCTCGTTGGGGGCTTGTAGGCTGGCTGTGCTGGCTGCTGGCTCCATCCCCAGCATCCAGCAGTTCGTCACCTGTGGAGAGAATGAGATTAGTTATTGTGTTGCACCTGGCGAAGTATGTATTTGTCGTCTGACATTGACAGTTCGTGCAATCTCGTACATGGGTTTCCCGGAGGCGTGTGTGTGGCTGTAGCATCTGTAGTTGTGTGTGCTTGGCAATGGGACTGTGTGCTGTGCACATGTGGCATGGGACGGATTGGCCATGCTGATGGGTGTGTTGCTGTGCCCCTACTTATTGTGACTCTGGTGTATGCGGGCTCCTGGCCCATCCTGGGTCTGGTTTGTACTTTGCTTTTGGGGTTCAAATGGAACGCTTAGGAACGCATATGGCAACATGGGGGCCATGCCCCAGATTCGCATTTGGGAGGGAATATGCTTTTGGGGTTCAAATGGAACGCTTAGGAACGCATATGGCAACATGGGGGCCGTGCCCCAGATTCGCATTTGGGAGGGAATATGCTTTTGGGGTTCAAATGGAACGCTTAGGAACGCATATGGCAACATGGGGGCCATGCCCCAGATTCGCATTTGGGAGGGAATATGCTTTTGGGGTTCAAATGGAACGCTTAGGAACGCATATGGCAACATGGGGGCCATGCCCCAGATTCGCATTTGGGAGGGAATATGCTTTTGGGGTTCAAATGGAACGCTTAGGAACGCATATGGCAACATGGGGGCCATGCCCCAGATTCGCATTTGGGAGGGAATATGCTTTTGGGGTACATGCTGTGAGCCATGGGTGCCGAACGTGACATGTGTTGTGGCAGCATGACAGTGCATGGTTTGAGGTGTGTGCATGCTTGACATGGCCTGCATATTTGCTGTCTGTTGTGATTACTGGACATGGCATTGGACGCATCGTTATGAGTGAGTGATGGTTGTGTGCCAGCCAACGTATTGCAGTTGTCCCATCTCCTTGGTGTGTGTGCTGCCCTGTGCCATGTGCATCACTGCAGTGCTTGGGGGGTGTGGCCCATGTTGTGTGTTGTTGCTCACAGTGTGTCGTGCACTTCATTGACTTCTGGCACATGGTTGGTAATGGGCATGTATCTTAGCGTGACTGCTGTATGTGTGGCAGCTGTGCGGATGACATGCCTTTCATGAGACTGGGGCTGACGGATGGGATGGATGGTATGTTGTTTGTGCATGGTGTGTCTGTGTGTTTGATGGGTTCAGTGGTGTTCGTGTGCATTTATGTTGTTCCGCTCTGTTGCGTCTAGTGTTGTTTGTCTTACATAGGCGTAGTTGTGGGGTGTGTGGTTGACAGGCAGTTGGGGCTACATGGACAGGACTTCAATGGTGTTTCGGTTGTGTGTGATGAGTTGCACAGTGGCTGCCGTGTGGTACTATATTCAGTGTGGCTTGTGCATGCAGACGTGGCTCCTTGGGTGTTGCTATGTCTGTGATGGGTCATGTGGGGTGTGAGTCTGTTGTTCATGTCCGTGTGCACATTGTTCACTTGTTCGTGACGGTGGGCGGTGCTGCGTGTTCGTCTGCTACGTGACATGTCCCATGTGTTGGTCGTGTTCCGGTCCTCATGCCTCCAGTAATCCAGCCCTGTCCAGTTTCCCACCTGCAAGTTGTTCGT
Source organism: Calotriton arnoldi (assembly GCA_963921515.1). NCBI lineage: Eukaryota > Metazoa > Chordata > Amphibia > Caudata > Salamandridae > Calotriton > Calotriton arnoldi. The sequence continues at coordinate 173,354 of CAWUFW010002141.1, read as the reverse complement.
GCGTGCACTGTACTGGATGCCACATGGCTCTAAGCGGGGGGTGCTCCATGTTGCAGGTCTGTGGGGGTGGGAGGGTGTTGTGGGTCGTGGGGGTGGCTGGATACCCACTGACACCGATTGCTGTGGACCGTGATGTCTGCCTTTCGGCTGTCGTTGTGCACTGCGGTGGCTGACACGTGGCTGTGGGGTGTGGGGGATGCTCCTCCTTGCTGTGCTGTGGGACTGGGGCCTGGTGTGTGTTGTACTTGGGCTGTCCACCGTCCCACCCACTGCACTTTGTGTTCCTGCCACTTACCTGTTACTTGTCGGTTAGTGCAGCTGTGGCGGACACATGGGTGTGGTGGGTGCTCGTTGTGGCGCTTCTGGCATATTTGGGGACCTGTTGGTGGTTACGTGGCTGGCTTAGTGTACACATGTCCCCACGCATCTTACAGTTGTTCGGTTTGGGCTGTGTGTGGTGGTGTCTGTTGCATGTGTGTGTGATGTGTTGTGTATTGTGTGCTGGACATGGGGGTGTTTGTACCTGGGAGCTGTGGCATGGTGGTAGTGCATGTGAGTACATAGCGGTGTGCTGGTATACATTAGTTTGTACTTACCAGCCTCCACTCCCCTGCTAATCCGGCGAGGATCTCCGGATGGATTACGACTCGCACCTTCTCCTCCCACGCTTTGAAGGTCTTAAAGAGCGCGGGATTCCCTCCGCCAGTGACGGCAGCCAGCTCTCTGTTTTTGCCCTCCTTCTTCTTGACCAGGCTCTTGACGTCATTCCAACGTTTGTTAATCTCGACTCTGTTCCTGGGCAGGGTCCCGACTGCATTGACCTGGTCTACGATCCGGTTCCACATTCTGTTTCTGGTGGCTAGTGGTGTGTGCTGGACCATGTTCCCATAGATTTGTGGGTACACCTTGATGATCTCGTCGACCATGACCGTCAGCTCCATGGGCGTGAACTTGGGCATCCTTTGTGGTGCCATGGTGTTTGTGGTGCTGGTGCGGTGTGTGTTGTGTAATGTGCAGGGGGTTTGTGGTGCCGGTGTTTGGTGGTGGTGGTGGTGGTGGTGGTGGTGGTGTTTGGTGGTGGTGGTGGTGGTGGTGGTTGTGATGTGTGCGTTTCTGTGGTGTGCTGCTGTCCTTGCTGTGTCACTGTGTCCTCTCCCTCTCCTCTCTGGTTTGCAATGTAGCAAGGGGTTGTGGTCTGTGGGAGTGCTGCTTTTGTACTCACCTATGTGGGTGTGTCCTCATGGTCTGTTGTTTTCAGGTGTGTTGTGTCTGGTGTTCTGGCCTTTGTATTTTTTGTTTGTCCGGGGGGTGTTTTCGGGATGTGTACTGTGCTTGTGTATTTGTGCGTGCCTTGCTGTGTGGACTTGTTGGCCATGTTGTGTGCTATTGGTTTTGTGTGCGGATGGTTTCTGTGCAGGTACGTGGGCGCCATGGCTTCTGCCGTGTCGATTCTCATCGGCGTTGTTTGCGCTGGCGGGCGGTATATTTGTGGTTTTTCCGCGCTCATGTCGGTGCGATCGTAATTTCACGTGCGGTGTGTCGGCCGTGAGAGCGGGCGGTTTTGTGTTGTCGTGCGTGTTTCCGTCCGTGGCGGGCGGTTTGTCTCCGACTCGGACGTTGGCGGGCGGTATTTTGTGTGCTTTTTCGCCGATGGCGGTATTCGGTTTGTGTAATCGTAATGGCGTGGTCGGTGTTCAGGCGGTGTGTGCGGGCGGATTTTTGCCGCTTCCATGCCTGGCGGATTTTTTTACGCCGGGTATCGTAATGGGCCCCTAATACATTAAATGTTAAAATAAATTAAACATATACATATAAATTAATATATATACTTACTACACATACTGCAACAGTTGAGAAAGTGTTGGATAGCGTAGGGGTAAAAATTACTATTCCCACTCCAATGAGTGCAACAGTAGGGAACGGGTTGGATAGCGTAGGGGTAAAAATTACTATTGCCACTCCAGAGAGTGCAACAGTAGGGAAAGCGCTGGATAGCGTAGGGGTAAAAATTACTATTCCCACTCCAGTGAGTGCAACAGTAGGGAAAGCGCTGGATAGCGTAGGGGTAAAAATTACTATTCCCACTCCAGAGAGTGCAACAGTAGGGAAAGCGTTGGATAGCGTAGGGGTAAAAATTACTATTCCCACTCCAGAGAGTGCAATAGTAGGGAAAGCGCTGGATAGCGTAGGGGTAAAAATTACTATTCCCACTGCAGTAAGTGCAACAGTAGGGAAAGCGCTGGATAGCGTAGGGGTAAAAATTACTATTCCCACTCCAGAGAGTGCATCAGTAGGGAAAGCGTTGGATAGCGTAGGGGTAAAAATTACTATTCCCACTCCAGAGAGTGTAACAGTAGGGAAAGCGCTGGATAGCGTAGGGGTAAAAATTACTATTCCCACTCCAGTGAGTGCAACAGTAGGGAAAGCGCTGGATAGCGCAGGGGTAAAAATTACTATTCCCACTCCAGAGAGTGCAACAGTAGGGAAAGCGTTGGATAGCGTAGGGGTAAAAATTACTATTTCCACTCCAGAGAGTGCAATAGTAGGGAAAGCGCTGGATAGCGTAGGGGTAAAAATTACTATTCCCACTGCAGTAAGTGCAACAGTAGGGAAAGCGCTAGATAGCGAAGGGGTAAAAATTACTATTCCCACTCCAGAGAGTGCAACAGTAGGGAAAGCGTTGGATAGCGTAGGGGTAAAAATTACTATTCCCACTCCAGAGAGTGTAACAGTAGGGAAAGCGCTGGATAGCGTAGGGGTAAAAATTACTATTCCCACTCCAGTGAGTGCAACAGTAGGGAAAGCGTTGGACAACGTAGATGTTAAAAATAACATACTTATAAATGAAATAAATATTGTAATTAAATAATGATTGATTAATAAATTTAGAAAAAAAAAAACTACAAATATATCAAAAATAATAATTACTTTAATAATATTAAATACTTCCCACCCTATTCCCCAATAAACACACAACACACTCCACATAAAATTTCACACAATTAAATTAATTTTCAATTAATCAATTAATAAAAATTAATTTGCAATTAATAATTAAATAAAAAAATGGCAATAACAATAAATAATATGTAATAAAAATTAATAATCAATTAATAATTAATTAACAAACTAAGGGGCCCATTACGATACCCGGCGTAAAAAAATCCGCCAGGCATGGAAGCGGCAAAAATCCGCCCGCACACACCGCCTGAACACCGACCACGCCATTACGATTACACAAACCGAATACCGCCATCGGCGGAAAAAGCACACAAAATACCGCCCGCCAACGTCCGAGTCGGAGACAAACCGCCAGCCACGGACGGAAACACGCACGACAACACAAAACCGCCCGCCCTCACGGCCGACACACCGCACGTGAAATTACGATCGCACCGACATGAGCGCGGAAAAACCACAAATATACCGCCCGCCAGCGCAAACAACGCCGATGAGAATCGACACGGCAGAAGCCATGGCGCCCACGTACCTGCACAGAAACCATCCGCACACAAAACCAATAGCACACAACATGGCCAACAAGTCCACACAGCAAGGCACGCACAAATACACAAGCACAGTACACATCCCGAAAACACCCCCCGGACAAACAAAAAATACAAAGGCCAGAACACCAGACACAACACACCTGAAAACAACAGACCATGAGGACACACCCACATAGGTGAGTACAAAAGCAGCACTCCCACAGACCACAACCCCTTGCTACATTGCAAACCAGAGAGGAGAGGAGAGGACACAGTGACACAGCAAGGACAGCAGCACACCACAGAAACGCACACATCACAACCACCACCACCACCACCACCACCACCAAACACCACCACCACCACCACCACCACCACCACCACCACCACCACCAAACACCGGCACCACAAACCCCCTGCACATTACACAACACACACCGCACCAGCACCACAAACACCATGGCACCACAAAGGATGCCCAAGTTCACGCCCATGGAGCTGACGGTCATGGTCGACGAGATCATCAAGGTGTACCCACAAATCTATGGGAACATGGTCCAGCACACACCACTAGCCACCAGAAACAGAATGTGGAACCGGATCGTAGACCAGGTCAATGCAGTCGGGACCCTGCCCAGGAACAGAGTCGAGATTAACAAACGTTGGAATGACGTCAAGAGCCTGGTCAAGAAGAAGGAGGGCAAAAACAGAGAGCTGGCTGCCGTCACTGGCGGAGGGAATCCCGCGCTCTTTAAGACCTTCAAAGCGTGGGAGGAGAAGGTGCGAGTCGTAATCCATCCGTAGATCCTCGCCGGATTAGCAGGGGGAGTGGAGGCTGGTAAGTACAAACTAATGTATACCAGCACACCGCTATGTACTCACATGCACTACCACCATGCCACAGCTCCCAGGGACAAACACCCCCATGTCCAGCACACAATACACAACACATCACACACACATGCAACAGACACCACCACACACAGCCCAAACCGAACAACTGTAAGATGCGTGGGGACATGTGTACACTAAGCCAGCCACGTAACCACCAACAGGTCCCCAAATATGCCAGAAGCGCCACAACGAGCACCCACCACACCCATGTGTCCGCCACAGCTGCACTAACCGACAAGTAACAGGTAAGTGGCAGGAACACAAAGTGCAGTGGGTGGGACGGTGGACAGCCCAAGTACAACACACACCAGGCCCCAGTCCCACAGCACAGCAAGGAGGAGCATCCCCCACACCCCACAGCCACGTGTCAGCCACCGCAGTGCACAACGACAGCCGAAAGGCAGACATCACGGTCCACAGCAATCGGTGTCAGTGGGTATCCAGCCACCCCCACGACCCACAACACCCTCCCACCCCCACAGACCTGCAACATGGAGCACCCCCGCTTAGAGCCATGTGGCATCCAGTACAGTGCACGCACGAACAACTTGCAGGTGGGAAACTGGACAGGGCTGGATTACTGGAGGCATGAGGACCGGAACACGACCAACACATGGGACATGTCACGTAGCAGACGAACACGCAGCACCGCCCACCATCACGAACAAGTGAACAATGTGCACACGGACATGAACAACAGACTCACACCCCACATGACCCATCACAGACATAGCAACACCCAAGGAGCCACGTCTGCATGCACAAGCCACACTGAATATAGTACCACACGGCAGCCACTGTGCAACTCATCACACACAACCGAAACACCATTGAAGTCCTGTCCATGTAGCCCCAACTGCCTGTCAACCACACACCCCACAACTACGCCTATGTAAGACAAACAACACTAGACGCAACAGAGCGGAACAACATAAATGCACACGAACACCACTGAACCCATCAAACACACAGACACACCATGCACAAACAACATACCATCCATCCCATCCGTCAGCCCCAGTCTCATGAAAGGCATGTCATCCGCACAGCTGCCACACATACAGCAGTCACGCTAAGATACATGCCCATTACCAACCATGTGCCAGAAGTCAATGAAGTGCACGACACACTGTGAGCAACAACACACAACATGGGCCACACCCCCCGAGCACTGCAGTGATGCACATGGCACAGGGCAGCACGCACACCAAGGAGATGGGACAACTGCAATACGTTGGCTGGCACACAACCATCACTCACTCATAACGATGCGTCCAATGCCATGTCCAGTAATCACAACAGACAGCAAATATGCAGGCCATGTCAAGCATGCACACACCTCAAACCATGCACTGTCATGCTGCCACAACACATGTCACGTTCGGCACCCATGGCTCACAGCATGTACCCCAAAAGCATATTCCCTCCCAAATGCGAATCTGGGGCATGGCCCCCATGTTGCCATATGCGTTCCTAAGCGTTCCATTTGAACCCCAAAAGCATATTCCCTCCCAAATGCGAATCTGGGGCATGGCCCCCATGTTGCCATATGCGTTCCTAAGCGTTCCATTTGAACCCCAAAAGCATATTCCCTCCCAAATGCGAATCTGGGGCATGGCCCCCATGTTGCCATATGCGTTCCTAAGCGTTCCATTTGAACCCCAAAAGCATATTCCCTCCCAAATGCGAATCTGGGGCATGGCCCCCATGTTGCCATATGCGTTCCTAAGCGTTCCATTTGAACCCCAAAAGCAAAGTACAAACCAGACCCAGGATGGGCCAGGAGCCCGCATACACCAGAGTCACAATAAGTAGGGGCACAGCAACACACCCATCGGCATGGCCAATCCGTCCCATGCCACATGTGCACAGCACACAGTCCCATTGCCAAGCACACACAACTACAGATGCTACAGCCACACACACGCCTCCGGGAAACCCATGTACGAGATTGCACGAACTGTCAATGTCAGACGACAAATACATACTTCGCCAGGTGCAACACAATAACTAATCTCATTCTCTCCACAGGTGACGAACTGCTGGATGCTGGGGATGGAGCCAGCAGCCAGCACAGCCAGCCTACAAGCCCCCAACGAGGACACACGGATCTGGAGGATCTGTCCTCCTCTTCGGACACGGACAACCAAGCAGGCCCATCTGGTGTGGCAGGGCCCAGCCGCTCCCCAGGACCCCTCCTACCCACCAACCCATCATCCAGGGCTGCTGAACATTCACAGCCCCCTGCTGCCACTGTCGTTGCGGCCACACCCACGGTCATTGTGGCCACTACCACTGCCGCAACCGCCACCATCACCGCACCGACCACCACCGCCGCCACCACCGCCACGTCTCCGCTGGCACCAGCCCCAGCGCAGGTGGTGGCCCGGACGACTGGATCCACCCTGGGAGCCACAGCGAGGACCGTGGTGAGCAATGTGGCTAGTGGGCAGGCCGGTGGCAGCAGGACTGGTAGGAGGAGCAGGGTCAGGGAAACGCCAGCCTCCCCTGGGAGCCATGCCCTGCCTCACATGGCCAGAGTCCTTGGGGCCTATGAAGAGGCCCAAGGACAATGGGTCCGGTCTGCCTCAGACACGCGTGAGGTGCTGGGGGTGTTGAGGTCCATGGACGCCCGTATGGGCCAAATCGTGGACCTCATGGGACAGCTGGTGGTGGCGGTGAGGTCACAGCCAGGGACAGCAGCTCCCCCTCCGCCACCACCTGCCGGGGCGCAGGGTGGAGCAGCAGTGTCCAGTTCCCCTGCGTCCACAGCCAGTGATCACACCTCAACCACCAGCATGTCGCAAGCAGGCACCCCCCTCGCAAACGTGGAAGGGGCCGTCCGAAGAGGAAACAGATCTCCCGGGAGGACTTCGCACGCTCCAGTCGCAAGTGAGGCAGCCAGCCAGCCTTCCGCCAGCCTTCCTTGACCAGCCACTGCATTGACTTGGACTACGATCCCACTCCACACAGCCATCTGGATGGCATGTGTGTGTTGGACTATGGACATAGAACCAGTGGGTACACCCTGATCATCACGCAGCCATGACCGACAGCTCATTGTCACTGCACGCACCACTTTTGTCATCACCTTACACACAATCACATGTCACAGTTTGTAATAAATGCACCTTTTTCACTAACTGCTGTTTGTGCCCTGTGTCTTATTTGTACGGAATACAACGGCCACCTTGGGCGGAAAGGCACCTGATGCGTGGCATGGCATTTGAATCCGGAGGGCCTGTAGGGACCTAGGGGTGGGAGACAGAACAGGAGCACATTCAATGAGTGTGTCACACACCCATCACACAGTACATGTCAACAACTACAAGCAATGTACACACATCGCACAGAGCTATAGGGCACAATGCCACAGCCACCAACAGTGGCATACTACCCCTGGCCATGGAGCGTTGACACACAGCACGCAGTGAACAAACGGCCACCCTGACACAGCACACACACACCTGCACAGATACAGCCACATCAGCCGTCGTACATGGACACTCACCGTCAAGTGAAGTAGCGGGCGATGAGCTGCTGCCGCACATTACCAGCTTCCTCCTCTCCGCTGTCCTCCTCACTCGAGCTGTCCTGGTCTGCGGGCTGGGGCCCTGGTTGATCTCCGTCATCCACGATGAGGGGGATCTGCTTCCGAATGGCCAGATTGTGCAGCATGCAGCACGCCACCACTATCCGGCACACCTTCTGTGGGGAGTACGCCAGCGCACCCTCGGTGCGGTCCAGGCACCTGAACCTGGACTTGAGGAGGCCAAAGGTACGCTCGACCACACGTCTGGTCCTCCCATGTGCCTCATTGTAGCGATCGTCTGCTGGGGTGCGAGGATTCCTCAATGGACTGAGCAGCCATGCCCCATTCGGATACGCAGAGTCACCTGGGTGTGAGGGACACAGAGAACCGTTGCTAATCCAACTGGACAGGGGACAGCATCGCACAGCCAGCACGCTACACCACTCCACATACTCACCGACAATACAGGCACGATCCTGTTGCATATTGGACATCAGTCGTGGCAAGATGCTGTTGCGCATTATGTGTGCGTCATGGGCCGAGCCTGGGAACTTTGCACACACGTGGGTGATCACCATGTCCGCAAGGCACACCACTTGCACATTCAGGGAGTGCGTGTGCTTCCTGTTGCGGTACAGGTGCTCAGTGGCCTGTGGTGGAACAAGGCCGACATGTGTGCAGTCAATGGCTCCAACGACGTGTGGGATTCTGCCAAGGGCATAGAATGCACCCTTCACTGCCGCCAATTCACGAGCCCTGGGGAAGCGGATGTACCTGTTCCGGTACAGCATCATGGCTGCCAGTACATCCCTCAGCACCTTGCTGAACATGGGCTGGGACATCCCTCCTCCAATGCCCACTGTGTGCTGGAATGACCCAGTGGCGAAGAAATGCATGGCGGCCATCACCTTAGCCGTGGGGGTGACAGCAGTCGGATACACCCTGCGGGGACGGAGATGGGGTTCTAACATGGCACACAGTCGATGCAGGGTTGGCCTGTCCAGCCGAAACTTCCTAATAACCTCTGTATCGTCCATGTCCGCCAGCAATTGGTATGGGCGGTCAATGTTCGGTCTCCGCCTAGGGACAATGGCAGAGGACACATGTCAAAGCAACACGACACATAGCAATTTCGCATACACATCACTGACATGACTGAGCAAGCACATGAGCCACAGCCCAGCTGTCAAGCTGGGACAGCACGGCCACAATACACTTACACAGGTCTCCCAACAATGGCAATGGCTAGTGATACAAACCACTGCCATGTGCATGCACATGGGGATCCAGGCCCCAATGACTTGCGGGGCGTGCTGATGGGGACTGACTGCATATCCGTCAAGCGGCAACGCCACGGCAACATGAATGTCTGCTGAGCATGGAACTGCTTCCGCGGCTGGATGAGTATGGCACACGACGATGACGATGTGGGCAGAGGCTGAGCGGCCAAAACAAGTGGGACCTGTGGCACGAGGGGATATGAGACAGTAGTAGGTGTCAGCACTGCACCCTATGTACAGCACTGTACGGATCACACCTCCCGAAACATTGACAGGTGTCCACATTGACAGCCCCATGCCAAGACGGCTGTGTGCTTGCAGTCACACGTCACAGGTGAGAGGTTACATTGCACGTGCCAGGTGGCAGTCGTACATAGTGGGAGCTGGCATGTGTGTGCATGTGTCTCCTGTTCAGGATCCACCAGATGGGCGCTGACTCTGTACTGACCATTGGACACAGCATGTTCCGTGGAAGGCTTGTGTGTGTGGGATGGTGGCACTGGATGTGCCTCCATTGGGTGGGGGCCATGCACAGGGCGGGTACGTCGATGATTGCGCATTGTTGGTCACGGTGGGTGCACCAACTAAGATGTGTTGCCCTGTGTTCAATTCCTATGTCCGCATGATGATGGACTGTAGATGTGGGCAGACTACACATTGGTCGATGTGCTGTCTATATGCATGTGCCTTCACACCAGGCACAGCTGCCCCTGCACATGTGACCCCTGCTGGACTCGCTGCTGGGTCTGTGGAGCTGATGCACCTTCTGTGCGTGGGGCGGACAGCTCTCCTCACTTCCCTCATTGCGCATGTCATGACTTTGCCGCAGGTGACATGGATCATGGAGGGCCCACATGTACGCGTGGGTAGGCTACACATGATTGTTCACTGGTCGCCACCCCCAGTCAGTGTTTCGAATGGGAAGGTTGTCGTGCTGGTGGTATGTTCGATGTGGCGGATGGGCGGGCCTAGGTGCGGGCTTACATTCCGGACATGGGGGGTAGTTGGATTGGCGACTAGTTGCAGTACACACGGGACACGTCTCTTCCTTTCCACATCTGGGTCATCCCTTGTACTAACTGACAGTGATACAGTCATCTTCGCCCCAGCCCTCATGTCCTCCCCTCGCTCCCCCAATATGCATGCTCACCTGCGAGGCTAGCGCTTGCACAGGCAGCCCCAAGCTCGCACCAGAGAGGGCAAGGAGTGTATGTGTGGGTCCAGTTGCACGAGTGGGCTGTCTCAGGGTATGATGTGTGGCGGGACGCCGTCCACCTGCGTGGTGCCCCAAATGGAGACCCAGCCTGCATGGACTATGCATCACAGTCTTCGCCTTCCGGATCCGCCACCTGCGACACCCAGTGGCTGTGGCTGCCCTTGCGGCCAGGCCGCGTCCGTCTGTGACTGATGGCCCACACATTCACTCTTTGGCCTCTCTGGGGAGGGCTCGGGGGTGGTGGCGCACGCGCTTGCACTTAGTCGCAATGGCATGTGGCGTGGTTGGTATAATGGGCAATGGATGGGATGGTGCGAGCCACCTCCCGTGACGTCAGTGCTGCTCGTGCTGTGGTGCGTCCCCTACACTTCCATTTGACTTGTGCCATGCTAGACGTTGAGGTTCTATTGCCTGCGTGATATGACCAGGAGGAGCGCGAGGAGACCTCTCACACACCATGCTCCACTGCCATCCCGTGCCCTGTATCGCCTGTGCGGATTGACTATGTTGGGGTTACACCTGGTCGACTGGGGCTGTGTGTGCCTTGTCAAGGGGCATGGCGGGCGCACAACAGGATCCAGCTTGTCCACAGAGGGTGGGCTGAGGTGCGCCTGGTACCGCTTTGTACGTGTGCCCGGCTGCTGTGCACACACGTGTTCACTCCCCCCGACAGGTGTCCTCTCACAATGCCCAGGGAAGCGGTGGTGTACTGTTCATGACCCCTCCCAACACGGCGTGCTCCAACTTGGCATGTGCGCATCTACCCGTCGCACCCACCCACCTGAGCACTGCGTCCATACGACTTCACACGACACATGTGTGTCTTCCACAGTAGTGCTACTCATTTGCGTTGACATCCAATACCAGTGGACTACATGGTCATGTCACGACTGCCGTGTACTTCACATACTCTCATCCTCTCTCATTCGTACTTGTGAAATGAGTCAGCGGAGACAGTTTTGGTTTCAAACATTATATTGAATCTTCTGTCCTCTGTGATGCAGTATAGTGGACACTACTGGCAGCGGGATACATGTTGAGGATATACTGAGCATGATTGCAAATGGGATAGGGTGTGGGGTTACATGTGATTGGCTGTTGCATGTGGGATGTGGGCTTGAGAGTGACATCTGCTTGGCCAAGGCTGTGCTAATGTACATTTACGTATAGCTGCGGAGCTGGGGACTTTGACACAGACGGTATACATGTAGCCTACCAGACCGCTTGGCATCATGGGCACAGTCCATCTCAGTTCCATGTGACAGGTTTGCTGCGGTTGTTCCTCATGCACGCGTGCATGTGAGATGACATCAGGGCATGTGCTTGCGTGCATGCAGCGGCGTGCCACTTGTTGTTGCACTGTGGTGGTTACTGGACATGTCACAGTCACTGGGGTCGTGTTGTTGTTGTATGCACTTGTCGTCCATGCAAAGGTCCTGGTATGGGATTCCCGGGGCGGGGGTGGGAGGGGTGCAGCACCCACAGACCCCAGGCGACCTATTCATGTCCACTGAGCGGTGTGTGTGTCCATGGGCGCTGGATCCATGTCGTGTCCTGGTTGTTCGTGCAGTTCCGTCCATGTGGGTGCGATACACAGAGCCCATGCCACTGCCTCCCACGATGCATGCGGTGTTCCTGGATGTGATGGGGAACAGTGTGCATGTCCCGGTCATATCCGATGTCATGGCGATGTCGTTGATGGTGTGGTTACAGTTGCCGGTCGTTTGGTATGGCTGTTGTGGTGGTGACTGGCCAGTCCGTGCGGAAGCTAAGCATGGGTGCGGGGTTGGACATCATAGGTCACTCGGGAACCTGCGTTGTGGTCCGACGTATTTACAGGTTGTCAGGTATGCGATGCCGTCCAGCAGGGCTTCCATGTCATTGGTGGTGTACATGTTTGCCAGCCAATGAAGCGGATGGTGGCTGTCAAGGTGTTGTTCGTAGGTTGTCCCTTGGAGGACCATGATGGGGCATGCTGGGTGACATTCGATGTAGCTGTTATCGATGATCCGTCGTGTGGAGGCACAGTGGTCCCATTTCAGTGCGGGTGCGATGTTGGCCACATACGCCATGCCCCCATAGGCAGAGCAGGCCCTGTCGTGTGCGTCCAGAGGGAGGAGTAGTGGTAGCAGGTCCGCCTTCAGACATGCCGGGTTGGAGAGGCATATCTCGACGGGATGCTGGTAGGGACACCTCCGACAGTAGAAGACGGGCATGACGCAGCTGAACAATGTGATGCGGTAAGTCAGTCGGTAACTTACGTTCAGCAGGGACAGGACATCGCATCCCAATGTATGGCACAGGTTGGTTTTGTACAGCTTGAGCTGTTCGGCGTAGTTGGGTAGGTGTGTTGCGGTTGCCATTTCGCAGCGGTTCGTTGAGGTGGCGTGCTCCGGCTGTGTGTGCAGTCTGCAATGTGCACGCTCCGGGGTTGCTGTGAGCTCTGTGTAGTCGTAGGGAGACAGGACTTGTGTTCTGTTGGCTTGTTTGGAGGACACGGGCCCTCTTCCCACATGCTTCTCAGACAGTTCAAGGTCAGTGCTGTGTGACTCCTTCCAATTAACTTGCATGTGGCCGACATGGGGGAGTGTTTTCTTCTTTCTTCCCCGTCCGTTGTGTGCTTCTGTGATATGCGCTATCTGCCCTGTGGTCGGTCTCCTCGGCATGCCTGTGTTGGTCTATTCTTGGACAATGGCTGTATTCACCGGCTTCTGTCGTAGGGCTGTGGTTTCGGAGTTGGAATGGAAGGTCATTCAGTGCTGTCTGCTCTCCCTTGTGTGGGCGGCAGGCTGCCTTTCCGCTCTGCGTTGGGCCTTGTGTGTGAATGTTATTCTTGGGCCACCTGTTGTCGGTCCCCGGGCTCTTTGGTGTTCCGTTTTATGTGTCTTGTTCATATGTGCAGGGTGGTATGGGTGTTTCTGTGTGGTACTGGCGTTCCTCTTCCCGAAGGGGCCCTGCTTCTCCTAGTTGGTGTTGCCGTCGCTGTGTGCTAAGCCATGTTTGTTACACTGGGGTGTGTCCTGCTGTTGCGTGTCTTCACTGACATGTGTGCGTCGGTTGTGTGGCGTTGGGTGTTGTCCGTGAATTGGGCGTTGGGGACATGTCTGTGGCCGGCCTGTCACGTGTCATGTGCGTTCGGGGTGGGGCTGATGTGTGTGCTGCTTGGTTGTGTCCCTGTGTCTGTGTGCGACGCATGCATGGCGCTGCGGTTGGCCTCTGCGTTGTGCGCATGTGTGGCGGCGTCATCGGCGCTTTGGGGCCGTGACGGGGTGGTTGGTTCCTAGTCCCAGGTGGTGTGTACACATGTGTTCTGCGATGTTACGATTTGGCCTGTGTGTCATATGTGGATGCGATGGTGGATGTGTTGTGTACACGCGCTGGTGGGGGTTGCCCGCTTTTTCTGCCCTTGCACTGTGTGCGCTGTTTGCGTGCACTTGTTGTGTGTGTGCCTACCTGCGTCTCCGCGGTACGTTGCGTCCTTGGTGGTGCATCAGCAGGAGCATGGGGACGGCCTGCAGTGCTGGATTCATGCTCGGGGGAGCCGCTTCTTCGTTGTCCGTGCTCGGCGTCCGTGTTACCGCTTCGGTTTGTCGTACGGTATCTCTTGGCCGTGGGAGCCGTTTGTTTGCGGCATCGTAATTTATGCGCCGGGCGGGACGTGTTTCGTCGGACGGTGTGTGTCAGTTAGGCTGCGCCGCTACGTGTACGGGCGCACTTTGATGGCGGACGGTGTTGCTGGCTTGCCGGCGGTGTTTGGCCTACTTTTCGCATCGTAATTGGGCGGGCGTGTGGACTGCTGCGTGCCGGCGGTAACTGGTGGTTTTTGCATCCGCCAGCACGGCGGTGGTGCTTCCGCCCGCCATCGTAATGTGCCCCTAATTAATTAGCAATACCAATAAATAATATTTAATAAAAAGTAAGAACCAATTAATAATTAATTAACAAAAAAATTAATTATTAATACCAATAAATGATATTTAATAAAAATTAATAACTAATTACTAATTAATTAACAAAAATATCAATACCAATAAATAATATTTAATAAAAATTAATAACCAATTAGAAATTAATTAACAAAAAAATTAATTGTCAATACTCAATTTTTCTTAATTAATTACTTAATTACAAATAATTTACTTACCACCCTATTCCCCTAAAAACACACAACCCACTCCAATAATAAATTAATACAAATAAAATAATTATCAATTAATAATAATTAATTACCAATTAATAATTAATTAACAATACATTAATTATTAATAACAATAATTAAAAAATAATAATTACTTAATAAAAATTAAATTACTTCCCACCCTATTCCCCTATAAACCCACAACCCGCTACAGAAATAAAACACAAAATTTAATTAAAATAAATTAATAATTCCTAAAAATTATTATTTAATTTACTATAATTAAATTACTTCCCACCCTATTCCCCTATAAACCCACAACCCGCTACAGTACTAAAACGCAAAATTTACTTTAAAAAAAATTACTAATTTCTAAAAAATTTATACATATATTTAAAATAACAGTACAATACTTAACAAAAAATATAGAACACATACATATTAAATACATACTAAAATACATAACACTCATATAAATATCGATATTATTAACATCGATAATTTAACTATCGATATTACTAACATCGATATTTGCAACATCGATATTTCTTACCTTAACTTCGATATTCTGGTTGTAGATATTCTTGACTTCGATATTTTGTCCCTACGATATTTAAAACTCTATATAACTGTGCTTCGATATTTAAAAATCGATATTTTGACTGTCCACCATAGTGGACCCAGCCCGAGGAGCATGGATATACAATTTGCGATAGATCAAAAGTCTTATTTAAAATGTCAGAAGAAGGGAGGCTGTGTTAGAAGGTCCTTCACTAAGTCCCCCTTGTGTCTTTTGCATTTGTGCGATTCATGCCACGGACACTCCAAATACCCCTTCCTAGGAGTAGGAGTCCCCTCCCTCTAAATCATGGCCTTCTGGCTCCTCATAGCTAACCCTGGGCGTAGTTCGCGTAGTAGCGCTACGCGTAGCTACGCGAAGTGCACGTCGCACTACGTGAGCTACGCGTTGCACTACCCGAACTGCGTAGTGCAGTAGGAAATGCTGTTCGCAATGATTGCACAGTACCGGATGCTTGTCCACACTGTGCAATCATTGCAAACGGCATCTTGCACAGTGCAAGTGGGCGTTTTCTGCCGCTCGATTAGATTTGTACTCGAGCGGCAGTTTTCTCAACGCGGACTGGTAGTTTCTCATCGCGAGCGGTCGCGAGCATACGCGACCACTCACAATGAGAAACTTGACCTCCCCGCGTTGAGAATCTCGCCGGGAGGTTTATTTTCCACGCTCGCGATCGGCAACTTGATGTTGCTGATCGCGAACGAGGAAAAAGTCTCGCCGGGATGTCATTTTGCTCGCTCGCGGTCGCCAACTTGACGTTGAGGACCGCGAGCAAGCAAAAAATGCCTGCTACGCTACGCGTTTTTGCACTGTGCTACGGGTAATTCGCGTAGCGCGTAGTTGCGCAAACTACGCAAACTACGCGAGCGTAGCGTAGTTTTCCGCCCAGGCCTACTCATAGCACAAGTCTTCAATGCCCTACATGTCTTTGAGTAGGAAATCTAAAGATACCTCTTTTAGGCTGTCAAAGGGGGCCACCTTAGAAACTTTCTTTACTTTCTTTGCTTTCTGCCCGAAGGAGGGACCTCACTGACAGGGGCCAGGAGGAATGCGATATCAAGAAATGCTAGGAGAAAAAAGAACATATTTAGCAGTTGAGTGAAGTGGACCAAGGAGGAGGACACAGACTTTTGCATGTAATTTTGCACGGACTGGTCCGAAATTGATCTGTCTCTATCATGTACATACTGCTCCTCTCCATATGGAGCGCGATCAATTGCTGAAGTATTAGGATTTCCTTGAGATACATATTCCCTGAAAGGGAAAGATTCAGCAGTTTCAATCAAAGTTCATGTCACAAAATACTCTTTATTTATTTAGGGTACCACTTACTGCCCACTGGTAGGTGTAAAGAGGAAGGGGATACCTATTTAATTTACTATAATTAAATTACTTCCCACCCTATTCCCCTATAAACCCACAACCCGCTACAGTACTAAAACGCAAAATTTACTTTAAAAAAAATTACTAATTTCTAAAAAATGTATACGTATATTTAAAATAACAGTACAATACTTAACAAAAAATATAGAACACATACATATTAAATACATACTAAAATACATAACACTCATATAAATATCGATATTATTAACATCGATAATTTAACTATCGATATTACTAACATCGATATTTGCAACATCGATATTTCTTACCTTAACTTCGATATTCTGGTTGTAGATATTCTTGACTTCGATATTTTGTCCCTACGATATTTAAAACTCGATATAACTGTGCTTCGATATTTAAAAATCGATATTTTGACTGTCCACCATAGTGGACCCAGCCCGAGGAGCATGGATATACAATTTGCGATAGATCAAAAGTCTTATTTAAAATGTCAGAAGAAGGGAGGCTGTGTTAGAAGGTCCTTCACTAAGTCCCCCTTGTGTCTTTTGCATTTGTGCGATTTATGCCACGGACACTCTAAATACCCCTTCCTAGGAGTAGGAGTCCCCTCCCTCTAAATCATGGCCTTCTGGCTCCTCATAGCACAAGTCTTCAATGCCCTACATGTCTTTGAGTAGGAAATCTAAAGATACCTCTTTTAGGCTGTCAAAGGGGGCCACCTTAGAAACTTTCTTTACTTTCTTTGCTTTCTGCCCGAAGGAGGGACCTCACTGACAGGGGCCATGAGGAATGCGATATCAAGAAATGCTAGGAGAAAAAAGAACATATTTAGCAGTTGAGTGAAGTGGACCAAGGAGGAGGACACAGACTTTTGCATGTAATTTTGCACGGACTGGTCCGAAATTGATCTGTCTCTATCATGTACATACTGCTCCTCTCCATATGGAGCGCGATCAATTGCTGAAGTATTAGGATTTCCTTGAGCTACATATTCCCTGAAAGGGAAAGATTCAGCAGTTTCAATCAAAGTTCATGTCACAAAATACTCTTTATTTATTTAGGGTACCACTTACTGCCCACTGGTAGGTGTAAAGAGGAAGGGGATACCCTCAGGGAGTGTGCCGAAGGCGCACACTAATGGTAAAACAAGTTCCCCAGGAACCAGCTGAATAATATTTATATTTATACTTTGTAGTTTGTTAATTTTCACTAGGGGTATACCAGAAGTCCAATGTCAGGATATGAACTCCTTTTTGCACTTTGCTAGTTTTCACAACGAGTATACCAGCAGGATAGGAATTTTTATTTTGCTCTATGCTGGTTTTACAGCGAGTCATCCATTAAATTAGAAACTCCCTGTCACTTGTTATTCTACAATTCATCCATCAGGATTGTGAATTCGGAGCTCCTTACCATAAATTCAACAGTATGAGCCAGTGGAATCACATCTGGCATAATCTATTTCTTTTTGGTTTTAATATGGTATTAAGGTATTCATTAGAGGTAGCATAGGCTTGTTGAAGTATTTAGGTTAATCACATGATATTAACAGATGCTTTCCATGTTACAGCTATCAATCCTTTTAGTGAATGTAGTATGATCTACATATGACTATTTACCATTATTCAATCAATCAATCAATCAATCAATCAGGGAATTATTAAGCGCACCACTCATCCGTGAGGGTCTCAAGGTGCTTGGGGGGGGGGGTGAGGGTAAGCAGCTCTGGTCAGTTGAAGAGCCAGGTCTTGAGGGTCTTCCTGAAATGTGCAGAGAGGGGGCGAGTCTGAGGTCAACCGGGAGCTCGTTCCAGGTCTTGGCCGCGATGTAGGAGAAGGCTCTTCCATCCGTTCTGGCTCTGTGGATGCGCGGGGTTTCGGCGAGGGTGAGGTCGGCAGATCAGAGATTTTTTCCTGGGTACGTGGAAGGATATTCCTTCGTTGAGGTATTGGGGTCCGGTGTTGTGGAGGCATTTGTAGGCATGGGTGAGTATCTTGAAGGTTACTCTCTTCTCGATGGGGAGCCAGTGGAGGTCTCGCAGGTGCTGGGAAATGTGTTCTTGTCGAGGGATGTCGAGGACGAGTCTGGCTGCGGTTTTCTATATGGTCTGGAGTTTTCGGAGTAGAGACTTGTTGATTCCGGCGTAGAGGGCGTTTCCGTAGTCCAGTCTGCTGGTTATGAATGCGTGGGTGACGGTCTTTCTTGATTCGAGGGGATCCATTTGAAGGTCTTGCGAAGGATGCAGAAGGTGGTGAAGCAGGTGGAGGCGACAGCGTTGACCTGTCGGGTCATGGAGAGGGAGGAGTCGAGTACAATGCCGAGGTTCCGGGCGTGGTCGGTGGGGGTGGGCGGGCTGTTAAGGGCGGTGGGCCACCAGGTGTTTTCCCATGCGGTGGGAGAGGGTCCGAGGACGAGGACCTCTGTCTTCTCCGAGTTGAGCTTCAGGCACCTGCTGCTCATCCAGGATGCAACGACCTTGATTCCTTCCTGGAAGCTGAGTCGGTGGTGACAGGATCCCTGGTGAGGGAGAGGATGAGCTCGGTTGCTTCGGCGTAGGAGACTATGTTGAGTCCCTGCTGTCTGAAGATGGCGGCTAGGGGGGCCATGTAGATGTTGAAGAGCGTCAGGCTGAGAGATGATCCTTGAGGTACTCCGCAGTTGATCTCTGTGTGTTCGGAGAGGAAGGGTGGCAGTCTGATTCTTTGTGTTCTGCCGGTGAGGAAGGACCGAGCCATTCGAGGGCGGTTCCCTGTATGCCGGCGTCGTGGAGTCTGGTGGCGAGAGTGCAGTAGGAGACAGTGTCGAAAGCTGCGGAGAGGTCGAATAGGATCAGGGCCGCGGTGTGGCCTTGGACGAGGAGGGTGCGGATGTCATCTGTGGCGGGGAATAGGGCGGTCTCGGTGCTGTGGTTGCTGCGGAATCCGGATTGGGAGGGGTTGAGGATGGAGTTCTCTTAGATGAATTTCGTTAATTGGGCGTTGACGGTCTTCTCGGTGACTTTGGCCGCGAAAGGGAGGAGGGAGATTGGTCTGTAGTTCTTGAGGTCCGAAGGATCTGCTGAGGGTTTCTTGAGAAGGGGTTTGACTTCTGTTTTTCCAGTCGTCGGGAAAAGTGCCGGTTTTGAAGGAGGTAATGATGGTGCGTCGTAGTTCCGGTACGATGGCGGCAGCAGCTCTGTGGAAGATGTGTGGAGGGCATGGGTCCGTGGGTGCTCCTGATGGATGCCTTTCATGGTTGATTCAGTGTCTTCTGTGGTGGCTGGGGTCCAGGCGGAGATGGTGGGTTGACTGGCATAGCTGGGGGAGTGTGTGGTTTCGCTGACCGGTGTTAGTTCATTGAAGTTGAAGTAGAGGGACTTGATTTTCAGATGGAAGTAGGTGCTGAGCTTGTTGCAGAGGTCCTGGGAGGGGGTGATGTCTGTGACTTCGCTGGGAGGTTTGGTGAATTCTTGGATGATGCTGAAGAGTTCCTTCGAGTTGCTGGAGTTGGCGGTGATCTTGTTCTGGATGAAGGTCCTTTTGGTTGATCTGATGAGTTGGTGGTGTTCTGTCATGGCGTTCTTGTATGTGGTGCGGTCTTCCAAAGATTTTCTGTTCCTCCAATTCTTCTCGAGACGTCTGCAGGTGCATCTGGATTCTTGGAGGTCGGTGGTGAACCAGGTGGCCTTCCTTGGGCGCTGTCTGTCGGGTTTGCGAAGGGGTGAGAGTTCGTCTGCGCAGTTGGTGATCCATCTGTGTAGTTCTTTGGCGGTGAGGTTGGCGTCGGTTGGGGTGGAGGGGGCATCGCGGTTGAGGGTGGAGTAGATGTGCTCCTCGGTGACCTTGCTCCAGTTCCTTTGTGGTGGGTGGGGTGTAGGTTTGGGGGTGGTGGGTTAGTTTACGTGGAAGTGGACGCAGTGGTGGTCCATCCAGAGGGGCTGCGAGGTGTGGCTGAAGTGGACATTTTTACCTCCTGTGAAGATAGGGTCAAGGGTGTGTCCTGCCTTGTGGGTGGGGGTGGTGACGAGCTGTCCTAGTCCGAGGTTGTTGAGGTTGTCCAGGAGGGTGGAGGAGTTGGGGTTGTTGAGGTTGTCGAGGTGGAAGTTGAGGTCTCCGATGAGTATGTAGTTGGTGGAGGCGAGGCGTGGGGTGCGACAAGGTCAGTGATGGTAGTGGTGAATGCTGTTCGAGGTCCGGGGGGCCTGTAGGCGAGGGTGCCGCGTAGGGTGGTTCTAGGGCTGGTTCGGATCTGGAAGTGAAGGTGTTCGGAGGTGATGGAGGAGTTGTTCGTGGTGGAGGTGGAGAGTCAGAAGGAGCTATTGAAGGTAGTTTTGTAGAAAATGATGTATAATAGTTCAGACTGTTGTTCGTGGTCACCATAACAATTTTAATTGTACCGGACCTCAGGAGAAATAACGCGATTCATCCCAAAACAGAGAGTCGAAAATACAGAGAGTATCAACAGGCATATGAGAGCTAATATCAAAAGTTAGTTGCCAATGTCAACACTGCAGTTATACTAAAGGTGTTTTCTTCTTCTGCTCCTGCAGTGAAGATCAAGCCCAGCTGTGCAACTAGGCAGTACGCCGAGATTCCGTGTCTCTCTTTCTCCTTTTCTTGTCCTATTTCTCTTTTACTGGGTCTACTTCCAACCTACATGTTGTTATTGTAAGTTTTTCTGTAGGTTCGGAGAAGTGTAAAAACTCGCTTTGCTCTAGTTGGAGCTGGATTGCGCATTTAGTGCATCTTGACAGTCCCCGGGAATATTGCACAGGCTTACACTTTGCAGTGCTTAAAAGGAACCTGTCTCCAGGATCGCAGTCTCAACAGCTCCACTTACTCCTCCTGTTCTTCCACAAGCAGTAACAGGTTTAGTACCCAAACCCACACTCACAAACACCCATGTGTCACTACCAGCCAGCCACACAACAATACTCACTGTTAGAAACTGGCTTTCGGGTTGGCAGAGGTATGCACCCAATCCAAGCAGTAACCACTGTCCTAGTCACGGTAAGTAAGATACACACTCTAAATTAACCTGTGCTCACCCTCTGGTAGCTTGGCACAGAGTAGTCAGGCTTAACTTAAGAGGCACTGTGTAAAGTATTTCTGCAACTCTTCAAACAGTAACACAATGAAAACAACACAAAACAATTTCACAGTTTAGAAACATAGCTTATGTTTTTATGAAAAACACAAGACCAAAATGACAAAAATCCAATAAGTATAACCAGAGTTATTATTTTTTAAAGATTAAATAGAAATATAGTGCTTAAAAGCTTAAAGCGCCAACCTGGGCTATCTGGTCCTGCTAGACCTGGGTAAATTAAAACGTTCAGGCCGACCACGATAGAGCAACGGGTCGGATATAGGGATCAGTCTTGGCCTTTTGCAAAGTACTTTAGATGCGCCGCAGACAGAGCTGAGAAGCGGGAAGCAACAGGCGATGCATCGTCATCGAAGCAAAGGATTGAAGCAATGCATCGGCACCGAGCCGCACAAAGTCTGAGATGCATCAGAAACTGGAGACGATGTGCCATGCAATTGGCAAAGTGATGTCTCTGGTCCGTGCAGCAGCGGGGATGCGTTGGCATTGAGAGAGATGCATCAGTTCCGATCGCCGCAACGTCATCAATGCAAAGATTCTGGCAGTTGTAGCACTTTATATCCACTTACAAGGGCCCAGGACTGGATTGGCAGCACTTGGCAGGACAAGACTTGCAGCAAGCAAAACCCAGGTGCTGTAGCAGGTTGATGAGAAGTCTTTGACGTCCCTGAGGCTTAAAACAGGGGGAGGAGAGGATGCCCCTGGAGTCACTCTGGATTCAAATGAGATGGGTCCAGTCCTTCCTCAGCAGCGCAGAGGGTAGCAGGCAGCAGGACAGTACAGCAGAAAAGCAGTTCTTCCACAGCAGCAGTCCATGAGAGTGGTAGTCCTTGTAGCAGCACAGCAGTCCTTCCTCCTGGCACAGGTACAGTAGTGCACTGAGTTGTGTTAGAGGGAACGTTTGTGGTTGGCCACACTCTTCTGTTTACCTCTCTCCTCTCAGAGTCTCTTTCACACTCTTCTGTGTCACTTGGCAAGAAAGAACCATGTGTTAAAATATCATAGTTTATTAAACAATTCAAAAGCATAAAAGAAAATACTTCAATTTAAGTGTTGCCCATCAACATATGGGTAAGATCAGAAATGACTGCATCAACAATGTTAGAGATCAATTGGTTCAATTCAAACAGAAATGTATATCTATAAATTAATCCATGAGCAGCCGATCAAGGGGCAGCCCTGAATTCAAGAGTGATACAAATGATAGCATTCAGAGGACAAGCTTCTTGTTGAGATAAAATAACAATATTCAAGTCTACACATTTAAACTGAAATAAATGCAATTGCTTGGGTACAGATGACCTGAAGTAAATAATCTGTCAAAGCCAAAAGGCAGAATTATTGAGTCAGATAGTCTGACACAGTCAATAGGCAAAATTATTAAGTCAGATAGAATGACAAAGTCAATGGGCAAAATCTGACAAAGTCAATAGGCAAAATTATTAAGTCAGATAGACTGACAAAGTCAATAGGCAAAATCTGACAAAGCCAATAGGCAAAATTATTAAGTCAGATAGACTGACAAAGTCAATAGGCAGAATTATTAAGTAGGAGCATTATCACCTTGGCAATAGAAGCTCTGGGCCCAGTCAGGAGAACGATTGATCAGTCGGGAACCCTCACACGGCACCTGGGTGCTGGTTTGAAGAGAATTCGATGCCACACCCTGGGTGCAGCTGTTTTATATGCTTGAATGCAGAAGTTTTACCCTCTCTGACGTAGGTCCTGACGCAGCCCTTGACCGCCCTCTTGTAACTATGGAAAATTCCACCCATAGGACTGAGAAGTGGTATCATGGTGAAATTAGGGGCTTTTGACAGGTGGTCAGTGCTCCTGACCGCAAAAAGTAAACAAAGGATAATTTTTACCATAAGAAAGCTCAGAGTTAACATTTTAATACATTAATTCTTTGTCACGCAGCCCGTCTTTCACAGGTTCGATTAAGCAAGCGCGGAAAGTTTCTTAACTAAAAAATATTGCACATGTACTTGTGAAACCGCCAGATGTACCAAAAATGTCCTACGTGTGTGGGCTAATCTAATTCTCGTAACTGTGGAAATTTACAAGGGGGGGGGAGAGTTTGTCGCGGAGGATGGCGCAAGCCTCTGCTGTCAGGTTAGTGAAGTCTATGAGACCAGTTCTTAAGTTATTGGGCCTATACATATCTCTTACAAAGGTATGGTTGGTCTTGTATGTAGGTCTGTGAGAAGGTGAACTTGGGCCTATGTGTGGATTTGTAAGAAAGTGAAGGACCGTGGACAACTTAAAGACCCTTTATCTAGGCCTCAGTGGTGGGGCTTATCTAGGGATGCCAGGTTTGAAGGGTATTGCAGAATGGGGTGTAGATTCTGTTAGATGGTAAAACGGGACCCTCCTACACATCCCTTCTCTTGTTCATTATTGAACACTTCTGTGACACAGTACTTTGCTGGACCCTCAGGGGCTTGGTGCATACCGAGTGGGTCACTAATATACATGCATGCTGTCTGTGGTGACAATTCGGGTGTTATAGTAACGTATTCTCCCCCATCCTCGGGAGCTAACTCATCATACCCGTTAATGTCATGCTCCTCCCTTAAGGCGTATCTAGGTGGTGGTACCGGTGGAGCTGTAGGTTTGTTTGAAGAGGCATGATGGGCAGGTTGTTCTAAGAGTTGCACATGGATCTGCCCATTCCCATCCCCGGGAGCACGGTCCATGTCCTGATACTGTGCATTGTTATTAATTCCAGTGTGAACGTAATTCATTCCTACTGCTTTGGTGCTGCATCTGTTGACACATTTAATTACTAGCTGTGCACCGCAACACATTACCAGGACAACACAACAAATAGGTAGCACAATTTTCAAGATAGCAGATAGCCATGAAGGCATCCAGTTCAAGTTGAACCAGTCCGTGATAGGATCTGCAGCGGCACCGCTTTCGTCACGCATCTTTTTTCCCAGGTTGCCCAAGTCCTCAATGGCCTTAGCGAGCGACCCGTTTGTGGCATCATTAGCCGGTATGAAAGTGCAGCAGCTCTTTCCAAGGGCACTGCATACACCACCCTGCATAGCTGTGAGTTGATCTAGAACATATCTATGCTCTAGAACCATAAGCCTTAAAGGCCTTAACTCTTCCTGTATGGCGTTGAACCCATCTCGGGTGTTATTTATCAGAGTCATTAGTTCGTATCGGGTGACCTGTAGCCACCGGGCATTAGCTGATGTTTGCCAAATGGGCCACAGGCCTCCAAAGAATTCCTGGGCACCATTGAACAGGCGAAATTCTTCAGGAATTTCGGCGAAGGCATCGTTAGCGAAGTATTGAGCCTTCCTTCGGTGCCGGTGAAGCAGGGTGACGTCATTTGTCATGGGGTGCTCAAACACTTGAGAGATGTTGGATGCCGGGACAACGAGATGCAGCTCGTGCATGGTAACCATGGTGCATAGGCCCTTCCATCGAGGAGGCAACTGGGGGTAGATGCGTTCTCCGCATGCCCAAAAGATGTCCATGAGGCTGGCGGTGCCGTCTTGGAGGTCCAAATTAAAAATTGTTGTGTTACAGTTTGTGTTGCTGCCCACAGGGCGAGTACCGTTACCTAGGAAGCAAAGAAGAGGATGTTTTAGTTTATATGCTCTCTTCCATTTGTAAGCTGTTCCCTTCCCAAAGGTGTACCGTCTAGTTTCCTCTGCCCACACCTCCTCACACTGAGTCTCAACATCCCAATCAATATTCTGTTGATATTCTGTTTTTGCAAAGGGTTCTCCCAAGGAAGCTGCCTTACATACCAGGGCGTCTGGGCCATGCCATTTGTTATCAAAATACACATGGGCCTGCAAGAGCAGCACAGACCTATATTGACATGGACAGTTGGCAACGTGTGAACTGTTATTTTCGTGTATCGGGGGTTTGTTATGGAGTTGTTTGTTTATTGTCTCCTTACATAGTGCCGGGGGGGATGTGAACATAAAAAACCCTGATGCTTTGAATTCATGCTCATGAGTTATGAGCGGTGTCTCCCATCTAGGTGATTCCCATCTATACAAATTCTCATTTTCTGTCTCGAATTGCAATGCATTAGTGACAACCATGTGTGTTAGATAGTTAGAATCCCACGCGGTGGTGTTTACAAACACAGTGTCTATCTCTGCTGAGAAAAGCTGTATTTGGCCGTAGATACGGCAAAGAAACAAATGGAGGAGGCATTTGGCCGTTGGGGGTGGTATTTCTTGTGGGAACACCATTTTGTCTGCGCCAACTGCATGCGGGATGTGTGAGCACACAAAGCATGCTTCTTTTGTTACCTTTTTCCCTATTTGAAACATGTGCCGGTACCACATGTTATCTAGCAGGGCACTATGGGCTTCATTTTCGTTATTAGGTGTGTCAGGACGTATGGAGTGGAAATCAGGTCTGGGATGTTGGCGTGCAACGTGGACCATAGTGTCCTGGAGAGCGGTGGCCAAATCTTGTTTGTCATTATCTTTTGTTGGTCTATGACTCCTCCAGAACCTTGGTCTACCTCTTCTAAATCTGCGAATGTTGCGGGAGTTGGGACTGCGGTTCACTGGGGGACCTACTGTAATCTCTAGGAGCCTATCCCACGGAGTAGTAGTAATACTTGGGTCTGTGAAAGTAGCTATGCGTGTGGGGTGTGTACTAGTGTGTGCACTATCAGTGGTATGCTGTGGAAGTGATGAATCTTCAGTGTGGGGCGGGAAGTGTTTGTGTGCAGTTGTATTTTCTGGCACAACTGGTTGTTTTGAGAATGGTACAATAATTTTAGCAGACAAATGTGGCTTAAAAGTTGCAACATAAAACAAGTACCAATTAAGTGCGGCCAACGTTATAGTGGAAAAAAGGCAAAATGTTAAGACAAGTGAAATACATAACTTTGCATTCCCACTCAGGTCCTCGATATTATGCTCATGGCGGTTATTATCTTCGTCATCAAAGGAGGATGGAAACCCGCTGTCCTCGTGGAGCTGTACCAAGGGTATGTCCTGTCCCTCCTCTAGACGATTGGCGGAGGTGGTGCGGGGTCCAAGCGGACGTGACTGCGATGGATCCATGCTTTTCTTTCAGCTATTCGTACTGCAGTTGGTGACGAGTCGACCACCTGGAATGGGCCCTCGAATTTAGGGTCCCTCCAGCGTCTGACGTTTTTCCGGATGAAGATCTGCGTCCCGGGACAGATTGGTGGGAGCTCAGGATCGGTGGGGCCCTTCCCCTTTCTCTTGGATATCTGGATAGAAAGGAACTGCGCTGCGCTGGTTAGTTGGCACAGATAGTGGTAAAGTTCTGCCTTAACTATCTCAGATGATGACTCACTATCTGATTTGGGGCGTGTGGATGGAACTGTTACATTTATGGATCGTCCAGTGACAAGCTGGTGGGGTGTGAGGTGATGATCCGAACTTGGGGAGTTTCTTAATGCAAACAGTGCTATGGGCAGGCAATAAAGCCATTTCTTTCCTATTGTGGCACTTATTTTACTTATTTTGTTTTTGAGCAAGCCGTTAAGGCGCTCACAAATGCCGTTGCTTTGTGGGTGGTAAGCTGAGGTCAGCTTGTGTTTGATGCCTAGCATTGTGGTCAGGAAGGAAAAGATGGCATTTGAAAAATGACTGCCGTTATCGGTCCGGATGGAGTCTGGGATGCCCCAGCGAGGAATGACATCACGTAATAGAAATGTGGCAGCTGCTTTGGCATCGCAGTGGACGCAAGGTCCACTTTCGATCCAGCGTGAGAATGGACATACTACCACAATGAGATAGCGATAGTTTTGGCAGCGATCGATCATATCGACATAGTCAATGTGTAACTCTTTGAAGGGGCCTGATGGTCTAGGAATTGTAGAGACAACAGTTTTGAGCGTAGGGGCTGGGGAGTATTGTTGGCAAATGAGACATTTATTAACATACAATTGTATCTGTTCATAGGCATTGGGGATGAACCAGTCTGTTTGCAAGGTGACAGACATATTGTCTCGGGTGACATGTGTGGGAAGGTGGAGTTGATCTAATGCCACTTGTAACAAAGCCTGTGGCATCACAGGTTTCCCTGTTACTGTTTGTCTGTATACGAAGTCGGCGGAGTCCTGCTGTACTCCCCTCTTCTTCCATAACTCTTTCTCTTGATCTGGTGCACTTTCTTGCATTTCTCTGAGGTGTAGTTGTGCAGTATGATCGTATTGTCGCGTTTTGTCAATATCAAATGGTGTTGGTAATTGGGATGGTGTGTCTGAACTGTGTTCACTGCTGGTGTCGTGCTCTGTCGGAGGTACTGTTTGGGACAAAAAGATAGGTGCAAGTTGGACTTCCGGTGCTGTTTGGATTGATGGGCCTGTTACTGTGGGGCCTCTGGCTGCAGCTTTAGCTGCCCAATCAGCCAGAGCGTTACCTCTGGAGACAAAATCTTGGCCATTAGTGTGCGCTGTGCATTTTACTACGGCTACTTCAGCTGGTAGTGTAAGGGCCTCAATAAGTTCTTCAAGTAACATTTTGTGAATGACAGGTGTACCATCTGATTTAAGGAAGCCGCGCCTTCTCCAGCGGAGGATGCTGGAGTGAGTTGTTGTAGTGACATATGCAGAATCTGAATAAATTGTAACGCGGTCCTCAGCTCCAATGTTTAGGGCAGCTATGAGTGCTACCAGTTCTGCTGCCTGGGCAGAATAATGTGATGGGAGTGTAAGCTGCTGCACGATGTCTAAGGAATCAGAGGAGTCATTTTGCTGTGCTTTAACTACTGCTGCTCCTGTGTATCTTATGCCTGTTTCTTGATCAATGGTAGAGGAACCATCAACAAAGTATACAGTACTATTTGGTAAGGGATCTTCTTTTGCTGCTCCTGACTCATCTGGTGAATAAGTGGCACAATCATGGTTGTCATCATCTGAGGTGACAATTGGATGGGCAAAAAATGTGGCGGGGTTTACGGTGTGACATTTGACAATTTTCAGAGAAGGTAATGACAGTATGACTTCGTAGCCTGACACTCTTTGCGTTGTCAGTGTTGTTTTAGCTTTCTGTATTATTGCAAAAACAGCATGTTCAGTGTACATTGTTAGTGGGGAACCCATTACAATGGGGGTACTTTTTCAACAGCAAATGCTGCGGCAGCAAGGGCCTGTTCGCAAGGGTAATGGCCTTTCATGACAGAGTCCAGCATTCCGCTGAAATAAGCAATTGGCTTATGGCCCATGGGGTATTTTTGAGTGAGTACTGCTGTCATGACTAACCCATCACAGTGAGTGAAGAGGTAGAATTCTTTTGTGTAATCAGGTGATCCTAACACTGGTGCATTTGTTATCTCATCTTTGAGCTGGGTGTAGGCTGTTCTCATTTCAGGTGTCCATTCAATTTTATTATGTCTGTCTTTGCCCATTTTCACAGCTTTCAGCAATGGGGCAGTTATTGTTGCGAAATCAAAAACCCATTGGCGGACATAATTAACCAAGCCGAGGAATTTTTGCATGTCTTTAACTGTCTGGGGTTCAGGAGTGCCTTTTATTGCCTCAACTCGACCTGGAGTCACTCGCCTGCCTGATGCAGACAGTAGCTGTCCTAGGTAGTGTACCTCTTCCTGACAATACTGTACTTTTTGTTTGTCAACTTTATATCCTCTTTGTGCCAGCGTGGTGAGCAAGAGGATGGTGTCTTTCCTACATTGTTGTTCGGTGGGGCTGCAAAGCAGTATGTCATCGACATATTGCAGTAAGGTGCTGTCACATTGGAAATTGGACAAGTCTTCTTTGACGACCCTGTTAAAAACACTAGGGGACTCACAGTACCCTTGAGCTAACCTTGTGTATGAAAATTGCACATTTCTGAATGAGAACGCCAGGAGGTATTGACTATCTGGGTGCAAAGGAATGCTGAAAAAGGCATTTTTCAGGTCGATGACAGAAAAGTACTGTGCATCCGGGGGGACATTGGTGAGAATGACAGAGGGGTCTGGGACAATAGGGAATTCTGGTATAACTATGCTGTTAATTGCGCGAAGATCGTGTATCAAACGCCATTGATTTGTTTTCCCCTTCCTCACAGGGAAAAGGGCTGTGTTACACGGAGAGATACAAGGATAAATTACTCCCTGTTCTAGTAAGGCCTGTATAGTGGGGGCTATGCCCTCCTCTGCTGCTTTAGACAAGGGGTACTGTTTTATTCTGGGCAGGATAGCACCTTGTTTGAGTGTTATCTTAAATGGCCTGGCAGATCTAATAAGGCCCACATCATTTGGGCCTGTTGTCCAAAGATGTGGTGGTACCTGAGCCAAATCGGCTTCTCGCACAGAATCATAGTCAGGGGTGATCGTTGGTGTTCTAATTTCCACTATCACTGAGACGGGCACATTGTTATCATAGATAATCTCGGTTTTAGAATATTCCTCAGGGGATCCAAATAGCTGAGCATCTGAAATGTGTCTGACCAATCCTTCCTGTTCAAGGAAGATGACACAAGCCCATGTGTGAGCATTGTCATCGCATGCCAGGAAAGCACCATAGGTGGGTGTTATTTCAAGGGCGCAGATGTCAAAAATCAAGTTTTTATCTAACGCCGGGGAGTCTGGAACTTGGGGTCTAAAGAGAAATTCTTTTGGTAGCTGAACTGTGCGACCTTGTAATTCGGGAGTGGTGGCGACAATTGTGTGAACAGCTGCAGAGAAGGCCTGCTCATTCACTGGGCGTGCTCTGACTTGGCTATCTAAGGAAGACTGTGCAGTGACTGCCATCATCCTAGTTAGTGGAGTACCTGGAATGGAGCAAATCATTGTTCCATTGTCATCAAAGTGGATGGTCATGTTTAGTTTGGCCATGAGGTCGCGTCCTAAAAGATTGACTGGGGAGCTGGGTGAATAGAGCAGAGGCTGCTCCACTGTATGGCCTCCTATCTCCATTGAAACTGGCTTGGTGAAGGGGACCCTTGCTATTGCCCCAGAAAATCCCTGTGTGTCCGCTGTTTTGTTTGAAATGGGCAGAGGGCCACCTGTAATGCAGGAGTATGTGGCACCTGTGTCAACAAGAAAACTGTATATTTTGTTATTTATCATAACACTTGCAATAGGGTCCTCTTCAGTATTGCTTGTGCATGACAAAATTGGGCACACAAGAGTTGTCTGTGGGCTGTCCTAGCCAGTGTATTCTCCATGCTGATAT
The DNA here is from genome assembly GCA_963921515.1 of Calotriton arnoldi. Taxonomy (NCBI): domain Eukaryota; kingdom Metazoa; phylum Chordata; class Amphibia; order Caudata; family Salamandridae; genus Calotriton; species Calotriton arnoldi. The sequence goes on along the minus strand of CAWUFW010002141.1, from coordinate 142,649 downwards.
TGCTGGATGGTGCCCTGAGTAAAGGGGTTGCTGGAGGCAACAATTGTTCCTCCTAGAGGTACATTGTTTTGTGTTTGGGGGACCATCTGGTAAGTAGCCTGTTGCTGTGGCTGTGATTGTTGCATTGGAATCTGCATTTGTTGGGCCGCTGGCTGAACCTGAAGCATTGGGGGCGCTTGGAGCTGCACTTGCTGTTGCTGTGTTGGTTGCACATATGAGTATAGTACTTGGGACTGCTGGGGGGGTTGCTGTGTGCGCTGTTGTTGTTGGAATGGTGCCTGTGCTTGGTAGCCAGGACGCATATATTGCTGACCCATATCGCGCTTTTTACTGTTACAGTCTCTCTGGATATGGCCTTGTTTCTGGCAATAGTAACAGATTATTGGTGGTGCCCCTTGTCCTGGCTGTTGTGGAAACCTTTGCTGTCCCATCCCTCGCCCCCTTCCTTGTCCACCCGTGTTCCAGTTCATGTTTGGTCTGTTATTGTAATAGGGCTGTATGTTGGTGCTGTACGCAGGTGGTGCTGGCATGTATTGTGTCATTGCCTGTTGTGGCTGCTGGACATACTGTATGGCTTGTTGGGGTTGAGCTTGTATGTACTGTACTGCAGGTGGTGCTTGTACCTGCTGAGGTGCAAGTTGGGCATTGCCTGCAAGAGCATTCATGGCAGCCTGAGGGAAGGATGTTACTGCTGTCATTTGAGTGACGGGTGCCGCGAGCATGACTGTGTCAACATTGTCTTTTTTCTTATTGAGTTTCTGCTGTACTAGTTTGGCAGCGGCATTCTCTATTGCTAGCTGTCTATTCTTCTCCTGTTCCTGTCTCTTTTTACAGTAATGTACAATGTGATCTTGTATCTCTGCCCATGGCTTGCATTCCATTGCTACAATGCCATCTAATTTCTCCTGTACTTCAGTTGGCAAACCTTTCTTTACTGTGTGGTAAAATAGTCTCCCATATCCTCCATTTGCGTCCCATCGTTGCCCTAACTCCTGGTACCATTTTTCTTTCATTCTAGAAAGATAGTTGGCAGGGTCTTCATTTGGTTGCATAGTCTGTGACAACAGAGCCCCAATGTCAGGAACATCAGGGAATTTCCTGCGCAACTCAGCCCATGCTACTGTTCTAATCTCGTTGAAGGAAACACCATCATGTTTGGTGTTTGTCTTGGTAAGATTTTTATGAATACGTATGAAAAGATCTTCTGCATCTTCTCCAATGAGGGAGATCAGCAAGCTTTTTACATCTCCTATTGCTATGTTGTTGCCCGTGGTGCAATTTTCAAAAGCTGCAATCCATTTTCCCGCACCCTCTGTGAGGGGTGGGAGCGCCTTTTGACATTTTCTTTGTCTAATGTAGACCAGGGGATATAGATGGGGGGATCAATGATGTTTTTATAGATCAGTGGCATCTGGCGTGTTACCCCAGGGCGTTGCGCTGTGGGTCCTGTAGAATCATACTGGCGAGCATATCTCTGCCAGACTTTGAGGCTCTCCCTCATGTAGTCATAGTCCCAATCCTGATCTCCTAATCCTTTGAGGATGCATTCAACTGCTGTTGCCATGTCCTGAGGTTCAAAAGAGCCTTCCCTTGGCCAAGGGCGCATTTGTGGCGCCAAGGGCTCTGACCAACCTGCCAAATCGTCTGTAAAAGGGTTAACTGCATAATCTGAACCTTCCCCCAATGTCACTATCTCATTGGGAGTGAGGTCATTACTAGCTTTTGGTGGAAGGGGTCTACTGAGATACATCATGTTACGTCTATTTTTCATCCTAATGGTGCGTAAGGAAGCAGAGCCCGAGACGTCATATAGTATGTCGTCGGGGCGTCCATGTGTCCCCAAGACTTTAAGTCTCTGTGCCTCGGTGGTCCTTTCCTTTCTTCTTACCACTGGGTCATGTTCCTGCGGGTGTTCACAATATATTGGGATGTCACCAAACATTGGATTGTGGCCTTCTAGCACCCGTGGAGGTGTCTTTTCCCGCCCTAATGCTGTTGGGAATTGGAGGTCTTGGTGTATGTTAGTGAATGTTTGTGTCATTCCAGAGACGGCAGCGTCACGGTGGGAGGGGTGCTCATTAAAGCGATATTGTCTGCTCCCTTCCCCATTCCTACTGATATTTGTCTTTGGGTGGTGTTTCACGAGGCGGTGCAGCGTGGGTGAGGGTGATGTTGGGGTGTTGACCTTATGGAGCATGTCCACAACGCTTTTGTTCATGTTCTCTAATTTGAATGACAAGCGTCTTATGGAGTTCACCTGATCTGCGTGACTAGGTGATTGATGCATGTGTGACTGTTCTTCTTCAAGGTGCTGTGATGAAATACTTTCCAGGCTGGTGCTTTTGCTCAAGTCTGCATTTTGTCTATAATTGCCATACGCGGATGGAAGACCAGTGAGAGGAACACACTGTCTGTCTGGTATGTCCAGTGGTGGCGGGTCGGGGAACTCAATGGACTGTCGCTGCTCTGTCATAAGGCCAGATCCTGGTACCTCAGCATGGGGGGCAGCAGCCATGAAGGGCATGTTATTTTGCAATTGGGGGTGCGAATTTGAACCCAGGTGTGTATCGGTGTCGTGGAATGGGTTGGGGTCATGTTGTTGTTTAGTGTCCGTGTCACGGAAGGGGTTTGATTTAGAGGATTGTTTAGTGCTGAGATCATAGGTGACAATAACAGGTGAGCGCGAGGGACCGGGCAGGGCTTGAAAAACGGAGTCATGCGAGTGACGAGTTGATGTCTGAGAGACAGAGTCAGAGCCTTCCTCATCGTCTCCACCTGGGCGGGGGTGTGCAGTATTGACTGTTGGTGTAAATTTTAGTGACAGTTGTGCATCTATAAGACCTGGGATACCAGATACTGCTGTGTCCCTTACTGTGTCGTTAGGGAGAGGCAAGTGCATGCTGCTCAGTTCCGTGAGGTGAGGGTATACATGCCCGGGGGGCATGGGTGGGGTCAGTGATCTGGTCATGTGGTGGTACGGGTGACTAGGTGACGTGTGGGAAGCCTGAAATTCCTCAACCTGTGTGACGTGTAATTCTGGGCCGAGGTGCGGTGAGGAAGATGCCTCGGTGAGTAATGGCTGAAAACCTGCAGCCGGGGAATTATTAGTGGTGACTGGTAGTTCCAGTTGCTCCTTGTTAGTGAGCTCGGTATACATACCGCTAAAGTGATAAGGTGGTGGGGGCGGAGCATTGGGTACAACCGGTGATGTGGGGTCAGAGTGTGTTCTAACCTTATCTTTAAAAATGCGCCAAAGGTCTAGAGTAGCCTTTCTCTTCTGTAGTTTAGTACCGGAGTACTTTGTATCTAGAAAGGTGGTGGCATGCTCCAATATTATAGGGTCAAAGCTTCCCTCTGACGGCCAAGGATGAGTCATTTTTGCCGTATGCTTATGAAGCTCACTGCAGTGCTTTAAGATATGGTGTTCCTGGCCTCCGAATGTTCTTGAAACATGTTGGAGTGGAGTCGCCATGTGGATATGCGTAATCCTAGGCGCTTTAGGCAAGGCCTAAATTACAGGAGCGCGTTTTCTCAGGTGCTAGGGACAATGTCTCTGATGAGTTCTTGCTGTACTGCCTGAATGACAATATCATATACCCCGTCCTGTAGGTCCCGCTCTTGTGCTGGAGTATAAAGGGGGAAGCGAAGCTGGCCGTCGAAGCAGGCTTCAGCAATATAACTCTGGAGTGGGTGCCTTGGCCATGTGCTAGATAATATGGCAGTCAGTAGCGATCCATGGGGACGTATAATGAAGAAGATGTGAAAGTGGGTAGAAGTTTTATACACAGTAGAGCTCAAAATGCCATTCATGAATGTTGTTTTAAAAATACAATGTGTTTGAGGGTGAAGGTCAATTTTTGTTGGAAAGGGATGCACTTAGATGTCAGGTGAGTATTCAGCTGTAGGAGAGTGAGTGTCAAGGGTAGGGGTAGGGACGTCTTCTACTAGCTCCTCTCCTATGGCGCTAATAATAAAGTGACACAGTGCTTTCCTCAAGTCCTGTTCGTCTGGTCCGGTGTATATCCCGTTGGGGGAAAAATCAGGAAATTGGAGTTGGTCGTCAGAGAGAGATGCAATGATCTTGCTCTGCAGTGGGTTGCGGGGGTAGGATGAGGTTAAGGTAGTAGGTATCTCTAAGCCTGGTGCTATTAAACGAATACGTATGCAAATATAATGTGGTGTTTTATGAACAGAGGTACTCAGGATTCTGTTCATGAGGACTAATAATAATTGAAGAGACTAGAGTGTTTCCTAAAGTGTCAGTGCTTGCAATGTTTTTGTTCTTTGACCTTGGTGACGATAGGATGCGGAAAAGCTGGTGCAAGCGAAAGCGTTATTTGCTGTGCTTGAGTATAATCGATCCCTAGGGCTTGAAATATAGTGAGAAGGACAGTGTTTGCTAAAGGTGTGACGTAACAAAAAGACGATGGGTGACCAGTGGAGAGACCTACCACGTTGTTGTTCACTAAATACACGATGATGGGAGAGGCTGTAGTATCAGGGGATGGGTCATTCATTCCCTATAATGAGTGGAAGTGCGGAGATGGACAGGTCGGGGGATGAGCAGTGGGAACGTCAGGTGCAGGGTCCTGTAGGTCTACTGAGTAGTCCTGCAGGAGTGCCACAAGGAGTGGGGACTCATCAGCTGAAGACAATGGTTGAGGGTGAGCACTACTGGATGCTGATGCTGTGGGAGATGCAGGAGCGGAAAGACGAGGGAGTGTTGCTTCTTCAGAAAGTGCTGTAGAATGTGCGGAGTTAGACTCGTCGTCTGTGTAAATGACGGGGGGAGAATTAACAAAATAAACAGACGAACTTAATGAGGGTGGGGAGGATGAAGAGGAATTAGAGGAATGACCAGGCCACAGCAGATCCGGGCGGGTGGTATCTGGTGGAGGCAGTGACTGGGAGGAGACGTTGAATGAGGGCGGATAGTCTACGAGAGACAGAAGGGCAAGGCGTAGCTCAGTACTGGGGGTAAAGGTGATTCCTAAAGTATTCCATGCGGCTGCAAGAATGTCACTTTGATGGCGTGTAAGAGGGGTAAAGCGGTCCAGGGAGGTGTGATAGACAGCGGTGGCCGTACCACGGACTGAATGAATGAGAAGACTTATGATCTGTGGGGGGTCAAGGGACATAACGGGGGTAATAAAAGGGGACAGTACAAGAGGAGTGGGGATACACCACCACCCCTCCTTTTGGCTGCCACTGGACGCAAGGCAAGAGGCAGACAAAATGTGTGAGAGACAGAAAAAAGGCGCAAAGTGCGTGCAATGAGGGCCGAAAAATAATGCAACTACTTAGCGGGATCACAGCTAAAATTAAAAGGCAAAGCAATCCAGACAACAGCTACTTAGCGCAGTCGCCGCTAAACCGGACCGAAGAAGGTGTGTGTGGGCAACTGAGCACCAAAGTAACTGGCAGTCTGCCACCTTGGCTAGGGATGGTAAAGGTGGCAGAACGGCAACAACTGGGGGGGCCTAGCGTGGAACAACAGGCAGAACTATCATCAAAAAGATGAGACACAAAAAACAGACACAACGAACAAAAAATAAACAAATATTAAATAAATGAAATGCATTTCTGAAGAAAAACGAAAACCATCAAAGTGAGGAAGAACAGAGTGCGAGGAAACAAAGAGAAAAGGCGGGGCTAGGGGGAGCTGCAGGGCAGCAGCGACCGTTCGACAGAGACTTCCTCTATCCGCGTTGGCAGAGAGCCGAAGAAGGCTGAAGGCACGACAGAAAGTGACAAACGATCTGAAACAGGAAGCTCCTCAATCCGGAGTGGCGCAGCTAACAAAGGAGAAAAGCGCCTACCAGAGACCGAAAAAAACTTAAAAGACAGAAAGAGAAGAGTACCCAAGCAGTGCAGGAAAGAGTCAGAACGGAACCAATCAGAGAGGGTGAAGAATGAATGTGTGAATACACCCATGAACACCACCCACAATGGTGGGCAGAGCACACCCCAAGAGGCACGCGGGACCCTAGAGGACCCGAGGGCAGGACAACAGTCACTGAAACCAAAGAACCTCAGAACCACAAATGCGTGACCACCGCATACCAGAATGTGGGCAGCCAGCCACGGAGAAACGCTCCAAATAAAACAAGCACACGACGCAAACCCCAAATATCAACCACTGATGGCAAAATCGAAAAAAAAACAAACACACAAATTATGCGGTAAAGACCTCAAATGCAGGCATTAAGCAGCAGACCCATGCCATAAGCCGGCCAGCCACATAAGAGAGCTGGCACAGGACCCAAACAGCAAATAGCAACCACTAATGGCAAAACCGAAAGAAAAAACAAACATACAAATTATGCGGTAAATATCTCAAATGCATGTATTAAGCAGCAAACACATGCCAGAATTTGGCCAGTCACATAGGAGAGACACGGCGCAGGACTCAAACCTCAAACAGCAACCACTAATGGCAAAACCGAAAGAAAAAACAAACATACAAATTATGCGGTAAATATCTCAAATGCATGTATTAAGCAGCAAACACATGCCAGAATTTGGCCAGTCACATAGGAGAGACACGGCGCAGGACTCAAACCTCAAATAGCAACCACTAATGGCAAAACCGAAAGAAAAAACAAACATACAAATTATGCGGTAAATATCACAAATGCATGTATTAAGCAGCAAACACATGCCAGAATTTGGCCAGTCACATAGGAGAGACACGGCACAGGACTCAAACCTCAAGCCATTAAACAAAAACACACACACAAAGTATGCGGCAAAAACCTCAAAGAACAACAATAAAAACAATTTATATGGCAGAAAGACCACAACAGAATAATAAGAAAGGTGAAGAGACCCCACGCAGAACAAAGCAAAACGCGAAATAGGACAGTAGAGAGGGAAGGACCAAAAAGATGCCCCACAAAATGTGACCAGCCACAGAGGACGCCGTGGCAAGACAGCCAGCCACAGGGGAACAAGGGAGCAGACACAGGGGAAACCCCAGAGGACACGACAGCACGGACGGACCACCCCACAAGCCACAACCTGAGGCAAATTCAAGGAAGAAAAACAAAACCATCCCTGACTTACCCAGGCGGGCGGGGGCAGCGGAGCGTCCGAGGTGCAGCCTGGAGGGGAAACCCGTGCGTGTGTCCCGAGACCACACTGTGGATGACTCGCCGACCGAGACCCCCGTTCGTGGTCGTCACTGTGTTAGAGGGAACGTTTGTGGTTGGCCACACTCTTCTGTTTACCTCTCTCCTCTCAGAGTCTCTTTCACACTCTTCTGTGTCACTTGGCAAGAAAGAACCATGTGTTAAAATATCATAGTTTATTAAACAATTCAAAAGCATAAAAGAAAATACTTCAATTTAAGTGTTGCCCATCAACATATGGGTAAGATCAGAAATGACTGCATCAACAATGTTAGAGATCAATTGGTTCAATTCAAACAGAAATGTATATCTATAAATTAATCCATGAGCAGCCGATCAAGGGGCAGCCCTGAATTCAAGAGTGATACAAATGATAGCATTCAGAGGACAAGCTTCTTGTTGAGATAAAATAACAATATTCAAGTCTACACATTTAAACTGAAATAAATGCAATTGCTTGGGTACAGATGACCTGAAGTAAATAATCTGTCAAAGCCAAAAGGCAGAATTATTGAGTCAGATAGTCTGACACAGTCAATAGGCAAAATTATTAAGTCAGATAGACTGACAAAGTCAATGGGCAAAATCTGACAAAGTCAATAGGCAAAATTATTAAGTCAGATAGACTGACAAAGTCAATAGGCAAAATCTGACAAAGCCAATAGGCAAAATTATTAAGTCAGATAGACTGACAAAGTCAATAGGCAGAATTATTAAGTAGGAGCATTATCACCTTGGCAATAGAAGCTCTGGGCCCAGTCAGGAGAACGATTGATCAGTCGGGAACCCTCACACGGCACCTGGGTGCTGGTTTGAAGAGAATTCGATGCCACACCCTGGGTGCAGCTGTTATATATGCTTGAATGCAGAAGTTTTACCCTTTCTGACGTAGGTCCTGACGCAGCCCTTGACCGCCCTCTTGTAACTATGGAAAATTCCACCCATGGGACTGAGAAGTGGTATCATGGTGAAATTAGGGGCTTTTGACAGGTGGTCAGTGCTCCTGACCGCAAAAAGTAAACAAAGGATAATTTTTACCATAAGAAAGCTCAGAGTTAACATTTTAATACATTAATTCTTTGTCACGCAGCCCGTCTTTCACAGGTTCGATTAAGCAAGCGCGGAAAGTTTCTTAACTAAAAAATATTGCACATGTACTTGTGAAACCGCCAGATGTACCAAAAATGTCCTACGTGTGTGGGCTAATCTAATTCTCGTAACTGTGGAAATTTACAAGGGGGAGGGAGAGTTTGTCGCGGAGGATGGCGCAAGCCTCTGCTGTCAGGTTAGTGAAGTCTATGAGACCAGTTCTTAAGTTATTGGGCCTATACATATCTCTTACAAAGGTATGGTTGGTCTTGTATGTAGGTCTGTGAGAAGGTGAACTTGGGCCTATGTGTGGATTTGTAAGAAAGTGAAGGACCGTGGACAACTTAAAGACCCTTTATCTAGGCCTCAGTGGTGGGGCTTATCTAGGGATGCCAGGTTTGAAGGGTATTGCAGAATGGGGGGTAATTCTGTTAGATGGTAAAACGGGACCCTCCTACAGTTGGCAGGGTCAGAGGTCCAGTACTTATACCCAGTTGTGCCTTTTGAAGTGGGGGTGACTTCAAATAGGGTCTTTGAAGTGCAGCAAGGTACTTTTTTCCTGCCCTGGCTCCAGACTCACTATAGGGGGGTATGCAGCCCTTTGTGTGGGGACAGGACACAGCCTATTCAGGTGTAAGTGTCAGCTCCTCCCTCCCATCCTGCCCAGGATGACCTATCAGGAAGTGGATGGCCCATCAGTCACACCTAAGCTCCCTTTGTGTGTGGTTGTCTAGAAGAAATGCACAATGTACAGGTATCACCCACCCCAGACGTGTATTAAAGACAGGCTGCAGGCACACAGGGTTAACAGCAGAAAAATGCCATCTTTCTAAAAGTGGCATTTTTAAAAGGGTAATGATAAATTAAACTTTACCAGTAAAGAGGATTTATTATTACCATTCCAATGATATGAAACATGACAGATCAACTTCTTCTCAATCAGGAATTATAGCTTAAAAGTATAATAATTAATTCCTAATGTTAATCTATGAGAGGGGTAGGCCTCACAGTAGTGAAAAACAAAGTTGGGTGTTTTACACTTCCAGGACATGCAAAACTTAAAAGTACATGTCCTATCTTTTGATTACATTGCACCCTGCTCTATGGGCCTAACTTAGGGGTGACTTATATGTAATAAAAGGGGAGTTTAATGCTTGGCAAGGGGTTTGAATTGCCAAGTCCTCATGTCAGCGTAAACTGAACACACAGGCTCTGCAGTGGCAGGCCTGAGGCATGTTTAAAGTGCTGCTTGTGTGAGTGGCACAATCAGTGCTGCAGGCCCACTAGTAGCATTTAATTTACAGGTCCTAGGCACATGTTGTGCATTCTACTAGGGGCTTACAGGCAAATTAAATATGCCAACTGCGGATAAGTCAATCAATCCATGTTTAGAGAAGAGAGCACAGGCACTTTAGCACTGGTTAGCAGTAGTAAAGTGCTCAACGTCTTAAGGCCAACAAAAAGGAATCAGCAAAATAAGCGGCAAGCAGTTAAAAGTTTGGGGAAGACTACCCTAGGAGTGTCAAGTCTAACTCTCACCAGCTGCCTCCCTCTTGGGCCCCGCTCTGTTGTGCCCTCTTCCTCTTCACCCAATGGTTCAGAGCAAGAGTTCTGCACAGGGCTTTACTCGCTGCCCATAATGGGTACTGGTTTGCCAACCTTCTCCCCTGCAGTGCCTCACCACCATCCTCAGAGCAAATTTTGAGTCTTACAGGTCAACGGGCAACCTTAGCCTCCCCATACAGGTTTCACTCGCAGTGTGGTTTTCAGTTTTTGCAATGTATTTCGACACGCTTGTAATAGTCAAATGTGGCCTACACAAATATAAAGAGACACAAGGTGAGCTTTCACAAATTTAGCAAGCCCATAAAACTTCAACACATCATTGTCCTTAAGCACCAGGAGGGGTGCACCATTGTGAGAGACAGCATGGATTCACCTCCTTCTTGGCATTGTTCAAAGGCCACGTCTCACAGTACATCCTATAATAGTAAGCAGAAGCAGGTGGTTCATAGCCTGGTTAAGACGGCGCTGTCGTTCCATCTATTTTGTGATTAGCTGTGAGCACACTGTGCACTTTTATGGGCGAAAAATATTTTTTTGTTTTAAAATGTTAATTTCTATTCCATTCATGTTAGTGTAGGAGTTTTTAGAGCATGGTCCCATGTGTGTTTCCACTATTATAATAAGCAGCAAAGCACTATTTGTTTTCAGCTTCAGTATTTGTGAGAATTCGTTTTTTGTCTGTGTTAAACTTACTACTTGGTGTTCATACTGACATAGTATGGCTACGAAAGTGCTCATACTGATATGTCATTGCTAACACCAAACCCTACACAGCAGTCGCATGGTACTGCTGAAGGTAGAACGTACTGCTAGAGTTCCAGTACGTTTGGGAAGAGGCTCACACTATTGTCTTATAGCATTCCCAGTGCATTGTTGATGGATAGGGATATTTTGCTGTAATGGTTCCTTAGCAATGACAGAATGCTGGTTGTTCCAACATTTTCTCTAACATGGTCCACTACCGAATGTATGATGTTACTACGCGTGCTATTACCACGCGGTAGGTTACAACGCGGTCGTTACAACGACCGCGTTGTTACCATGCGTGGCTTTACATCGCAAGTCGTTTCTACGACTTGCGTAGATGGCGTGCTGGACTTAGGAATAGTATAAATTACTATTCCTACTCCAGTTAGCGCAACAGCAGGGAATGTGTTGGATTTAAAATCCAACACATTCCCTGGTGTTGCACGCCATCTAGCGCAAGTCGTAGAAACGACTTGCGATGTAAAGCCACGCGAGGTAACAACGCGGTCGTTGTAACGACCGCATTGTTACCTACCTGCGTGGTAACAGCAGCGTTGTAAACGCTGTTTCCCCCACTACCACTACCAAGGCCCTGATGGTGGAAGTTCATGCTGCTGGAGTCCTTTACCTCTGGGAAGACAATGTTGGATGAAACCCAAACTGCTAGGTGCCTGTGGTGTTGAGAGGGCTCTATTAGAGGCTGCTTCATCTGCTGAGGTACTGTAAGCTAGTGCTGACATGGTTCTGCAGTGAAACAACTCCTACTGACAAAAGCACTCCTGAAAAAGAGCTCAAGCTGTTGGGAAACTAACTGTTGGGTACCTGCACTGCTGTGAAAGAGCACATACTGACATCACACTGCTAACACCGAACAGCAGACTTTGCCAGATACTACAGCACTATTTTGGCAGGCAGTTGTTAGCCGAATTTGATATATTAGGCAATGATCAAACATCATCATCCAAGAATGTGAAACTAAACAGACACACCCATTGCCTCATCCTCACTATACCTAAATACAAACAGCAGGTGCAGATGCCCTCGGGCAAGAATTAAGGGCAATTATTAATCATCATTTATGGCATAATGCTACCCACGTTTCGCATATCACTGCACCTGGCTAAATGTTGCGACATACTGGTGGTAATACCTGGACTGATGTGGACCTCTGCATCATGATAGTGCCACCCATAGAACAATGCTGGCCCTGGTTCATTACTGATAAGTCTTGGCATAATATGGGTTCTGTGGCATGAGGTTATCCAATGTCGCTAAAGCTGGCTCTGGTTTAATACTGTGGCATAATGGTGGAAATTCCTTCTGTAATGTGGCATCCTTGGCATGATTATGCCCACCTGTCGGACAGTGTTTGTATTGGAATAATGATGGCAATGCTTGGCATACTGTGGAGAGACTTTGCATAAAGGCATATGTTTAAGGTACAATGATGTCCCTGGCATAAAAATGGTACTTCTTTGCATGTTGTGAGAATTCATGACATGATGATACTCACTTTAGCTAACACTGGCCTTGGCAACACTGTGGCAATTCTTGACATATTGTGGCCATCCTTTTTCACCCCTGGCATAATGCTGGTTCTGTTATTATGGTGGCAGTTTGTGGCATAATATGGGCATTCGTTTTTTTAATCTACCGTTTACATGCAAGTAAACTCGTATGTGGGTTTTAAACAATATTTGGCAATTTGAGGAGCACAAGCCTATTGCCTTTTGCATCTTACTCAGTTAGTTGTAATGCCCACCTACACCCTATGTAAAGAATTCTATGTAAAGAATTCTGACAAGTCCTATTCATCATTTCATCATTGCACTCCCTTCATAAATCCATGCAACCATTGAATGACTGTCATGTTCATATACATAGGGCCAGATTTATCACATTTCACTCAACGCAATGCAATGCAGCAACACAATTTGCTGAGCTGTGCTGGGTGAAAAGGAGAGAGCAGGAATGTGCCATATTTACGGTCCCTTCCTGCTCTCTGCCTGCGCTGGTGCACAATCTGCTGCCTAGCGCCAATGCAGACAGCCGTGTGCCATGGTGTAAGGGTGTCTATGTTGCAGGCAAGATAGTTTTTGTGCAGAAAGGAACATCTTCCTGCACAAAAACAATACTCAGAGGCATTTTCCCCTTCATAAGTGTGCTGCAGAATGCAGCACACTTAGAAAGAGGAAACCGCAAGGAGAAATAAAGATATCTCTCCTGGGAAGGCATAGCATTTTGACGCAATCCCAGGTTTACCAGTTTTGGTAAATCTGGGAATGTGCCAAAGTCCATGATTGGATGCGTAGGAATGCACTTGCTCCACCCATGGAACGCCTTCCCGTGGCAGAGTAATGCAAGGCAGCTACTTGCGCTGCCTTGCGTTACTCCAGATTTACCAAGCAATGCTGAGCCACGCAAGGTGGCCTTGCGTTTCTTGGTAATTCTGACTTAGGGATTGAGTAGCCCTTGTTACACCCTATGTGACACGAGGGCACCCAAAGTTTAATTTATAAAAAACGTTAGTGCCAGGGCCCTCGTCATGCGGTCACTGCACCTTGCACCACCTGTTGCCCCTGCCACAGCTTCCAATGCAGTGGATAATTTGTAAAAATAAATATAAGTGCCGGGACTCTCGTCAGGAGGCAGCTTCGACCAACCCATTTCTCCTGTTAGCGCTGCCTAACACAGAACCAACAAACCCTACAAGTGGGGAGAGGATGTGGCATAATGGCCAGAGCTATCGACTTCGGAGCTAGGGAACCAGGTTCGAGTTTCGGCGTCAGCTCAACATCCTGTGATTCTGGGCTAATCACATAATCTCCGTGTGCCTTCCAAAAATGAATGTGTCCCTAACTGGTGCTCAAGTGGATGTGTTGATGATTAAGTGCCGGTGCTGAGCACTGGAAACCACAGACTCAAATTAAGCACTGTGCCGATGACAGCACCAGCACACTATGAACTATCACACTCTTAAAAGTGTGACAACTCTAGGCCCTCAAAGCTGTAAAAACGCCCTGGGTGGTAGGTATTAGTCATTTTTATTGTGGATTGAATTAATAAACAGCTGTTGTGCTTATTTATGTATTTGACTGACAGCGTGACCATGTGGCACACTGTCAAAATTGCCGGTGTTGACAATTAAGTGCCAGTGCTGAGCACCAAAAACCACTGGCTCAAATTAAGCACTTAGTCCTGCATCGCAATCCCTTGATAAATCTGGCCCTAAGCATTCAAAAAACCACCCACAGAAAGCAGCCAGTCAATGAGGAAAATATTCATTACACACAGAGCCAGGACGTTTGGATTTGCCAGTGCTTGCGAAGTGTTTGCAAAATGTGTATGCTAAAATAGAACCTGATTTAACTATAACTTTGACCCGTGTGTTCCAGTTCAGCGCCTTCCATTTGACACCCTAATGCTTTCTGAGATTTGCAATATTGGATACCCTCCCCTGGTTTCATCTAACAGAAGCTACACAGAGTTGTTCTGTCAGTAATCGACATTGCAGTGCCATTGTTGCCATGATGTATAAAGGTATCATGTATAAAGGTAGCATGGGAGGGTGATGTGGAAATGGAGGCCAACGAACATGGAGACTGTATACGATACGCATTGTGTGCGGCATGTATAATGCTGAAGCTTGCATAATGATGTATTTGCATAAAAAGGATTCTCTGGTTGTATGGGGACTTGTCGGGCGAATAGTACTAAGTTTTGTGCGATGCTAAACACAGACAGCTGCAGCGTGGCTTCGATGTGGCTTATTGCCAATTAAATCATCATCAATCTGTATAAGGCCATGGACTAACAGCCTATGCACAAATAGCCAAGTCTGATCTTGTCAAAAGGTCCACATTCACTGTTATACAAAAAAGCTTTTGGAGTGCATTGTGCAATTTGCACAAAAGTACAAATGAGTCTGTAGCACAATTTCAAAGAAATTAACTTTTAGTTCATGGATGGATCCCTGTATTGTGGAACCATTTGGTTTTTTTTCTGAAGTTGGTTGGGAAAATATATTTAATTGAATTTATGAACTAATATGAACAATATGAGGGGAGCTGTTCGCAGAGATTGTTAGAGGAATGTAGAACCCAGATGCCTCTATAATTCACTGTATGTCATTAATTGGATTGCATGAATTGCATTTAGGGCATCAGAATATAACACTGGTTTTCTCGATAGCATGTCTTTAAGAGCTTTTTTTTGTTTATGGGCCTGGAAAATCGCAGGCTCGTTTTATTACCAAGGGTTTATTATATATATGGGGTCATTCTCAGTACTAGCATGGCATTTTGGGATTCGTTTGAGTAATGAAATGAGCAGCAATGCCTGTTCTTTCATACCACAGAAATATATATTTATAAAACGGAACTCATATATTAACAATGCATGCACTGTTACCGGCCTCATCGCTGTCTTCAGAATCTACATTTTCCAACACCGTGCATCTGCTTATTTATTAAGTAGTTTTCTCCAGCTCTGCATGTTGCCTTTTGGGAACTTCCGAGCTCTGGCAGGTGGAGAGCATAGCTTAATTGCCGGAAAGGGAAGTTAGCTCGGCATGAATGAGTTACCATGTCTGATACTCTTCAGCATGATCCTAAATCAGTCATCAGAACTGTAGGCAAGTCTAGAGAGGGCAGTTTTATCGACTTTTCTGAACTTCATCTGGTTGGATTCAGGTCTTTGGTTGGGGTCATGTGTGATCCTGTGACTGACCCTCGGATACTCAGTTATCAACCATCATGTTTCACCCTCTTGAAGGATCGCAGGTAGATCCGATGGGTGGATAGTGATCTCAGGTTTCTTGTGGGTATGTAGTGAGGGGTCAACATTGCCTGTATGCCACTAGCGCGCTTTAAGAGAGAGTTCTGTGTGGTTCAGTTTTCTGAAGTTTTGGCACATTCTGGACAAAGTCTTTAGAGTCTGGCAAAGAGTTTCCTGGGGAGAGAAGAGTGATTAGTCAGTTCCTCGTAGATGTTAAAGAGTTCCCTAATTTGGTTGGGTAACTGATAGATGTATTTTTGATGGCAATGTGGTAGCCTCCCCTATGCTTCCTGTAACAGGTTTTGTCTTTTTCTGACTTGTACTTCCACCATTGTGATTTTAAGCTCCTGTTGGAACATTTTATCTCAGTGAATTCCCTAGTAAGCCACTTATTGGAGGAATTGGAGCCATTATCATTAAATGTACTAATTTCCAAAGAGTGATTTAATTAATTCGAATTTGATTTGAGGATGAGTCCAAACTGTGATTTATGTGTAGCTGTCGTTCAACAATTGTCTATATCCAACCTTTTATAGAAATTCAGGAAAGTGTAACATTTGCTGTAGTGTAAGGAGATTTTTAACATAACCTTTGATAGCAAAATAGATCTTTAACACACTATTTTTGGCAAACATTATTTAATTTTAATGCTCAGTTTAGTTATAAAGGGTCATAGCTAAGGAGAAAGGTAAGGGCATTATGATTTGTCATTGTTTAGGCACAACCTAATTAATGCAAATTGCATATGTACAGCAGTGCTTAATTTGTAAAAAGAAAAGTGCCAGGGCCCATGAAGCCCGTCAGGAACGTCACTTTGCACCACACATCGCCCCTGCCAGGGCTGCCAATGGCAGTACCAACACAATTATTAATCATCAAACTCTTACAAGTGTGACAATTCAGCCTCCTCTAGGCCCCCAAAGCTGTAAGAATGGCTTGGGTGGCAGTCAATAGTCATTTCTAGCAGTGCCACTAACTGGCAGACTGGTACAAGCCCCGGTGTTGACAATTAAGTGCCAGTGTTGCGCACCGGAAACCACTGGCTCAAATTAAGCACTGATGTCTGTATTTAGCAACAGGAAAAAATCGAGAATTGTTTTGCATCACTTTTGCCTATTGGTAACAGTTGAGCAGTAGGCAACGTTTCATGGTGCAGTGTGGCATAAAAGCACTAGGCTATGGGCATTTCTAGACTAGCTGTGTAGCTCTACCTAGGGGGTTTCATCATAGATTTAATTCTCCAGTGGCAGCAGACCCAGGTCTCTGGTGCACATGGTCGTGGAGGCCTTCCACCAAAGTGACTGCTGTGACAAGTCTCACACTACATATGTCTATTTTAAAATGACTTAGGGCCTTATTGCGTCTACGGTGATTTATGGGATTGCCGTAGTGGTGGTGGCGGTCTGACCACTGCCACACTGCAGGAACGCCGGCAGTATTATAAGTGTGGCGGTCGGACTACCACTGAACTGCTGCTACCGCCACATATCAAGGATTCTGCGGCAGTCTGGCAGCAGTTCGAGGTCAAAATATGCTGGCGGTGCAGCAGTGGCACCACTGAGCATATTTTGAGTTGCCTCCCCACCGTCCTTTTCTTGGTGGTTGCACTGCCACGCAAAGGGTAGCGGTGAGGCAACAAAGGGGGGCCTACAGGGCCCCTTGTGCCTCTGTGTTTTGGAGTCCAAGCAGGGGGGCACATATAGTGCCCCCCTGTAAATCTGCACCCCCAGTTCCTGCACGATGTGGCATGTATGCTCTGAGAGCGGCAGTCTGCCTCCTAGGCTCTTTAATGAGCCTGCCAGACTGCCGCTCTCAGACTGCCGCTGGACCGCGGCCAGACCAGGAGAAAACTCCTGGTCTGGCAGGCGGCCCAACCACATGTTTGGCAGTCCCACAACAGACTGTGCATTGCACCCCCACTGTGGGACCGCCAAACTCGTAATAAGGCCCTTAGCTTAACCTGCATCACAGCTCCTGTTAACATGACAGGTGTTAACCAGTGTGGCAAACACAGTATCCATGAATAGCAATTATTGCTATATTGCGAAGATTGGACACCTTTTTGAATAAGGACTCTGGATTGTATACTGCTCATATCCTTTTAGGGATGCATTGTCAATGGCCTCATAGTCTCCCTAACATGCATCCTGGGTCTCTCAGTATGGTATGGACATTCAGTTACCCTTACAAAAATATATGGCACTCTTTTCATTCCAATCTTTCAAGGAGGTAGCTCTTACAGGAATCATAGTGATTTAGTAATTCAAGATCAAATGACTGGTCTAACCTTATTTGTGGCTGGGTTAGCACTATAGGATTGCTAAACTGAGAGCAGTCGTAGGAGTTTCTGTCAGTGGTATGACTACCATTTTCTGAAACTTAAATAGGAAGAATATGCCACCAGATAAGCAGATAACAAATCCACTGGTTTAATGGTGGATTCCACTTCAGCATCATCCTGTAAATATTAGTCTTCGTTTTTGGGAAGGTGTAGAATGGTATTTGGGCAAAATATTGTGATACAAAAATATTTTGTCAAGAATATGGGATGTCAAAGATTTTGTTGGCAGGAATATCGAAGGTAAAAATATATTATGTAATATAGTTTTCGAGGGCCTAATTTTGGCGGTGCGGGGACGGGCATCACGCCACCACCGTGCCCCTGCACCTCCAAGAGTCACTGCCGCCCACCAGATTACAACTTAAAAGTGGTCTGGTGGAAGTGTGGCATGGCGGTCCCGCGGCAGTGCCTCTCTCAAAAGCGGCGGCACCTTTGAAAAAGGCACAGCAATGGGAACACCACACAAGGTTCTTGCATGGCATGGACTGTTAAGTCGATGCTGTGCAGGAACTGGTGTGCATGCACACAGGGGGGCACATGTTGTGCCCCCCTGTGTGCATCCACATGGTGTGAGGCAACAGGGCCCCCTTTGTTTCCCCTCTGCCACAGTTTTCATGGCGGTGGAACAGCCATGAAAACTGTGGCAGAGAGGAAACTCGTAATATGCTTGGTGGGACCACAGTGGTCCAGCCAAGCATATGCAGCCTCAGGACCGCCGCGCCACCTCCAGGGAATGGCGGTTCCCTCGTGGCATCAGTGGTCCCATGGCGGTTCAACCACTCAAGTCATAATGGGGTGGTCGGACTGCCGGTACAGCGGTAGCTGGACCGCCACCGCCGCAGCACCATGAGTCTGGCGGTCCTTGGAGAGCCAGACTCGTAATGTGGCCCTGAGTGTCACTTAGTATGTAGTTCATTGTAGTCTGCTTGATTCTATATGTTTATTGATTTTTTATTTGTGTTTTTGTAAGATAATTATTGTTATGTTATGTGAATTTGTAGAACGCGCCTAATCACAAGTGAGGGTATCCAGGCAATGTGTAGGACAGGCCTGAGTGAGTAGAAGGAGATCATGCCTGTTTCGTCTGGTAGAGCCAAGTCTTGAGGTTCCTTTGGAAGTCAATGAGGTAGGGGGAGGTTTTGAGATGTTTTGGGAGGTCATTCCAGGTCTTGGCGGCGAGGTATGAGAAGGAGCATCTTCCGTTTCTGGTTTTCTTGATGAGAAGGAGGTGTGATCTTGCCTGGGATGCAGATCGAAGGTGTCTGGTGAGTTGGTAGAAGTTGAGGCGCTGTTTGAGGTAAGTTGGACCGGTGTTGTGGTGAGCTTTGTAGGCATGGATGAGTAGCTTGAACTTACATCTTTCTGGGAGCCAATGGAGATTAATGAGGTGTGGAGAGATGTGGCTATTTCGCGGGATGTTCAGGATGAGTCTGGCAGCGGTGTTCTGGGTGGTTTAGAGTCGGCATAGGACAGGGACTGCGATTCCGATGTAGAGGGCGTTTCCGTAATCAAGTCTACTTGTGATAAGAGCCTGGGTGACTATTCGTCTAATGTTCAGTGGAATCTACTTGAAAATCTTGTGTAGCATTCGCAGGATGTGGAAACATGATGAGGAGACGGGTTTGATCTGTCTGCTCATGGAGAGGTTGGTGTCCAGGATGATCTCGAGGTTCTTGGCATGGTCCGCAGGAGTGGGTGGGGGGGCCAAGTTCATAGGGCCACCAAAAGGTGTCCCAGGAGGAGTGGTTGTGGCCTAAGATTAGGATTTCGTTTTTTTCTGTGTTGAGCTGAAAGCAGTTGTTTTTCATCCACGCAGTAATGTTTTTCATGCAGTTGGTGAAGTTTAATTTGATGGTGCTGGTTGAGTCAGAAAGGGAGAGGATGAGCTGTGTGTCATCAGCATTGGATACTATGTTGATGTCATGACCTCTGATGATGTCCATAAGGGGTGTCATGTAGACGTTGAAGAGTGTTGGGCTGAGCGACGAACCTTGAGGGACTCCACAGATGAGTTTCTTGGGTTCTGGGATGTAGGGGGAAGTCTAACTCATTGAGTTCTGTCCATGAGGAAGGAGGCTATCCGCTTGAGAGCCGGTCCGTAGATACCCAAGTGCTGAAGCTTTCTGACGGGTGACTTGTGGTAGACCATATTAAAAGCTGCTGAAAGGTCGAGGAGGATGAGTGAGGCCATTTCTCCTCGGTCAAGGATGCTTCTGAAGTCTTCGGTGGCCACAATGAGGGCTGTCTCTGTGCTCTGGTTGGTGTGAAAGCCTGATTGAGAGCTGTCTAGGTGTTGATGGAGTTCTAGGTTGTCTGTGGGTTGGGTATTGATGGCTTGCTCAATGACTTTAGCTGGAGAAGGCAGGAGTGAGATGGGTATTAGTTATGAAATTGTTGAAATTTGTATTTTTAGTTGTATTAATGATTATAAATAATGGTTTTATAATTATTAGTAGCAGGATATTGGGTTTTTAGGGGATAAGGGTGGGAAGATTTTTAAAATGTGCATATTTTAAAGTACATTTTATGTTAATTATGTTAATGACTTGCAAATTAAACATTTTCAATTTTTAAATTTATTTTGTAACATTACTATTTTTAGTACATTTTAATTTATAATTCAATAAAATATACATTAATTGGATTAAATGAAAAAAAATGAAATATAAACAAAATATTGACATTTTTGAATATTAAAAAAAGTAAAAATATATAAAAATGTATTTAAATAAAGTAAAATAATTAGAATTTCTTTATATAAAAGTTTTAAATGTTATTGTTTTGACGGATGAATTTAAATAATACAACTATTTTAATTTTTTTAAATATAATTTTATATAAAATATATTAAATTTTTTAAATTTGCATTTCTTGAATTTATTTACGATTTAAAGTTTAAGAATGTAGTAAATATTTGAATATATTTTAATCATCTATAGTAATAAAAATATTTTATATATTGTAATGTATAAATATGAATATATAGGTTTACAGTTTTGGTTAGTGTTTTTTAGATTAAATTTTAGGTTATTTTATAGTTAAATATTTGTGCATGAGTATGGAATATTGAATGTGTATATAAAATATTTAATTTGTATGACCTTGTAGAAAATGTTTTGGATTGCTATGGAAAAAGTAAATTTCCCCTCCTTAGCATTCAACAACTTCTTCAGCTAGGCTTAGATTCGAGTAATAATAGTAAAAGTCACCATTTTGTGTCCAGGAACTTCCCCTATCTGGTTAGATTGGAGTGGGAATAGTTTATGTCACTCCGTTAGTGTCCAACACCTTCTCCAAATTAGTATAGATTGGAGTGGGAATAATAAATGTTACCCTTTTAGTGTCCAACACCTACCCCAAATTGGTATAAGCTGAAGTGGGAATAGCATATGACACCATTTTAGTGTCCAACACTTTCCCCAAATTGTCTTATATTGGAACAGGAATAGTTTTTTTGTCCCGTAGTGTCCAGTACCTTCTTTAAATTGGTATAGATTGGAGTGGGAATAGTAAATGCTACTCTTTTAGTGTCCAACAGCTTCCCCAAATTGGTATAGGTTGGAGTGGGAATAGTGAAGGATACCCTTTTAGTGTCCAACACTGCCCCCAAATTGGTTTAGATTGGAGTGGGAATAGTATTTTCACCCCGTAGTGTCCACCACCTTCTTTAAATTGGTATAGATTGGAGTGGGAATAGTAAATGCTACTCTTTTAGTGTCCAACAGCTTCCCCAAATAGGTATAGATTGTAATGGGAATAGTAAATGTTACCCTTATAGTGTCCAACACCTTTCCCAAATTGGTATAGGTTGGAGTGGGACTAGTAAATTACACCTTTTTAGTGTCCAACACTTTCCCCAAATTTGTTTAGATTGGAGTGGGAATAGTAAATGTCACCCATTTAGGGACCGATTCCGATCTCGGCCGGTAGGGTTCCGAATCGGATTCGGATTTACCGGATCCGATTCGGAGCCCTGTTTCCCGACCGAATCGTACGCGGGTCCGGCCGAGCGAGTACGACGCAGGCACCCGCGAAATCTCCGACCGACTCGAACGCGGCTTCAACACGCTCCGACCGACTCGCATGGACACGACTCGCACCGCGCTATGGAGACGTTTCCCGGCCGGGTAAGAACGATGCGCGCCGAGAGCAGTCCGATCGACTCGCGCCGTCCGGCTCGAAAAAGCTGTCGGAGCCGGACTTTGGGGGTCCGCGTCGGACCCCCCTGTATGCGTAGGCGCGCGAGTCGCACACAGGGGGGACCCATGGGTCCCCCCTACCTGTGCATGTACGCCGCGATGCGCATCGATGCGTACCTGCTATAGGGGGCGCCCTTGTCCGCCTCGCACCCATTGAGTCAATGAGAGCCCGCGTACGCGTTGGACGACCGGCTCCCATTGACTTCAATGGGAGTCTGACCGACTCGAGTCCGATGGCATGCGTGCGCATCGTACTCGTTCGGTCGGACTGCCAGAGTCCGATTCGGTCGGAAATCTCTCCGGGTCCGGCTCGGTCAGAGAGATTTACGGCCCGAATCGGAATCGGCCCCTTAGTGTCCAACACTGTCCCAAAATTGGTTTAGATTGGAATGGGAATAGTATTTTCCACCTCTTTAGTGACCAAAACGTTATTCAAATAGGTATAGATTGGAGTGGGATTAGTAACTGTTACCATTTTAGTGTCTAACACCTTCCCCAAATTGGTATAGGTTGGAGTGTGAATACTAAATTTTACCTTTTCAGTGTCTAACACTGTCCCCAACTTAGTTTAGATTGGAGAGGGAATAGCATTTTTCATCCCTTTAGTGTCCAACACCTTCTTCATATTGGTAGTGGGAATAGTACATTTTACTGTTCTGTTGTCCAAAACCTTCCCCAAATTGTTTTAGATTGGAGTGGGAATAGTAAATGCCACCCCTTTAGTGTTCACCACCTTCTTCAATTTTACCCTTTTAGTGTCCAACATCTTCCGCAAATTGGTATAGGTTGGATTGGGAATAGTAAATGACACCCTTTTAGTGTTCAACACTTAACCCAAATTGGTTCAGATTGGAGTAGGAATAGTAAATGTCACCCCTTTAGTGTCTAACACTGTCCCTAAATTTGTTTAGATTGGAGTGGGAACAATAAATAGCAGCCCTTTACTGTCCAACACTTCTTATAGCTGGTTTATGTTGGAGTGTGATTATTTAATTTTATATTTTTTGTCTGAAATCCCTTGTTTTAATTTTATTTGTATGTAGTAGAAACAGTTTATGTTATTTCATTTGTATTGTTGGTGTTTAGAAATATAATAAAAAATAGTTAGTTGTATGTTAGTAAGCAATAATATTAATTCCATTTTGTTATAGAATGAAGATGTAACACATTTTTCTCATTTTATTTACATCTTCAAAGTTTATTTAATGTATATTTTTACATTTTAAAAATATATATTAAACTTAAATATAAACATTTGTATAGTTACATAAATAAAGCATTTTTTATTGTTAAATAAAAAATGTCAGTTATATTTAAATACTATTGCTTCGTGTACATCTTCCAATTTTGTTCCCATTGTTTAGCACTTTGTTTTAACATTTCCCAAATAGTTTTTTTTGTTGTTGTTTTTTTTAAAATATATCTTTATTCATTTATTCCTCCAAACCAGCATATCACGTTCCTATACAAATACAGTTACATAACTCTTTCACCTCAGCCGAGGCAGTGAAACAGTCCAACAATGAACCCAGGAATTTAGATCCATAGTCTTTCCCATGGAGGTTTTCCAAACCATCCTGGTTTAGTTCGTTTTTCTTTGTGACATAATATCTCAACTATAACTAAACGTTCCAGAACCCCCCAACCAACCCCCCCATTCCACCCCCCCTTGCCGGGTCTGGATAATTGAGGTCCATCTAGCTCAGTGCGCGCTCTGTGTCTCCTCCCGCCCCTCCTCCTGACTTGGGGCCCGCCCCTCGATGGAGGTTGTCCCCTCTAATGACACCTGTGTGCATTGTGAGGCCTGTCCCGTTATCTCCTGTACCATCACTCCCCACGCCAGCAATACCTCTGGTAATTTGTCATCCCTTCTGGTGCTGCGCATATGCCCCTCTTCAGCCACTGCCCACTCCCTCAAGTCTGTTTTCCATTTCGCCACTAATGGCCCTTGTTGTGTTAACCAATGAATCGCAATGCGCCGTCGAGCTATAACAAGTCCCAGAACCAGAAATCGCCTACTTGTCTTACGTTTAGGATCACAAGGGATCAGGCCCAGCAGACAAGGGCGTGGATCCAAGTCAATCGTCCACCCTGTAATTCTGGTCAAGTCCTCTAGGACCGCCACCCAGTATGTCTGGATCATCGGGCAGGTCCACACCATATGCGGAAAATCCGCCTGAGTGTGGCGACATCTAGGGCACTGTGGATCTCTGGAACTATCAATGAGATGAAGCCTCCTGGGGGAGAGATAAGTCATGTGTATTATGTTATACTGGATTTGTTTGAATCAGTTACATACCGACACCTTCCGTACACTCTCATGGATTTTTTCCCAGTCTCGAGACGTGAGCTCCTGCGGACACACCCGCTGCCATTTCTCCTCTATCTGTAGGGGTCCAGTCTTTTATCCTCCCTCAACGCCCTATATAGGTGGGTAACAAACTTCCGCCCCCCTGCCATGGTGGTCATAGTGACCAGAGTATGTGTGTGCCCCGGAGCTTCTGGGAACGAGGGCCACAATTGCCGGGCCGATGCCGCTATTTTCGCATATTGCAGGAACTGCCCTGGCCCCAACCCAAAGGTATCCACTGCCTCCTGATATGTGATGAATTTATTGTCCGGGTAGAGGTCCGACAACATAAGGCATCCCCCCGCCTTCCATTTTTCCGTTGACATAACCTGCTCAATTTGAGCGAAAGGTGGCATTAGCCAGAAATCTGCCTCTGGGGCAAACGGCTGGTCCCTGATAAGTCTGCGACCTACCCGGTTCCATATTACGGCTAATAGCCGCACCAACGGAGGACAATGTTCCCGCTGCCCCCTCGCCCGCCAGAGAAGTGCTCCCAACTGTCGGCCCCCATAGGTGTCCGCCAGCAGAGACCTCTCCCAGGAGGGGTCCGTGTCTAACCAAGCGATCGCGTGTTGGAGTTGCGATGCAAAGTAATAGAGTTCCAGATCCGGGATCTCCAAACCTCCTTTGCCCCATCTACGTTTCATGACCTCTAGCCTAACCCGACTCCGTTTTCCGTTCCACAGCAATAGAGTGATCAGTGTATCCAATTCCCTAAACACCCGATGCGGGAGTTCGAAGAAGGAACCCTGCATTGTGAAGAGACATCGAGGCAGGACCACCATCTTTATCAGGGCGATCTTCCCCATCAAGGAGAGTTTGAGTGTGTTCCAAAAGGCAATACTGCCCCGGAGACCTCGTAGTATCCTCCCCATATTATGTTGGTAAAATGTGGTCTCATCCCTACCTATCCATATCCCCAAATAGCGGAGTGTATCTGCCACCCATGGAAGTCCCAGGTCCGGGAGCTGCGCTCCTTCCCAATCAGTCACCGACCCAATCGCATATAGGTGCGACTTCGCTTTATTAATGTAGAGCCCGGATGCTTCAGCAAATTGCGTCAGCGCAGCCAATAGTATCGGCACAGACTGGGTCGGCCGCTGCAGGTATATCAAGGCATCGTCGGCGTACAAGGATACAATATGTTCCATACTACCCACCCTAATGCCCTGCCCCTGGAGCACTCTGCGGAGATGGCTGGCCAATGGCTCCATTGCCAGGGCGAACAGCAAGGGGGAGAGCGGGCATCCCTGTCGCGTCCCTCTCTCTATGGATAGCGTGTCCGACACGTACCATCCCGTGCGAAACCTTGCCACCGGCCAAGCATAAAGCAGTTTTACCCAGTTTATGAAATCCTCCCCCAGTCCCATTTTTTGAAGTACCTGCCATAAGTATTCCCAGCGGATCGAGTCGAACGCTTGTTCAATATCAAGGAACGCTAAGGTGCATTGTTGGGCACTTCCCCCCAATGATTGCATAACATGTGCGAGGCGGCGGATATTCCGTAGTGTATTCCTGCCCGGTATAAAACCAGACTGGTCATCATGTACCAGGTGCCGGAGATATGGGAGGAGTCTACTTGCCAGCACTTGGCTAATAATTTTAAGATCCACGTTCAGCATGGAAATTGGCCGATAAGAACTGGGGAGCAGGGGGTCCTTTCCCGGTTTGTGAATCATCACGATCAGTGCTTCGCGCATGGAGCCTGGGAGTACGCCGCGTTCGCTGGCTTCCGCCATGATTTCCAGTAGTTTAGGAATCAGGACCCCCCCATACTCTTTGTAAAGCTCAGCCGCTAGGCCATCCATCCCGGGGGATTTGGCGGACTTCAAATGGGTAATTGCTGCCTGTATCTCTTCCCCTCTGAGCGGGGCCCCTAAGGACTCCTGACTCTCAGGGTCCATGCAGGGCAGGTCCACCTCAGTTAATTAAGCAGCCACCACCTGAGGGGCGGTGGGGGACTGGGGCTCAGAGTATAGTCCACGCAAGTGGGTTACGAACGTTTCATTGATCTCATGTTGTGTGTACACCATACGGCCTAGTTCAGTTTTGATAGTCAAAATTGGGTGAGGCTGAGTCTCCATTCTAATCAGGCGCGCTAGTAGACGTCCGGCCTTGTCCCCCTCAGTATACCAGCGGCTTCTGCTCGCAGTTCTATTAAATTTGCCCAGCGCGTCCCAGATGTCCCCTATCTTAAGTCTCAATTCCACCCGTTTAGTCGGCCCTCCCCCATCTGTGGGAAGCTCTCTTTCCAGTGCTGCCAAGCACTCCTCCTGGTGGTGTAGATCTCGCTCCAGCGTTTTTTTCACCCCCACCTCCGTGGACATACAAACCCCCCGAATCACAACCTTCATCGCGTCCCATTCGACCGCCCTAGTACTGGCCGAGCCCCAGTTGACCTCAAAATAGACATCCAGCCCGCTCGCTATTGCGTCTCTATAGGTTGGGTCTGCAAAAGCTTCGGTGTTTAGCCTCCATAGCGGTACCTTAGATCTCGGCCGGCCTAAAGCGTATGTTATTAATAGGGGGGAGTGATCGGACAGATAGCGAGCCAGATACTGCGTCTCCCCTACCTGATGGGCCGCCGTCCTTTGGACAAAGAAATAGTCTAGCCTACTATAGGTATTGGCAGCAGGTGTGTGGCACGAGTACACTCGACAGCCAGGGTGGCGATGTCTCCATATATCCAGTAGGTGATAGTTTTGTATCATCTGTCCCATAGCCGCTCTCACTTTAGGTTTGGCGTCCAGTTTTGGAGGGTGTCTATCTAACTCCCCATCTAGGGCACAATTAAAATCTCCAGCGACTATCAGTTCTGTATCTGGGTCCAGATCTAGCTGCCCCAGGACTCGACTCAGAAACTCTCCATCATCACTATTCTGGGCGTATATGTTCACCATGCATATGCAGCGCCCATCTAGCGTCCCCTCCACCATCACATATCTCACCTCTGGGTCCTGTCTAGTGTTTATGGCCTTAAAGGGAACTCCCGGGGCTACCCAAATAAGTGCTCCTCTAGCAAACCCAGAATATGAGGTCGCGTAGAACTGGCCCCTCCATCTGCGTTGAACGTATTTGAGACAGTCTCCCCATAGATGCGTCTCCTGGAGTAAAGCTATACTTATCCCATACCGTCTGAGGTATGTTGCCACCCGTACCCGTTTGACCATCTTATTGAGCCCTCGGACATTCCACGTTATAAACTTATACTTCTGTGTGTCACCTGACATATTTCGACCTTTGGGGGTGCAGCAGCACCCATCGACTGTGTGGGGGACCTCTGACAGTATTATAGTGTGACCCAACATGTTGCAATCTCTCCTGACCTCTAGTGACGCAGCATAAACCAGACCCGGCAGTAAACCCAAAATAACCACAACAGTGCAAACCCCCATCCCAACTCCCCCTCCCTCAGGCAGTAGTACTTCATTCTCACAACCCAACCCTGGTCTGAGGACTCAGGACCCTGCCCCAAAGCTCCACCCACCCCTAGATTACCCCCCAACTTGATGTAACGACTATGAATTATATAGCTCCAACAGAACAGAACCCCCTCCCAAGTTCTGATAATCAGCCGAACTGACTGGCACCGCGCGGCCCCGCCCAACTGGTGGTCTAGCCAGGCCGCCTCGGTGCACTACAGCTGGTGTATCGGAAGGGTATGATGGCGGAATAGCGCCCTCCCCCACAGAAACTGTTCACCCCGTAGTATCTCTGGGCCCAGGTCCCCCCCATATGATCCCCCCATTCGAGTCAGGTGCTGGTCGGGCCAATCCCGTACTTACAGTCTCGATGACCCAGAACCCAAGGTCACAAGTCCGAGTCTGCCTCTCAAGTATCTCAAGAGCCCCCATCGGCTGGGCTGGTGGCGTCCCCCAGCTCCGACTGCGTTTCCTGCACCAGACATAATGGTGAAAACTGGTTCTGTGTCGGGATCGCCTCTATTCCCGCGAGTAGAGAGCCATCTGGGCCCACCGTGATGCGCCCTCCGTCGGACAAATCTCGTACCCTGGGCCTCTGCTCATCCTTGCGGCGCTGTTGATTGCGTTGCCGTCCGCTTCTCCTCCTCTGTTCGTGCCAGCCTTGGTTTTGATCCCGGCCGCCCAGTCCCATTGAATCCATCCAGTCTGTTACCTCCGACGGATTACCAAAGAAGTGTATCTTGTCGCCATATTGTACACGGAGTCTGGCCGGGAACATTAAACTGTATTAGACGTTGAGGTTCCTCAATCGGCGTTTGACACCCAAAAAGTCATTTCGTAGATCCTGTACTTTTTTGGTATAGTCCGGGTAAATATGGATATTGTGGTTCTCAAACCTGGGCGGACCGTTGGTGCGGATGTATTGCAGGATCATGTCCCGGTCCCTAAAGTTGAATAATCTAGCAATCAGGGCTCTGGGTGGGGCCCCCGGTTTCGGCGGCGGACCGAGGGATCGGTGGGCTCTCTCCACTGCGAACATCTTGGAGAGCTTGAGGTTGGGGAGTGCTGAGCCAATCCAATCCTCCATAAATAGGTCTGCTGCCGGCCCCTCCGCCTTTTCCGGAAATCCCAAAAAGCGGAGGTTGTTTCTTCTTGACCGCCCCTCTGCGTCGTCCGCCCTATCCTCCAGCCGGGCTGTGTGTTCCTGCAGGGCCGATACTGTCTCCCGTAGTTGTCGGACCTCAGTCTGTAATGTGTGCAGGTCTCCTTCAGTTGTGGTAACCCGGTCCGCCACCTTCCTGAGATCCAGGCGCAGATGATTGATGTCCATGGCCATCCCATCCATCTTGGATTCCAGCGCCACTCGAGAGTCTCGTATGGCTTCCAGGATGTCGGATTTGTCGCGGGCTGCTGAATCCTGGTGAGATCCCTGCTCCGGGTCAGGTCAGAGGCGGTCTGCTGTGGCGGGGCCCGGCACCGTGTACTGCATAATCTTATTGGATTGGGCGCCTCTCAGCGGTCTATCTTTCCCCATGACCGGGTTGAACCCCCCAAGGCGCCTCCCGGTGGTCCGTCAGCCGGCAATGGAGGGTACCGGAACCGGCCTGAAGGGCAACCCGGCGCCGAGGGTATCGTCCAGGCGCTCAGCTTAACCCCGTAGTCCGGAGCCACCGATCTCAGGTCCCAGCGAGGTATTTACCTCTCAGACCACCCCGTCTGTATTCGGGGTCACCTGCGTGTCACCTCTGGCAGGGATGCCGAGCAGTGCCCCTCGTTTGTTGCTCCTGTCACTATCCCAGGCTCGCGGCCGGCCTAGATCTCCGCCGATCCGCGGAACGATTGCCCCCGTCACGGTCTTGGGCCGGGGTATCCTCACCCCACAAACGGGAGCCTCAAATCCACCGTCTAGGTGCCCCACCTGTCGCCCGGGCCCCTCAGCGGCCCCCGCAATCCTCCCAGGCGCGCTCGGCAGGGGGTAGGGCAGGCCGAACACAGCAGGCCGCTCTCACCGGGCTCGCGTGAATCGCGCTCCCGGGCCTCTATTGTCTTAGCAGCCGGGCGATCCACGGCCGTCTCTCTCTGCCTCGGCACCCTCTCTAGCGGTCATCGGACGGCACCGCAGTGGCCTGGGGTCCGGCCGAGCCCCGATGGCAGGGCTCCAGCCCACAGGTATGCGAAGGCAGCCCACTGCGATCCCTACTCCTCGGGACCTGCTGGGGCCGCCATCTTAAGGCGCAGTATTCCGACGGGTCTCCGGCAGCTTGCAATTGATGTCTCCGGCCGGGGGCCGGCTGCCCTGGAGTTCGAGCAGGACCCTCAAGGTCAAGGGGGCCCTCCACTATCGATCCGTGCGTGGAAGGTCACGATTCCGCCAGGATTCTGCAGGAGTTCAATCAGTGGGGCAGGAGCAGCGCAGATATGCGACTATCCGGCCATGATGTCAGGCCACGCCCCCTTCTCAAATAGTTTTTATAAATATATTTTCATTATTATTTTCACATATGTTTTTCCAGTATATATTGAGTTATCGTATATATTTCATACTATTATTTAATGTATACTTTCCAATTTTTAAAAAATGTTTCCAACATTTTTTGACACGTTTTACATTTTTAATAATTGTTTTATTTTTACCTTTTTTAATTTTTGCATTATTTCCCATTCATTTCTGTGGGGGATAGATTTTTAAGCTTTCATTTAGCTGCCATTGTCTTCACTGCAACCTTTTATTTTGTAATATATTTGTATTATTTTTGGTTTATTTTCTCAGAACCAGGTTGCGATAAGGTGCTGCTGTTCGTCGGAACAGGTAAGTCCTTTATAAGAATTTGTAAGGATTTTGATGGTTGGTGGGTTAGGGGTTAGGTCTAGAAGGTAGTTAAAGTGTTGTTTGTGGGTTTGTTGTATATCTAGATGTATTAATAGCAGTGGTTTTCACTAGTTTGTACTCTTGGTTTTCATACACGGTTATAGTAATATATTGTTTTAAAAAAAAATCTTTGTATTGAATTTTCAGGTACAGTAACAGAAAATTACACATCTACATTAGGGCATGTTGGTCAGTTCCTGTGCATTACAAGTCATATTACAGCAGTAATCTTAAAGAGCTTGGAATCCATTTGCCATCAGTTCAGACTTTGGTTGCATTCTCCCTTCCTATCCCCCATCCAGGGCCCTGTCACCATTTCAATATCACCTCCACAACACTCTAGTCGTCCAAACATTGTATAAACATTTATGTGCACATTCAAGATTTCATTTCAGGCGGGCTTTCATTTGTTACCATAAAAATGCCCCATTCCTCCTCCACATAGGCCTCGTATTTCCCACACCTGCAGCTCATGATGGGTTGGCCATCAGATACATTCATAAGGGGTCCTATATAACCCTCAGTTTAAAAGTAAGTGGGAGTAAATCTGCATAGATCATGGATTGCTAATGCCATAATATGAGGTCCTGCAGCCAGTCCTTAAATTTGGGAGCCCTTCCCCTACCCCATCTGCAAGCCATTCTACGTTTAGCTATTATTAGCACCAGCGCTGTGTATTTCTTATAGGCTATTTCAGTCTCCTCAGTGTACCCCAGTAGCGCCATAATCGGTTAAGCAGGCAGGGGAATACTATCATGTCCTCAAGAGCTCCCAAGACCTGTTGCCAATATTTTATAATGGGTTCACACTCCCAGGCTATGTGTAAAAGATCTGCCCCCCTTCTCCCGCATCAATCACATTTATCATCCTCCCATATCTGAAACTTGTGCATCCTAACTGGCGTGTAATGCAAGCAGTGGAGGAACTTATAATGTATTATCCGCAAGCGGCTATTAGCGCAGATGCACCCAGTCTGTTTACTGCAATATCCCATTGTTTGTCTGATAGGGATGTGCCCAACTCCACCTCCCAGCGCTCTCTTGACCCAGTAGGGATGTTCGTCAGGGATGTCTGTGTGTGATGATAAATAAAGGAAACCACGTGTGTCGGAGAGGTACACTGAAGGAGGGCATGTGATGGGCTTAATGTAAGAGGCTCCCGAGGAAATGCAGGTGTAACTGCTTTGACACTTTGTCTTAGTCTCACGTACAGAAAATGTTCCATATGCATGGTCTCTATTCCCTGGAAGAATTGTTCTCTGCTACTAAAAGTTCTATTAGTAAATAGGTCCCCCCAGGTGTATATGTTAATTTTTTTAAACATTCTCCGACAGCTTGATTTCAGTGTCACCTCGAGATCTGGATGGTGCGAGAGTTTCAGCCGAGGCGAGTACAGCATTGGCGTAGCCAGCCTCCTGGCAATTTCCCTCCATGCCGCAATAGTACAATCTAACGTAGTGGGGTCTACTACATCTCTGTCCTTGGGCCTATTTGCGATAAACCCAGCCAATGGAATGGGGTCCATGTATCCCTGTTTGGCCAAGTGTGGCATGTAAGGGGGGAGGATGGAACCAGTATGACGCGAAATGTGACTGTTCACAGAAGTAATATAGCTCCATGTCGGGGGCTTCAAATCCTCCCTGCGACAAGAGTCATGTCAATATCTCCCATTTAAGTCTGGGCTGCTCCCGCCGAAGCAAGTCTTATTAACTGCGACTTTAGAGTTTTGAAAAAGTGTCGGCCCTGGTGATATTGTATGTTGGTGAATAGATATAACAGTTTCAATAGGATTATCATTGTGATCAAAGATATTCTCCCCGCCATGGACAAAGGCATGTCCCATCCAGCGTGTTATCATATCTGTCAGGGATGCCAAGGCTCTCTCATAATTAGCACGTATTAGCTCTGTCCTGTCTCTAGTGACTATTATACCCAGATATTTCACCTCAGACTCACACCATACTTTTGGGTAATCTAAGGCGCATGGGCGGGTGGTCTCCATGAGGGGGAAGATTTAAGGCTTCTCCTAGTTGATGTTGAGCCCTGATATCCCTCCAAAAGTGGTAAACTCGCGTAGTATGGGGTTGAGACTAATCTGCGGATCTCGGACATAAAGCATGATGTCATCTGCATAGAGAGACACCAAAATTTGTCTGGTAGGGTAGGAATTGCATACTCTTGATGATGTTGGCGTAGCTTAGCAGCGAGCGGCTCTATAGCAAGCGTGAATAGTAGGGGGAGATTGGGCATCCCTGCCTCATGCCAGGCGAGAATGGGAAAGGGGCCGAGCCAATGCCATTAATCAGAGCTCTCGCCTGCAGTTGATGGTACAGCAATTCTTTCCATGAGAGAAAGCCTGAAGGCATACCCATCCGGCCCAGCTCCCCCACGAGATAGTCCCACTCCACCGAATCAAACGCTTTGGTGGCGTCTATGAAGACTGCCACTTCGGCTATCTTGGGGTCCACATCCTGCATCAGCGAGATGAGAGTGCACAGATTGTACGACATTGGACGCCCAGGAATAAACCCTGCCTGGTTGGGCATCACGAGAGAGCCCATAAGGAGGCTCTAACTATTAGCCAGGAGTTTGAAATTGCAATTTATCAAGGATGGCGGTCTATACAAATCGCATTTATCTCTCTGCTTACCAGGCTTTAGTAGGGAAATGATCATCGGCTCTCGCATGGCTGGGGGAAGAACACCCTTGTCCTTTGCTTCCTCATAAACCTTCTTAATTATGGGGGTCAGTGGTCAACATATGCTTTATAAATGTCAGCTGGGAGGCCATCTGGGCCTGGAGCTCGACCGGATTGCAGCTGCATCACCGCCTCTCTGAACTCATCCTTCTCAATTTTGGCCGACAAAAACTCCATCTGCGCTTGTCCCAGGTATCCCAGGGCTGCGTCCTCCAGATATGAGATTAGTGCAATTGGTTGCCTCCCTCTCATGGTATAGCGGGTGGAATAGAATGTAGTTAAGGTGTCGAGAATATTGGATGTATCCTTGTACCCTTGTGAGTTATGCCACTTGGGTCTCTTATTTCTAGCACATAATTAGAGAAACGAGGGTTGCAGATTTGGCCAGATAGCGCTTTCTCTAGCCTTTCACCCTTGCCATATCTGCGAGCCCAAAATTATTTGCCCCAAAACTGGCATTCTCTTTCTATGGTGTCTTTGTACTCCATCAATTTGTCTCTGAGGGCGACTTGTGTATCCCCAGCAGGGGCGTCAGACAACTCCCACTCAAGGCGTTTGAGGTCCATCTCTAGTCGATTAAGGGTGGTGCGTATATCTCGCACTATCCCCCCTCCCTTTGCAATGCAATGCATATACCGCGTATGATAACTTTGAAGGCTTCCCATACCGTTGTTTTTTTTTTTTTACTTGTGCGCACAGTGCAAATTATACAGTCCCAATTTGACATGCAAAAGAGCATTACAAATCACGCTGACAAATATGGCATGAAAATAATAAAAAGAAAAAAAAAAAGAATAACCAAAAAACAACACAGTGCAGGTACATATAATAGTGGATCTTGATAACTCAGTTCATCACAACTGGCCAACCGTCCTCGTAATTATTTTTATAGTGGGAGACACATCAGTCAGTGAGTTCGGGATGGAGCAGCAAGTAGGAGCGGAGTGGCTGCCAGATATTTTTGGGTCGGGAGGTGGGAGGTAACAAGGACGCATAGATATCGCTGGTGGTATTACAATACATCAAATCCTTCAGCCAGGCTTTCACCAATGGCGGCGAAACTCCACCCCAATGCAAAGAGACCTGCCTCTTGGCCAACAGTAATGCAATTGCAGTAAAGCGTCTGATCCGAACCCGTAATGGGAGAACATACTCCAGCAGCTCCAGTAATAGTGAGGGTGTAAGTTTGGTCTCGACCATTAGTCCAAGATGTTCAAAAACCGCTTCCCAGAAAGCCAAGACAATGGGGCAATTTCGCGCTAAATGGATAAAATCAGCATGCTCCACCACACACCTCCGGCATATATCTGGCTTAGTGCGATTCATCTTGGCAACCAGCATAGGGGTGACGTACACTTTGTGCCAAAATGCAAAAGCTTGTGCTTATAATTATTAGATACATATCAGATCTGCTCACAGCAATAGGTCCACATTTTATCTGTCAAAGGGTGTGCCAGGTCTCTCTCCCAGGCCGTCCGCACCCCTCCGCCCACCGCCGGTCGGAGTATCTGCACGAGGTGGTACAATCTGGAAACTAGGTGTGTACTGTCGGGTGTTGTAATTATTGTAGTGAGGGGCGCGAATTCAGGGGGTTCAGCTGCTAAGGGATGCAATGCCGCAGCCAACGAGGTGCGCGTTCTGTGCACCAGGAAACGGTCTAGCGCAGACACATCACGGTCCTTCGTCAGATCTGCTATGGAGCACATTTGTCCATTTTCAAACATGTCACCCACAGTCTGGAGGCGGCAAAGAGTGAGCGCACATTGCGTTAGAGTTTCAGTAGTGGGAGGCAGCCACGGGTTGTCTAGGAGAGGCAGATGTGGAGAGTACAAATGCGCGGCCCCTTAATATTTACGAAGACGTCCCCAAGCCCAACTTGTGGTTTGCAAGGTATGGATCTCGGCAGGAGTCCTAGTGAGCCCAAGCGGGAGAATAGTGGAAAGAGGATAAGGGCCAGCCTGGGTAAATTCTGGGTGGTACCAAAAGTATGCATAGTGTGTCTGTGCCACTAAATAATATAAATAAAAATCAGGAACTCCGAACCCACCCCGCTCAAAAGGCTGAGTAAGTGTCTGCCATCCCACCTGTGCCTGCCCCCCGCCCAAACCAGTCACATCAACATGCCCCGGAGGGTATTGAAAAAAGTTACCCTAAGCGGAATTGAGATGTTCAGGAATAAGTACAAAAAGCGGGGCAGAACCACCATCTTAATGATCGCAATGCGACCAGTAACAGATAATGGGAGCGCTATCCAGCGGTCTATCTGTCCCGCCAGACGGTCAATAGCCAGGCCATAATTGAGACGGATGACCTCCGAAGCGGTACGGTGTAGAACCACGCCAAGATATCTTGGGGGATCGTCGCACTAGCGCAAGGGAAAATCCAATGCGAAAGGGAGGGTGACATCTGTCAAAGGAAAAACTTCAGATTTGGACCAATTTATGACCAGCCCCGAAAAGACACCAATACGAACCACCTTACGTATGATCAGGGAGAGGTTTATGGTGGGCTCTCAAACAAATAAGAGGATGTCGTCTGCATATAAAGAAGCCAGAAGGGGGCCCCGGTGGAACTCAATTCATTGCTGGTGGTGGCGCTCTTGGAGATGTCGCACCAGCGGGTCCATCGCGATAGTAAACAATAGGGGCGATAGTGGGCATCCCAGCCTAGTGCCGCGCGATAGCGAAAATTTACCCGATAATACCCCATTAACTCTGAGCTGCGCAACAGGATTAGTGTATAATAAACGGACTAAGGAGCGGAAGTTCTGTGGGAAGCCAAGTTTGGTGAGTGCTGCCTGAAGAAAGTCCCACTGCAGGGAGTCAAATGCTTTTTCAGCGTCAAGCAGTATCACAGTAGCGGGAAGAGTGGGATTTATCTGGTTAATGACGGCGAACAACGTGCGTAAATTTACAGAAGTTGAGCGGCCCGGGATAAAGCCCGACTGAAGGGGAGAGACTATCTGACCAATTATAAGTGATATCCGCGTTGCGAGGACCTTCACCAATATTTTGTAATCTTGATTCAATAAAGATAGCAGTCTATAGGATGCACACCCATCGGGCGGCTTGCCCGGTTTGAGAAGCAGTGTTACTATTGCCTCTCGCATGGTATGAGGCAGTTCACCCGACTCTAGCGCCTCCGCGTAGACCTCCAAAAGGTGTGGAACCAATAATGCTTTATACGTTTTTATAAAACATACCAGTAAGGCCGTCCGTGCCAGGGGCGCAGAAGCCATCCAGCCTGTTAATGGCCTCTTCGATCTCTTCCGTACCAATAGGTGAAGCTAAGAAGTGTTGCTGACCCTTTTCAAGCCCCACCATCGCTATCTCATTTAAATAATCGGAGAGGGCTGTGCCGGTCGGCGGGGAGCATGAAGTATATAGTCGAGTGTAATAGGACAGGAAGGTGGAGAGAATGTATGCGTCACGTGTGACACAAGCACTGTCTGCAGTCTGAAGTCGGGTAATGTATGTGGTATGCTGTCAAGGGGTGGGCAGATGGGCTAGAGTTCGCCTCAGCCTCTCAACCTCCCCATACACTCAAGCGCGTGCATACTTCCCCAAGTAGGCAGTCTCGCGTAATGCAAGATCCTGGAAGTCTCCTAAGAGTCTTGCACGCTGATGCAGTGGAGGGGGTGTCGCACCAGCCAATGTCTTGGCATCCAAATCCCGCAGTGCTCATTCGGTAGTGTCAAGGTCCCGGCGAAGTGTACGCAATACTCCGGCTTGTTTAGCTATGCAAACGCCCCTAATATAAACTTTGAAGCCCTCCCATAGAGTGGCATAGCGCGATACAGAGCCCATATTAGTATGAAAATATTCTACAATCGCATCTTGGACTTCGCTCTTGAAAACCGTGTCCAATAAAGCATCAGTTGGGAAGCGCCAGGGTCTGTAGGGACGTGCAATTGTGGGCAAGGTTACCGATAGCGATACAGGCAAGTGGTCCGACAGGGTTCGAGGCAAGTGTCAGCCTCTCGTAATGTGACCAGGAGGTCCGGCGTCGTATACCATCTATCTATAAAGGACCAGGTGCCATGTGGTGCAGAATAAAACGAAAATCCCTTGTCTCCAGGATGTAAATGTCACCATGCATCTGCCAGTAGGTGCGTATGTAGAAAGGTCTCAAGTTCCACGGTAGAGCACGGTTTTTTGATGTGGTCTGTGCCCGTGGTGTCTACGCTCAGATGCAGTGTGAGATTGAAATCCCCGCCAAATATAATTGAGTCTATCGGTATTGCAGTAATGTGTGTGGAGATACTAGCAAAAAAGTCACGCGCGTCTATATTGGGAGCATATACATTAATGAGGAGTATTTGTTTTGTGCCCACATTACCAGCCACCAGCAAATATCGTCCCTCAGGATCCACAATGACCAACTGGGACACAAAGGGGAGCGATTTGTGTATGAGCACGCTAACACCACCGGAATAAGCGCTGTAACTTGCAAAGAATCTGTTATTACCCCAGGAGTCGGCAAATCGATTGTTCGAGTTCGGGGCATAATGAGTCTCTTGAAGCAGAGCGATGTGTATTTTGTGTCTTGCCAAATAGGCCAATACCTGTCGTCCCTTGCGGGGGTTTGATAGCCCCCTCACATTCCATGTTATGTATTTAAGTTCCAGTCCCTCCATCCCCTGTACAGTGCACCTCATAGCAGATGTAACAGTATATGGATTGACGCGTCTCTGCAGTTGAATATGAACAGCTCGCCAGTAAATGTAAGAATGACCTGCAACATATAAACAGATTGAACCTTACGCAATCTGAATTCCCACTCCACCACCTTCCTCCCACATCGGATAACCACCCAATCTGGATCCGGTGAATCCCAACCCATCTCAACAAAAGAACAAAACAGAATTACAAAGACTAGGAGATCTCCTGGTGGGCAGCAACGCCCCGAGTGGACCACTGAACATGAGAATTATAGGTTGCAAATTTACATGTAACTGCTCTCGTAAGGGATTAGCACAACCGTGATATCATCCATAGAGAAAATAGGAGGGGGTGTCCTGCCACTTCATCTTTGAAATATTAAAGAATTTGCATTCATTGGGTTCATCACACGCGCACAAAGTGCCTCTTTCCAGCAATCAGATCATTACTAACAGCTGTGAATCATTTTCCAGGGGAGGAACCTCTATGCGAGTTGTGGCTTTCCCAGAAATCAGACGCCTCTGCAGGTGTGTCAAAAATGGAGGTTTTGCCGTCAATCTGAATACAAAGGCACACCGGATACAACATTGCATAGCGGATATTTGCCTTTCTCAGGGTTCGCTTGATATCTTGGAACTTGCCCCTGGCTTCCTGTACTACTGGTGTAAAGTCAGGGTAAATGGACAATGACATTCCTTGGAACTGCAGGTCTCCTACCTCTCTAGCTTTGCGTCAGGCAGCGTCACGGTCACGGTAATTGAGCAATCGCGCTATGATGAGGCACGAGGGAGCTCCGGGGGCCGAACTAGGAGCCAGAGATCTGTGGGCCCTCTCCACAGCAAATGTGGTGGAGAAACAGTCTCTGCTAAACAGTTCAGTCAGCAAACGCTCAATAAATAACTCCATAGGGCCTGTGTTGGTTTTCTCGGCTACCCCTGCTATCCGGCGGTTGTTGCAGCGCGATCTTGCCTCTAAATCTTCTGCCTTAGCCGCCGTCGTTTTAAGGAGGCGCTCCGTACGATCAAGGCGCTTAGCCATTGCTGCTTGTGCATCTTCAACATCCGAGATGCGCCTTTCTGCAGTGTCGATGCGAGCTTCATGTTGCACCACTCGATTATGTATTGTATCAATGTGCGCACCCAGGTCATCAAAGCGCGCATCGATAGCCTTGAAGCCTGCCCGCAGCTCTCCCATGATGGCAGCAGTGCCCTCCAATGCAGGTTGCTCAGTATCTGGAGGATCGCTGTGATCCGCTGAGTCACCTCGTGCGGCATCATCTCCCCCCTCCCGTCTAGGGGTCTTAGCTGTCTCGAAAGAGAGTTGCCGTTGCTTGGGGTCTCCAGCCCCATGGTGAACGGGCAGGCGGCCAAGCGTGTATGAAGTGGCGAAAGAAAAATCAATTTCTATGTTGCAGGGAGTTGCAGCGGCACTGCGTGCTCAGTATGAGGCCTGGGAGGGGGTACTAGCAACTTTGGGCCCTTTACAACGTGGTTACATTCCAGATGGGTAGGCCCAGCTGCGCGTATTTAAAGGAGCCTGGAGGGGCCTCGCACTCAATTCACTCCAGAGCGAGGAAAAGAGAGCGTACAGTGCAAACGGGGGCGTAGTACGGCAACATCATCCCAGTCCCCCACCGTCCAGTGCTAAGTGCCAATGATTATGATCAAGGGAAACCCCGCTGCTCCAGCTGCTTGCAGTGCGCGGATGTCGTTTGTGGACGCGTGTGGGCAGTACACAGTATTCCCGTCAGTGGGGGAGCTTGGAACAATTATCTCCACTCAGCCCCTCCTTTAGAATCAGGCTCCCCATGGCGCCGCTGCCTTGGCCGATCTTCCTCTGTGGGCCTCCAAGCCGCGGCCTCTATTTTAGCAGCAGCTGTGCTCAGCAGTGGCGGCCCTGCCCTCAGGCCCGCCTGTGACCCCTCTTGTCGCGGGGCCTCTGAGGACCGTGTCAGGCTGCCGCTACAACAGCGGGGCGCTTGGGGGTCGAGAGCACTTTCTCCAGCTCCGCTTCGCTCCGTCCCCGCTCCGGAATGCCAGGCGGCCGCGGCAGCATTCAGGGGCCCAGATCACAGCAATAAGGCATCGCAGAGCAGTTAATTCAGTGCAGCCACCCGGGAGCTCCTACATCAAGCCACCATCTTGGTGCCTGGTTAGGCCACGACCCCTCCCATACTGTTGTTAGTTGGGGGACCGTCCCTACATTGCGCTGAAAAAAATCACATAATTCTTGCCCCACCTCTGTCCTAAATGGGGCGCTCTAATAATGCTGTAGGGTTGAGCCGCCAGGTAAGATATGGCGTGCAACTGGTCGGGGGACCAACGTAGCCTCACCGTGGAGTGATCCAAATATGTGCGGGCTAGATGCTTGACCTGTTTCACCCAGATACCCAACCCCCTAGAGACAATACAGTAGTCGAGTCTAGACCATGTGGAGTGCACCGCTGAATAATAGATGCCCTCCTCCAACGTCGTATGGAGGTGTCTCCAAGCTTTCAGGAGATCATTTTCGGCGAGAATGGTCCTCATCTGATGCTGAGTGACTGTGTAGTGATGGAGTTGGGGTTGTGATCTATCACTTTGTGGCTCTAGTGCCATGTTAAAGTCACCCCCCATATCATGTATGTGGATCCTATTGCCACCACCTTCCCCCAAAGGGTGTTAAAGAAAGCGGGACCATCAATATTTGGGCCATAGTAACACACCAGGGTGACAGAGTATGTTGCCAATCTGGCCCACAAAATGCTAAAGTGGCCCTGTGTATCCTGGAGGGATCCCAGAGCAACATATGGTGTGTGTTTTCTGATCAATATCACTGTGCCTCTAGCATATGTGGAGTAAGAGGAGCAGAATCTGTGGTCCGCCCATTGGGTAGCAAATGCAGGATTCGTCGAGGGACCAACGTGTGTCTCCAGTAACATGGCGATTTGGATGTTGTGCCTGTCTAAGTAGGCTAGGACATGTCTGCACTTGCGTGGGTTTCCCAGTTCCCGGACGTTCCAAGTCAAAAGGTGTCATTTCGCACTCCCTTGCTGCCTTGTCATGGTGGTTAAGAAATGGCGTATTAAACTACCCTGGAGTTGACAGAATGCAGCCAGATTTTCGGAAAACCTTAAGTATAGTACCTTCCAAACTGTCACATGCACGATGCAATTAAGAAGATGCGATCCTCACCACTCCCCTCCCACAACGACAACCCGAATGGTACCAATCTTAATAACAATGAACCAAAAACAATGGAGCGTATCAATAGGAACTCTCCTGTCAGCAGGTGCCAAGGGGCCATCTCCCACACCAAGCCCCACATCATTTACAATACAGTAGAGTGAGTAGAGGTAAAAAGTAACAGTAGGTAGGTAGGAAATAAGAAAAGGAATAATTAGATAGAGAGTGAAGAGAAAGAAAAAAACAGGGAGTCTAGTAGGGATCTCCTTGCGGGCTAATACCAGAGGGCACGGCAATATACCCAGAGCCACAAAGCGGGGGGGTGCCCGGATATAGTCTCATTGTGGTCCCAATAAATCCCTATGAAAAAAATAATGTCATGAGAGCAAGACCAGCTTTGAATGTTCTGTAGTATTCAGTCTACATCCCATTGGAAGTTGGGGGAATTCGGTCGCAGCTAGGCACAGAATGTCAAACAGCAATTGAGCACCAGCGGGAGCTCAGGATCCTCTCATCGAGCCATCCATGAAGTACATCTATCCTGGCTAGGACAGTGGCGATGTTGAGCATGCGGGCGAGTATGTCGCGCCCCCCCTGGCTGAGGCACAAATGGTGCGGTTCAAGAAATCTTCCATTTGCTGCGGGTTATTGAAGAAGTGTTGCTTCCCTTGATGAGTGACTTGGAGGCGCGTCGGGTATAGCATTGCATAGTCGATTTGGGCCTGTTGCAGCTTCCTCTTCACTGGTAGTAACTTCCTCATGGCTCCATTGTGAAGTTAGCATGCATCGCAATGTTGTTACCATCAAACGTAAATTGCTTCTTCTCTCTGACCAACCGGAGGGCGGTGTCGCAGTTGCGGTAACTGAGGATCCTGTCGATGATGGGTCATGAGGTGGCGCCCGGAGGGGGCCAAGGCAACAACGAACGATGTGCCCTCTCAACCACCAGCTGTGTAGAGAAGGCATCAGCTCCAAAGATGGTCTTTCACATTCGTTCAACATAGTCCTCCATTCGTCCCGTTTGCGCGCTCTCTGGCACGCATATGATGCATACATTGTTGTGTCATGAGTGCGCTTCTAAATCCTCATTATTGGCGGCGATGACTTTTAATAGGCACTCCAGGTGTAATAGTTGTTCTTTCCTTCCGTCCGATGTGTCCTCAAGCTCAGAAATTCTGTGCTCCTCTTCTTGTATACGATTATCATGTTTCTCCAGCTTCTGAGCGAGACAGTCTACTCGGGTACACATAGAGTCCATTTTAGTCTAAATTGATGCAAGACTCTGTTTCATGGTCATTAGGAGGGATTTCACTTCAACCGCTGAGGATTGTTGGGTGGCAGGGAGTTGTCCGGTCATCGCGTGTTCTGTGTCTCTTGGCTGGGTCCTCGTCATCTTGCAGGGTTCCAAGGGCTGCCTGGACTGTTTACCCTCAGTTCTACTCCATAGCAGGCCCTACTGGACCTCAGTGAATGCAGCAAATGTCTCAGTTAGAGTGATCGTAGCTTTCAATGGCGGTATTTCTCACCCACCTCCTGAGCAGCAGGGGCCGTCAATCCGCACCAGTAGGTAATAGGAGCTAGACCCTTCTGTCCCATATTCAAAGGTCCCCATCCACAATATTGTAACTTCACGACCAGCTCCATCAGAGGTCCCTTCTATGCCTGGTGCGGGGCTCTATTACATGCTGCCTCGGTCTCCCTTTACCACTTTGAGCATTGTTGGCATGAAGGGTGAGCTCCTCTCATGTGGTATCTTTAAGATCGCGCCACTCAAATGCTGGGTCACTCCCAATATGTGTCGCAGCCTATCAGGTTCAAGTGGCCCATGTAGGCCTCTTCACTCCCTGCAGGATACCATGAGACCACAGCAGAGCGGTTGATCAGCAATGCGGCCTTCGCTCTTGTGCCAGCATCTCACATGTGGGGAGTCGGCCGTCCGATCTTGGGCCCACCTCCACCCGGCCTGCTGTGGTCCAGGCCACGCACACCTAGCTTGGATGTGTCTGCTCATTTCCGCCAGCCGCCGCACTCCAGTTTCGCAGGCCACCCTCTGCTCTCCTCACCTCGCAGGTAGTGACGGTGTCCTGCAGCGGCCGCACTTCCCCACAGCACCCACAGGATCTTCTCTGGCAAAGCCCCTCGGCGCCCTCATAGGCCGCGTCTCTCCTGATCATTGCCCAGGGAGGCACCCATTCTTTTCTACTGGCAGGAGAGGATCCAACTATCAACCAGGTATTCCCGACCGGCCATCGACTCGCATTACAGCACCGCCGTCGTTCAGGTGAGCAATAATGGGTTATTGGGCAGGATAATGATGATTAATTTACCAGGGTCGCCGGAGCCTCACCACGGTGTGGCCATCTTGCGAGCGCGGCCTCTAGCGCCCCTCTTAGTAATATATTGTTATGTTATGTTAAATTGTGTTTTGTTACTTATATTTTGATGATTAAGTATG
This sequence comes from Calotriton arnoldi, assembly GCA_963921515.1. NCBI lineage: Eukaryota > Metazoa > Chordata > Amphibia > Caudata > Salamandridae > Calotriton > Calotriton arnoldi. The sequence goes on along the minus strand of CAWUFW010002141.1, from coordinate 99,183 downwards.
ATGTATATGTTTTTTTGGGATTGTACTGTGTTTTTGCAGTGGGTTTTCTTATTTACCTTACAAGTTTTTGTCTACAAATATGCCCGTAGGGAATTGGGAGTTTCCATTTGTTTTTTTTTAAAGGAAGTCAATTTTGCTTTATAATAAGCTAATGCATTTTACTTCAATTTCCTTTTTTTCTGGTTTCATGGATCATCTCTTTTTTTTAAACACATTTTTTTTTTGGGATTGCTTTGAATGATCTTTATTGGATTAGGTTTATTTTTACATTTTTGGGGGCTTTTTGGATAATATTTTTTACTACATGGATACAGAGGAAGATCTGCAGCTACACGACAGTAAGTCTTTTTTATTTCATTTCTTTTGGGTGGGAAATGAAATGTTATGTTTCATTGTTTGTGTAAATATTATGTGAATGTTATTTGGAAATGTGTGGTCTATGTGTTGTAATTATTTTATGTGATGGATTGAGTATGTTTTTCAGTTGGTGATGGTTTAACTTTTTGTTTAAATAATTTATATATCATTTTATTATCTCAGCCTTCATTAACGTTGGACTTTATATGATTTTTAGACTGATGTAATAAAATATTATATATATATAGATATATATATATTTTTATTATTATTTGGCATGTCGATTTAGACTATAAGATCGTTTTTTTGGACTTTGGTAGGCTACTATTCATTTTATAATATGCTTCTGGCTATCATTTCTAAGTAATCTACTCCTTTGATATTTATGAAGAGTTTGACTTTAAATTGTAGGATGTCTTACATTCTTTTGGTCTGTTTGCTAAGTTTAGGGGAAATTTGGCTAACAGATTGCTGGATTCTTAGTTGTTGGTAGCTTTGCTCTTTTTGTAATGCCTCTATAAATGTTTAGAGTGTAGGTTGTGTTCTGCCTAGTATGGATTGGAAGGCATTGTGCCATCCTTCCACTGAGTTGCTTATTTTAGCTTCCTGTGCCAAGGTGCTGTCATAGACATTCCACCATGGCATTTGGAATTTGGGCTGGTGTCTATGTCTGGAGCGATGCAGTCTGCCAACCCAAGTGTGTTTGAAATAGTCCATTAGGGGGTCTAGTTTGTCTTTACTTTGTTGGTAGAAAGGGCTTTCTATTAGCAAATTTTAGTGGTTAGCTACCTTCGTGTTAGGGACATAGGCTAGTGCTATCATTTTTTATTTCAAGGGCAAATTGACTGTTTGTGGAAAATTCTACACTTAGGGCCTGATTTTGAATTTCGGTGGTGCGGGCAGGTGATACTCCACCGCCGAGCCCCCGCACTGCCGAGACTCACCACCACCCGCCCTCCAGATTGCAAGTTATTTGTAGTCTGGCGGGTGGGTGGCGTGGTGTTACAAGGGCGGTGCCTCTTTTAAAGGCCCCAGTGTCTTTGAAAAAGGCACCGCAGTGGGAACGGATCACAAAGTTCCTGCATGGCATGGACTTAAAAGTCCATGCCGTGCAGGAACGTTTGTGCATGCACACAGGGGGCACATGTTATGCCCCTGTGTGCATGCACAAGTGGAGGGGCACCTTTGTTTCCTCTTCTTCAAGGTTTACATGGAGGAGTAACCACCATGTAAACCTTGGAGGAGAGGAAACACATAACATGCTTGGGGAGGACCACAGTGGTCCCACCAAGCATATTGCGGCCTCTGACTGCCACACCACCTCCAAGGAAATTGCGGTTCCCTCGCAGCGCCGGCGGTCCCAGGGCGGTCCGACTCGTAATGTTGCGGTTGGACCGCTGGTGCAGTGGTGGCTGGACCACCACCGCCGCACCACCATGAGTCTGGCGGTTCTCAGACTGCCAGACTCGTGATTGGGCCTTTAGTGCAGATTTTTGGAGGTGTCTCCATATGCTTTGATTGAAATTATAGTAACAGCCTTGTATGGCTGTATAGGGGTACATTTTTAAAATGGCTTGAATCATGGCTTGCTCAAAGTCTATGATTATTTTTTGAGGGTAGTAGTTATTTGTTTTATTTTTAATTTGGCTTAAGAGGTCGTAGTAATTGCTGCTTTGTTTACTTGGTTGTAGGGCATATATTAAAGGGATATTTTTATTTTGCTATTCACCATGTATGGTTTATATCTGACTAAATGGTTTGGGACACATTTTGAAGGTCTCATCCATCATCTAGGTTTGACAATGGCTTAGTTTTAGTACGTTATTTGCTGTAGAGAATTTTAAGATTAATTTCTCATTATTTAGGTTATCATGAAAAAGAAAAGGTTCCTCATTATGTGTCATTGTTAATTGTTCAGGTATTTCTATGTGTTGCTACCTTCTAGGTGCAGAAGGAGTTCCAATAGTGGCTTTTTTAGTTTATGCAATTAAATGTTTTTACATGGGTATAGGTAGTAGTTGGCCTGTGATGTGCTTGAGGACCTTTGGCAGTGGATCTTTAAGAATTTTGATTGTGAGTTCCTGATAGCTAGTGCTTGCCTCTTATATGCTGCAATACCGCCCTGACTTCTATTTCTGTCACATTTGGGGGGTGGTTGTGCTCTCTTACATGAATTACAACATCATCTTTTGAAGTTGCCCTCCCATAGTATGCATTAGATTAATATTTGGTTTATTTCAAATATACATTTTCGGCACTTTCTTGGCTGTAGGTGTACCCCATATGATTTAGTAACTGCTCTCTTTTCTGTGAGGCTATATATTTTGCTGCCTCTCTCATTGTATCTGAAAGTAGTGTATTATTATATAAATATATACAATATTTTAAAGCTTGTGCGTTTGTTATTTACATCTATGTTTTATACTTACATTTATGTTCTGTTTAGATATTTCCCACTGTTTTGCAGCTTTTTCTTTGGGGGTGTTCTAATGTGGAGCAGGTGCTTTCTTTTCTGTTGGATAAGAAAAAAAGTGTTTTATTATAATTTTCAATTTGTTGGTAGTGTTATGTTTCATATAGATACCCTAATATAGGCCCGGGTAACATCAAACCCTTTCACCTACATCACCTCCCCTACATTACAAACTAACGAGCCTTTTAAGGATTGAGCACCTTTTATGGACTGAACCTTTTACCTAGTTCTAGGCCTGGGTACAGAAGGAGGGTTTTTCCCGAACAATAGTGTTCTATGACTTCATCTTTAGACTGACACTGCATGAATAAAATATTCATGAGGCTACTTGGAAACCAGGCAGGGGCTATACACCACCTTCCTAATATCTATGCACAAGGTTCATCCCATACGTCATCCTCATACCCAACAATGGCTAACACAAGGGACAAAGGGACTCTATATACTCTTCTGTATAAATACAGCACCTCTTGCTATCAGTAGTCAGAGGGAACCAAGACTTCCAGGCCAACACACTGACCAGAGACGCTGAGGCTCCTGCATGCAGACGCTCCAGCTGACAGTGGTCTGAACATCCCTTGCGGGGTGTCCAACTCAAAACCAAGAAGGGCTCCTACATTCACACTTCAGGTAATGGGGTTCGACTAAATCCTAGAGGGATTCTTGGCTGCACACCTACTCACATGCTATGTACACTTAGGTACATCTAGATAGGCATCGTAGGAGTACACACTTTCTTTTATCAATGCATTTATATTCATGTATTTATTCATGCTTGTTGCAAGATGATAGAACTGTACTATCCTTTTATATTCATAGTACTGCTAATCATATATCTCTGCTTCTGTCTAATGCTTGTTTCAGCTCATATACTTTACACGAGAATAACAACTGCTCAATAAATCCTTATTGAAATGCCCAGACTGTTTATTCTGTGTACCTCTGAGATAAACTAAATGAGCACGAGTGACTGAGCGAAAAGTAGTACATTGTTTCCACGATCTTGAGGGATCAGGGTTGTCATGTTCTGAGGTTGCCAGAAACGAATCTCTCCCCGATAAGAGGAGACACTAGTGGCACTGTGAGCTAGCTAATGCAAACAGGCTAACATTTCTCGGTGGGGGTGTACAAAATCAGTTTGCCACCAAGCCCACAGTTTATGTTATCCAAACGTGCAGGTCCTGCATGGGTACTATAGGAACGACACGACATGGCGCCACCAACGATGGTTGGGCTCTTATTTTTCAGTAGAATCTGAGTAGTTCAGTCGTGCTATTCTCAGAGACCCCTACTCACAAAACGCCAGAGAAGTCTGGAGTGGGTGGGCACAAACTCCGCCACAGCTGGGTAGGCGAAATATCCTATTTATTGGCTGCTGGTTAATCAAGCTTGAAGGACATTTTGTTCCTGAAATTGTGCATAACACCTTATCTTAGTTCCCTTGAACAAAACTTCTCCTTTTTCAAAAATGACCGAGGGCGAAAATAACCCAGTAGTAAATTTACACGTCTCAGACGAAGAAGAAGATTCCAATGCAATACAAATTGCACAAAAATTCAGACGCACTATCACCTTGAAACCAATGGACTATGGTTTAACATCTAGGGGTGGCTTAGTAGCTTTCGTGATTGAGGCACACGAATCAAACAAAACAGAGATATTTTATTCGTGGGTTACATTCCCAGCAGCAGATGCAAGAACACAGACATTTCAATACTATACAGAAGGAGATGCACCGCGGGAATACGGTCCCTGCGAGGACATAGAGATTCCACTCACTTACCAGGAACACCTATACTGGTTTAAAGGCACCCTACCCCATATAAGACACAGAGTAAGATTAGGTCCGCTCGGAGGAGACGGTGCAACATGGCCAATATTAGCGGCCTACACACCACATCCTGACATTGACACAATGCCACAGCCAGACTTACTCTTACAACACAAGGATTTAATTAAAATCTACAGAAACCTGACACAGTATGTCATGAGGACTTTCACAGTCCAACCAACACCAGTCGCAAAAAATGGAACTCAAATTCAGGGTACAGCAACTAAAATCACACCACAAGACGGCGTGGCCAAGATGGCGGAGTGAGCCGACGCGTTCTCACAGAGCTCCGCTTCCGCCGGGCCCGTAGCACTTGTCAGAGCACAGCGGACGTTGAGTCCCCCCCCCGAAATTGACGGGCTCCTGCAGCGTTCTGGGCGAAGAGCTGCGCAGCGACCTTCCTGCACGTCTGCGGACAGAGAAGTGGCTCCAGAGGCTGTGTGGTGGTGAGGAGCTGGGGCGGTCCCGGGACTTGGCTGCGCTGCGGCGGCAGCTGCTGGGCCGATCCGCCTGTGTGCGGGGACTCCTGTGAGCATCCAGCCGCATTCCACCCCTGTGGCTCCCGGCAGATCCTCCGAGGCAGCATACAGAGGTCTCTGGCCTGTGGGTGCACGCGACTGCACCCTAGCCTGCTGTGAGGCCTACGAAGCACAGCGCTCTCCCGACATGCGGCCCGCTCGGCTCCCCGCTGCAGAGGGGACATGACTGTTGTATCGCAGCACCCTGCCCCACGAGGTGAGGACCGTGTGCTCTTCGGCCCTGTCTGCTGCTGGGGCAGGGCCTTCTAGGGCCTACATCTCCTGAAGGTGCCCTGGTCGAGGCCTCCGAGAACCAGGAGCACGCCGTTGAACACAGGCCCCAGAAGAAGTTGGTCACCGCTCCTGCCTTTACCTACCGGGCGGCCTGCGGTGGCGGCACCTGGCATCACCTACATCCGAGCTGGAGGGCTCGCGGGCCTGACCGGGCCCTGGGAGCGCCCACGAATTACCGCGCTCTCGCGGGCAGGGGCCTACTCGATTTCCTGCTGCCTGGGGTCTAAGATTGGCACACCGCGCCACTCGAGGGCTAGCTGGTGTGGACTGGTGCCCCCCCCGGCCCCTCCCCCTCTCTGCTGGACTGGTGTCTGCGGGGCCTCCGACAGTGGTCCATGTGCGGCCATCAACGCTTGTGAGGACTGTGGTGGCAGAGCTGTACAGGTACGGGGGTGATCCGGGTGGGGCCCACCTGCTGAGAGAACATTACCGTGACCGGGGAGTCTACTGCCCCACTGCTAGAGGTCAGGTGGCGGAGGTTTTGGGAGGAGTGCTGGTATGGCCTGCAAGACGGCGACGAAGTTGGGGTCTCCCATCCCTTAACGGGCCTCCTCTGTGCACCACGTGGGCCCGACGGGAGGGGTTCCTTGGATGGCACTGGATTCTGCTGGCTGTTTGGGCCTTCCGGCAGACGGAGGTTCGGTGGAGTCTGTGGCCACCGGTGTTGCGCAGTCCCCGATTTCGTCCACTCGGGGGGCTGGATGCCCCCGGGAGCAGCACAAGGCCTACTGCTCGTTGCCGCCGGGCACTGAAGGAGGGCCGGAGATCTCATCTGGCTGCAGCGGGACGCTAGTACTCCTTGTGGAGCACTTGAGGGCGGGCGACTCCCCCCTGGGGACTGGTGTGCTCCCCCTTGGCCTGACGGCCTCCCGCAACACACTAATCCTCCCTGCTGGGCCAGTTCCTGACCCACGGGACGGCCCGCTCCAAGCCCCCACGATGGCGGCTGCCAAAAACAAGAAAGAGAGATCCGTCCGGGACCTTCTCCTGAAGTCGGCAGAGGACGCCTCGGGCTCTCATACAACGCCAGGTGGAGACAGCCCAGAGGCAGCGGTCACCAGGGAGTTCCTGGAGGCGTTGTTCGCTTCCCAGAGAGAGGACATCATGGCCATCAAAATGGATTTGCAGGCGGACCTGTGGGAGGTGCGGAGAGACGTGGATGCTGTGGGGGAAAGAGTGGCCTCCCTGGAGGACGCAGCAACTACCAGGGACGAGGAGATCGCAGCTCTCCAGCATGAAATCATACGGCTGCGGGACCAACATCTGGACCTCCAATCGCACACCAAGGACCTGGAGAATAGGTCGAGGAGGAATAAAGTCCGCATTCGTGCGGTCCCAACCGGGGCAGAAGGCGAAGACCTCGTGGGTTACGTCCAAGACCTTTTCCGGACTGTCCGAAATGCATCAGCGGACTCTTCCGTTAAGATTGATCGCTGCCACCGTGTGGGCCCACCGCATCAGCCGAACCGCCCCCCTGCAGACATCTTATTGTGTGTGCACGCCTTCACGATGAAAGAGAAGATCCTAAAGGCGGCCCGTTCGAGTCAACCCTTGCGATTCCGGGACCACTCTCCCAAACTGTTCCAGGACCTGGCTGCCAGTATCCTGCAAAAGAGAAGGGACTTCCGCCCCATCACCAACCACCTGCGCTCGCGGAGCATTTCGTATGCTTGGGGCCACCCGTTCCGCCTCATTTTCCGCTCCGGCGGGAAGCTACACCAGGTCGGCTCCCTGTTCGAAGCCTGTAAGGTGCTAAGCCTCGACCTCGATGATCTGCCCCGCCAATCGGACGCCCTGGAGCCGGGCACACAGAAGCCCCCGGGGCGAGGGCCCGGGGGAGGTCGGGGTTTGGGTCGTCTCCGCCCTGATCCCGCCACAATTATTAAGGAGCGATCTGCTGTCCTTCGGACCCTTGCTGGTGCTGAGGGGGACACCCTGGACTCTAATGACTGAGTGCAATGTGCGAGTGGGGCTGTATATCCGCTTTTGGTCTGGCGGGAGCGGAGGAATTCTTCTCTTCACTGAATAGGAGCGCCCTCACTTCCTTGGCGGACTCCATCCTCTACTGACCAGCTTCCAGATGGACTTCATGGGCTTGCCCAGGTTAATGTTTGGTTGTTTTGGTGTTTGTTTTTCTTGCTATGGGATGGGGTGGGTCCTCTCTCCGGTGAGCTTTTTATTCAGCGCCCCTCTATCGGGACTTGTCCGTTTGCATGTGTCCATGAGGTCCCTCCTGGGCCTTGTCCCTCAGCACAGGCTCCGGGGTTTTCGTAGCAGCTTCCAATGGTTCTTTTTCCACCGATAGAAATCAAGATAGTTAACTTTAACGTTAGAGGTCTCAACAACCCCACTAAGACGGAAGGCAGTCCTCTCCTTGCTTGAGCACTCGGGTGGTGATGTGTGCCTCCTCCAGGAAACCCACCTCCTCCATAGTGACACTCACCGCATGCAGCATAGAGGCTTTCCTGGGCAGTTTTTGGTTCTCGGGGAAAAGTAAGAAGGGCGGGGTGGCTATCCTGCTCTCCAAACACTTTAGAGGTTCAGTAGTGGGTCCTGTTGCAGAGATCAAGGGGCATCTCCTAGCATTGCGGCTACACACAGGGTCTTCCTATATCCCCATAGCCTCCATCTATTCTCCAAACGTGCACCAAGAGAAATTCCTACAGGATGCAATGGCCGAGGTCCTTCATACGCCTGACTCCATGGTGGTGGTGACCTAAATCTAGTTATGCACGCGGGGCTGGACCGTTCTAGCTCGCGTTCAGGGGTGGCAGGAGCTATATCAGGGAGCGGTAGTGAATGGTTGGGCGATTGTGGGATCAAAGATGCTTGGCGTTGCTTGCACCCTGATGTACAAGATTATTCTTACTATTCGGTGGCCCATAAGACTTATGCCCATCTGGATCACTTCCTTGTCACCCAGGCCGCATGGGCATGCACCTGTGCTTCCACCATTGAGGCCCGATCCCTCTCAGATCATGCGCACATTGCCCTGACACTACGCTTGCCACCCACACACTCACCCCCATTGCGGTGGCGCCTGCGAGACTCCTTGCTACGGTCCCCACAGATAGTGGAGGACATCCGTCATACACTGACTGACTACCTAGCACTTAATGATGTCGGCTCCACACCCCTGGCCTCTGTATGGGAGGCGCTCAAGCTGGTCGCGAGAGGGGCCTTCATCGCCAAAACGGCTTATGATAACAAAATTAGGCAGACTAAACGGGAGGAACTAGAAGCCAAAGTTAAGGAACTTGAGGCAATCCACAAACACACAGGTGCCCCCAGAATATGGCGCCAATTGGAGAAGGAGCGGCTCCAACTGAAGCGTTTAGACCTTGACCGGGCCGAGTATGCGGTGGTTCGGCTGAAGCACAAATATTATGTGGGCTCTAATAAGGGAGGTCGTATGCTGGCTCACTGTCTCTGCAGCCAACGAGCGGCCCAGGCAATTAAAGCGATTCGGGGGGAGCGAGGGTCTGAGGTCACGGATGACGCTGGGATAGTGGCGGCCTTTCGCTCCTTTTACGAGAACTTGTACTCCGCTGAGCCCTCTACTCTTGCTGACCCCACTGGGTACCTCCTTGGCGCAGCGGTCACCCCGCTCCCACCCAGCGAGGCAGATGGGCTGGAGGCCCCCATACGGATAGAGGAGGTGATCTCTGCTATTGCCCGTCTGAAGCCCCTGAAAGCACCGGGCCCCGATGGCTTTAGTGCCCTTTTTTATAAGACCTACTGTGCTGAACTGGCCCCGCTGCTCACTCGCGTGCTCAACTCCTTTGCAGACACCGGCACCCTCACGGCCTCCATGCTGCGAGCAACTATCTCGGTCATCCCCAAACCGGGGAAAGATCCGGCGCTTTGCAGCTCCTATCGGCCGATTTCTTTGCTGAATATTGATGCAAAACTATTTTCGAGCATTGCTTTTCCACATGGGGAGCTGCTAACATGCAGCTCCCCGTGTGGAAAAGCAATGGTTTCCCTGCTCTCGCTTCCAATATCCAAAGCAGTTTGCAATGACAGGACGGGAGCCGCGAGGCTCCCGTCCTGTGATTGCAAACAGCAGTGTCCCGGTGGTAGGCACCCCGGGACACTGCAGGAGCCGGCCCTGGGGGGTGGCGGTCCCCAGGGCCATGGAGGGCTCCAGGAGGGGGGCCGCGCGGCCCCCCTTCCAACCTTTGCACAGCCCCGGGGAGGTGGTGGTCCCCGGGGCTTGGGGGTCCTAAACGGACCCCCACATTTTATTATTTAGTGCCCCGGGGAGGTGGCGGTCCCCGGGGCGTGTGGGGGGGCTCGAGCCCCCCCACACAGGTAATGTAAAAAATAAAAAAAAGAAGCCCCGGGGGGTGGCGGTCCCCGGGGCTGCGGGGGAGCCATGTGCCCCCCGCCACCATTTTTTTATAAAGCCCCAGGGGGTGGCAGTCCCCGGGGCTTGGGGGACTTAGAGGCCCCCCATGTCATTATTAAATAAACCCTGCATGCCCCCGGGACTTGGCCCACCCGGGGGCCAATTAACTCAGGAAGCGCGGGAGCCCGCGCTTCATTTTTTTTTTTATCGGCAGGATCCGCGCACCCAGCGCGTTTTTTGCCAATTTAAAAAAAAAAAAATTTGGGGGCCTTGGGGGTCCTTGTAGGACCCCCTGAGCAGGCCTAGGGGGTCTGGGTGTTTCTACCCTGCCCCCTTTTTGCGTTTTGCGCCCTTGTTTTTGTCTTTTCTTGTGCCTCGGTTCTACCGAGGCACTAAGATGGCTGCCAACACTTCCTGGTTTGGAGTGTTGACAGCCAATTAGCATACAGCTCATGGTCGGGAGGGTGCGCGGATCCACCGCGGCCATAAATATCGAAACTTTTATTTTGGATTTTCTCACCAACTACTGAACGGATTTACACCATTTTTAAAAAGGGTGCTTTCTGAACCAAGCACTACCTTTTTGCCAAATTTGGTGTAATTCCGTTCAGCAGTTTTTGCTGTAACCTTGCATAAAGTTTCCTATGGGAAATTGATTTTTTCACTCTTATTTTTTGAATTTCTCCGCAACTACTGAACGGATTTACACCATTTAAAAAAAGGTCGCTTTCTGAACCAAGCGCTACCTTTTTATATTTATTAATGATAATGTTATTATTTTGGTGATATAATTGTAGTCGATATTGTGTGAATTGATATTTTTGACATGTTATATGTTTATTTAAAGGTGACAATATTTTTGATTCCAATATTTGTGTTTTCGAGATAAGTTAAAATCTGTATTTAAAAAAAAAAATCTTTTTACTAAGCAGTTGCTCAGTTCACAACATTACAGTCCGAATGAAGACTACATAAAGTAAGCCAGTCGTGGGAGGTACGGATCACTTCATTTCCTAACAATTTGTTTTATCGAATGCATTACATGCACAATAACTTGGATGCAGTGTTTTATCCAGGACAAGATTTGACACAGATTATCCCTGGATCCTCCTTCAAGTGCCACACACAGCCGGCCTCAAGACTCCCTGTGTTGTACCCAGTTGCCCCATACTTGCTCGCATTTACGGGGACATCCCTGGCCCTGATATACCTCATGCTCCACCAACTGGCAACAATTAAGATAAATTTCCCAATCCCGGACATTAAGGGGTCTATTTGCACCCCATGCTTTGGCGATATTTCATTTAGTCACCCCCGCTGCAGATATTAGCCACAGAGGGGAGTATTTGGGCCATTTCACTTCCCTGAAAATACCCAGGGTCAGCCATCTGACATCCATTGGGGCCTCCAATCCTTTAACAGTGGCCATCACTGCTGTGACCTCCCTCCAGTAGTGTTGGATCTCTGGGCATTCCCAAATGGTGTGGAGAATACCACAGCCTCTAGTGCACAGAGCAGAGTCGCAACGGCCCATGTAGCATAACCTGGATCGAAAGTAGTAAGATCTATGCAGTATACATAGTTGTATCAGGCGAAATCGGGCCCTTATGGCTATTTCTCTGGGGGCTTCCACCCAATCATTGTCCTCTATGAGACCTACATCTCCCTCCCAGGCCTCTCGCAGTGAATGAAGAAGATCCAGCAAATTATTCATTATCTTCCTGTAGACCCAGGAGACTGCTTTAGTTGGCATTGGATCTAGCAGCAACCGGTCTTCCATGTTTGAATAGTCAGGTAGTAGTTCCCCATCAGGAGGTGACACCTCAATGCGTGCCTCAACTGTAAGTACCGGAATATCTCCTTCTTGTCCATGGCGTACTCCGCCTGGAGGTCCGCGAAGGGCATGAGCGATCCCCCTCTGCAAATGTCCCCCAGTTTATCTATCCCTATCAGACCCCATTGTATGTGGCTTCATAATTTCTTCACCTCCCCAAGACGTCACTGTCCCATAGTGGGGTCTCGGCAGTCAATTTGTCCCCCCACCCCAGGTACTTGCTAGCTGCATGCCAGGCCAGCACCACTGCTTGAGTGTGGTTTGGAAATGTGCCTACCCGTGTCTTTTCATACAGGATAGCAGGGTACCCCGGTCACCCATAGCCTCACGGTCAGCCCCGGCTGGTTCGTCCATATCCCCAAACACCCACTCATTCACCACCATCAGCTGAGCAGCCCAATGTAAGGCAAGGAGGTCCGGAACTACTAAGCCTCGGTCAAACACTTCTCACTGGAGTTTCACAAGGGATATGCGTGAACTGCCTCCTCTCCAGAGCAGTGTACGCAGCTTGCTATTTAACTTGATTAAAAAAAGTGTCCCGGAAAATTGTAGGAGGTATTTTGTAGAAAGCACAGCATGCGAGGGAAGGCTATGCTCTTGAAGAGCCATTAAAGAGATCGGTAATGCTCTCCAGTGGGTCACATCTGCTTGGAGATGCTCTAGTTGGGCAAATAAGTTCTGTTGCAGGAAATCCACGACATTTCTGGTGACATAGACTCCCAGGTAGCAGAATCCCTGTGTTGCCACCGGTGCCTGGCATTTCGGCAGCAGGGTAAGAGTCCTCCCTGAAAGCGGGAAAAGCAGAGACTTATCCCAGTTGATTTGGTAGCCCAAGTAGCTCCAGATGAGGTAAACAATATGAAGGGTCTGAGGGATTGGAAACGGGGGCGCAAGACATAAAGGAGGAGTTTTGTTGGCATATAAAGAGATCCTCTCCTCCCATGCTCCTCTACTCTGGATCCCCCAAATGAGAGGATCCTGGCGTACCCCGACCACCAAAGGCTCTTGGGCAAGGGCAAAAATCATCGGTGACAGGGATCAACCTTGTCACATGCCCCTGCACAAAGTCAAAGGCCATCCTCGCATCTAGGGAAAGCACCACCACCTCCTCCGATTCTGGCCCTGCTGTCATGTGCATCACCCCATATAATCGCCGTAGATTTAGCCCCGTTGTGGCATAAATCCGGACCTGTCCAGATAGATCACTGAGGTTATGACCCCCGTCAATCTGTTCGCCAGCACCTTGACCTCCATGTTGAGTAATGATATGGGCCGCTAGGAGCTCAGGCCGCAGGGGTCCTGCCCTACTTTGGGAGCACCATGATTGTGGCTGTTCTCTGGTCCATTGAGAGAGCCGCATCCTCCTGCTCTGCCTTAAACATATTTAGAAGATGAGGCACAATCTTGTGGGTCACACATTTGAACAGTTCAAGTGGAAGGCTGTTGAGCCCCACAGCCCTGACTGACTGGAGTCCTCAGATGGCCCCCTCTATTTCTTCTACCATCATGTCTTGTTCCAGAGCCTCCCTGTCCTCATCCGAGAGGACCCACAGGGTTGAATCCCTCAAAAACTCCATACTGTCCTCACCAGACCTGTGGGTCTTGGAAGAATACACATTTTCATAATATGTTGCAAATGTTTCCGCTATTTACCTTCCTATGGTGTGCACCCCTCCCACATTATCGTGAATTTCAGTGACCCAGTTCCTGTCCTTATCCAGTTTCTCCAGCTAGGTGATAAACTTGGTGGCCTTGTCGCCCACATCGTATAGCCCTATCTGTATGGCCAGGGCATGTGCCTGAGCAGCATTTTCTGCCTGGTCCATTAGCTTGCGCTGTAGTAACCGGAGACGATGGACCCGGTCTGCCCCCGGGGCCTCCCCTCTCGATATTTCCTCCTCCAAAGAATTAATTTCCCTTTCTAGTTCCAGAATCCGCGCCAGATCATCTTTTTTCTTAATACCAATAAGAGCCTGGATCTGCCCATGCAGCACTGTTTTGTACACCTCCCACAGGGTGCATGCCGAGTCCACCAATCCTTCATTGTGCTGAAAATAGTGCTCTGTGCCCTCAACTATCTGTTCCAGTATTTTCCTGTCCTTCAAGTACCATGCTGCTATTCTAGATGGTAGAGTAAACTCCCTGACCGGTCCCATAAAACAGGTTACCACTAGGGAATGGTCGGATATGCCGCGTGTTAGGTGTTGTGTGTGGCTAAAGTGACCTACTCTGTCATAGTGGGTGAAGATGTAATCCAACCGGGAGAGGCTGCCATGTCTAGCCGATAAATGGGTAAAATGATTTTCAGTCTGGTAGTAAATGCTCCATAGGTCCACCAGTCCCATGGAATCTGTAAAGGACTCAAGTGGGATTACCGCCTGAGTCTCACCCCTCCCAGTTAATCTATCCCGCTCCGAATACATCACATAATTCATATCCCCACCCAGGATTAGGGAGCCCATTGGCATGTCCAACAGCGAGGCGCCAAGCGCTGAGAGAGTGTTACCCTGTAGCCCAGGCGCCACATATATGGAGCCCAGATTGACAGTGTAGCCCTCCCATATGCCCGTTTGGAGCACAAACCTGCTCAGTGGATCATGCCACATTCTACCTGGTGTGTATGGTGTTGTGGACCTAGGTAGGATGCCTGTTCGCTGTGAGCCAGAAGTATAACCCGCATGTGCGACTAAGGTGTATCCTCACCTGTCTAGAGCTTTACAGTATTGGCCTTTTAAATTAATTTCATGCAGGAGGACCAGGTCAGGGGACTGGTGTTTAATATATTGCAGTACCAGAGTACATTTTATTCTAGAGCCCAGGCCATTCACATTCCAGGACATGACTTTCAACTCTGAGTAAGTTTGTGTCCACATACAGCACCCGTCTGGTTAGTCCACTCTTCTCCTCCCCCCCAGCTGTCTGGTCATCGCCTCCCCCCCGGCCCACCCAGTATCCACTGCTTCACTGCAAACTCCGTAACTGCTGGCAAACAAATGCTAAGCATAACTATCCCCAAAACTCCCCCCACCCAGCTACCCTGCACTGTGGGTCTGAAACTACCCACCACCCCAATTTGCAGAGCACATGTCGCCCCAAAAGTAACATTGGCCATGTGAGGGGTTGGCTGCTCTGTCAGTGTCACCTCACATGCCCAAGATGCTCGTAGACCCTCATTGAGCGAATAGGACACCAACAATGTTCTTATGTGCTAGGAAAGTCGGTCTGCATGCCCCGTACGTCCCCGGGTGGCAAATTGGTAGCATAATGGTCGCACGATCCCCCGGACCCTCCTTATTAGGTTGCCCACATTGTCCCTGCCTCCCCTTTTTATTTCTTCTTAGTATTAAACAACACTTCTCAGCAGTAACCATTTACATTAGCAGATCCCCATCCGAGAGACCACCATTGTATTGTGTCCCCCATTTCCACGGATAGCGCCGGTCGGACAGGGCGTGGCACTCCTGACCCCATCCAGTCATATGGCTAAGTCACCTCTGAGTCCGCTGCAGCAGCATGCTGACTGTCATCCTGCATTAAGTATAATGGGGTTACCCAGTGACCTTCAGAACCTGGGTGTCTGAAATCAAAGGTAAGGTAGGTTCTGTCGGGAGTTAGATAATTACTTTAACAGCATTTATAAATAAAAAGAAAAAAGGTAAACACACCTAGATTGATGTAATCAATATCAATTGTATTGGTAAATTAATTCATTTTTCTGGTATACAATTAGGGTTATATCTTAGTCAGGCTGTCACAAAAAACAATTTTGTTTTTAAAAGGGCGGCACAAACAATAAACTAATCAGTGATAAGGTGATCTAGAAGTGGCAAAGTGCTTTGGGTGAATAACATATATACAGTGCTGTACAAGATGTATATACAATGTTCATTCAGTAGATATCAATCCCTATTTCATTGAATCTCCAATCCATACATGGTTCTGCTATTACATGGAGTGTAGAGAATGGGGAAAGATTGTGTAGGCACAGCGACGTTTCGACCCAAGAAAGTGCATGATTCAATTGAAGTCACGTTGGGTCTTTTTCAGGACGAGGTAGGACAGCCAGTTGTAGTAACCATCAAAGATCTGATGAGTGCTTCGATTGGTTGATCCACCAGGGGTTGGATTCTAGTCAAGAATGAAAAACTGCGTCATTGTGCCGTCACCCCCTTTTTTTGGAGCACCTTGTGTTCGATAGAGCAAATATAAGTTTTACTTCTCACTGTCAACAATAAAAAAAAGTTGCTAAAATGAAATATAAACATAAATATGTAATGAAAAGTTATTTGTGTTAGAGGTGTTTGTATCCCCTTCTTGACACTTTGCCGTGGAATTCAAGGGCTACATTTCTCCCATAGGGACCACCTTTTTGTTAAAAAATATTTTTGAGTATTGATATTTCTGAGAACTGTATGGTGGATTTTCATCGTTTTTGGTCTTGTTTACAAAGATAAAATATTGGTTATTTTTCTAAAACTGGTGTGGTGTCCTTTTGTAGTGTTTTCTGTAGGTTATGTGCAAATGCTTTACACACTGCCTCTGAGATAAGCCTGACTGCTCGTGACAAGCTACCAAGGGGGTGAGCAGGGGTTATTTCAGTAGTGTATTCCCCTTATCCTGACTAGAAGGAAGGGTCCCTATTTGGACAAAGGTGCCAATCATTGCTAACTAGAGACCCCCATTTCTAACAGGGCACAAAGAAAGGTAGCAGGCAGCAGGCCAGCTCATTAAAGCAGGTTGCAAAGTGGCAGTCCCTCCTGCAGCCCAGCACTTAGCAGGCAGCAGGCCAACACAGCAAAGCAGTTAGCAAAATGGTAGTCCCTCCTGGCAGCACAGTAGTTCTCTGGCAATGTGCACATGTAGAGCAAGCAGCGTCTGGTTACAAGCCCCATGCAGTGTCTAAAAATATGTGGTCAGAGTCCCAGTACTTAAACTCAAAACTGCCTTTGATGTAGGGGGTGACTTCAAAAGAACCCTCAGAAGTGCACCACAGTCCCTTTAAGCCCAGTCCTGACTCCAGATGACAAACAAAGGGTAATTCAGCCCGTTGTGTGGGGCAGGGCACAACCTACTAAAATGTAAGATTGAACCACCTCTCCCTGCCCTGGAAGACTATCAGTAAGCAGATTAATGCAGATGTATCCCCTGTCACACCCAGCCCTTCCTATGTTGTGGCTGTCTGGAGAGAATGCACAAAGTGTAGCTGTCGCCCAGATGTGTATTGGAGACAGGCTGGAAAGCACAAAGAAATGCCTACTTTCTAAAAGCGGCATTTCAAAAACATTAATGTGAAATCCAACTTCACCAATAAGCAGGATGCATTACTGCCATTCTAAACATACTAATCATGAAAACGCCACTCCTTTCTAATCAGGAATTGCCACTTAAAAGTATATAAAGGAATTCCTAATGCTAGCCTATGAGAGGAATAGGCCTCATAGCAGTAAAAAACAAAATTGGCTGTTTGTCACTACCTGGACATGCAAAACATAAAGGCACATGTCCTACCTTTTATTTACACAGCACCCTGCCAAACGGGCTACATAGGTCCTACCTTAGGGGTGACCAATGTGCAATAAAAGGAGAATTTAAGGATTTGCAAATAGATTTAAATGCCAAGTTGAAGTGGCAGTAAACTGCGCACACAGGCCCTGCAGTGGCATGCCTGAGACAGGTTTGAAAGGCTACTTCAGTGGGTGGCACAATTAGTGCTGCAGGCTCACTAGTGGCATTTAATTGACAGGTCCTGGGTAAATGGTCTACTACTTTACAAGGGACTTATAAGTAAATCAAATATGCCAAACAGGTGTAAACCAATCATACCATGTTTAGAGGAGAGAGCGCATGCACTTTAGCACTGATTAGCAGAGGTAAAGTACCCAGAGTCCTAAAGCCAACAAAAAGAAGTAAAAAAAAATTGGCAGAGGAAGGCAACAAGTTTGGGGACAATTCTGCAGAAACGGCCAGGTGCAACACCTAGCATTATTTATTAATTTATTTTGAAGGTTTTATATAGCGCGAACATGACCCTTGCGGGTATCAGAGCGCTTTACAAGTGAGGTAATTAAACAAAAGAGACAATGTGCAAAAGAAACATAGTATTTCGAAATAATGTCTTATGATCCAGCTGGTTGTTCTAAGAGTCCGATTCAATGTTCAAGTGAATTTCGTCATGAGAAGAGATTTGACTTCTTTTTGAAGGAGGCAGTTATGTAAGTAAGTCCGTTTTTATATAGCGCAGCTACTCACCCTTACGGGTCTCAAGGCGCTGGGGGCTGTCGTGGAAATTAAGTGAGCTATTGCCCAGAGTCACATGGTGCTGAGCTAAGCTGCCGCCGGAGCCGGGGATCGAACCGTGAACCCTGTGCTCCGAAGTCAGCTGCCCTGGCCGCTGCACCACACCTCTCCACTGGGGTGGTTTCTGGGGGTAGTGCATTCCAAATCCTTGGAGCAATACCAGAGAAGGCGCGGTTATATGTTTTCTTCTTGGCAAATCTTTGAGGCTTTAGAAGAAGGTTGCTGGCGCTCCTGGATGATCTGTTTCCACACGAATGCTCCAGTTTCTGGGCCAGATACCTCGGGGTGTTGTAATGTATGGCTTTATGTGTCATGCAGGCGATTTTTAATTGAATTCTTGCTTCGAAGGGTAGCCAATTGAGCGCTTTGAAGTCAGGGGAGATGTGGCTATTTCTTTTGGAACCTGTGATGAGCCTGGCCGCTGAGTTGAGTGATGCTCTTAGAGGGGCAGTTGTAGATCTAGGGAGTCCACAGAGAGTTGCACTACCATATTCTAGTCTTGGAATTACTAGTGCTTGGACTGCTAGCATTAATGTTGTAATGCTTTTTTTTTATATCACATTTTATTGTATTCAACATAGACATATACATTGACAATGCAACATACTGTTGCAAAAACACACCCTCACAATAGGCATCAGTTTTACCTGTGACCCGGCACAGTCTAATAGTGGCTCCAAGTGTTCATATGGTGTTTCCAGTGCCCCCACCAGCTCCCTCTCCCTGCTTTGT
Organism: Calotriton arnoldi; assembly: GCA_963921515.1. NCBI lineage: Eukaryota > Metazoa > Chordata > Amphibia > Caudata > Salamandridae > Calotriton > Calotriton arnoldi. The sequence continues at coordinate 80,496 of CAWUFW010002141.1, read as the reverse complement.
TTGCAATGCTCCCCAGTGAGGGAACAGAAGCATCCCGTCTCTCCAGAGGAAGCCCAGTCAGCCCGCATTTTATAATTTTTCTGTGGGCATAATCTGGCTGCATAAATGAGGATTTCTAGACTCATACATCTATCTAGGCCCAGTTTTCATCCCTCTACCCCCAGAGGGGCATCGTTCCTCCAGGCCTTGTCTATTTCCCACATCCAGCCCCAGTTACATGACGGGTGCCTGGTACCTGTTTCTACTTGTATTTGTGGTGATGTGTAGCAGAGTGAATTTAGGGTCTCAAGGTAGTCTCCACCCCAGTATCTGTCCCAGGCTGGCAAGCACCTGTTGCAGGCTCATACTGTTTGTAAGAAGCCCCCAGTTTGCATACAGCATTTCAGGCATGTTTGTGATGCTATCATCCTCCTTTTCCATAACCTTTCCCACATGAAATAGACTCTATGCAGATATGTGAGTTGAATCAATCAAAATTATGAGGCTAACGATGTCTCTCTGGGGGATGCAAGCGTCTCCCCCAGTCGTCATCTGTCAGTGGACCCAGGTCTTCCTCACAGTCCATCCTCAGTGTGTTAAATGTGTCTTTGGAGTTAATCACCAGGCTACAGTAGACCTGCAAGATCTTGTGGGTGGTCAATTCCCACAACAAGATTTTGGCCTCTATAGGGTTATGGGCAGGCAATTCAGTCGGGGACATGAATAGTGTGAGTGCATGCTTGAGTTCTAGATATTTAAAGAACTGACTCTTGTGCATTTCATACTCTTCTTGTAGGTCGGCAAAGACTTTTAGCGCTACACCTGCCATAACATCTCCCACACTGGAGATGCCGAGAACACCCCAAACTTTGAAGCCCTGTAGAGCTGCCACCCAGCGCAGCAAGGACTCATTCCACAGGAGTGTCTCCCAGCTCAGGCGTCCCGACCACCCCACCTCCCTGTGAGTGTCTCGCCAGGCTTTGAACACCACTCTAGTGGCCGTAGAAGGCCCTTGAGGGGTTGCTGCAGAGTAGATGCAAAAGGGGCATATCCACCATCGACCAACATTCAGGCAAAAAGGCAGGGTGGTCTGCTGCTCGAACCACCAATTGATAACAATCATGCTCTATAATAGGAGGCCATGTCCGGAGTGGTGATACCTCAGTTGGAAGGTGATTTGTAGCATTTGGAGAGGGTAATTTCTGGGGCCTGGTGTTTCCACAGGAGGCTTGCAGAAGTGCCTCCAATTTCTTGAAAAAGGTCCGGCGGTGGTGGAAAGGATAATTCTGCAGTTCATACAGTAGGCACAGTCCCAGGACAGCCGCTGGAGCTGGGGCTGTATGTTCCTCTCCCACCCCGTCTGTGGTTGTTCATCAGGTAGACACAAAGGTATTTGAAACCCTCTGTTATAACCTGTAGGTCCCAGGCCCATTCCAACTCTGAAGAGGGGTACTTGATGAGGAATATTGTGGATTTGGCCTTGTTTATAGAGAGGCCAGAGAAAGTGCCAAAAATGTGAAGTATCTGGAGGGTCTGGGGCCCAGACGCCTGCAGCTCCACCAGGAATATCAAGGCAACGTCTGCATATAACGCTATCCAATAGGAGGCGCCCGGTGCCAATTCCAGTCCCTTGAGCAATGCATCCACTCTGAGCCACTAAGCCAATGGCTCGATTGCAATGGCGAATAGTAACGGTGGCCCTTGACTTGCTCCACCGTATACTCGAAAAGTGTCTGAGAGGGAATCTCCCACCCACACTTTGGCCAACAGGTTGGTGTACAGAAGTTTTATTTTACTGATGAATTTGTGGCCAAAGTTTAGTCTGATTAGAAGGCAGTACAGATAGCCCCACTGTACAGAGCAAAGGCTTTATTGAAGTTGACCAGCAGAAATGTGTGTGCCACGGGCAGGCCCTCGGCCAGGAACATTGTATTGTGGACCCGGGAAATGTTGTGATGCATAGGGCGGTGTGGCCCGTGCCTGATTGATCTAGGTGGACAAGCAAGCAAACCAAGCAGCACACCTGGGGCCCGATTCACAGAACTAACTTAAGACAAAATCCTAAACTTACTACCATTTTGGTATTCACAGAAGGCACTTACTCATTTTGGTATTCACAGAAGGCACTTACTTACTCATTTTGAGTAACTTACTCATTTTGAGTAACTTACTCATTTTGGTATTCACAGAAGGCACTTACTCATTGATGAGTAAGTGCCTTCTGTGAATACCAAATGAGTAACTTACTCATTTTGAGTAACTTACTCGCTTTGAGTAACTTGCTCATTTTGGTATTCACAGAAAGCACTTACTCATCAATGAGTAAGTGCCTTCTGTGAATACCAAAATGAGTAAGTTACTCAAAATGAGTAAGTAAGTGCCTTCTGTGAATACCAAAATGAGTAAGTGCCTTCTGTGAATACCAAAATGGTAGTAAGTTTAGGATTTTGTCTTAAGTTAGTTCTGTGAATCGGGCCCCTGGTTGGCCAATGCTTTGGCCCAGATCTCTACCATGTTGAAGAGGGAGCTGGAACAGTATAATAAATAGCATTCCGGTGGGTGTCTTGGTTTTGATATAACCACGATTTCTGCCAGTCGGAGATCCAGGGGCAGTATGCCTGTCTCCAGGGCTTCTGCAAAGATCTCAGCGAACAGGCCCAGGAGTTGTGTCTGATATGTTTCAAAGAATCCCACAGGAAACTCACTGGGGCCCAGGGTATCACCTCATTGGAGCTGAGCCAGGGCCTCCAGCAATTCCTTCTTTGTAATGTCTCCTTTGAGAGTGATTCTATCTCCCATCCCCAGTGGGGCCTCTGTGAAGTGTTCAACAAATTCTTTTACGGTTGTCTGGTTGGATTGACCTGTCCAGATATACAGCACTGCATAATAGGAAACAAAGGACCAATCAATGTTACCACTCACTGTCTGCATCTCTGACGTATGCAATGGATTCGTAATGGGACATTTTGGTATATAGTCAATGTAGGGTTTTACCCGTCTTGTCACCCATTGATAAATACGGCTTTGCATGGCAAGCCACGCCATCCTTGCTTTGTTTAAGAGTGTTTGCTAGGGAATCCTGCGCGTGTGCACGAAGCCTCTAAGAAGAGCTGGTAAGGGAGACACCATAAATTCTCCCTTCAGTCTCAAAATTCAGGCTTCGCGATTGGAGACCTTTTGTTGCTGCCTGTGCCTTTTACCTGATGTGTAACTGATGAAGCCCCCTCTCAGAGGTGTGTTCAGTGCCTTCCAAAGAGTCAACGGGAAGGTCACTGAAACCCTGTTGGCTTCTAAGTAGTGAGCAATGGCCTTGGAGATGTGTGATCTGGACTTTATCCATTTTGTAGCCACCACATGTTAAGGCGCCAATTTGCTCTTGACCCTCCTGGACCCATCTGCCGCCCCAGCTTCACCAGAGAGTGGTCTGACAGGTCTCTAGCTAGTATATGCCTCTCCGGTACTCTATTCATCTCGGAGCTTTGCTTGAGAAAGTAGTCTAATCATGATACAACCCTGTGCACCCCTGAGTAAAAGAAATAGCATCGTTCCTGGTGGGGAAGGGTCCTCCACATGTCTGAGATGCTGAAAGTCTGTAGGAACTGGGCAAGGTGTAACTTAACTTAAGTATGGTCGCTTGACTCCCCTTGGAGGATCTGTCAACACTCAGATTCACCAACACGTTCAGGTCCCCTCCCAAACTCCAGTATCCTGCTGGGAGTTGCGCAATCAGCACTCCCAATGTATGGAGGAAGTCGACAGTGAGGGGCGGGGTAGCGTACACACTGAGAATTGTTAAGGGTCGACCATTGAGGAGGCCAGCCACGTACCAGCCCCATCTGTCTTGCCACACCTGGGTAATCTTTAGTGGTAAACGATGGTGTATAAGCACCCACACCCAGCCATCCCCTTGCAAAGCCTGTTGGAAAATTTGCGAGTACCCCATCCGGGCCGGGAAGAGGCACCTAGTACTTACTATATGCATCTCCTGAAGGAAGAGGATGTTGGTCCGGACTGATTGGCAGCATGCAAGATTACCTCCAATTTTACTGGGTCTAGGAGACCATTAACGTTCAATGTGAGGAGGCGTATATGGCCCTGAGGTCGGACAGCTTTAGGAACCGTCATGTAGGGGTGTGAATGAGTGGTCGATAATCATGAGAGTTGGGCGTACAATGGACTGAGTGGATCTAGATGCAGACTGGCCATGTCTGAGTATATGTGAAACATAACATAAAAGATACACCCTATTCCCTTCCTATGCTTCCAGAGCAAGAAGCATCTGTCGCAGAATGAACTGGTAACAGCTGCTAACTGGGCATACAAACCCCAACTATTATCCCCATAACTCAACCCTAGAAAACGTCAAAAGTAAGGAACATAGAAAAAGGAGAGAAAGAAATCCCTCGGGTGGGCTGCTTCTGCTGCTGAATTCTCCACCACCTGACGGACCTGAAGCGGGCATCATAATTAGGCCGATCGGGCCGCATACCAGGAATCAGGCTAGGGCTGTGGAGAAGTGGATCTTGAGTCTCCCCTGGCAGGGAGTGTTGGCAATTTCCGGTAGGAGCTCAGTTTGTCTGGTAGACTGTTCACCAAGCGTTGGCATCTCCAGGACCTGTGGGATTTGTGGAGGGATTCTTTCCATTCCCATCCTCCACAGGTTCCTCCTCCAGTCACAGGTGGCCGAGGTGAGGAACGCCGAAAGTCAGGTCTCTTTTCTACCCACAACCAGGCGGCCTCTGTTGCATCAAAAATGAGAGTATTACTGTTGAAGATCACATTGAGGTGGTCCGGAAAAAGCAGCTTGTATTGTGTCTGCATGGCTTACAATGTTTGCTTCACCTCCAGTAACAAGTGTCTCTGTTGTTGAGCCTTTCATGTATAATCTGAAAATCTCATGGCACGTACAGAGTTGCACAGTAGTGTGTCTAGTTTCTGAGAGGCCCAGAGGATCACATTTCTCTATTGAAGACACAAGCAAAGATAAAGTGTGGGAGTGGCCTTGGCAGGGATTTGGGGGCCGGTGATCTGTGGACCCATTCAATTGCAATGCAGGCAGAGAGTTCATCTTTTGGGGAATCATGTCTGAAGGCAATCTGTTATTAAATGAATAGCAGAGATGCCTTCTAACCGCTCTGTTATCCCAATGATCCTGAGATTGTTGCAGCAAGACTGTGGTGTGTAAGTAAAGTAAGTAAGAAAAGTTTATTCATGCATAGTTATTTAAAACCATAGCATTTAAATTGCATTCTTATCATACAATATTTCAAGTATTGACTTTAAAACAAAAAATATATCACTGTCTGTATAATTCTTCCTTTCTTGCTATGCACAGACAAGACTGTGGTGTGCAGATTCCCCAAAGTGTCCTCGGACTGATATCTGCCCCTCTGCCTCGGTGACTCTTGCCACTGTGTAACGGAGCAGCTGGTTTAGTAGTGACATGTCAGTTTGGAGCTCTCTGATTTTCCCCTCCAGGGAGGAATGGGAGTCTTGAATAGCCTTCAGGATGATGGCTGACTGATTGCAGAGAGGTGGGGGGCTCTTTGTCTATGGTTGTTGTAGGTTTCATATATTTGTCTAACCCTCCCTGCGAGGCTTGTGTCCTGGAATTTTTGTCCTTCCCAAGGTTAAGTACTGGCTACTCGTGCTTGGGGTTACTGTATGCACCCCCAATTTACCACCCGCCACACCCACACCGACAAACGAAGTCACAGCAACAGGAGCAAGGCACCAGAAGACAGGGGAAAGCCAAAGTCCACGGAAACCTGGCTTCTGTGACAACCTTCACCAGGCAGCAGTAGCACAGCCATCGTTAGTGCATCCCCCGGTCTCACCCCATTTGCCTTCTCTTCTGGATTGATGGGTCCTCTGAGTGCCATATTTCTGCTTCTTCCTGTGCCGTCGCTGGTACGGAGTCAGCCGGGGATCCGCGCCCAGGGTTTGTCCGGATTCCCACAATCCAACCCTTTGAGGCTTGTCCCTACAGGCCATCTGTGAATAGCTCCAGGAGGTTCCTTATTCCCCCCAAGATAAGCGCGCTGCTCTGTGTGGCTTCAGCCCAGAGGGGTGGAAGGCCCAGGGAGGCTCCAGACCCTGGATGGGGTCCTTAGAGTTGGGCAGCGATGACTCGTCCCCACCAGGCTTCATGTGTCAAGGCTGTCCAAATAATGATTGGTCATCTCAGCAGGCTCCAATCTGGCAGCGGAACAGTAGAGCGGCCACACAGGACAAGGAGGGATGGCCAGCGTGCTTCCTTCTTGGCCGCTACTGGTGCATCCTCAGTCCAAAGCTATGAAAGGCCCAGGCCCAGGGAATGGTCTCTACAGTGGGGCTTGGCACTGCTTTATCCCCAGGCTCTGTACGTCGGGAGGGTCTCATGTCTCACTGTGCATTGTTGCCCCCAGTGGGTTCTGAACATGATGCAGAGAAGGACGACCCCGCAGGAGAAAGGTGGGGCCTCCACAGTTTCTTTGACTAGCAGCCGGCGATGGCTCAGAAGCACTCAGAAGTCTAACGGGCTCCAGTAGCTCCTCACTTTGACCCAAGCACTTTTCAGGCTTTGCAAGGCGTCCATATCCACTCCTTGTCATCGGTGGTCCATCCTGACCCAAGGATGCGGTGGTAGAGCCATATAAATGGTGAAGAAGCGGCCGAGCTCAGCAATGAGTAGCCACCATGTTTGGCGTCACAGCCATGTCCCCATTACTGATGTACTATCAACGTTTATTTTCTAAGAATTCCTTTGTTAGGTGTTATTTTGATGGAGCTTTGATTTTTTTATGGGTTATGTTTATGGTGAGGGTTTAGGTAGGAAATGTTTTATTAAAATATATTTAAAATACATACATTATTAATATTCATTTTTTAAATCTTACATCATTTGTATGGGGAGTATAATTTTATTGTGCAATTCTCTAAACACTGAGATGCATGTATTTTAAGATTTATATTTCAAAATTATTTTGTTCCCTATTATGTAGTTCATTGAGGTATTGGATGGGCAGTTCAGAAATGCTTTTTTAGGTGTTTTTTGTAGGTGGGTAGGTTTATTTTATGTATACGCATAAAACGTTTTTATAAATATTTCACAATTAATTTTTACATTTTTTATAATAACTAAAAGTAAAATATGTGCTTTTCTTCGGTAATGTTGGGTTTCATGTATTTGGTGGCATGTAATTCAAAATTAATGTTTATAATTCAGGTATGGCTTTTATTGAGGATCAGGTGGGTAAAACTTTAATGCTAGGTTACATTTGAGACATACTTTTTGTGGTTTCACTTTCATTTGTTGTTTCATGGTTCCATTTTTAAAATCATAATACACTGAAGTATATTTTTGGAGTGGTTATCTTTCAAAATTAAAATATTTCAGTTTTTAGTATATGTCATTTTCTATATTAGTTCACGAGCAACGAGGTGCTCTGTTGGATTGCTCCCGTCAGCCCAGACCTTCATACTTGAGGGTGAGTGACGAATCGTCAGCACGTTAGATATCGTCAACAGCGCACACATATGTTTTTATTCACACCCCCCTGCTCCCAACAGCATGAGCATCGTGATTGATACCGTGCCAACACCTTGACAAATATAATACTTTTGTTCATGTATGTACACCTGCTCACGGCAACAATTATGGGTCAAGTGGCTACCCTGTTTTGTTGTATTTGGACAGGTGATTACATATTCTGCAACGATCGAGTTGCTCCCTATCACCGTTTTTATATGTTTATATGTGCTTATCATGTCTCATGCATTGCCAAAGGATCAGAGTGTTACACGCACAACGCCCCTGGTATTCACTCGCCAATGAGCGCCTAAATTCAAGCAGCCCGAGCACTGCCAACGACACGGTTAACAATAGCAGATACCGTTATGAGCACTGTGGACTACTCACACATACCGTTATCAAATGAATTGATAGCTATACTTGAATGGAAATGACCTCACGGGCACATCCTACAATTCGGAGATAGATGGGATAAGAGATGAAATATTATATGGAATTGAATTCCTCGTCTTTTTTCCTTTTCCTTCCCCTCCCTGGGCAATAAGGACGTCACCATACCTTGACCCTTATTGGGCTCACCGTTCTGATACTGACCAACGTCGCGGAGCACAGCCTCAATTTTAACAAAAGTTTCAACTATCACTTTCTTTCAGGTCTCACCGCATTCGGTCAATCGGACCTGATGTTGAAACGCAAGGCTGGTCACCATTCCACTGCGTCAAAACCAGCATTGCGGTAGTGTCAGAGTTTACAAAATCTGTCTGAATTACCACTTGGTCCTGATGAATTGCCACTTGACCCGTTAGGGGCTGTCCAAGGCAATAAACATGTCAACCTCTCATATCACACATTCCCTTTAGGATCATTGCATCCAATTAGGGTTGTTAGCTTTTAGTTAGGTTAGTGCACCCCTGGAATAAAATTTAGACTATAGGACTGCCCTAATCCTATTTTAACATCACTTTCACTCACTACACTACTAAGTCCACACATCCGCATACACCTTACGGCTTCATTACAAAAAGAACTCCGCTAAAGAGACCCTTTGCGGGTGCCCGTCGGGCATTGCAGCGCCGGCCCGACGAGGACCTAGCCCAATGATGAAGCATGACACCTCTCGGGGTGTGTGCGAGCACTTTATCAAAGACCTGAATATTCTCACTCACACTTAGGAACTGCGCACTATTTTGGTTGAATTGTTGAATATTAGGCAGCCCGAAGTCTTTTTTAAAAAGACTTCAAGTTGTTCAAAATAACGCAGCACAGATATTATTGAAGATTCCCAAGAGTCAATCCACCACTACTGCCCTAGCAAGCGTTTGTTGGCTGCCAGTACATTTCAAGGTAATGTGTATGGCTCACAGAGCGATATATAAAAGAGGTCCTAAACTGATTCAAAATCTTCTCACTCCATATAATCCCACAGGAATCTTATGGTCCAACACTCAACATCTCCTTGCAGTTCCAAGGATAATGAGAACCAGGAGTGGCGTTAGGTCCTTCACCTTTTTATTACCTAAACTGTGGAATGCACTCCTTCTGAGTGAAATTGAGGAAAATGTTGAAGAAGCCCCTCACAAATAATCTCTAATTCCTTTTCAGGTATAGTGGTAACCCTCCCTTCCTGTTCCTCTACCATTTTGAGGGAACATATGTAAAAAAGCACAGCAGGATAGAGGAGCATTGTGTTGAATGGAAAGCTTGGGAATGTCCTCTTCCTACTTAATTTCCTTTTGTCACAATAGGAGGAGATCACTGCCTTGTTCTCCTCATACATAGCAGAGAAATGTGATATGGATTAGAAAAACATTATAAAAAACAACTTCCTTGGCTGCATTGATTTCTATAAAAGTAGTTACAGTATACAGTACTAGTGTTTGGGCATGTATGGTGCTTGACCTACTCTAAGGCTTAAATGGCGTAACTTTGAGCCTGATTTGTCGGTAGTATTATTGTAGTAGATCTCGGGCTATGTTTTGTGAATATCAATATTCATACTGTTTTATTTTTTGTATGTCCCTCTCTAAGCCCCTCCTTAGATTTCCATAAATCTCAACCACTTAGTAGAAAAAATTATCCATTTTCCAGCCACTCTGCTTTGTCCATCCCACATTTACTACAAAAACATATACCTCAACTTGAGTAGATCTCCACTGTTAAGACATAGGACAGACAGAGGTGGAGACCTCCGGCCGGAGATTCATGAATTGAATTTGTGGGTACGATAAGTACCATTACTGCAGTACTACTTCATGTACTCTAAACTGCCTTTATGAATCTGCAACTCTATGTTTTATGCAATGTGTTATTTACTTTATAGGAAATAAGTTTTCCAAAATATTCTCATAAAAATGTTTGTAGTTATGCATGTTTATTTTTATTATCTTTAATTAAATGTACCATGTGTGTTTTTTATTTTGTATATATTGTTCCTAACTTGGATTGTAAAGCCTTAATATCTTAATTAATAAATGTTATAAAGTAAGATTTTTCTTATCTTTAGAAAAGTTTATGTTTTTGGCTGTAGATTTATTCATGTTTTTCTGATTACGTTTTTGATATTTTTACTGACAATATTTTTAATGTTGAGTTACTTAATTTCTATTGATTTTTATTTAGTAATGTTATTTTTGTTTTCTCTGTTTTTGTCAGTTTTTTGTTTTGACAATATTTTTTATGAATATTTTTGTTGTCATTCATTTTGTGTTTTACATAGAGTATGTAGAAAGTTGATATTTTTCTAATTGCTACTTAGGCATGATATTTTTGCAGTAGACACCATGACATTTGTCTTAGACGAAAGGGAAAACTGTGCCAGATTTGGGGGTTGGAAGTATAATGCACACCTTCTTGTCCACCTTGTTCTTGTTGTGGGATCCTCCACTGTCATCACGTTGGGCTCCGCTCAGTGTGGGTGCAGCCAGAGAAAGTGAAGATAACAGTGATAGTGGCAAAAATATTGCGGTGAGATGAAAGGGGTAATCAGTCGAAGTTCTGGGGGTTGGTGAGTTGTAATCTTATTTTCACTGGGAAATGATTACATAGGCGGCAACTTTAAATTCAGACTTTGGTGGAGAAGGGGTTTGTGGGGGAGAGAGCAATTATTTAAAGAGGTCCTGCATAATTAGAAGAATCATATGACATGGAGATGGATTGTAGTGCTCCTGAGCTTGGGATAGAATATCTTTAAAAGAACAAATAGGACATTTTTCAATAAATGCTTCTTATAGCTTCTTCGGTAAACTTGTTCTTTAAAAAAAAAAGAAAAATACCTTGCAGAATCCTCCAAAATCTGCTCAAGGGATTACCAAATGTCCCTCAGGCCATCCATTGTAGATTTACCTTTTTTGAACTGTGTTTTCTTTTTTATTGTGGATGCTGAGGTATTCAATGCTCATGTGCGTGTGTGTGCTATTACCTAGACTCTTGCAAGCTTGTCTCTAGGGAGTGCTTTGGGGAGCTGCCCTCTCTAACACCATAATTCATGGACTCCCAGGAAATTCCCTTGGCTTCACTTGAATAACTAGTATATGTTCAGGACACATTTCGGATTGTAAGAAAATATCAGTTTCTAATCCTAGCAGTCAAAACTTTAAAGAAATGAGCAGGAGTGTTTTGTAGTTGCCAAGCAACAGTAATCTTTCCCAGGAGTGCTACAAACTACTCCACATACAGCTGTTAACGCTGCCGGTCCAGCTTTAGTTGAAACACCTCGTGAAACATTTTTGGCTAGCGCTATTACATGTCTTTGGTGCTATTTAATGAGCCTCTTTGGTGCAAATGCATTTTTAGCATCATATTTTGAAAGCAGAATTGTTAAGATGTAAAGATATGACCAGAACGTTTGTGCACATTTGCATAGACTGACCGAAGTTGAGGTAAAGCAATACCACAATACTATATTACAATTACTCACCACAAAAGCAGAAACAACACAACATAACATCACACCAATACCAGAATGACACACCAAATATACAACTTAATAACACAATAGAACACACTAAATACATGCAACAAAACATCACAATGACACCACAAAAACTACCCAACAATACAGCATCACAGCAGTTCAACAAAGCACACCAACACAGTTGTGCTGAAGTAAGTTGTGTGCTATTTTTGTTTTCTGGTGTTGTAGGGTGCTGGTGCTGCTTCTTGGTACATTGTATGTGGTTGTAATAATGTGCTACAGTTTTATTGTAGTGTATTGTGTTTGTTTATTTGTAGTGTGTCTTTCATCTATTATGTTGGTTTTCTGTTAAGTGTGCTACTGTGTTATTTTGTGTTGTGATATTTTGTTGGTTTGTGCTGTATTTTATTAGGTTGTGTTGCAGTGGTGTCTGTTTTGTGTTACTGTGTTGCATTGTATTGCGGAGGTGACGTGTTGTGTAGTTTTTGTGTTGTTTTTGTGTTGCAGTATTACAATGTGTTTTGATTGTGTTTTAATGCGTATGTTGTTTTGTTCTGTTTTCCTTGTTCTGTTATGTTGTGAAATTATATTTTGTTATGTTGTTATTTTGCTTTGTGTTATGCTATTGTGTTTGTCTGTGTTGTTCTCTGTAGTCATCAAATGCTGCCACAATACCAGCTAAATAGATAACAGCCAAATAAATACAAATAAAAAAGGTACCTCTCGGACCTATTGTAATAATAATGGACCATTGCATTATAGAATACTCATACAACGTTTATGAGTTCTGAATATATTACTTATTCACATTATAGTCTTTGGGAGAACATAGCAAAGAAGTCTCAATTCTGAGAGACGCAATATAATAAATAAACGAAGAGCAATTGTCAAATTATCTTTTGATGAAGGCAGTATGACAGGAGAATCCTCACCTGAGCAGACATTTATAATATATCACAACAATATCACATAAAGAAATCCATATATTATTTGGTTATTGAGATGGTAAAAACAATTGTAAAGGTTAATTTGTTGTGGCAGTGACACAGAGGAGCCATAAATGAGTATCCTTTATGTTCCCACTTCAGTGAGTTCAGTAAAGATTGTATTATATGGGTAGAAGAATGCTTGCAATGATTCAATGAATATCGAAGGAAAGAAATCAACAGCTACTTGTGATATGTAACCTCGTTCCAGAATATGTTGATCCTATGACATTATTTATAAAGGTCTAATTAGGGCAGAAAATGGCCTTTCTTGATTTCCATTTCTTCATGGCTGTTGGGCTGTGGCGGTTCTTAGATGGATTAAGCACAACAGGAATTTCTGAAAATAGTCTAAGCACTTGCAGTCACTCAGGGTAGCATTTCAACCCATTATTTTTTTCCCACTGTTCCACTCCAGGCAGAAGCCACCATTATGCAAATCAGTTCTGACCCTGCATCTCACAGGAACATTCCATGCCGAACTGTTTGGCCAAGAGTGTCTAGAAGGGAATACTAGAACCCCCAGATTGGTTTTAACAGATTTATGACTCATCAGCAAGGTACAGCTTGGATCCTGTGGCACAGGGAGCAAGGGACCCATGTCTGGGCATTCCATGGTCCAAGCCCACACCTGGGTCCTATGCTCACTGTACCAAAGGACTCAAGCTGCACCCTACTGGTGAGGCCCAAATAGCCTGAAACTGTCCTGGGTTTGAGATGGCTACCAAATGTGTCAGAGGCTAGCAGGCATGCAATAAAGTGATCTCTCGTATGAGCCCCGAATCCTCGCTGCCCAGGCGTCAGCTTGGACTACGTGTGTGGCCAAAAAGCAGCACATTCCTTTAATATTCTAGTGAGAGACAAAGATTTACCACTGCTTATCATGGTAACATTTCACTGCTCCAGTTCCTCAACTACTTATGGCCCAAGTCAGCCCAAAACTGTAGCGGTGACTATGTCTTAGTTTAGTGCATCCAGTACTCCATTTATTTGATATTCCCCCTGGTTGGTATGCATATGTATAACATGTATCGACAATCAACCTTAAATGCTGGCTCCCTTTTTTGTCCACTCTGTTTAGCTTGTGAGAGAAAGACTTAACCCTAATAGCCACGAGCATTTTCAATAGGTTGTACTGCATGATTTAAGTATTTGAAACAGGGATTAGATGGTCTTGAATTAGAGCTAGTGACACAGTTTTTTTGTAGCTCATACTAAATCAGTGACAGAGCGTTCCTTCAGGAACTACTTTAAAACTATGGCAAGTTTTTGGAAAAGTTGCTTCATGGACCTGTAATAGACTCCTCAGTTGGAATTCTAATTGAATCTGTGGCTTGGGTGAAAAGTAAGATAATCCAAAAAGCAGTCTATAAGTGCTATTTTGTGCTGTATTAAACTAACTTGATAATTTCCCATGGAAGGCCACCACACCAAAACTGCTACATTTAAGGCTGACCCTTTCTGGATTAATTAGGCCAAGTGAGGCGGATACACTCCTCTTTCATCAAATGTAACTCCCAGGTATTTATAAGCAACAACCATTCTAAGGGCTTGTTGTTCAGGAACCACTTTCCAGATTTTACCATCATAGGGCCGAAGGTCATAATTTGTTCTTATCAACATTGATGGTTAATTTGTTAGCTGGACAATAATCGCTCAATGTATTCAGGCCCCTAAGTAAGCCTGTCTAAGCTTTATCAAAAAGGACAGTATCATCTGCATAGTGTAGCATAGGCAAAGATGAGAAGCAAAATTAAGAAGGAAATGTATTGGGCTTGGAGAGGTACTCATTTAGATCATCCATGTATAAATTAAAAAGCAGAGATGCTAGCAAACACACATCTTTAAGCCCTTAATTGTATACATTTTCTCAGAAGCATGGCTCCAACTTTATCTTTACCCAAGTGTTTGCGTTTATCGCTACTATTGCCGGCAAGAGAGATGGACAAAGTCCCCAAGTAACTAATTTAAGCCAAAGTAAATCTCTGTCCAGATTGGGAAAAGCGGCTTTCAAGTCAATAAGTGACACATACAAAAGAGAACCCTTTGCATGTGTAGCGTGTTGTATCACCATTGCCAATGTGGTTAGGTTGTCCTCTTTTCCACAGTTCTGCTGAAACCCTTGTTTGGGATCAACTTATTTTCAGGAGCTTCTTGGTCTAACTCACGTAGTAACAATTTGGGAAAGCATTTTCTGTTATTGTCTAATAAGGCTATTAGACAATCATTGGATGGAAGCATGTGGGAGCCCTTTTTAAATATTGAAAATAAAATGAAGCCCTTCCAACAAGCAGGTGTACAGCAGAACAGTAATCAGCTGTAGGAAACTGCATGGCCACTAAACTGACATTTCCTTTAACATAGAGATTGTTACTTCTTTCGAGCTGGGGTCTCCATTGGTGTTAAAGCTACAGATTATATTGGCCATGTCAGCAGTGTTAACTGTGATTAATATGTTTTCTCCTTGATTTACAACAAAATTGGGTCTTGCTCACGGTTCTTGCCCATACATCTCTGTTATAAACTGATTCTATTTCTCAGGCACTATACAGTTCTTTATCACTCTTATTTCTAGGTCAAAGTTGTTTACATAATCCTAGAATTTGCGCAGAGTATTTTCCCTGCAATTAACTAAGAGGCCAATCCACTGTTTATAGCTAGCTTTCAAGCTATTATTTTTTCTATCTCTCGAAATCCAAAATACTCCTCAATTTCCTAATTTTCCTTTTTATTTGCCTTTTGGCGTAAAGCATTTCATGGTGTAGCCGACGTTTGCTGCCCTCAATGGCTTTTATTAAAACAATTTATATGCAAAAACGACAAAGCCTCCATTCATTCATCAAACAAGACTGAGGAAGCCTCTGCTCTTAAGATTGCACTGACTGATTAAAATGATTGAGACCTCTAAAGATATAATTATCACCTTCCTTCATACAAAGTTCCTAGTGAGGGGATAGCAGCACCTTTCAGAGTGGCCTCGGGGTGCTAATGTGTCTAACCACAAAGTTATCTTTAGACTGCCAATATTCTAAGGCAACACTGTTTCTAAAAGTACTGTATTAGTTAAAATCATATTAATTTGTGCCAAGAATACTTTTGTGGGGTGCTCTGTAATATGAACTAAACGTGCATGCTCTAGTATGTCATGATTTGGCGGATACAAATTAATAATTTACTAGCTTTTCCCTCAGTGCCAAATGTATCAGCAGAGGCAAAATAAATATCATCAGAAGTCAAAGAAAAAATTAAGTTACATGCATATTTCTGTTGTTTAATATAACATGCTCCTCCACCCAAAAATACGTTTTGGGAATAACTTAAACATTTATTTATTTATGTACTGAGCACACTTTCATCAGAGGCATTATGGATGGCTGTGCAAAATTACAAATAGGATCCATTTACTGCATCCACATGGGTGGTGCAAAATGTGCCATGCCAAAGACACTTGTGACGTGTTGCACTTAAAATAAATACACAAAACACGTCATTTCTTTCACTTAACTCAGCATTCAGAATTCTGAGGTGCCCAGGAAAGTTCAAAAGAGGGTTCGTTTGAAGCTACAGGCCCAGTCAGGGCTAAGGAAGCTTGAATCATTCTGTTGAAAGTCTCCCTCTGTCACTCGGTGTGCATGGATTGCAAGAATGGGTAGTGCTTTGGCGGGCTAAAGGGGAGGACCCCCGGACCTGGGGTCTGTGTGCTGACCCACCATCTCATAAAGTGCCTGGGACAGCTCCCCTGCAAGACTGGGTGAAGAAGCTCTGACCGGGCCCTTGGTCAGAGCTCTGGTTGGCTCTGGGGTGGAATACTCCATCCTGGGCTCCATTCTCCTGAACACAGTGCCACAAAGCGCCCGGGACGGGGTTCTGCAGGTCCTGTGAGGGTTCCCTTTCTTGCCCAGGTGAAGGTGCCCGGTGACTGGCTCTGACCTGGAAGCCTTGAGCTCCATTCTCTAGCCTGCCGTATTGCAAAGTACCTCAAAAGGCAGACACTGGTGGTGACCATACTCATTCCAATTACCGAGACTCAGGTGGCAAGACTCAGTCACAGTAAATGTCCAAAAACAGGTGGTGAGACTCAGCCACAGTAAATGTCCAAAAACAGGGTAGTGAATTGAGGAAACTCCAGGGGGACTAAATAGACTGGACCCATTTCCTACATGTATATATTTCTTAAAACTTACTGTCGATCACATTTTGAATCAGGGATTTGAGGAAACGTTCCATCGGCAGCAAAAGTACAGTGAGGCAGAGGCTGTCCAACACAGGTCCAGATGTACACACACACATCCCCTCGTCCATACCAGCGCTCAGGTTTGCAAACAGGGATTTGGGGGAGCACTCCAATAGCAGCAAAAACAGAGTGGAGGATGGTGTCCAGCTAAGCTCCAGGTTTACCATCCCCAATAACCAATATCAGCACTTATGGCCACAATCAGGGACGTGAGGGAGCGCTCCACTAGCAGCAAAAATACTCAAATTTACAGTGAGGGATTAAACTAACCACAGGGATCAGAGGGCAACTCAAGAGGGAAAGGAACAATGAGAATAGCATGTGACGAACACTCCTCCAAGAATACAAGCACTATTAGTCAGACCAGGTCAAAGTCAAAAGTTGAGGCCGACCACAATGGAGCACGGGCTGGATACAGAGATCAGGTTTGTCCCAGGGGAAAGTTTTGTGTTTTTTCTGGAGAAAGGTCCTCAACAACTAGGTCATCAGTGCGATGGAGTGCCAGCTGGATCTGAAGAGTGGCTCTTTGACAGTGGCTGACTGAAACGCAGCACCTCAGTGGGAGTGTTGGCTCTGGAAGGATGTTTGAGGCTCTCGAAGTCAAAGGTGGGAAAACTCTGAGCAAGCGCAGCCCAAACCCGGGGCCCAGGAAGGAGTTGTGGTTGTTGGGTTCTTGCTTGGCATTATTCCTGATGAAATCTTCTACATTCGGACTTAAAAACGTTTCTGGAAGTCAGGATCCTTTCAGCATGACAAACCAGCAAGTTGAGTCTGACCAGCTAGCTCAATGT
This sequence comes from Calotriton arnoldi, assembly GCA_963921515.1. Classification (NCBI taxonomy): domain Eukaryota; kingdom Metazoa; phylum Chordata; class Amphibia; order Caudata; family Salamandridae; genus Calotriton; species Calotriton arnoldi. Next base: position 63,080 of record CAWUFW010002141.1, on the reverse strand, counting down.
CTGTGGCTGCGACTCGGAGGCGGTCGTGTGGTAGCCTTTGGCTCTTTTTGCAAAAAGTTCAGAAAAAGTTTCTAAGTGTCCAATCTTGCAACTTTGGAGGGTGGGGAGGAGAAAACACTCCAACACCAGACTAGGGTTCAGAATATTTTGGGCACCACATTTAGGTTAGGACTCAATCTCCTATAGGCCACCAGAGGGTCCATGGCAAATCCAGTTGGAATTGATCAGCTGGGCTCAGCAGAGATTTATTTCCTGGAGGTGAACAGGAGGCTAGTCAACTAGCTCTTGGAGCCACTCATGTGTCCTGTGTAGAAATGGGGAGCAGGTCCAGCCTTTGAAGTTTCTCTCCACAGGTTCAACAGCAGGTGCAGTCCTTCTTCAGCCTTTCACAGGTCCAGAGGTGTTCTGAAGAGGGTATTGAGGGTGCTACTTTTATGCCTGTCGGTTGGGAAACTCCTGGCCACTTCCTAACCAATGGGTTAAAAGTTCCCAGGGGTGGCTCCACTCACTTTTGCAGCACTTCCTGTGTGTTTTACATTAAACTATCCCACAGTGCCCTCCTCTATCTAAATCCAATATGCCATAACCTTTCTTCCCTTGTGCAGAGCTCGAGGAACACCCCTGAGATGTGTCTAGGGAAATGAGAGAACTCCCCCAGTAAACGTCTTCGGAAGCAGGTTCTCCCCAAACTAAAATTGGTGCCCCTCTGACTACTTGGACAATGGCAGGAGTAGGCCTACATGTGACTTACATCTAATTGTGACAAGGGGTGCCTTTGTTGAAGTAGTGCAATTGGTGGGCACACCCACCCAGGCCATACTGTCAGCAGGAGGTCACTCCTCCTCCCATCCACTGCCCTTTTGTTCCGTTTCCTGGGAGCCCTTCACACCTACTTCCAGGCGGCTACCAGGCTGCCAGCTGACAGTTGGGGATTAAATCTGAAAAGGCTACTAGAGGCTTTATGCAGTGAAATACAATCATTATAAAGCTGGCATTTACAAAATAGTAATTTAAAACCGTACATGACCAGTAGGTAGATTGGATTTTAATTTACTCTTAATTTAAACCCTTGAATCATGGTTCTAGCTATTCCCAATCTAAAGTTATACATTATAAGACGTCATAATGTAACAGGTGCTTTTCTAAGGGAGAGCCAGCATTTAACAGTGAAAAGCCACATTGGAGATTTTTCACTGCCAGGACATGTAAAACCCAAGTACACATTTTGTACTTTTTAAATTCTGTTCACCCTACCCTATGGGCATTTAGGGGTGACTTATAAGTATTTAAAAGGAAGGTTTAGGCCTGGCAGAAGGTTTATTTTGCCAGGCTGAATTTGCAGTTGTAAAACTGCACACTGAGGCTGCAGGGGCAGGCTTTAAGACATGCTTCACATTGTCACTTTAGTTGGGGCACAGTAGGTGCTGCAGTCCTCTAGTGTAAAGTTACAGCCCCTGGGTACACTTGATACCATTTACTAGGGACTTACAGCTAGGTAACAAGTGGCAATTAGGATTTTTAACCAATTTGACAAGTTTTTAGGAGTCAGAGCACATGCGCTGGGGTTTCGCACATTAATTTTGACTAATTTAGAGTTATCCATGAAATGCTTAATGATTATGCATTACATCTTGCCATTTACTCTAGTCTGCTTTAGTCGGTAATCACTAATGAGACACCTTGAACAAGTTGATGCCGGCTGTTTATTATTCACTTTTGCGGTCACTGAGTTTGGCTCAATTTGATCAATTGTGATATGTCATGTAGTATTCACAATACTTTTAGTTTTTATTTATTTCACTTGTCACTGGTGCAACCTTATACCTTTATTATGTTGCCACTTTACCAACGTTACAGAAACATTGGCACGCATGGTTTGAATTATGTCAATTATCTAGCAGGTACTAATCACACGTATCTCGCTTAATGCTTGTGTTTCATTTTAGTTTGCGTACTTTGTTTTTGTGTTCGACTTAAACAATCTCCTGCGACTTGGGAAATATTCCCTCACCGGTTCACTGTGACATTTCTCAGTAGGAAAAGTAGCACAAGCATTTTACACGTGCGCACTCGTTATCCATCATGTTGCGACTTGGAAGTTATTCCCTTAATGGTTCACTGAGGTATTTGTCAGTAGGAAGACAAGCACTAGCATTTTACTCATGTGCACCCGTTATCCACCATGCAGCAACTTGGGAAATTATTCGGTTATTGGGTGCGCATCCATTATCTATCATGTTGCAGCCACAAAAATAATGGCGTTATTTTTGGCTTTTGGAAGATATGCTCCTTTAGCTGTTCCTGTATAGGTTTCAAAATGCGAATATTTACCACTCCTAATTCATTTCTGTCCGTTAGCTTTACATTGCGGTGCGACCACCCACATCATCGGTGATATATCACTATACAATTTAGAAGCATTGGGATTTAGATTATTGTGCTCAGTATTTTCTTCCTCTTGTTTATTCATTATTTATGCATCTTATTAAACTAGCAAATATTTTTTTTTTTAAAGAACTCTAGTTTGTGAATTCTCTCATACAGACGCTGCGAATGCGATATTTAAAAAGTATTTTTATCTTTTTGTTTCAGTAAAATCGAAATTCTTATATTGGTGTACAGAACACATTTTGAATGATCCAGCGCTACTATACAAGTTGCATTAAGTTTCTTGCTATGTGAGTATTCTGCATAGAATTTTTTTTTAGGAGGTGCTACTCACAGAATCAAATATAACATGTAGTGTATTATGAAAAATGTATGAGTAAAATGCTTTCTGAAAGCTTGTTAAAAGACATGTTTAAATTTGTCTTTTCAGACATTTTTGGGGAAATCATGGAACTTGTCTTTTAAAGCGCAATCCAGTGCTGATATTGCATTAAGCTATCAGTGTATGAGAATTTTTCAATCTTTTATGCTTAGCTTGTCTCACTCATGGGGTCTGACTTTTCTATTTTCCATAATTATCTTACTTTCCTTTGTGTCTTTCACAGTCTCCTCTTCATGAATATTATTAGAGTTTGGATTAGCCATTTGTATGACTCCGATGCACAGTAATCTTGGGTGCATTCACAGTATCTTTTATCTTCTTCACAACCAGGGCTGTAACTTAAGTTCACATCGCGATTTCTTTCCTCCCTTTTTTCGAGCACTTATTGTGCAAACTTTTAAAATTAGCATGTTGTAACCTGGATATAATTTGTAATGAACTAATGTATACATTTGTGTTCTATTTTATTGTTCTATTTTGTTTTCCTTCTCATATTTTTTTCTCTTACTTTAACATTATTTCTATCTGTTTTCGTATATTACACACATTTTGTAGATTAATTAATTATGAACAGGCCCTGAGGAAGCAACCTTTGTGTCGTGAAACACGTGTTGGCCTCTCTTGTCTAATTTTCAATGAAGAAAATTAAAATACCATTTAAAAATATCTTCTTTACAACACATTAATGAACATTTATTGACTCTAAGACCTCAACATTGTGTCTCTTTTTTACATAAATATTACAGACCACTAAGAAATAAACACTCATATTTTGATATGCACAGACACAGACTTACAGGCACACTACGACAAACAGTAAAATCCCGAAAGGTTTGAATATGGAGGAAGATTTACATACTCATCTATGAATCATGTATATAATTAATGAACCCTTGTTCCCTTTCTTGTTTTTAACCATTCACGAAAGTTTATTATTTTTTAGTTTCATTTGTTTTACACTTTTTGTAGCACTTGCAGCTTCAGAAGACTCATCCTTCACTTGTATAATGATTTTCTGCTTTTAAGGATTGCCCACTTGGGCTAAATGGTTAAATATTTTATAAATCTTTAAATTTGAATGACAGTGCAGAGATTGATGCATAATGTTGTTTCAAGAAAAACTGCTATTTAGGTTTATCTTGTTCATACTCGCTTTTCATCAAATTAGGGCACATGTCCATGATACTGTTTGTGATATTTTATAATCACAGAACTTGTATTACTGAGCACTAGAATTTGATTTATATATTTTCAACACAATGCAGAAAAAATTTGCAGGAACGACAACAAACATTGAGTTTACAATTGTGGAACTACGAGTCTGTCTTCTGATACACTGCTGTAGTAGTTTTGAACACGTGACATGCCATTCGTGGCATTTAAAATGGCTGAAAACTTTATTGTAACTGGTGGTGAACAAGCCTGCAGGACAGGCGAAACGCGTCCAGCAGCTGACGATTAAACTAATATTTCGGCAAGACACGGCGTCGTCATCCTTTACGTCTGCTAGAGGGAGATCCTTTATATATATATATATATATATATATATATATATATATATATATATATATATATATATATATATATATATATTCCAACAACAAAGATTGTCCCCTCGAGGAAGCCACACGCTAGAATGTAGGTATCAGCGCTTTTATTTCAGAAAGCAGCAGCTCAGAGGACAGAAATCTGCACAACAGTCTCGTGCCCAGCCCGACGCGTTTCGTGCAACCATGCACTTAATCATGGGCTGATGTGTAAAACACTCGCTTCACCGTCACAGCACTAAATAACCATAAGACCCGCCCCAGTGGGCGTAGACAGTACCACTGCCTGCTGGTCCCTGTAGTGCTGGTAGTTTTCTCCAGTGAGTGGTGCCAGCGGTGTCATTGTAAAAACAAAATTGAAACCCCAGTGGGTGGTGAACAGTTCAAATCCTCAAAGCTGCTCCGTAGAACTTTCATAGCGCCCCTCAAGCCCGACAAAATGCTTAACTCCATCCCGGTGTCAGCAGCGGTCCGCTGCAACGCGGCGGGGCTTCTCTCACGGCAGGACTGGCCGTCAATCAATTCCAACAACAAAGATTGTCCCCTTGAGGAAGCCACACGCTAGAAGGTAGGTATCAGCGCTTTTATTTCAGAAAGCAGCAGCTCAGAGGACAGAAATCTGCACAACAGTCTCGTGCCCAGCCCGACGCGTTTCGTGCAACCATGCACTTAATCATGGGCTGATGTGTAAAACACTCGCTTCACCGTCACAGCACTAAATAACCATAAGACCCGCCCCAGTGGGCGTAGACAGTACCACTGCCTGCTGGTCCCTGTAGTACTGGTAGTTTTCTCCAGTGAGTGGTGCCAGCGATGTCATTGTAAAAACAAAATTGAAACCCCAGTGGGTGGTGAACAGTTCAAATCCTCAAAGCTGCTCCGTAGAACTTTCATAGCGCCCCTCAAGCCCGACAAAATGCTTAACTCCATCCCGGTGTCAACACTGGTCCGCTGCAACGTGGCGGGGCTTCTCTCACGGCAGGACTGGCCGTCAATCAATTCCAACAACAAAGATTGTCCCCTCGAGGAAGCCACACGCTAGAAGGTAGGTATCAGCGCTTTTATTTCAGAAAGCAGCAGCTCAGAGGACAGAAATCTGCACAACAGTCTCGTGCCCAGCCCGACGCGTTTCGTGCAACCATGCACTTAATCATGGGCTGATGTGTAAAACACTCGCTTCACCGTCACAGCACTAAATAACCATAAGACCCGCCCCAGTGGGCGTAGACAGTACCACTGCCTGCTGGTCCCTGTAGTGCTGGTAGTTTTCTCCAGTGAGTGGTGCCAGCGGTGTCATTGTAAAAACAAAATTGAAACCCCAGTGGGTGGTGAACAGTTCAAATCCTCAAAGCTGCTCTGTAGAACTTTCATAGCGCCCCTCAAGCCCGACAAAATGCTTAACTCCATCCTGGTGTCAGCAGCGGTCCGCTGCAACGCGGCGGGGCTTCTCTCACGGCAATTGATAAGTGCATGGTTGTACGAAACGCGTCGGGCTGGGCACGAGACTGTTGTGCAGATTTCTGTCCTCTGAGCTGCTGCTTTCTGAAATAAAAGCGCTGATACCTACCTTCTAGCGTGTGGCTTCCTCGAGGGGACAATCTTTGTTGTTGGAATTGATTGACGGCCAGTCCTGCCGTGAGAGAAGCCCCGCCGCGTTGCAGCGGACCGCTGCTGACACTGGGATGGAGTTAAGCATTTTGTCTGGCTTGAGGGGCGCTATGAAAGTTCTACGGAGCAGCTTTGAGGATTTGAACTGTTCACCACCCACTGGGGTTTCAATTTTGTTTTTACAATGACACCGCTGGCACCACTCACTGGAGAAAACTACCAGCACTACAGGGACCAGCAGGCAGTGGTACTGTCTACGCCCACTGGGGCGGGTCTTATGGCTATTTAGTGCTGTGACGGTGAAGCGAGTGTTTTACACATCAGCCCATGATTAAGTGCATGGTTGCACGAAACGCGTCGGGCTGGGCACGAGGCTGTTGTGCAGATTTCTGTCCTCTGAGCTGCTGCTTTCTGAAATAAAAGCGCTGATACCTACCTTCTAGCGTGTGGCTTCCTCGAGGAGACAATCTTTGTTGTTGGAATTGATTGACGGCCAGTCCTGCCGTGAGAGAAGCCCGCCGCGTTGCAGCGGACCGCTGCTGACACCGGGATGGAGTTAAGCATTTTGTCGGGCTTGAGGGGCGCTATGAAAGTTCTACGGAGCAGCTTTGAGGATTTGAACTGTTCACCACCCACTGGGGTTTCAATTTTGTTTTTACAATGACACCGCTGGCACCACTCACTGGAGAAAACTACCAGCACTACAGGGACCAGCAGGCAGTGTTACTGTCTACGCCCACTGGGGCGGGTCTTATGGCTATTTAGTGCTGTGACGGTGAAGCGAGTGTTTTACACATCAGCCCATGATTAAGTGCATGGTTGCACGAAACGCGTCGGGCTGGGTACGAGACTGTTGTGCAGATTTCTGTCCTCTGAGCTGCTGCTTTCTGAAATAAAAGCGCTGATACCTACCTTCTAGCGTGTGGCTTCCTCGAGGGGACAATCTTTGTTGTTGGAATATATATATATATTATATATATATATATCAATAAATAGAAGACAAATACACTAACTCGGACCACAACACTAAGACCTGAATAGGATCAGTAGCTAAGATGTACAGAGAGCATGAATGTTCAAAAATATGACAAAACGTAAGACTCAGCCTATACTAAAACTCCTAATTTAGAGTTTGATGGTTGGGATAATCCATCACAAACATGACAAACATCCTATCTGCCATATTTCAACTGCCTGTCAACCTATGGCGCTTGTAATACAGGTGATGGGATATCAGTCACAGTTGTGACAGAGTATCCCATGCGTCAATCTCTAAATTTGGCCCAATGTCCTGAAAAGTTAGGAAACTGAGGCACTAAGTGAGGGTACAAATATAAATAGTTATCTGTATGTTTGTCTTTGCTAGTGTCGCTGCAACATACAGTGCCTTGTTCTGTAATTAGATTAATGTTAGGATACACTTGTCAGTACATCTGTATAACTTTAAAAGTGAGAATATACCTATGAGTATTTTATACCCTATCTCTCTACGTGCCAGAATGAAGAATAAATGAAAAGTATGAAAAATCAAAACTAGAGTAAAAATACAAAGCAAACAACATTGCATATCACAAAACCTCTATATGACCATATATTTAAATCTCAAAAAATCAATAAGCCGATATAACAAAAATATTAAACTTGAGAGAATAAATTAAAAATGCAAGAAAAACTCAAAATAAGCAGTAACTAACATTAGGAAAGGGAAATCACAGTCCACTTCACAATAGTAGAGACATTTAGCTAAACATACATTGTTTAAAATGTTTCTTGCATTGCTGACAAAAGCCTTATTCCAACTGTTTAGATGTTGTTTTAAACAAAAACAAAAAAAATACTACCCTTCATTAGTATTTGATAAATCATAAAAACCACAATTGGGCTAGTAAGGAGAACAAGTTCTGTATTTTTTCATCACTCTTAAAAATTAAGCAGGCCATTTGATCTAATAATATAACAATAACATTTAAAAATATAGCGATAAACATTGCAATGAGAAGCAGTGATGTCCTCAGTTATGTTGCTAGTTGAGCCATGAGCGATGGCATCAATTATGCCACTTATGGTGTGATGTGTGATGTCATTGGCAGCTTAAAGGGTGGCACAAATTATGGCTCAAGAGTCTTGTCAATGGTGGTGTCATAAGTAGTGTAGTCAATGTTGTCACTCAAGATGACGTGTGGGATAACAGTAGCAACACAAGGGGGAGGTGATATTTATGGTTTGCGCTGTAAGCCATATCAGATACATTTCAGTTATTTAAACAGCACCACTGTGCAGATACCATTAGGTCACAGTTTGTTTTGCTAATAACTTTGGCGCCTTTGACGAATCTGCTAGAGTCTTTAAAAAAAAAAAGTTCATCCATTTGGCTCCTTCATGGAATGTTTTGTGAGATTCATCAAGCGGGAGCCAAGAAAAAGGGAAGTCGCAAAAGTGCAATTTGCCATATTGATTCCCAAAAATCACACCAAATTTGCCAAAAGTTATACCTTAACTCAAAAAAGCATGCTATTTGTGATTTGGTGAAAATCCATTCCAACGTTTTTGAGAAATTAGTATTTCAAGAAGTATTTGGGTTGGGCACGAAGCAGTAATTGCTTAGAAAAAGTTAGGTATAGCTGGATGGTTGGTCCCGCTGGACTGCAGCGAGAGTTCCGCTGTTTCAAAAAATTAAAAAGATAGGGCCTTCTATGTCCCATTAGGCATTTTGGTACTGTGATATCAGTGCCAGTACTGTAGTACTGAGTGATCTGATTGGCTGATCAGAACTGTGAACAAAATGTGCATCTGCCATTACAGGACTCCTGAAAAAAGAAATTGAAAAAACATAAGGGTGCAGAGTGGGCACAGCCTGAACCCCAGGGCCACATGGGGGGGGTCCCAAGGAGAACCCCCCATTAATTTTAATTTTTAAAAAAAATGTTTGTGTGACGGGTACTGTTGTTCTAGCACCTGGTATCACAGTATCACAAAAAAAATTGAAAAAAATATACAAGGGTCTGGTCATTGACCAGGCCTTGCAGTCAACTGCCATTGTGCAGGCCCAAGGACATGTACAGGGGAAGGCTCCCAACGCTGCACACTACTGAAGGCTGTGCGCAGTGGGGGATTTGGTGCCATAGGCCGTGCACAGCTAGGGAAATGGTCACAGGTGGCCAAAGGAGTTGGGCTTATGTTCATGTTTGAATATGATCAGAAAACACCAGAGATTCACTGAAAAATACAACGTTTAAAGTGACATTATACTTACATATGATAATAAGATCTTAGGTGACAATGAAAAGCCCCCAGAAATTGATTTAATAAATCTAAAGTTAAAGTGACATTATAGTTAGGTTTTGAAATGAGATAAAAACTAACATTTCAAAACAAAAAAAAATACTGAAATCCAGAAGTTATAGTTTACTGAGCTTGTGCCCCACCATACACTCACATATTACATCACTCGTGGCATATTAAATTAAATAATTGATGGCATCATTGTTTAGTGGCTGGACAGTCTCCTAGTTATGGGTCCCCTAGTTTGGTTAAGGTTATGTCCCTTATATTGACATTTATGTTCTCCCTTTGTCACACATATATTAAAACTATGTGTGGTGAAATATAAATGTTTGTAGATTTCTCCCTACGACAAGATTAAAAACAGGAGGGTCACAAAACAGACCCTGGCTCTTTTTTCTGTCAACATGCCTCAGCCCTTCACCTTTATCCACTTGGCATGGGAGTGCAGACCGATAGCAAACTTTTGGGTAGCAATCTTTAATCATATTGGACAAATTACGAATTATCCCATAGTATGCTCTCCGTTGATTGCACTGTTGGGTTATGTACTCGATGCACCTAAGGGAAAGAGGAAGCTAATAGCCATTTTTCTGCTCCTGGCCAAGAGACAGCTGGCGATCCATTGGAAAAAACAGACGCCCCCAACCGTTGCAGAATGGGTGACCAATACTACCTACTGCAAAGACCAATTGTCCCATTATTGGGAGCTAATGCCCAGCAGGTCCCGCCCAAAGGATATATGGGAACCATTTACAGCCTGGTTGGGCACAAGAGGGAGTGAAGCGCGGGATCAGTAACGACTGACGAGGAAACAGTGCTGTAGAAATACACATGTAGGTGGGTGGGTGGAGTTGGCCATGGGTCACGCGGGTCAAACTGTGCAATGGTGCTGAGGTGTGTGCTATTGAGGACGACAGCCGTGTAGCCCCAGTAACATTACAGATATATGAACCTGTAAAGTGTGCAAATGAGAATGTATGAGTACGATTAACATCAATGTTAGGCGGAAGTTGTTTCTTTTTTCCTTTTTAGTTCTAGTTCGTATTGCTGACATGAAAGCACAATACCTATGCGCATGTACTACCACTCTCAACGATTATATAACTGTATGATACAAATGTGCCAATATGTACTTTTGATGATTTGTACAATTTTAATTAAAAAAAATGTAATAAAAAAAAAAAACATGCCTCAGCCCTTGAAGACTGTCCCTACGTGGTCAGGTGTCTTCCTCAGGACAGTGAAATAGTCCCTAGTTTATAGGTAGCGTTATTCAATATATTAGTTGTTTTTTCATAATATGGGGCAACCTCAGTGGAAACACTGCTTTTTTATACAACAGGTGTACCTTGCCAAAAACAGTGCAAGCTTCCCTCCTTCAGAGGACAGATATAGCAAGGGCAGCATTAGCACATGCTTTCTCCATTACAGGACATGTACAATAGCAGCAGTGCCAGCTTTGCTTCCTCACTGAACAGGTACAAAAGGGCAGCAGCAAAGCAAGCTTCCCTCTCTCACAGAAACCATTCTTCACAGAAGAGATCTAACATGGCAGGCGGCTACAAATCATCATTGCTCACAGTGAATAGCTAAGGCATGAGTCAGGAGCGGCCCATGCAGGTAAGAGCGGTGGAGCGGTGGAGGGGGGAGGAAGTTGACAGATGACGACGAGGTAAAATAAAACATTTTAAAAAACACTTCACTTGTGCTCGCCGCATCAACGACTTGGCGATGTGGTGAGCGCAAGGTAAGTGGTTTTCTTTTTTTTAATATTATTTCCCCTCGTCTGTTGACTCCCCTCCCCCCCGACCACCCCACCGCCCTACTGCTTTTAACTGCCCAAGCCGCTTCTGACATGAGTGACGTGTAGGTTGCAGACACATCTCTGGAGGGGGTGCCTCAGCCACTGAGAGGAATGTGTAAGCAATTGAATGAGTGAACATGTGGGTTCTCACTTAGATTATACACAGCAGCATCCAGATGGTCATACTGCTGTCACTCAGAGACCTGCTGTTTGCGTTGATTCCTGAGTTTTTCATGTATTGAAAAATAGTCATGGTTGCTTGGAGCAGGCTAGCCACAGCCAGATTAATAAATGCTCTAGACAGGTACACTGGTGCCAACCTCTTCAAAAACATTTGGAATAAATGTGCACAAGGCACTGTGCAAACTCAGTGCTGCACTTTTTCAAAATGTTGAGGTCTGTCACTGCTGTCATCGTTAGAGGTATTTCATACGTGCTGCATGTGATTTAATTAGGAGATCAAAACTTTTGATACATTTCTGCAAGGGGTAGGTAGCCATGCAAATTATTATGAGCAATGTCTCTTTTCTCCTGCATACTTTAAAAAAAAAATTTATTTGAACCAGGCCCTCTGGAAAGAACATGTTTGTGTCTTTCCGTGATTAACATACATTCAAATCTCTGAACATATCTTGATGAAGGATATCTACTTCACATTAATGTTTTGAACACAATAGTATTTCTGTTTTGTGGTCTTCTGTTTATCCGTTGTGGAATACTGCCATAGCATATTTTTTCGTATCAATTTAGAATGTTGTTTTATGTTTGTGCCAATGTTGCGAGTTGCCTTTGTTGGCACATTTGACGTTATCAGTAAGTTTGGACAAGCAGAAAATGACTACAACCAAAAGCAGCCTCAGCATTTATTATTTGCATTGTTTCTGGTGAACGTGGCTACCCTAGTTTGCCACAGAATATCAAAAGAGCAAACTGAATTAAAATTGTGCATCCTTTCGAATTTTGAAATGCATTAGTTCACTCCATAAGCATATTGTGCCGTAAAAGAATAGACATTACCAGCAGAGGAAAGATGCTAATTCAACGTGGATTAATAGTTCGAGTCATTGTACCATCTTCCGCGCACATGCTAAAATGAGTCCGTCAGCAGTCAGCACGCAAGGCTCATTAGCTCTCCTCAGGCTCCACAGCTGTGGTTGACTGTTCTTAAATGAATCATTAACCCGGACCCTTCCACGTATGAAAAATTAAAGCGTACATTAAAATCTTTCTATTAAACTATAAACAGTACAAGCCTTTCTTCTGTTGGTTGCCTTTTTTCTAATAACGGGAGGCCAGTTTCTATTTCCGTCCGGTACCATATGTCTGCTGAAAAGTGCAATGCAAAGGCTGCTTATTTCGTTACGGCTGGTAAAGGGAGCGCCACGCACAGCGTCAAGGCACGCGCTGCAATTCTGGCGGGAAGAGTTATTCGTGCGTCACTGATGTGTTCGTCAGAATTAGCATTTTGGTAAGTAATGATGTTGTGATCGTTCCCAGGCACCTTCCCCACACACGCACTGGATGGAATACATAAAAAGCCTTAACTGAGACACCGTTGCGCTGCAGAAACTAAAACTACACTTTCAACACGTGTTTATTAGTTTCCGGAGAGCTTCTGCTCAAATCCCTTTCCTTTCTGACAGAAAGTATTTTTGCAATGGTCTTAATTGCAGCAGAGCGCCGTCACATCCCTCAAATGATCAACTCCTTTCCCGCCCCTCAAATTATCAACTCCTTCCCACCCCTCAAATTAATTTATGTCATAATTAAGTATGGTGTATCCGCGAGTGCAGCTCAGAACCTTAGAGTTTATAATGTGGATTGAAATTATACATTTATTCTAAGGCAATTCGAGTTTTGATCCCTGCAGGTTCCTCCTATTCGACAGGCATCTACATTGCTGCCAGTAATTAAGGGTAATTCACATATTTTTTATGTGTAATGGCAGATGGAATTTCTGTCTCCATAATAATTCAATCAGGCAACACAATCTGCTGTACCCAGTCGATTTTTCTGCCTAGTTGCCGTTAAACATCAGACTGCACACCAAAATAAAAGTGGTTCAAGGAATTTTTTTCACAGGGCATTTGTGGCCGACGGTAGTGCCACACAGATTTGATCCTGCTGTTTCTGCTCCATTTACACCATTTCTATCAAAGCAAGAAAAATGGAGAATACTTTGATCTCGTCGCTGTGCTTATTTTAGAGCTGCTACTGTTAGGGCACAAGTCCTAACAAGCATTTGCAATGCAATAGGTCTCTCATTCACGCAAGTTTGAGCTATTGGCATTGTAAATGTTAAAGGAGGAGCCAGGCTCCAAGATGGCTGTGTGCTAACTCGGCTCCACGAGCTGTCTACATCTAGCCGGAATTATTCGCACTTCCCCCGGGGCTCGCCCCGCGCATTTTCGTGCAAGGTGTGTGTGATGACTGGGGCTACGATCCGCCGCTGAGAGGGAGCCAGAACACTCTTTCCCCGCGAAGCAGCACGCAGGTGAGCTGAGGTGGCCTGTGGAGCAGCTGGGAGGCTGAGGAGGCTGTGCGGCCTTCTCGCTGGCGCCATAGGATCATCGGCGCTGCTCCGGCGGGACGCTGCTGGAGCTCACACTTTGAGCGCTGCCTTGCCTCGTTCAGAGATATTGGCCCCACGGGGTGTCTCTGCCCTTCATTCTGGGCATTCCGCATGCCGCACCGGTGCAGGCCCACATAACGAACCTAGCAGCGCAGAGCCTGCTCAGGCCTAGGATAGCGGCTGGAACTGGACCGCAACCGGCTTACCGCGCACGCCACTGGGAACTTGGCAGATTTTCTGTTGTGTCTATTGCCGGCGGTGAATGCAACGTTGCTACTCCCCCCCCCCTCCCATTGATTATATTGGAGCTCTCCTGCTCCTCTGTGGCTGCCAGTGTGGGACCCTGCCCTTGGCTCTGTGTGTCGGAGGCTCCACGTGCTTTCCGGTTGCAGGAGCACCGGGTCTTGGGGGCATGTTCTGAGGTCCGTGGAAGGTCCAGGGGTCGGTCACTTGACTCGGAGACATTCAACAGGGGGTGATCCCCTGATAACAGCTTTACCCTCCCTCACCGGTGGAGTGACTGCTAACATCGGGACTCCTTTTGGGCTGAAGTGTGCATTCGTGAGCACCCATTTTGTATGTTTATGGCCTGTTGCTATAATTAGACTATAATATCAACAAGAGAGAGAGGGATGGTCACTCTTATTCCCCCTAACGTATGAATTCAATAACAACAAAAGAGTGAGTGGGAAGGGACGATGAGGAACACAGCACGAGGAAAAACCTCTTATTTAAAAGAACCCTCACTCACCAACCTAGTTGGTGACATGCTTCATCATTGGGTTCCCACCAGAGAGGCCGAGTGCCTCCCTGGTGTGCTACGACGCCTGAATTACAGCGGAGCGGGTATTTTTGGGATAGTGCCAGTGCAACAGTGAAGGTAGTGCAAGTTAAAAGATGTCTAGTTTAATCCCAAATCAATTTTATTGGTGGAAAACCAGATATCATTAAAAACAGGTGAAATGGACGCTAGCTGCCTGGCTAAATTGACCAGGCGCATCCAAATTGGTCTAAAAGTGATTAATGGTCGACATGTTTCTGCTTATAATGTGCAATTTGCTAAGCTTTCATCAGGACCAGGCCTCCACGGCGGTGTACGCTCTCTAAGCGTACCCTAACCAGTGGAGGTATATGAATGGTAAAACTCACGGTTTTACCACAGGGCCTTCTGGAATTCCAAAAAGCCAAAGGACTCTGTAAGAAAAGAGCACACATAAAGACACATACAACAGTTGTGTGGATTCAGTGGAATTTCTTGCCAGGCAAACCAGAGGTCTAAAGTGTTTAAAAACCTTGTGCTATAAATTACCAAAACGTGTTTATAGGTAATATCACGTGTACCTCTAAGTCAGGCAATCGTGTCAGACGTACTGCCACTCCGTGTACATTTGTCTCCGGAGGGGTCAATGTTACTAGATGACTACCAGTAACATTTGGCGCATTACTTAGTGAGTGTGATATAAGCATTCTCAGTTATGCAACAAACTTGGGTACTAGTGACAAAACCCGTTAAAAAACGCGGATAATGTGTACGGGCGCTTATTAAATTCAAATTCAAATGGCAGATTACAAAACATGGAGAAATTAGGGCTTACGTGAAGTAACAACTGACTTCACGTCATGGGTCCGGGTGGGGGTTAGAGCCGCTGGTGAAATCTATGCGGGATGGAAAGGAGGTAAGTTTCCGGTAAACCCAGTGCCAAAAGGGAACAATCACTACCTGGGAAAACTCCCAACCAACTTACTTCCAACACAGCGCTCTCCCACATACAACCTATCGGTACGAGTCCTCGGACCCGAATGTTACTGCGGTGTTACGGCTGGTGAAAGAAATGCCGGTTCCCAATCACGTGACCCGGGCGTGAACCACATGACGCGGCACGTCCGGACACGTGACTTCAAACACTAGACCGTGCAGGTCAGCACTTAAAGAACTTTGTAAAAACGTTATTATTCCCTTGAAACAGATTCCTACTGATACATTATAGTTATACAAATCCCATGTGGCCAAATAAGGTAACCACTGATAAAGTTAAAGTGTTAGGCCGCTGTTATGTATGTGGAACCAATAATAATAACACACTTGACATTAAAAATGGAACGAGACTGTCCTCTAAAGCTTAATAACCAATTTAAAATTATACATGGCAGAAAGGTTGGTATAGGTATGGGCTAGTCAGCCATTAGATGTGTATTTAATGATTAAACTATGGGTCAGTTACTCATTCCATGCGTGTTTAAAGGGCAATGATGGTCCCTGTCATTTCCATATAATCCCTCTCAGGGCACTAGTTTAGATATCCAAATGGGCACAATGGTACTCCGGAATGGATGGGATAGGAATAACCCTCCAGGCTCAAGAGGCTAAGTCATTGATCAAGCGTAATGGCTAAGAGCAGAGTCAGGTCGGATGATGTCAGCGTTTCATTACCGAACCCCAAGGGATATTATCATTAAGCCCTGTCTTATGTGTAGAAAGGCGATAAATCCAACGTTGTTCCTTCTCAAAAAGCGCTTGTTGTGTAGTAAGACCTTGCCTCAATTGCTCAATAATTGTCCAACTCAAATCGTTTGTAGTGTGATTCCGCTGTAAAAAATGGTCAGTGAGTTTTGTGGTGTTTTTTCGGCATCGGATATTGCTCCGGTGTTCACATATCCGTTGTTTGATCTTGCGCGTGGTCATACCCACGTACCTGGAACCGCACGGGCATGTAATCAAATAGACCACGTTCGTGGAATTACAGTTGCTATAGGCCTTTTGTGACCATATTTTTCCAGTTTCAAGTTCCAGGTACTTGGTAGAGATAGTCAGATGGCACACGCTGCAAGCCCCACATGGAAAATGGCCCGTCACTGGTGGAAGTCCCCAGGCATTCAAAACTGACTGGTTTTCATCCCTATCAGGTTTGCTTGGACGCGTATGTACTAAGGTGTCCTTAATGCTCCTTGCTCTTTTGAAAGAGAAGAGTGGTTTTTCCCACTTGTGGTTTTTGCTCTCCAAAATTCTCCAGTGCTTTCTAATCGATTTACTGACAGCATTTGAAGCCACATTGTACGTTGTAACACATGTGAGGGGTATTTCCTCTGGACTTTTTGGATTTTCTTCCAGAAGGGCTTCCCTGTGTTGGTTCCTGGCCCTCTTACAGCTTCTTTTTAATATTCTGTCTGGATACCCCCGCTTCTGTAGTTTGGTTGTAAGATCCTCTGCCTGGGATCTAAAATCTGTCAATTCGCTGCAATTGCGTCTGAGACGGAGGTACTGGCCGAAGGGGAGGTTTTCCCGCAGCGGTCGTGGGTGGAAGCTGGAAAAATGCAGCAAGTTGTTTTTGGCTGTCGGTTTATGATGTGTCTTGGTCTGCAGTTGGTTCCCAGCTTTCATGATGACTACATCCAGGAAGACCATCTCATCCTTCTTGTAAGTGTAAGTAAATTTCGAGTTCGGATCACAAGTATTTATCCACCCAAAGAACTCCAAACGGGCATTTTCAGTTCCTTGCCAGATGATGAACACGTCGTCTATGTACCTCTTCCAAACGGATACAGAGGACGCGTAAGGATTTCGAGCTGATAAAATGTATTTGCACTCAAAATCGTATACATACAGCCCGGCTACACTTGGGGCGAAAGTACTGCCCATCGAAGTGCCCGTTGACTGTAAATAAAGCTCTCCCTTGTATTCAAAGAAATTCCTTTTCAAGGCAAGGGTGGCACAAGCGATCACAAATTCCTTCGGGGTTACAAAATCCCATGATGCCGTCTCTAAAGCCTCTTTAAGAACCCTGATGGTATCATCCTGCGGGATGCAGGTATAGAGGCTTTCGATATCTAATGAGACCAGGAAAGTGGATTCGTTGGTGATGTCAATATCCTGTAATAAGGATAATACATTTTTTGTGTCCTTAAGATAGGTGCTAGTTGCCTGGATCAAGGGTTTAAGAAAGAAGTCGCAGTACCGTGACAATGGTTCGAGGAGGGAGCCGATGCCAGACACAATTGGACGTCCTGGAGGGGGCATTCTGTTTTTATGCGTCTTTGGCAGTGTGTAGAAGTATGGAATAACACCCTTGCTTGTTGTCAAAAAATTAGCTTCATGTTTGGTAATGTATCCGTTAGTTTCCGCCTCTTCCACCATGTCAATCATCATAGCTTTTAGGTGTGGAGTAGGATCCGTATCGAGACGAGTGTAGTTGACCTGGTCACTCAGAAGTCGTTTACACTCAGTATCATATGCCACTGCATCTTGAATCACAACACCACCCCCCCTTGTCAGCTGATTTTATGACAATGGTGGTGTTGGACTGTAATGATTGAAGTGCTCGGAATTCTCCTGCACGCATGTTCTTAAAGACGGCCGTCTCCTGAAAGGATTCAATATCATTAAACACAGCCTGTTCAAAGGCTGTGATTTCTGGTGGGACAGCATAGGGTGGAGGAGTGAAAGTTGATTTCAACATGAGGCCTGAGTCCCCAGTAGAAGCGTGGGTACCCTCAATGGTTTGTTTTTCAAAAAAACTCTAGCGTTTCAATTTTGGGAAGAAATCCGACAGTTCGCAGTGGAGCTTGAAACGGTCGAGGCGTGCCGTGGGTACAAAACCCAACCCCTTCTCTAGGACTGAGTTTTCATATTCTGTAAGGACAACTGAGGAGAGGTTGGTGATTAGACTCTCTGGTTGCTGGGGCCCGCTTGTTGATCTCGAGCCTTGCTCCGTGTATTGTCGCCCACTGCTTCCTCGTGTTCCCAGTGTACCTGATTCGTGCCTCTTCTTTTGCCGCGTCTCTCAGGCCTCTCTCTAAAAAAGGAGGGCGATACATATTTTGTTGAAATTGTGGATGTGGCACAAAATTTGGATTCCAACCCATCATCTGCTGGAACTGTGATGGTTGGAAAGGGTTCTGGAAGCCCCCTCCCCCAGTTAGCGGAAAAGGTTGCCATGGTTGCTGATATTGTTGCCTTCTGTTCCTACCTCTCCCTCGCTGTCTGGGTTTGAAACTGTCCCCACTTGACCCACTCGTTGTAGATGCATCGTCATCTGAGCCATCTATGCTATATGCGTTCCTTGGTGGAGGGACATAGTCAGGATTAGCATATGGGTAGGTTTTCGTGTATGAGAACCGTTTGAGGTCCTTCTGAAATTTCTGTGCCTTGGACTGGGTAAGGGTGTCTTTATACTCATTAACCTCCTTGTTTAATTCATCCAGCCTCTTTTTGTACCCCGTGAGTGTTGTTCTGAAGTGTGTCTCGGTTAATTGAATTTCTATTAACATTGCTTCAGATAAACGAAGAGCTGTCTTTATTATGAGCACTAGCCAGTCGCGGGTACAATGCCACGCGATCTGGGCCCATTCCTTTCTAAAAAGGGGGTCTTCCAGAAAAATACGCGGGGCATTAGTCACCAAAAGGCCTTTTGGTGCCACGTTGTTCCGTAGATACTCTGTGAGTATCGTACCATGTAAAATGGTTCTAATGCGGTTTCTTTTCTGCTCAGTAAGTTTCTCCCACTCGGTAGTTTGGGAGATTGTCTGTGCAATCGAATGGTCTGAGAAAAGGGAAGGGTCTGCCAGAAGGGCATCAACCTCTTCTTTAGAGTATGAAAGGCCTAGGTTCTCCATGTTACTGCCAAACGGGGTCACTAGTAGTACGGGTAGAGAAAATACTCTCGCAGCTGTACGCTGCTAAATCTATAATATCAACAAGAGAGAGAGGGATGGTCACTCTTATTCCCCCTAACGTATGAATTCAATAACAACAAAAGAGTGAGTGGGAAGGGACAATGAGGAACACAGCACGAGGAAAAACCTCTTATTTAAAAGAACCCTCACTCACCAACCTAGTTGGTGGCATGCTTCATCATTGGGTTCCCACCAGAGAGGCCGAGTGCCTCCCTGGTGTGCTATGACGCCTGAATTACAGCGGAGCGGGTATTTTTGGGATAGTACCAGTGCAACAGTGAAGGTAGTGCAAGTTAAAAGATGTCTGGTTTAATCCCAAATCAATTTTATTGGTGGAAAACCAGATATCATTAAAAACAGGTGAAATGGACGCTAGCTGCCTGGCTAAATTGACCAGGCGCATCCAAATTGGTCTAAAAGTGATTAATGGTCGACATGTTTCTGCTTATAATGTGCAGTTTGCTAAGCATTCATCAGGACCAGGCCTCCACGGCGGTGTACGCTCTCTAAGGCGTACCCTAACCAGTGGAGGTATATGAATGGTAAAACTCACGGTTTTACCACAGGGCCTTCTGGAATTCCAAAAAGCCAAAGGACTCTGTAAGAAAAGAGCACACATAAAGACACATACAACAGTTGTGTGGATTCAGTGGAATTTCTTGCCAGGCAAACCAGAGGTCTAAAGTGTTTAAAAACCTCGTGCTATAAATTACCAAAACGTGTTTATAGGTAATATCACGTGTACCTCTAAGTCAGGCAATCGTGTCAGACGTACTGCCACTCCGTGTACATTTGTCTCCGGAGGGGTCATTGTTACTAGATGACTACCAGTAACATTTGGCGCATTAATTAGTGAGCGTGATATAAGCATTCTCAGTTATGCAACAAACTTGGGTACTAGTGACAAAACCCGTTAAAAAACGCGAATAATGTGTACGCGCGCTTATTAAATTCAAATTCAAATGGCAGATTACAAAACATGGAGAAATTAGGGCTTACGTGAAGTAACAACTGACTTCACGTCATGGGTCCGAGTGGGGGTTAGAGCCGCTGGTGAAATCTATGCGGGATGGAAAGGAGGTAAGTTTCCGGTAAACCCAGTGCCAAAAGGGAACAATCACCACCTGGGAAAACTCCCAACCAACTTACTTCCAACACAGCGCTCTCCCACATACAACCTATCGGTACAAGTCCTCGGACCCGAATGTTACTGCGGTGTTCGGCTGGTGAAAGAAATGCCGGTTCCCAATCACGTGACCCGGGCGTGAACCACATGACGCGGCACGTCCGGGACACGTGACTTCAAACACTAGACCGTGCAGGTCAGCACTTAAAGAACTTTGTAAAAACTTTATTATTCCCTTGAAACAGATCCCTACAGAGGATCTTACAACCAAACTACAGAAGCGGGGGTATCCAGACAGAATATTAAAAAGAAGCTGTAAGAGGGCCAGGAACCAACACAGGGAAGCCCTTCTGGAAGAAAATCCAAAAAGTCCAGAGGAAATACCCCTCACATGTGTTACAACGTACAATGTGGCTTCAAATGCTGTCAGTAAATCGATTAGGAAGCACTGGAGAATTTTGGAGAGCAACAACCACAAGTGGGAAAAACCGCTCTTCTCTTTCAAAAGAGCAAGGAGCATTAAGGACACCTTAGTACATACGCGTCCAAGCAAACCTGATAGGGATGAAAACCAGTCAGTTTTGAATGCCTGGGGACTTCCACCAGTGACGGGCCATTTTCCATGTGGGGCTTGCAGCGTGTGCCATCTGACTATCTGTACCAAGTACCTGGAACTTGAAACTGGAAAAATATGGTCATAAAAGGCCCATACCAACTGTAATTCCACGAACGTGGTCTATTTGATTACATGCCCGTGCGGTTCCAGGTACGTGGGTATGACCACGCGCAAGATCAAACAACGGATATGTGAACACCGGAGCAATATCCGATGCCGAAAAAACACCACAAAACTCACTGACCATTTTTTACAGCGGAATCACACTACGAACGATTTGAGTTGGACAATTATTGAGCAATTGAGGCAAGGTCTTACTACACAACAGCAAAAACAACAGTTGATGAACAGAATGCAGAACAATGTCATACATTCACCCCAGTACAGAGATCTGGGCCTAAATCCATCGTTTTTTTTGCTCACCATGCCATTCCAGTTTGAACCCAGCCATATGCAAATCAGTCTTGACCCTGTGCCTCATGGGAACAGTCCAGCCCGAACTGCCAAGCCAGGTCCTCCCTGGACTGGAAACAAGCATCCTAGGACCGGTTTCGGGGTTTCACCCCTCTTCAGCCAGGGTAGCTTAATTCCAGTGGCATGGAGAGCACGGGACCCACGTCTGGGCATACCCGTCCCACTCGGGGTGACAAATGCAAAAACAACAGTTGATGAACAGAATGCAGAACAATGTCATACATTCACCCCAGTACAGAGATCTGGGCCTAAATCCATCGTTTTTTTGCTCACCATGACATTCCAGTTTGAACCCAGCCATATGCAAATCAGTCTTGACCCTGTGCATCATGGGAACAGTCCAGCCCGAACTGCCAAGCCAGGTCCTCCCTGGACTGGAAACAAGCATCCTAGGACCGGTTTCGGGGTTTCACCCCTCTTCAGCCAGGGTAGCTTGATTCCAGTGGCATGGAGAGCACGGGACCCACGTCTGGGCATACCCGTCCCACTCGGGGTGACAAATGCAAAAACAACAGTTGATGAACAGAATGTAGAACAATGTCATACATTCACCCTAGTACAGAGATCTGGGCCTAAATCCATCGTTTTTTTGCTCACCATGCCATTCCAGTTTGAACCCAGCCATATGCAAATCAGTCTTGACCCTGTCCCTCATGGGAACAGTCCAGCCCGAACTGCCAAGCCAGGTCCTCCCTGGACTGGAAACAAGCATCCTAGGACCGGTTTCGGGGTTTCACCCCTCTTCAGCCAGGGTAGCTTGATTCCAGTGGCATGGAGAGCACGGGACCCACGTCTGGGCATACCCGTCCCACTCGGGGGTGACAAATGCAAAAACAACAGTTGATGAACAGAATGCAGAACAATGTCATACATTCACCCCAGTACAGAGATCTGGGCCTAAATCCATCGTTTTTTTGCTCACCATACCATTCCAGTTTGAACCCAGCCATATGCAAATCAGTCTTGACCCTGTGCCTCATGGGAACAGTCCGGCCCGAACTGCCAAGCCAGGTCCTCCCTGGACTGGAAACAAGCATCCTAGGACCGGTTTCGGGGTTTCACCCCTCTTCAGCCAGGGTAGCTTGATTCCAGTGGCATGGAGAGCACGGGACCCACGTCTGGGCATACCCGTCCCACTCGGGGTGACAAATGCAAAAACAACAGTTGATGAACAGAATGCAGAACAATGTCATACATTCACCCCAGTACAGAGATCTGGGCCTAAATCCATCGTTTTTTTGCTCACCATGCCATTCCAGTTTGAACCCAGCCATATGCAAATCAGTCTTGACCCTGTGCCTCATGGGAACAGTCCAGCCCGAACTGCCAAGCCAGGTCCTCCCTGGACTGGAAACAAGCATCCTAGGACCGGTTTCGGGGTTTCACCCCTCTTCAGCCAGGGTAGCTTGATTCCAGTGGCATGGAGAGCACGGGAACCACGTCTGGGCATACCCGTCCCACTCGGGGTGACAAATGCAAAAACAACAGTTGAACAGAATGCAGAACAATGTCATACATTCACCCCAGTACAGAGATCTGGGCCTAAATCCATCGTTTTTTTGCTCACCATGCCATTCCAGTTTGAACCCAGCCATATGCAAATCAGTCTTGACCCTGTGCCTCATGGGAACAGTCCAGCCCGAACTGCCAAGCCAGGTCCTCCCTGGACTGGAAACAAGCACCCTAGGACCGGTTTCGGGGTTTCACCCCTCTTCAGCCAGGGTAGCTTGATTCCAGTGGCATGGATTAAACCCAGATCAGTTGACTGGGGGTGAGTGTTTGATTTGCTCTAACGCTCCGTCCATCATCCCCTTTGGTATCGCTTTGTTCGCCCTAAGTTGGCAGGGTATGCCCAGACGTGGGTCCCTTGCTCACTTTGCCACTGGATTCAAGATAGCCTGGCTGATGAGGGTTTTGAACCCGAAACCGGTCCCAGGATGCTTGTTTCCGGTCCAGGGAA
The DNA here is from genome assembly GCA_963921515.1 of Calotriton arnoldi. Taxonomy (NCBI): domain Eukaryota; kingdom Metazoa; phylum Chordata; class Amphibia; order Caudata; family Salamandridae; genus Calotriton; species Calotriton arnoldi. The sequence goes on along the minus strand of CAWUFW010002141.1, from coordinate 39,648 downwards.
GACATGGCTTGGCAGTTCGGGCTGGACTGTTCCCATGAGGCACAGGGTCAGACTGATTTGCATATGGCCATGTCTGAACTGGGGTGGTGGAGTGAGCTAAAGAATGATGATGGATTAAACCCAGATCAGTTGACTGGGGGTGAGTGTTTGATTTGCTCTAACGCTCCGTCCATCATCCCCTTTGGTATCGCTTTGTTCGCCCTAAGTTGGCAGGGTATTCCCAGACGTGGGTCCCTTGCTCGCTTTGCCACTGGATTCAAGATAGCCTGGCTGATGAGGGTTTTGAACCCGAAACCGGTCCCAGGATGCTTGTTTCCGGTCCAGGGAAGACATGGCTTGGCAGTTCGGGCTGGACTGTTCCCATGAGGCACAGGGTCAGACTGATTTGCATATGGCCATGTCTGAACTGGGGTGGTGGAGTGAGCTAAAGAATGATGATGGACTAAACCCAGATCAGTTGACTGGGGGTGAGTGTTTGATTTGCTCTAACGCTTCGTCCATCATCCCCTTTGGTATCGCTTACTAAACAACAAGCGCTTTTTGAGAAGGAACAACGTTGGATTTATCGCCTTTCTACACATAAGACAGGGCTTAATGATAATATCCCTTGGGGTTCGGTAATTAAACGCTGACATCATCCGACCTGACTCTGCTCTTAGCCATTACGCTTGATCAATGACTTAGCCTCCTGAGCCTGGAGGGTTATTCCTATCCCATCCATTCCGGAGTACCATTGTGCCCATTTGGATATCTAAACTAGTGCCCTGAGAGGGATTATATGGACATGACAGGGACCATCAATGCCCTTTAAACACGCATGGAATGAGTAACTGACCCATAGTTTAATCATTAAATACACATCTAATGGCTGACTAGCCCATACCTATACCAACCTTTCTGCCATGTATAATTTTAAATTGGTTATTAAGCTTTAGAGGACAGTCTCTTTCCATTTTTAATGTCAAGTGTGTTATTATTATTGGTTCCACATACATAATAGCGGTCTAACACTTTAACTTTATCAGTGGTTACCTTATTTGGCCACATGGGATTTGTATAACTATAATGTATCAGTAGGGATCTGTTTCAAGGGAATAATAAAGTTTTTACAAAGTTCTTTAAGTGCTGACCTGCACGGTTTAGTGTTTGAAGTCACGTGTCCCGGACGTGCCGCGTCATGTGGTTCACGCCCGGGTCACGTGATTGGGAACCGGCATTTCTTTCACCAGCCGTAACACCGCAGTAACATTCGGGTCCGAGGACTCGTACCGATAGGTTGTATGTGGGAGAGCGCTGTGTTGGAAGTAAGTTGGTTGGGAGTTTTCCCAGGTGGTGATTGTTCCCTTTTGGCACTGGGTTTACCAGAAACTTACCTCCTTTCCATCCCGCATAGATTTCACCAGCGGCTCTAACCCCCACCCAGACCCATGACGTGAAGTCAGTTGTTACTTCACGTAAGCCCTAATTTCTCCATGTTTTGTAATCTGCCATTTGAATTTGAATTTAATAAGTGCGCGTACACATTATCCGCGTTTTTTAACGGGTTTTGTCACTAGTACCCAAGTTTGTTGCATAACTGAGAATGCTTATATCACGCTCACTAAGTAATGCGCCAAATGTTACTGGTAGTCATCTAGTAACAATGACCCCTCCGGAGACAAATGTACACGAAGTGGCAGTACGTCTGACACGATTGCCTGACTTAGAGGTACACGTGATATTACCTATAAACACGTTTTGGTAATTTATAGCACAAGGTTTTTAAACACATTAGACCTCTGGTTTGCCTGGCAAGAAATTCCACTGAATCCACACAACTGTTGTATGTGTCTTTATGTGTGCTCTTTTCTTACAGAGTCCTTTGGCTTTTTGGAATTCCAGAAGGCCCTGTGGTAAAACCGTGAGTTTTACCATTCATATACCTCCACTGGTTAGGGTACGCCTTAGAGAGCGTACACCACCGTGGAGGCCTGGTCCTGATGAAAGCTTAGCAAATTGCACATTATAAGCAGAAACATGTCGACCATTAATCACTTTTAGACCAATTTGGATGCGCCTGGTCAATTTAGCCAGGCAGCTAGCGTCCATTTCACCTGTTTTTAATGATATCTGGTTTTCCACCAATAAAATTGATTTGGGATTAAACCAGACATCTTTTAACTTGCACTACCTTCACTGTTGCACTGGCACTATCCCAAAAATACCCGCTCCGCTGTAATTCAGGCGTCGTAGCTCACCAGGGAGGCACTCGGCCTCTCTGGTGGGAACCCAATGATGAAGCATGTCACCAACTAGGTTGGTGAGTGAGGGTTCTTTTAAATAAGAGGTTTTTCCCCGTGCTGTGTTCCTCATCATCCCTTCCCACTCACTCTTTTGTTGCTATAATTAGACTGCCATGTCGTCCTCCTACCTCTGATCCCGAAGATGGCGCCCCCTTCCCTGATCTGGAGGATCTGCTGAGCATGGAAATAGAAATGGGTCTGCTCCTTTCCCAGGTTCCGATGATCTGCTGAGCATGGAAATAGAAATGGGCCTGCTCCCTTCACAAACTATGGTGCCCATCTTGGAGTGGTCATTCATTTTACCTATACTCACACTCCTGGTCCCTGCTATGTTTGCCCAATATCACATACTGGTTGATGTCGCCTATCTTCAAAATGGAGCCGGTCAGGCGATTTCAGGTCTACGCCCTGTGTGGTCCCCAAAGGTGAGCAGAAGGGCCAGCTGGACATCAGACATTGTTTTCTTCCTCATCTTGGTTTTCTATGTTTATTGAATGCACTAGCAACGGATCTAACTGTAATGTAACTGTAATTGATGTAACGCTGTAACACATCTTAATTCTCATGTAAAGTGCTCTGATACCTCCGAGTCTAGCCTGGACTTCCTCGTCTCCTCGCTGTGTCTCGTACCCCCTCCCCCACCTCTTCCCTCCTTCATTCTTTGCTTGCCTCCCCTATTCCTTCCCTCTCTCCCCTGAATCACTTTCCCCCTGCCTGCTTTGTTTATCCTTGTGCCTATGCTCCGCTCAATCTCCCTCCCCGTTGCCCTTTTACATTATCCCCTTACCCTTCTACACGCCTTGAACCAATGGATGTAACTCGTAATTGAGATACCTTCTGTATCAATGTGTTACTTGTAACCTATGTAACCCTACCAGCCCGACTCCCTATTATGGCCCCCTCTAGTATGCCCTTGTCCAAAGCACTCCTACTCCCCTTGTTGGGGATGGATCCAGCATTTTGCCCTGGAGTCTCAGAGACCCTTCTGAGAGAGTCCACAGTGACAAGGGAGTCTCACATAGTGGAGGACTGGGATTGATCCCCTTACCACTGGGAACCGTCTCCTACCCTGCCGGAAGTCGGACACTGTGTTCACGCTGGGTTTTCTACCCCCTCCCCCTCCTCCTCCCTCCTTCATTCTTCTAAGTGTGCTCATGACCAAAGCACTCCTCTCCCCTTGTTGGGGAGGGATCCAGCATCTATGCCCTGGAGTCTCAGCGACCCCGCTGAGAGAGTCCACCACGACAAGGGAATCACACAAAATGGAAGACTGGGAATGATCCCTTTACCGCGGGGAGCCGTCTCCCATCCAGCCGGACATCAGACACAGTTACTTCCTCGTCTCCTCGCTGTGTCTCCTACCACCCCACCTCTTCCCTCCTTCATTCTTTGCTTGCCTCCCCCATTCCTTTCCTCTCTCCCCTGAGTCTCTCTCCCCCTGCCTGCTTTGTTTTTCCTTGTGCCAATTCTCCGCTTAATCTCCCTCCCCGTCGCCCTTTTACATTACCCCCTTACCCTCTACACGCCTTAACCCAACGGATGTAACTTGTAATTGACGTTCCTTCTGTAACAATGTGTAACTTGTAACCTATGTAACTCTCCTCATGTAAAGCGCTCTGATACCTCCGGATCTAGCCAGCGCTATATAAAACTCAAGTAAATAAAATAAATAAAAAAATAAAAAAGTAAATGACAATGCCTTTTATTTATGTTTTGGGTTTTAAAAAATAAATAAAAGGCATTGTCATTTACAATATTAATAGCTTAAACTCTCGCAAATGCGAGACCTATTGCATTGTAATAAAGGGCCTTCTCGACCGCTTGTTAGATTGTAAAAATCAGAGGAAGAGACCGGCCTGCGATGTCTTCAAAGTAGTGATAAATAGTGCAGTGAAGAAGATGTTTAAGTGTTGTAAATTACACAGACACAAAGTGTAAAGTGAGAGTTACATATGATCTGAGCTATAAACACTAACAAAGCGCTCCAACACCTTTTGCTCTGTGATTACACTGTCGCAGCTCAGGAGGAAGAGCGGGGGGGCTATTTCCTGCCCTCTCCGTGATTTGAGTGTGCAGTGTCACATTGCGTAATGTCGTTGCTATCTTTGGCCTAATAAAAACACTCCAGCTGTAGTAGGGCCCTGGCTTCACCTCCTTGTGCAGGGCGGGCTGTGCTTTAAGGCAAGCATGGAGGGAGGGAGGGAAGAATGGTCTTGGCTGCAGCTCTGGCCTCGTACAGTGCCCCTGCTATTACAGTGAGCGAGAGGCACTGAGGTGGTGGTATTGGTGGTGGTGGTATTGGTGATGGAGGTATTGGATATTGGTGGTGGTGGTGGTAGTGGTATTGGTGGTGGTAGTATTGGTGGTGCTGGTATTGGTGGTGGTGGTATTGGTATGGGTGGTGGTGGAATTGGTATTGGTGGGGGTGGTATTGGTATTGGTGGTGGCAGTGGTATTGATGGTGGTGGTACTGGTATTGGTGGTGGTGGTGGTATTGGTGGTGGGGTATTGATGGTGGTATTGGTGGTGGTGGTATTGGTGGTGGTGGTGTTATTGGTGGTGGTATTGGTGAAGTTATTGGTGGTATTGGTGGTGGTGGTGGTATTGGTATTGGTGGTGGTATTGGTGGTGGTGGTGGTGGTATTGGTGGTGGTGGAATTGGTGGTGGTGGTATTGGTGGTGGTGGTACTGGTATTGGTGCTGGTACTGGTATTGGTGGTGGTGGTATTGGTGGTGGCAGTATTGGTATGGGTGGTGGTGGAATTGGTATTGGTGGTGGTGGTATTGGTATTGGTGGTGGCAGTGGTATTGATGGTGGTGGTACTGGTATTGGTGGTGGTGGTGGTATTGGTGGTGGGGTATTGATGGTGGTATTAGTGGTGGTGGTATTGGTGGTGGGGTATTGATGGTGGTATTGGTGGTGGTGGTATTGGTGGTGGTATTGGTGAAGTTATTGGTGGTGGTGGTATTGGTGGTGGTATTGGTATTGGTGGTGATATTGGTGGTGGTATTGGTACTGGTGGTGGTGGTATTGGTGGTGGTGGTGGTATTGGTGGTGGTGGAATTGGTGGTGGTGGTATTGGTGGTGGTGGTATTGGTGGTGGTATTGGTGGTGGTATTGGTAGTATTGGTGGTGTATTGGTGGTGGTGGTATTGGTGGCATTGGTGGTATTGGTATTGGTGGTGGTGGTATTGGTGGCAGTGGTGGTATTGGTGGCAGTGGTATTGGTGGTGGTTGTATTGGTGGTGGTATTGGTGGTGGTATTAGTGGTGGTATTGGTGGCATTGGTGGAGTGGTATTGGTGGTGGGGGCATTGGTACTGGTGGTGGTAGTATTGGTGGTGGTATTGGCATTGGCGGTGGTATTGGTATTGGTGGTGGTATTGGTGGTGGTGGTATTAGTGGTGGTAGTAATGGTGGTGGTATTGGTGGTGGTATTGGTTGTATTGGTGGTGGTGGTATTGGTGGTGGTGGTGGTATTGGTGGTGGTATTGGTGGTGATATTGGTGGTGGTATTGGTACTGGTGGTGGTGGTATTGGTGGTGGTGGTGGTATTGGTGCTGGTAGAATTGGTGGTGGTGGTATTGGTTGTGGTGGTATTGGTGGTGGTATTGGTGGTGTTGGTATTGGTGGTGGTATTAGTGGTGGTATTGGTGGTGGTGGTGGTAGTGGTATTAGTATTGTTGTTGGTGGTATTGGTGGTGGTATTGGTGTTGGTGGTATTGGCAGTGGTGGTATTGGTGGTGGTGGTATTGGTGGTGGTGGCGGCATTGGTGGTGGTATTGGCATTGACGGTGGTATTGGTATTGGTGGTGGTGGTGTTGGTGGTGGTGGTTTTTGGTGGTGGTATTTGTGGTGTTGGTATTGGTGGTGTTGGTATTGGTATTGGTGGTGGTATTAGTGGTATTGGTGGTGGTGTTGGTGGTATTGGTGGTGGTAGTATTAGTGGTGGTGGTATTGGTGGTGGTGGAGGTGGTGGTATTAATGGTGGTGGTGGTATTGGTGGTGGTGGCATTGGTGGTGGTGGTGGTGGTATTGGTGGTGGTGGTGAAAGTGGTATTCGTGGTGGTGTTGGTGGTATTGGTGGTGGTGGTATTGGCGGCGGTGGTGGTATTGGTGGTGGCATTGGCGGTGGTGGTGGTATTGGTGGTGGTGGTGGTATTGGTGGGGGTGGTGGTATTGGTGGTGGTGGTGCTGGTGGTGGTGGTATTGGTGGTGGTATTGGTGGCAGTGGTATTAGTGGTGGTGGTGGTATTGGTGGTGGTGGTATTGGTATTGGCAGTGGCGGCATTGGTGGTGGTATTGGTGGTATTGGTGGTGGTATTGGTATTGGCGAAGGTATTGTATTGGTGGTGGTGTTGGTATTGGTGGTGGTGGTGTTGGTATTGATGGTGATGGTATTGGTGGTGGTGTTGGTATTGGTGGTGGTGTTGGTATTGGTGGTGGTGGTGGTATTGGTATTGGTGGTGGTATTGGTGGTGGTGGTGGTGGTATTGGTGGTGGTGGAATTGGTGGTGGTGGTATTGGTGGTGGTGGTACTGGTATTGGTGCTGGTACTGGTATTGGTGGTGGTGGTATTGGTGGTGGCAGTATTGGTATGGGTGGTGGTGGAATTGGTATTGGTGGTGGTGGTATTGGTATTGGTGGTGGCAGTGGTATTGATGGTGGTGGTACTGGTATTGGTGGTGGTGGTACTGGTATTGGTGGTGGGGTATTGATGGTGGTATTAGTGGTGGTGGTATTGGTGGTGGGGTATTGATGGTGGTATTGGTGGTGGTGGTATTGGTGGTGGTATTGGTGAAGTTATTGGTGGTGGTGGTATTGGTATTGGTGGTGATATTGGTGGTGGTATTGGTACTGGTGGTGGTGGTATTGGTGGTGGTGGTGGTATTGGTGGTGGTGGAATTGGTGGTGATGGTATTGGTGGTGGTGGTATTGGTGGTGGTATTGGTGGTGGTATTGGTAGTATTGGTGGTGTATTGGTGGTGGTGGTATTGGTGGCATTGGTGGTATTGGTATTGGTGGTGGTGGTATTGGTGGCAGTGGTGGTACTGGTGGCAGTGGTATTGGTGGTGGTTGTATTGGTGGTGGTATTGGTGGTGGTATTAGTGGTGGTATTGGTGGCATTGGTGGAGTGGTATTGGTGGTGGGGGCATTGGTACTGGTGGTGGTGGTATTGGTGGTGGTATTGGTGGTGGTATTGGTATTGGTGGTGGTATTGGTGGTGGTGGTATTGGTGGTGGTAGTAATGGTGGTGGTATTGGTGGTGGTATTGGTTGTATTGGTGGTGGTGGTATTGGTGGTGGTGGTGGTGGTGGTATTGGTGGTGGTATTGGTGGTGATATTGGTGGTGGTATTGGTACTGGTGGTGGTGGTATTGGTGGTGGTGGTGGTATTGGTGCTGGTAGAATTGGTGGTGGTGGTATTGGTTGTGGTGGTATTGGTGGTGGTATTGGTGTTGGTGGTATTGGCAGTGGTGGTATTGGTGGTGGTGGTATTGGTGGTGGTGGCATTGGTGGTGGTATTGGCATTGACGGTGGTATTGGTATTGGTGGTGGTGGTGTTGGTGGTGGTTTTTGGTGGTGGTATTTGTGGTGTTGGTATTGGTGGTGTTGGTATTGGTATTGGTGGTGGTATTAGTGGTATTGGTGGTGGTGTTGGTGGTATTGGTGGTGGTAGTATTAGTGGTGGTGGTATTGGTGGTGGTGGAGGTGGTGGTATTAATGGTGGTGGTGGTATTGGTGGTGGTGGCATTGGTGCTGGTGGTGGTGGTATTGGTGGTGGTGGTGAAAGTGGTATTCGTGGTGGTGTTGGTGGTATTGGTGGTGGTGGTATTGGTGGGGGTGGTGGTATTGGTGGTGGTGGTGCTGGTGGTGGTGGTATTGGTGGTGGTATTGGTGGCAGTGGTATTAGTGGTGGTGGTGGTATTGGTGGTGGTGGTATTGGTGGTGGTGGTATTGGTATTGGCAGTGGCGGCATTGGTGGTGGTATTGGTGGTATTGGTGGTGGTATTGGTATTGGCGAAGGTATTGTATTGGTGGTGGTGTTGGTATTGGTGGTGGGGGTGTTGGTATTGATGGTGATGGTATTGGTGGTGGTGTTGGTATTGGTGGTGGTGGTGGTGGTATTGATGGTGATGGTATTGGTGGTGGTATTGGTGGTGGTATTTGTGAGGGTATTGGTGGTGGTGGTGTTGGTGGTGGTATTGGTGTTGGTGGTATTGGTGGTGGTTGTATTGGTGGTGGTGGTGTTGGTGGTGGTGGTATTGGTGGTGGTATTGGTGATGGTGGTGGTATTGGTGGTGGTGGTGATATTGGTGGTGGTGGAATTGGTGGTGGTGGTATTGGTGGTGGTGATGGTATTGGTGGTGGTGGTATTGGTATTGGTGGTGGTGGTGGTGGTATTGGTGTTGGTGGTATTGGTGGTGGTATTGGTGGTGGTGATATTGGTGGTGGTAGTGGTATTAGTGGTGGTTGTGGTATTGGTGGTGGTGGTATTGATGGTGGTGGCATTGGTTGTGGTGGTATTGGTGGTGGTATTGGCATTGGCAGTCGTAATGGTATTGGTGGTGGTGGTATTGGTGGTGTTGGTATTGGTGGTGTTGGTATTGGTGGTGGTATTGGTGGTAGTGGTATTGGTGGTGGTGGTGGTATTGGTATTTGTGATAGCGGTGGTGGTGGTATTGGTGGTGGTGGTATTGGTGGTGGTTTGGTGGTCGTGGTATTGGTGGTCGTGGTAGTGGTATTAGTGGTGTTGGTATTGGTTGTGGTATTGATGGAGGTAGTGGTGGAGGTGGTGGTATTGTTGGTAGTGGTGGTGTTATTGGTTGTGGTGGTAGTGGTGGTAGTGGTATTGGTGGTGGTTGTGGTATTGGTGGTGGTATTGTTGGTGGTATTGGCAGTGGAGGTGGTATTGGTGGTGGTATTGGTGGTGGTGGTATTGGTGTTGGTGGTATTGGTGGTGGTATTGGTGGTGGTGGTATTAGTGGTGGTGGTGGTATTGGTGGTGGTGGTATTGGTGGTGGTGGCATTGGTGGTGGTTGTGGCATTGGTCGTGGTGGTGGTATTGGTGGTGATATTGGCATTGGCGGTGGTATTGGTGCTGGTGGTTGTATTGGTGGTGGTGGTGGTATTGGTGGTGTTGGTATTGGCAGTGGTATGGGTGGTGGTATTGGTGGTGGTATTGGTGGAGGTGGTGGTATTGATGGTGGTGGTGGTGGTGGTATTGGTGGTGGTGGTAGTGGTATTGGTGGTGTTGGTGGTGGTGGTATTGGCAGTGGTGGTGGTATTGGTGGTGGTATTGGTGGTGGTGGTGGTGGTATTGGTGGTGGCGGTATTGGTGATGGTGTTGGTGGTGGTGGTATTGGTAGTGGTGGTGGTATTGGTAGTGGTGGTATTGGTGGTGGTGGTATTGGTGGTAGTATTGGTGGTGGTGGAGATGGTGGTATTGATGGTGGTGGTGGTATTGGTGGTGGTGGTATTGGTGGTGGCAAAGCTGGTGCTGGTGGTATTGCTGGTGGTAGTGGTATTGGTGGTGGTATTGGTGGTCATGATGGTGGTGGTGTTGGTGGTGGTATTGGTGGTGATGGTATTGGTGGTGGTGGTATTGGCGGTGGTGGTGGTATTGGTGGTGGTATAGGTGGTGGTATTGATGTTGGTGGAATTGGTGGTGGTGGTATTGGTGGATGTGGTGGTATTGATGGTGGTGGTATTGGTGGTGGTGGTATTGGTGGTGGTGGTGTTGTTGTTAATAAAACAGGCTTTTGAAAACAACCCCTCAGGTGGCTTTAGTACAGATGACATGTAACACAGATGTGCTGTTGTCAGCTTCAGCCCATTAGCACAGGATTATGTGCTACCTGGAATTCACATGACTTAATTCGCTAATCATTTCTAAATCCATTTTAGTTGGGTGGTTGAAACAGACACGAGATAATGCCGGGTTAAAGTGATAGAAAGCAGGGGCCCGTGCTAGGGGGGCTGCCGTGCTGCTTAAAAAAACACAAGCGGTTTCAGCTGAAGCAGCGCATGTCCGGCCTGCAGTAAGAGAAACTCAATAAAGTAAATAGTGCTTACAGACTAGATAACAGGTCCTGTGAAACAACCGAAGTAAAAGGGCCAGTCACCATGGGAGGGTACAAATGAAGACAAGGCCGTACTAAGGAGGGACTAACAAGCCTAATAATGAATCTGAAGGCAGCATTTACGAAAGACAATGACACAAGCCAATGAAAAATATGGGAGGAGAGTAGGTGCTGCTTCTCTCCCATACTCTACTACAGCAGTTTCGAAGAGCGAGTAGTGCATGCGTGCTGCCGCTAGGCTCGATCTAAAAAACAGTAATGGGGGATTAACCAAGTTAGGCAGTATGCAAGTGGCATTATGGTGCATGCGATTGCGTGTGTCATCACAGGAAGTTGCATCACAACCTCACAGGAAGGAAGGAGATCGCAAGAAGTGACATCAGATTTTAAGACTTTACACATGATTAGCAGGTCTATCATGAGTACATTTGAGAGCATTACAAGATTTAGCCAACTAAAGCTGAACAGTATTTAAGTCTGTGATTTGAGTTCCCTGTATGGAGAAATTAACAGTCCAAATGTGGATGAAGTTTGGTGTCTGACTAACTACAGTAGACAAGCCACTCATTTCTTCAAGGAAGGCATACTAATCTTGGGACCAAGAATAGAGCACAGTTCATGCATTGTATTATAAAATGCTACAAACTGCAATTTGAATATTAAAACTATAAACTTTATTAACCTATTAAACATACCACCATCATATACAATGATAACTTTAGCACTTTGACAAAACATTGTAAAAAAATGTGAGTTGCACATTCCATTTGGTATTCTGAGCATGACAAATGATAATCCATAAGAACGATACAGTTATGACTGGATATTCTGCCTATATATATTAATTCAGATATAACAGACCATGCTGTATTGCCACAAGATGTTTAACCATAACCACAAGAAATGAGTAGCTAGTGATCTCCTACATCTGGTATCTTTTGTATTGATGGGCAACAGGATCTACCTCCCTAGAGTGAGTATCATCCACAAGGTGATGAGCAGTCAGCCATCTGTTAACAGACAGCAATGGAATCCAAAGAGGCAGAGGAGGGCCCATGAGATATATGAACTTTAGTGAAGGAAGATGTGTACCACCAAGATAGGTTTGCATGGGTGACGTTATCAAGCTCATGATGCTGAAACCCGTTTTACAATCACTTGAAGCCACCAATAGTCTGCTTATTGCTGCCCTCAAAAAAGGTTACAGCTGTTCTGTAATCTTATTCCCACCTTTGTCAGTATAGTCTCTGAAACCTTCTGATATGAGAGTTAAACAAGAATGTGGCAGGGCTTTTTGCGCAAACTTCCTTCTATTCACCCACCGTCAAATGCAAAGAGTCTCTACTTACGTGCTCCAAGTAATAGGGCTGCCACTATTGCCCACAAATAAGAACTGGAAACATCCAGTCCCATACAGTCAACAAATTATTCTGTGCACCAGCAAATGTATGAAAAAAGTGTGTCCAATTCCTTTCTCCTTCCTGCTTGTATCTTTCCTGTCCTTCAAGGTATCAGCACGGTTCAATTTTCGTGCTCTGGTATCAGCCTTGTTTACCACTTCCTCACTGTAACCACGTCTCACAAAGCGTTCCTTCAAGTTTTTATTGTGTGTTCCTGACTACAATTCCTGTGTGACCTAAGCATCTCCCCATAGGGAATAGAATTGATCTGGCTCTTGGGGTGCGAGCTATCAGCGTGCAGAAGAGAGTTACAGGATGTAGGCTTACGGTGCATCCGGCTATGTATTTGCTCATCTGAGACATATAGTTCAACATCCAAAAACACCATTTCTGTTTTACCACTGGCCATAGTGAATGTCATATTGTACTCATTATCATTTAAAAAGTCATAGAATTGATTTAACCTGAGAGTGGAACCAGTCCAAATCATCACACAATCGTCGATAAATCGACCCCAATAGTGTATGTCATCCATCCACTCCCGGCCACGAGGTCCCCAGATATGCACTGCCTCAAACCAACCCATAAACAGGTTGGCATAAGACGGTGCAAACCTGGATCCCATCGCGGTCCCGCAGAGCTGTCTGTACCATTCCCCATTAAAGAGAAAGGAATTGTTTCTCAATATCAGTTATGCCATCTCCAGCAACATCTCAGAATGCGCCATATAGTCAATCTGCCGTTTATCCAGGAAGTATCCCAATGCATGTATACCCCTCTCATGTTCGATATTGGTGTAGAGTGAAACTACATCAAATGACACCAGTCATACCTGGTTCCCACTTCACATCACATAGCATGTTGGGTAGATGTTTCGTATCCCTTATATAAGAGGCCACGTTAGACACGAACGGTCTCAAGTAGACGTCAACATATTGTGAAAGTTTCTCAGTTGGACCCCCGATTCCTGAGATAATTGGTCTACCAGAAGGTAAGTGAAGTTTCTTGTGCACCTTGGGCAAGGTGTAAAGGCATGGAAACCTCGGATGATCGATTGTTAGGAATCTGAACTCATCTTCACTTGGGGGTCGATTTATCATCGATTGTGTGATGATTTGGATTGGTTCCACTCTCAGGTTAAATCAATTCTATGACTTTTTACTTCCTGGATAAACGGCAGATTGACTATATGGCGCATTCTGAGATGTTGCTGGAGATGGCACAACTGATATTGAGAAACAATACCTTTCTCTTTAACGGGGAATGGTACAGGCAGCTCTGCGGGCCCGCAATGGGATCCAGGTTTGCACCGTCTTATGCCAACCTATTTATGGGTTGGTTTGAGGCGGTGCATATCTGGGGACCTCGTGGCCATGAGTGGATAGATGACATACACTATTGGGGTCGATTTATCGACGATTGTGTGATGATTTAGTCTGGTTCCACTCTCAGGTTAAATCAATTCTATGACATTTTAAATGATAATGAGTACAATATGACATTCCCTATGGCCAGTAGTAAAACAGATATGGTGTTTTTGGATGTTGAACTATATGTCTCAGGTGATCAAATACATAGCCGGATGCACCGTAAGCCTACATCCTGTAACTCTCTTCTGCACGCTGATAGCTCGCACCCCAAGAGCCAGATCAATTCTATTCCCTATGGGGAGATGCTTAGGGCACGTAGGAATTGTAGTCAGGAACACACATTCAATAAAAACTTGAAGGACATGAAGGAACCCTTTGTGAGACGTGGTTACAGTGAGGAAGTGGTAAACAAGGCTGATACCAGAGCACAAAAGTTGAACCGTGCTGATACCTTGAAGGACAGGAAAGATACAAGCAGGAAGGAGAAAGGAATTGGACACACTTTTTTCATACATTTGCTGGTGCTCAGGATAATTTGTTGACCTTCTGATATGAGTTTATATTTAAGAGAGAATCTCCTGTACTTGTCTATGCAGTGACACAAATTACATACACTCAGAATTACTCTCTTCTGCATTTGTTTAAGGGATTAGCAAGGAGGGTGTTTCTACCACCATTAATGTAGCGAAGGTCCTTAGGTACATGGACAGCCAACACTTGCAGAGCAAACATTATTTCCCTTGCCTGCCCAGCGGGCATGACTCATTCAGCTTTAACCCCACATCTTACAATGTCCTAAATAAAGTAGCAAAAAAATACAGGAAGAACAATTCTGCATCTAACAATCAAGTGGTCGACTGTTGGACTGAAAATGCGTCTAGCTGACTCCTGGTAGCATTGTGCGAGTTAGGTTAGCCTTTGCGGCACCATTTTGTATCCAACCGCCATTTTTACCATGATCGAAATGAAGCTTCTGTCTCATATTGTCTGCCTCAGCAGAAAGCAGCCTCGATTGTTTCTCTTCATTATTCAAGGTTGAGCTTCGCTGCACTAATCAATATGTCATTCTGCAACTGCATGCCTTTCCCAGTAGGTAGACTTGCTCCCACTCTCAGAGAGACGAGCACGGGCAGAGTAACATTGAAACTAAGATAGCGTGTACCCTGTCTCAGGATGATAGCCCATCCTTCTGTACCTCCTTTGCTCATCAGTGCCCAGGCTGGAAAATTCCAGTCTGGGCGGGTCTTAGGGGTGTTGGAAATGTATAGCTGACTTTATCTTGTGGACGAGGGTCAGTCCCTCGGCAGCTATCTAAGGAGGCTGGTCAGACCGGACTCCGCTCGAGCGCATACTAATAAATAACGACATCAGTACATAGAAAATATAAAACATTGGGGGGATTTTTAAATCCCTAAAAGGCTTTAATGTACAAAGTAAAACATTGAATAGAGTGGTGAACTGATCATTTAGCTGTTTGAGTTAAAAGTGTACTACTGCAGAGACCTATGAGTAGCATTTGAATCACAGCAACGCCACTTCAGACTTTTGCTACTGTGGAAAAATGGATGTAAATAGAACTGCAGAGTTGAATTAGGAACATCTAAAGTTATGAGGTAGGTACATTGACTTGAGGGAGACCCTAGTAACTGCAGAAAAAAGTACTGAAATGTGTTAGACAGATCAGTAGCCAAGACATGGGACATGAAGTGAGCGTCATCCTTCCCATGTTTGGAAACCACCCAGTCTGATTGCAGAGATTGTGAAGTGTATTATGAAACCGAGGTACAAAAAGTACATACGCCAATACTCCTGATTTAGGCAGCAGACTCTATCTTTTGTAAGCTACACGTAAAATAACATTGGCTTTTGTAAGGGTGAATATTTCTTTACCCATGCATTAAACAAAATAACTCCACCGCCAACCCACTCCACCAGGAGAACTAGTTCATGTGCAGCACATTTCCATGTAGATGTGATTGCTTGAGCTGCCTACGCGCTAATCTGAGATGGCATTTTTGGCAAAATAATAATGGGTTGGAATGCTACTAGAGCAATTGCCAGTGGTTTTGTGTGTTTGATGTACCACCCTAAGTGGCCAAGGGTATGCGCAGACGTGGGTCCCTTGCTCACTGTGCCATGGATCCAAGCTACACCCAACTGAAGAGCCCCAATCAGACTGAAACTGGTCTTGGGTTGCTTGTGTTTGGTTTAGAGAGGGCCTGGCATGGCAGTTGGAGCTGGTTGTTCCCATTGGAGCAGTGCCAAGACTGATTTAGATATAGCTGGGTCTAATCTGAGGTTGCATGGTGGGCAAGAAAATGATGGATTGGAATGCTACCCCAAGCCTTTGCCAGTGGTTAGACTTATTGCAAGCATCCTCCCATCACCTTTTGTGTGTTTGATGTGCCGCCCTAAGTGGCAAAGGGCATGCCCAGGCGTGGGTCCCTTAATCACTGTACCACTAGAACCTAGCTATACTCGACTGAAAAACCCCAATAAGGGTGAAACCAGTCTTGGGCTGCTTGTTTTCCTGTTCAGAGTGGACCTGGCTTGGCAGTTGGGTCTTGACTGTTCCTATTTGATCAGGATCAAGACAAATTTGCATATAGCTGGGTCAATCTGAAGTGGTTTGGTGGGCAAAAGACCAATGGTTGGAATGCTACCTGAGTGATTGCAAATTGTTAGACTTATTGCAAGTATCCTTCCATCACCTTTTATGTGTTTGATGGACCAACCTAAGTGGCCAATGGTATGCCCATATATGGCTTACTGTGCCTCTGGAACCAGGCTACACCCAACTGAAGAGCCCCCATCAGGCCAAAACAGGTCTTGAGTTGGTTGTGTTCCGGTTCAGGGATGGCCTTGCTTGGCAGTTCGGACTGGACTGTTACTATTGGAGCAGGGTCAAGACTGATTTGCATATATAGCAAGGTCTAATCTGAGGTGGCATGGTGGGCAAAGAAATGATGGGTTGGAATGCTACCCCAAGCGATTGCCAGTGGTTACACTTTTTGCAACCATCCTCCCATCACCTTTTGTGTTTTTGATGTACCACCGCCAAGAGGTCGTCACCTCCACATTTAGAAGTAGACATCTATCATATTTGTACTGTTTGGAATTACTATATCTAAACCACCCTCACATCCACCAGCACAACCGAAGGTCAGCTCACCCTCAAATCACTGCCAACAGAATACCCACGCAAAGAATGGACCATAAAGTTCACAGTCAGAGGTATCAGCGCCACATCAAAATAAGTGTAAGCTGCCCAGTTTCCAAAGATAAGAAGGAAATGGTATTAAAGTTAACTCACAAGAAAAGGGCACTTTTAATTCCAGTCCCAACAATTACTTTCAAGAAAATATTGGCCTTCTCAAGGAAATATTGCTAGTTTGCATTGAAAACCTACCCAAGTGTGGGGATGTAGGAACAGTGAGTGACACCACAAACTATGGCCAGTAATCACAATCTACATTAGACTACACTTGCTAATAAGAACTTTGCACATCCTAGGCATGTTACACTGACAACATGGTGCAGTGGAGAAGGCCTACTTTTTTACAGTAATACTGACCTGTGGGCTCGCTTATTCACTGTAACCTCAGCCTGAAAGACCCAGCTCTATGAAAGCACACATGATCTTTCATCTCCTACATAACCTAACTCTGAATTACATCAGCCTGCCAGACCTAAGAGCATCTTAACAGCAAAGCTACCCTGTGTCATTGTGTTATGAGAGGGTAGATTGCAAACTTTGCAGCATCACTGTAGTAGGGATGAGAGGCTAAAGAACAAGAACAGCTGTCCCAGGCAGGGTAATAACTTGGCAAACTTTAACACAACCATATCCAATACTCCTGAATTTTCTGAGCTAAAAAAATAGACTTCTCTTCCTTCAACATTTAGTGAATGGAAATGGTAAATAAAGCACATCATTTCAAATGTTTGGAAATCATTTTTTGTTGTGATGTGATGGATTCAGTTACTTCTCCACAAACCTGAAATACTTGGGCAATGGAGGAGCAAGCAGGATTATGCGAGACAGCCCTTATTTGAATAGAAAAATGCACAGTTGCAGCATGGATGAGAAAAGAACTAGGCAAACAATTACTACAAGTTGACAAATAAGTGTGCATCAATCTGTGGTACTGGCCAAATGTGAAACAATCAGTTCAAGTTGATAAGTGTAGCATACATACATTGGTCTAAGAGCTTTGACAAACATACAGCAATAAGTGGAAACTGAACCGGGGCTTGGCTACGAGTGGTAGGCAGATAACTCATTTGAGTGATTTGATTGAAGATAATGTTGCTTGTATAATAGGAATCTAGACCATATATAGGGTGCACATGACAATTGACTTGCATGTTATTTCTGCCTGCTGCCCATGCTACAACCTCCTTCGCCAAGTATTATAGACCACACATTACCCTTTGATGTAAAACGGGAGAAATAAAGAGATATCCTTCAAGTGGCTGAATTGAACAATGTGAAAGCAGAAATCCTGGGATTAATCCCAGCTTCCACACTTAACCATATTGTGTGATCCTAGGCAAATCACTCTCTTGTGTTTAAATTAGTGCACTACAATGTTGCTCAATATATAATAAGAATCTAGACCACATATAGGGTGCATATGACAAATGACCCACATGTGGCTTTTGCCTGCCACCCACACTCTAACCTCGTGCACCATAAATTAAAGACAAAGCATTAACCTTCGATGTAAAACAGCAGAAATAAAGTGATACCCATCTAGTGGCAGAATTACACAATGTAAAAGCAGATACCCTGGGATCAACCCCGGCTTTCCCACTTGACCAAATTGTGTGAGCCTAGGCAAATCTTTCTCTTCAGTTTGATCTAGTCTCTATGATGTTGCTCCCTGCACAATAGGAATCTAGGCCACATATAGTGTGCTCATGACAATTGACTTGCCTCTTAGTTCATTAATAGCTTTGTTGTCAGAATAGGGGTGAGCATGAATGTTTCAGTTCACACTAAATTCAAGCTATCACTTTTAGTAAATGCCTATCAATGCAGTGATATAATCTGAAATACTAAGGTGAAACGTCTCTGCATCTAATCGAAATACACTATTTTGAATTGTGAAGCACTGCATGTTTTTTTGTGTGAATTACTTGTCAGATTCATGGCTCAGCTCATGCACGGGTTCTCCTTGTTAATTTGTTAGCTTTCCCATTTCTAAAGAAGCTAGTGTTTGGTTGATTGTAATGGTACCTTTGGGCCCAGCCTTTGGAGTCGAAAATATTCCCTTAAAATTGGGCCGCATGCCAAGCAGATGCCGCTTCACTGACTACATGTAGTCTAAAGATAAGATGCAATATTTCTTTTGCGCTAGGAGGGGGAGAATTCTGGCTGGGGTAGTGATACTTATCAAAAGCTGGAATGAAGACATAGACACAGCCAAATACTCTCCACCAGCAATCTCCATTTGGTTTCCTTCTTCCTCTTTCTCTCCATGTACAGTGTCTGCTCAAGCTCCAATGGAAGTCAAGGTGCAGGATGGCTAAGGCAAGTAAAGGGTCTCAGGAACAAAAAGATCAATATTCTGATTGTTCACCTTTTTAAATGGTTTGCACCTAGATATGAATGAGCTATTGTAAGCTTGAGCCAGGCTAAAGCCAGGTTGCTTCTCTGGCTTACTTGAGGTCTTCTTGGGCCCTTGATCCCAACACGAACCAAGCTTTCATGTGGCTTCTGCCTGCCATCATGCTCTAATTTCATGCACCGAGAATTGAAGACAAAGCATTAATGGTTAACATAAAAAGACAACGATCTTGGAAGGCTGAACTGCACAATGTGTACTAAGAAAACCAATGATCAATAGCAGCTGCAATGCTCACTAATTCTGTGATCATAGACAAGTATTTTATATCACTGAGTCTCCTTTTCTTTATCACCACATTGAAGAGCACCTTCAGATACCTGAGTTCAGGATGTGCGCTGTTCGAAAACCACTGTATTGATTTAATAGACTACAATGTTGCTCCAAAATGTAATTCGACGTATCATACAGCCTGTAGTAAATGCATTTAATTATAGTAATGACATATTAGTTTTCTGAGTTACACAGAAAGAACATGAGAAAGCTCTCATGCAAGTATGTCGTTGGCTCACCAATGCAGGCTTAACTCTGAATGCCGGCAAATGTGAATTCCACAAGAAAAGCTTGAAATTCTTTGGCCATGCCTTATCTGATGGGGGTATGAAACCTTATCCAGCAAATGTGCAAGCATTGTCTACTGCAAATCCCCACAAGATATTTCTGTGTTACGATCCTTTCTTGGATTAGCCAGTTACTGTTCGAGATAAATACAAGAATTTGTCAGTGCACCATTCTGAGAACTAACCAAAAAGAATGTTTCTTTACATTTGTCACGTGAGTGTGAGAAGAGCTTCCAACACATCAAGCAAGCCAT
The DNA here is from genome assembly GCA_963921515.1 of Calotriton arnoldi. NCBI lineage: Eukaryota > Metazoa > Chordata > Amphibia > Caudata > Salamandridae > Calotriton > Calotriton arnoldi. Next base: position 20,069 of record CAWUFW010002141.1, on the reverse strand, counting down.
TGAGAGTGCCACTGAAATGACCTACTTTGATCCCAAACTACTTACAGAGGTTGTAGTTGACGCTAGCCCCGTTGGGTTGGGCGCAATCTATGCACAGCACTTAGGACAGCCAAATGCCCGAAGACATATTATGGCAAACACCAGTAAGAGCCTGTCATAAACAGAACATGCTTACTCGCAACCTGGGAAAGAAAGGTTGGCAGTGGTCTGGGCTTGTGAATATTTCCATGTTTACTTGTATGGAAAACCTTTCACTGTAGTAACTGATCATCAAGCACTGTTTTTTTGGTCCTATTTTCCATCAAGAAGGCATATAGGGGCTCAGTAAGATAGATCGAAACAGGCAGCCACCTTACCCTCTCCCTACTCATCAGAACCAAATGGCAAGAGAGCAACCTTCAGCCGTATTTCCCTCTAGACCAGCTCCACAACTCCTTTAGCAATTTATTTGAGGTGAGTATTTGGGATTAATTTCTCTAGGCCCTCGTTTCCCGACTCACTTCTCAGGATCTTTGCTATTGATCATAGGACCTATTTCTCTTTAATCCAAACGTTAACTCCCTCTAATGTCTCAAGGTTTTTGGCAATCTTCCCAGATCTCCCAAAAAAGTACTCTTTTAACCGGTGAAACCCTGCGCTCCAGAAGATTTACCCTCTGGACAGATAATGTCTACTCGTTTTTTGTTGGAGGGATTGAGAGTATCCATTTTAAGCATATCTCCTTCTTGCCAACAATATCAATACAAACAATAGAGATTTTTGTTTCTTAAATAATTTTACCGGATTATGGCCCCCATCTACTACTCCAAATATCACCATTGACAGGCTTACCTTGATTTCTTTGCCTAGTACTTCAGTGATCACCTTACCCACATCTTGCCCGAAGATCTCTATCAGATGGCACTTTCTCGCCTCCTCTGTCCCCAACTTTGACAGCTTCTTTGGTGTCCAGTATGCCCTGTGTAATGTGAAGAGATGATTTTTTTCTGAGGGGTGCAGATTTTATGATTGACCAAAAAGAAGTCAATGCTTGCCATAAGTCTTCCATCTCCAGATTCGGCAGGTCCCTCTTCCTGATCTCATCCAGTACAGAATAAGGTTCTCTCCCTACATCCACCAACATCCAGTACCACTTGGCTACTTTCTTCTCCTGAGGGGATTTTATTTGTAGTTTCTCTTCGCAGTCCATGCTTCCTTCCCCAATTTTCCCCAGATCTCTTGCCTAGCTTGCCAATTGGTAATATTTAAACTTCGAAAGGCGTCCTTCCGATATACTCCCTAAAGTTTCCCAGGAGATTAAAATATTTACCTGCAGAATTTGTGCCCATTTATGTATTCCTGCTTCGACCAGGGGCACTGCAACTTATCTAGAAGACATACTGGAGTCCCTGGATAACATCATTATCATATTTTATTCGGCAAATATAGCCATAAAAGGTACCACAGTAAAAACATACAATTATAAATATGAATAATACAAAAAGTGTGACTATAAAACCATACAAACACGGTAAAAAGCCTAATGAAGCTTACAGTCGAAGTAGTGCCACTCTATAACAAACAGCTTTCAATTCATAACTAATTATGGGAAGAATTACTTATCTAATATATATGGGAACTCCAGAGTGTCCTCGACGAATACTTAGAATCTCGTTCCTACCCCATCACCCATTATAAATTATATTAACAATTCTTTCATAGACTTCTGTACTGCAGCTAAAAATATTCCTATTGCACATACAATATTTACAATTCTCATATTTATCAACAGGTTAGGAGCTTGATCCCTATTAATAATTTTATACATAATAAAAAGGGTTTTTAAAAACTTCTTACATTCTTCTAAGAACCACAAACAGTCCAGCAAGATATGTGGGCCACTGCATTTTACATTTAGCACACATGCACACAAACCCAGTTCATTTCTCATCGCTGTTTTTATCTTCCTATCTACATTACATGGGTTCAAGCCAACTCTAAATTTCAATATCACATTTCTAAGCTTAGGAATTGGCAAGGCCTCGATGTAGGGGAACATATAATCATTGCTCCATCCTTTTACCAGGAACTGAGTGGACGATTTGCTCTCCAGATAAAATAGATTCTTTTTGGCTATGATGGCCCGTAGCGTCTGTTTGGGGATCTGCTGCCCTAGTTTCCATTGTTCTGGTTCTAGTGATAGTCTAGCAAAAATCTTAGCGTATGCCTAACTTCGGATGCTCAGTGAAGTTCATTTTCCTCTATTTCTCATTTACAAAGGTGTGATTTTTTGGGGGTCCCTTCTCTGCTCAGTCTCTGCCAGAAATCCACTGTCGCTTGCAATCCCTGATAATTCCAGGCTGTAAGTTGACATTCTACTCTCACAGCCTGGATCATAGTTGATGCCGGGAGAGCATGGAGCTGCTTCACACATTTACCCTCCTCCAGATTCCAATCCAATTTACCTTCTAAAGATAGAACCTCCACTCCGTATTGGAATTGTGGACGGACCATTGCATTAAAGGCTGATAAAATTGGTCGCAGAGACGGGCGTCCATATTTCCGCTTGAACTGCTTTAGGCCCCATACTGAAGAGAGAGCCTTTGCTTTAAGTGACTCTGTGTGGTCCCTCCAGTTTAGTTTGGTATTGAACCACATGCCCATGTATTTATATTTGTCCACCACCTCCACTTTAACCTCTCCCAATTTCCAGTTAAATGATCCCTTTCCTTTCTCCAGCTCCATTATCTTAGTTTTTTCTAAATTGATTGTGAGACATTTCTGTAAACAGTAATCATAAAAAATATCCAGCTTTTTTTGCTACCCCAATTCTTTCATGTCCACTATCACTAGATCGTCCCCCCAACTTAGGGCTTAATCCACCAGCATTACGTAATATATTAAGTAGATCAGACAGGAACAAAGAGAAAAGTAGTGTGGCCAGAACGCAGCCCTGGCGTAATCCATACTTTATCTGTATTTTCTTTGATAGCATCCCACGAGTGTCTAGGATTACCCTGGCCCAGTTCTGTGAATGCATTTCCTATATTAGTGAGAGTACCGCTTTATTGATTCCAAGCTGCCTCAACATATTCCACAATAGCTCACGATCAACCAAATCAAAGGCAGTTCGAAAATCAACAAAACTGCAGAACAATCTGCCTCTTAATTCGATTGCCTTTTTTGCCATTGCCCATAAACTAAGACAATGATCTAATATTGAGTTACCCTCTTTAAAACCCCCTTGCTCTATCGGGATCAAGTTATTCTGCTCTACCCAGGCCTTCATTGCACCTAGCAATATCTTAGAGAGTACTTTCTCCCCTACATCCAGCAAGCTGATAAGGTGATAATTCTGGGGCTGTGTGGCATCCTCCTTTTTGTATATTGGACTAAATATTGGCCCTTTCCAACGTTCCGGGAAAATCCCAGAGGTTAAGACATTTCAAAAGGTGACCTTTAAAAGACTCGCCCACCAAGCCACATTATTTTTTAGTATGATTGCTGGAAAATTATCTGTCCCTGCTGTTTTAGTTAATTTTACGTTTGGATCGTTTCCTTTATTTTTTGGAAAGAGAAATACAGCTCTAGTTCTTCCAAGGCCTTAATAGTTTTTTCCAGATTCTCGCCCAACCTCTTGCTATCATATAGATTGCTCAAATGATTGGCCCAATCATCTTCTCCCACTAAGCACCGCATTTCCCTTTGCACATTTCCCTCCCGTACCAATTGCCAGAATAATCTTATATTATTTGTACCTATCACGTCAATCATTGTTTGCCAATTTTTTGTTATATATTCCGATTTCTTTTCATTCAACTTATTTTTATACTCCAGTTTTGCCCAGCGGAAATGCTCCATTGTTATCTTATCCTGTCTTCTTCTAAGCTGCCTTTCCCATTTCCGTGCCCTCATTTACTTTGCAGCACTTCAAACCCTTCTACTTCAGTAAAGTGCCAAGCATTTATGAAGGCATAGTCAATTGTGCAGTTCTGGTTACCTATTTCCAAAGTCTTTCTCACTGGGTGGTCAGTATCTACACGTCCATTGGCACAGATTAACCCTATAGATCCTGGTAACTTTACTAAAGATTTATCTCGTGCAGAACCATCTACTCCATTAAAAAAAGCTGCGGGCACCTGTGCCATGGTTAATAGATCTTTAAACAATTTATCACTAAAAGAGGGATCGAATTTATAATTAAAATCCCCAAGGATCATTATCAACTGTGACGCATTTGCTGTACAGATGAGCTCCAGATCTTCCTCGAACAGTCTCAGCTGTACTTAATAATCAGTTGCTGCCCCTGGCTGAATGTATATATTGATCAAGGTTATTTGCCTTCTTGCCCGGGGGCCACTATAGAGCTCTATCTGGCTGGCTAAAAGTCACCTACTTTTCACTTTTAAACTGGTTAATTTGTTGGCTATTATTGATGATACTAAGGTTATCAACCCTCCTGAAGGGAGTCCTGGGTTCATGCGCACTGCCTCTTTGGTGAGTATAAGAAAGCCATCTATTGGTTCAGGAGCCTCGCACAGCCAAGACTCCAGGAAACACATAATTTCATGGTATTCCCAGGATCTCTCTGAAGGTATCTTGATTTAGCTGTCTCTTATATCCCCCTATATTCCACGTCAATATCTGTGGGCTGTGCGAGTATACCATTTCCTAATCTAGATCACTCAACCCACCAATTATGTTATCATCTCGACTTACTATTGGGCCAGATAGGAATTCAAATCGGTTGCTCAATAATGGGCCTTTTACAGGGAGTCCCTGGATAATTACAAATGGGAGCAGAGGCACAATAATATGGTATTCCAAGAGTCTGTCTAATTTGATACCATATTTTACACGCAGTTCTTAAAATCTTTAGCCTGGCCTTTTTAAAGTATTTGGGGTGGCCAAATTTAAATAAGAAAAAATCAGCCATCTCAGAGAGATCCCTTGTCATGGCTTTAAAGAGTGAAGTGTATGCTAAGCTATCTAAAAAGAGAGAACTAAAAGTCTTGAACTGGAACGCCCGACAATACAGGAGAAAATCAGGACTTTCAATCCCACCATGTATTTTCCACCAGCGCAACTTCCTCCAGGCAATACTTACTCCTTTAGCGGACTAAATGAAACTACTTAACTCGCCTTGCAATTTCTTAAATGCCTCTAGTGTAAATTCCAGGGGGATTGTGTCAAAAATAAAAGTAAACTTTGGAAGTATAGACATTTTAAGTAAATTTGATCTTCCTAAAAAAGAGAGCGGGAGACTGCTCCATGCCCTTAATAGCTTCTTGGTTTCAAATACTGCCTTATTAAAATGTATTTGGGCCAGTTTGTCAAGGTCTTGTATCACCTGAATCCCTAAGTATTTTATCTCTTGTTTCACTAATGAGCTAAAACATTGCGTATTCCACTCCATAATTTCGGTCTTTTGTTTATAAACAGAATAACCTGAAACCATCCCAAACTCCTCTAGGGTATTCAAGATTGCTGGGAGGGATCTTTCTATTTCACTGGTATAACTCATTAGATCATCAGCATATAAGGCCACTTTTTTCTCCCAACCCTTACATTTAAATGGTCTGATATTTAAGTTTGTTCTTATTTTGCTTGCCAGAGGTTCTATGTATATATTAAAAAGCAAAGACGACACAGGGTAACACTGACGTGTCCCTCTTCTAATTTGTATTTGGTCTGTAAGGTTGCCATTTACCAGAAACCTAGCAGTAGGGTTTTTATAAATAGCTGTCACTGCTCTGAAAATACCTCTCCCAGATAATGTTGCTTAATAGCCCATTGTAAGAAGGGCCAACTAACCCTATTGAATGCCTTAGCCGCTTCGAATGTGAGAACTGTCAAGGGGATTTTTTCATCAATGGCCATATATATAGCTCCATTCAAATCATGTGTAAGATTATGTAATTGTCTCCCTCTAATGAAACCCTTTTGATCGATATGTATTAATGGCTCAATAATATTTTCCAACTGATTTGCAAAAGCCTGTGTATAAATCTTGTAATCACAGTTTAAAAGGGAGATCGGTCTGTATGATTGACATAGCTCAGAGTTCTTATTTGGTTTTAAAATGATATTGATCATAGCCTCCTCCCAAAATTGCAGAAGTTCTTTACCTTCTAAGAAGGCCGCATTTATCATCTCACCTGAAAATGGGGCCAGTTCTTCTTTCAAAGCCCTGTATAGTTCATTTGGGAGGTTGTCGGGACCAGCGGCCTTCCTTTTTTTCAATTTACTATTCCCTTTCTCACTTCTTCTATACTAATCTCAGAGCAAAGGAATTCCTTTGAGTCTAGTGTTATACTTAATTGTTTATTTCGTGAAAATAACTTTGGATCTGTTCCATGGTCACTAAAGTACCCTCAGTATACAGATTTTTAAAGAAACAAACAAAAACCCTTTCCATTTCGAAATCCTCCTTACACAGTTTACCGGTTTCTGGGTCCTGAATTTCTACAATGTTATTTCTAGTGAATTCTGCTTTGGTTTTCCATGCCAACAATTTATAGCAACCCTCTCCATACTCATAGTGTGAAAGCTTCTAGCCTCCCATTTTTTTTAATTACATCCTCCAGAAAACCTGTTAAACTATATTTTGTTTTCTGCAGACTTCCATGGATTAAAGCCTGATCTTGTAAGTTTTGAGAATTCTCTAGTTCCCTTGAGAGCTTTATTATATTAGACTCAAGTTCCCCAATCTTGTATTTTCGCTCCCTATTCTGTCTAATACAGAGGCTAGTTATGCGTCCCCTTATAAAGGCTTTGCAACTGCTCCAAACAATATGCAGCGGAGCAGCGGGCCTATTGATCTGAAAAAATTAATTTGTATCTTTTCTTAAGGTTCGATTATTTTCACTTCAGATAATAAGGCTCGATTTAAAGTCCATCTCTTTTGTCTAGATATTTGGGGTAAGCTAATCTTCAGATTCACGGCCGAGTGATCCTATAAGTGTTCCACAATATGATCAACGTTTGTGATTTGTTTTTCCTGATCCTGCAATTTACAAGAAAAAGTCTAGTCTGGAGGAGTGCCCATATTTTTTGTTGTGAAGGATAAATTTGTTATCCTTACTTCCTTTTTCCCTCCAGATATTAATTAAACCCATATCCTGCATCATTCGTTAAATAAGAGCTCTCATCTAAGGGTATTGACTGTATTTCTAAAGGAGAATTTATCTAAGGCCGGGTCAATCAAAGGGTTAAAATCCCCCCCCTATATTTTAGGGAAGTTAACATCCAGGAGAAGATTATATTACTCCTGAAGAGGAGCCAGATTATCAATGTTTAATAGCCTGTCAAAACATACCAATTACAGTATACCTTCACTTTAGCTATTACCCATCTCCCTTTTTTATCTACAATACATTCTCTCAAGGTTACTCCAATAGATTTTTTGAAGAGAATTGCCACCCCTTTTACACAACACTCCTGGTTTGTACATACATAGTATTCAACCCATTTTGCTTCTTTAGAATGCTTGTCCATTCCTCTTTTAACAAATGCATCTCCTGTATTATTAGAATTTCACTGCGTGATAGTCTACTTCGAGATTTTTCTTCGTCTTTTAGCAACTCTAACGCCATAAACATTCCATGTTACAATCCTGAGGGACCTAACTTTAGATGGTCCTATCATGGTTCTATCCTAAATTGTCAAGGGGAGGGTACGACTAACCTATCTAAGTCCCTATAAATCCTACAAACAATCTCTAAGACAATAAGGACTTTAATTTTTCTTTTTTTCTCCCACATGCTCCCACACCCAGTGCTAAAAGAAAACATATTTTCCTTTGTGATAGTGACCCACCCCTCCCACCCTGTGGAACCCTCCATATCATCGGGTGTTCTGCTACGAAAAGACCCATGCAAGCTCTCCTTTCCCTCTAGTATTCCTAAAGTAGTTATTTCTGGTGAGCATAATTTTCTCAATCCAAAGCCACGCTTCTTTTGGGTCCTTAATATTCAGCATTTTGTTGATCTGCATTATTCTGGACGCGGCAGGAAAGCGCATCTGGGCTGTGGCTCCCAATAATCTTAATTCTTGGATGTATTTGCCCAGCTTCCATTGCCTGTCTTTGGGTGGCTCTAGAAATATCAGATCTAATTTGAAAAGACCACTCTCCCTTTGTGTAACTGCCTGCTTTAATGGCTTCAGCCAGTATTTTCTCTTTAAGAGCATATGTTTTCTGGTTACCTTGCTGGCTGGGGATTTATAAAAAGGATCACAATGAACTCGTTGTATGTCCTCAACAAGGATACCAATCTCGAGATTTGGGCTAAATTCTTTCAGTAGTCCTATCATGGACCTCTTTATGTTATCCCCTTTGATTCCTTCTGGGACATTTAGAACCCTAAAATTGTTTCTACTGGCTTTTTTTTTTAAATCACTTCAATCTTTTCCCGTAGGTCTTTTTAGCCCATTTTAAGAGAGAAGATTTCCTTTTGGTTTATTTTGACCTCCCTGTTAAGCTTTCCACAGAGATCTCCATTGCATCCATTCTTCCCACTAAGGAGTTTAGCTTAATCTCTAGGCCCTCACACACATCTTGAATCTCCTCCCGATTCTTCTCTGATGTATTAAACCTTTCCCTCCTTTCACTAAATAAGGAGGTGTTAGAAATGGGGGTCTCTAATTGGGAGAGGTATGCACCTTCTAGTCGGGGTAAGGGAGTTACACACTTTAGATAACCCCTGCTCTCCCCCTCGGTAACTTGGCACGAGCAGACAGGCTTATCCTAAAGGCAATGTGCAAAGTATTTGTACCCAAACACACAGTAAAATAGTGAAAACATCACAAATGGACACCACACCAGTTTAGAAAAATAAAGTTTTTATCTAAACGACAAAAATCCAACATACAGGTATCAAGATATACTTTTAGAACAGTTATTTCAAAAATACCTTTCACATACACTGCACCCTGCCCATTGGGCCTAACGGAGGGATGCCTTACATGTAAGAAAAGGGAAGGTTAGGGCCTGGCAAGTGGGTGCACTTGCCAGGTCGACATGGCAGTTGAGAACTGAGCGCCCAGACACTGCAGTGGCAGGTGTGAGATACATTTACAGAGTTACTCATGTGGGCGGCACAATCAGTGCTGCAAGCCCACTAGTAGCATTTGATTTACAGGCCCTGGCACACTCAGTGCACTTTACTAGAGACTTACCAGTAAATCAAAAATGCCAATCATGGATAACCATTCAGAATAACAATTTCCCTAGGGAGCACATGCACTTTGACACTGATCAGCAGTGGAAAAGTGCCCAAAGAAGCTAAGCCAGCAAGAACAAAATTCAGCATACAGTCAAAAATACAGGAGTTAGGGGCAAAAGGTCTGGGGAAACCACACCAAGGATGCCAAATCTAACACATGTCCCCTCCAGCTGAAATGTGGGGAGAACTACCCACCCTCTTGGAAGTTATCATCACTAAGTTGGAAGAATATCGACAGACCATCAACATTGGCGTGACCAAGGCAGTGTTCCACCGTAAAGGCTATTCCCTTTGGGGAGATGGACCACCTCAGCAATTTTGGGTTCTCACCCCTCATTTGCATCAACCATCTGAGGGACCTATGGTCTGTCTGAACCCGGAAGTGAGTCCCAAACAAGTAGGGTCTTAGCTTCTTCAGCGTCGAAACCACAGCAAAAGCTTCTCCCTCAATTGCACTCCACCTCTGTTCCCTGGGAAGTAGCCCCCTACTAATGAGAGCTGCAGGTTGGTCCAAGCCCTCATCGTTCAATTGTGAGTGAACTGCACCTACACAATGCTCTCAAGCACCTGCCTGCACAACAAATTCTTAGGAGAAATTTGGTGCCTTGAGCACGGGCACCATGCACATGACAGATTTGAGGGCATCAAAAGTGGTCTGACAGACATCAGTCCAGATCACTTCCCTTAGCTGCTTCCCTGAAGTCATCTCTGTCAAGGGGGCAACAGTGGTGCCATACCCCTTGACAAACCTTCTGTAGAAGCCGGTGAGACCTAAGAAGACTCTCACCTCTGTCTGGGTCATGGGGGCCTCCCAAGCCAGAATGGTGTCAATCTGAGGCTGTAGGGGCGTCACCTGGCTGCTTCCTACCTTGTGCTCTAAGTACAACACAGACCCCTGTCCTTTCTGGCATTTACTGTCCTTGATTGTGAGGCCTGACTTCTGCAGAGCCATCAACACTTCACAAAGGTGTTGCAAGTGTTCCTCCCAGCTGGAGCTGAACACTCCAATATCATCCAGGTAAGCGGCGCTGAATTCCTCCAGCCCGGACAGTACCTGGTTGACCAGTCTCTGGAACGTGGCAGGGGCATTCTTCAACCCAAATGGCATTACCTGGAACTGGTAGTGTTCATGTCTTCCTTGATGCTAGCCTTGACTCTGTCAGTCAACCTGTACATTTTGTGTTTCACAGGTAAACAGTACCCAGTGCTGTCTTGGGTTCCAATGGCCCCACAATATCAATCTCCACCCGCTCAAAAGGGGTGCTTACCACAGAAAAAGTTTGGAAGGGAGCCTTACACTTCCCCCCACTCTTGTCACTTGTCTGGCAAGTCTGACAAGACCTACAATGAGTATCAGTGTGCCTTCACATCTGGGGCCAAAAGAAGTGGGTGACGAGCCGGTGAAAGGTCTTATCGTACCCCAAATGTACTGCCAAAGGCACATCATAAGCCAGACCCAGTAGGAAGGTCCTGTAGCGCTCGGGTACCACCAGCCCACGGGCTGACCAAGCTCAGCGACCTTAGGTTTGCTATATAGAAGACCATTCTCCCAATAAATCCAATGTCACCCAGACTGATCACCTGCTACCAGGTCTGCAGCCTGCTGCCGCAATCCAACAAGAGTAGGGCACTCCATCTACACCTTACAGAACTCCTCCCTGGTGGGACCCCCTTCCTGCTGCCAATGGGTCAGCTCAGGTAGGTCTGCCATTTTGGCCACTTGCTCCCCTGTAGGTACCAGGGCATCCCCCTGAAGGTCTGCCTTCTCCTGGACCGTGGAAACAGCGGGGCAGGCTTCCCACGCTCCCTGCCCCTCCTCCTTCTGGCAGGCACCTGGGCCACTGTTTCAGGCTCCAGGTCCTCTTGATTACCCTTACTGGCTGCCATTGACTGAGTGGTCACACATGCCCACTCAGGCAGACCCAACATCTCCAAATGAGCCCGGCGTTCCACCTCCTTCCAAGGGGAACTCTCCAGGTCATTGCCAAGCAGAAAGTCGACAGGCATGGATGGACTCACAACGACCTTCAAAGGACCTGAGACCCCCCCCCCACTCAAAGGAAACCTGCGCCATCTTACACAGGTGCTCAGAGTTGTCTGCAGCAACAACAGGGTGAAGTACATTGGGGATTACCTGCTCTTCAGACACCCACTGACACCTCACAGATGTCTCTCAGAGCTTCCACCCTCCTCCCCTTGATGGTCACCCGCTGCAGGTACTTTTTATCCGGCAGACAGGTTTCCGGGACCATCTCACGATCTCGTAGCGAGATAAGGGTTATCACAACTGGCTCCCCCCCTTCACTAGGAACCAACTCCTCCCCAGTATTACACTAACTATCTCCGGTGACGGTGCACCAGTTGGTGCTGGTGTGGGTTTGGGAAACTTGAGATACCCGCACATGTGAACCTCCTGACCACATGCATAACACCTGCGTCGACCCCCATCGCCTGTATTACCTCTTGGGTGCCATGGCTTCTTACCACTGGGGGGCTGGGAATCTTTACTCTGGGAACTATTTTGGAGCCCTTTAGAGAACTCCTTTTGGTTACCCTTGTCCCCCTCACTCTTCTGCTGGGGGCCATGACCACCCTTCCCTGGCTTTCCCACACACCCCTTGTGGACCCTGGTACTCTTCCAGCAGTCCGCCTCCTTAGCAAGCTTCCTGGGGTCAGTCAACTTACTATCCATCAGATGTTGGCGTAGCTCTGGAACACAAAGACTATTCAAGTGCTCCCATGCAATTAAATTATACAGCCCCTTGTTGTCAGTTACCTTGCTACCCTTTATCCAACCATCCTGGGCTCTGCAAAAGAAATTCACACATTCCACCCAAGTGTTAGACTCAAGATTTTTAAAAGTTCTAAACTTTTCCCTGTACTGCTCAGGTGTGAGCCCATACCTGAGGCGTAAAGTGTCCTTCATATTGGGATAGGTGAGAGTACCCGCCTCCTCCGAAGTTGTCAGGGTGTTCCTCCCATTGGCCTCAAAGTGTTTCCACAGGCCTGCACCCCCAATGTTTCTCTAGGACCTCATTCTTGTGAAGTGCTGCATAATTGGATGCAAACCAAGCATACATATCCTCTCCCTTCTGGAAATTTTGCACTAGATCTTTAGGAATGTAGACCTTTCCCCCAGACTGCACTGGCTGAACGCTGCCACCACTTGAATTGGATCCTGCCTGTTTGGCCTTGATGTCCAATTCCCTCATGTTCAACTCATGGGACCAAAGCAATTTCTTTTCCTCCAAGGCACGAGCTTTCTAATTCTGTATTGCAATTTTCTGGTTCTCCATTTCCATTTGCTTCATCTGGAGCCTCATAATCTCCAACTTATGGTCTCTGGTCCTCTGCCTCTCCTCTATCTCCACTGGAATCAAATTTCTGGAAGACACACTGCTGCCAGGCTCGGAGTGCGCTTTCCCTAAAGGCAAATCCTGGGACCCAAAGGCCCCATTTGGCAAGTCCACATCCACATTTGCATCTCTTGACTCCCCAGCTTTTCTGGCCTCCCACCAGGCTCTCAATGCCTTCTGGGCATGACACAGATGGTACGCTTGACCCCTGGGTGTGATACAGGATGTGATTTGGACATTTAGGAAAAAAGATTTGGACCTGGGAGATTAGGTGTAACTTGCGTTTGGCCAAAAGGGGCCTGTGGCTCTCCAGTTATTCCTTTTTTTCTGCAAACTATTGTGATTATCTTTGTCCCTGAGCCGATATTGACAGACTATCAGGCTCACTTAGTCCCATGTACCACGCAGAGCTTCCCCTGGTCACAGGATGGCATGCACTAGGAGCAGGCTAACGGATTTTTTGACAACGGCATAATTTTTTCTCTGTCAGCTTTTTATTGTTGAGATTGAAGTAAGGTATATATGATGTTGTCGTGCTGTTAATTACTGCAAACTGTGTTTCGTCTTAAGGATTGGGTTTTTGTCGATGACCCAATGGTTTATGTGAGGGTGCTGCTATTTCTCATAAACTGTATTTGAGGCCAAGAGTCAATATAATTCAGATACTGTTTTTATTGACAATTGCACTTTTTCTATGTTGCAACTCTTCATATGCATTGGCATTTGTGTTTATGAAATGTTCATGTTGAATTGTTGATGCATCTATAGATAGCGCTAAGCTCGTAGTAATGTAATTATAAGCAGTAACCCTGTGTATATTTTCCCCACGATTAGATCAAAACCAAAGATTCCCTAAAACAAAGAAGCTAAGGTGTATCTTGTCCTCTACAGGATTTGCTCAGGTAGCCGAGGAAACAACAGAGAGCGAATTTGAGGGCAAAGCCCGACCGAAAAGAACAGCACATAGCTCAGAACGAAGGAGGCAACCCAGACAGGAGGTGGAAGAATGGGGTGAGCTAAGGAGGGAGAGAGAGAAAGAGCTCGCGCACAGGAAGCACAGCGCGAAAACAGAGCAGCGCGCACCCCACATGAGGAGAGCGGGGGTAGGTACAGGGCACTGATTGGGTGTTAGGCTCTCTCCTGGATCTTTCCGCAGAAATGAAATGGACCACAACATAAATTCCCACTTCTTGATCTCTAAAGGAAAACTTCCAGATATCTCAGTAACAACCACATGTATATATACACTTCATATATGTATCATGTTTTGTGCACCTGCCCATGGTGCGCTGAGGGACCCGCCCAACAAAGAGTCTGGAGCAACATGGGCAACTTTTCTTGATGTACTCCAAGGTTTTGGATGGACTCCAGACCGCCGCATTTTATGGACATTATGCATTTCTGCAGTTGCAGTCCGTAACTTTACGGAGAGGCCAGATCACTGTATCGGTGCCTCAAGGCACATTGGACATTTGTCAATGCGGCTAGGGCGGTGGGGACCAAGGAGGAGACTTTGTTATGGCGGCAGCATCGTCGTTTCACCAGGGGTATGCGTTCAACACTCTACCAAATTTTCATCTACCAGCTCTCACTACGGGATGCAGCCGCAATGGGATACTCACCTAGCAAGCCAGGGAAGTGCTTGCTGGGAACTGTGGTTCGCCGACGCAGACTGCAGCGAGGCCCCCACCAATTAACTCGGCTCAGCTGAAGTGTCGCAACTGACGTGAGAGTGTTTGAACATTTAAAAGCAACTGGAGGGGAGACGTTGGTGTTTCATGGCATTTGATAAAGTCATACACGCCGAAACGCGTCATGCCATTGTTATTAATAAAGTGCTCTTCCTGGTAACCCCGCTGTGTCCCTCCGATTACTTCAGCAGAAGGATATCGTACTTGTTATATATATATATATATATATATATATATATATATATATATATATATATATATATATATATATATAAAAATAAATATATATATTATTATAACTTTATTGCGTGATTTGTTAAAACCCTTGCAACGATCTACAATGTAGAGAATCATTACTGTATATAAAATAGATAATATGATTAAAAACTTTGCATACAATTAAAAGTCAGCCGTCATCATGACATGTAAAACTCTATTACAATTACACTGTCCTTGGCTTTCGATAGATTGTGTTCCGACAAGGAAATGGCACTCCCCAATAGACTAGAGATTAGATGCGTTGCACCTCCTCTAACTTTTTTACGAAGCGGTCCATAAACCTAACCAAGGCGCAGTTTAGTATGGTGTTCCCGGGGTCGAAGCAGGCCAGCACTGCTCCTCTGCAAGATCTAACGTCCTTATCAATCCAGCCCCTATGTAATAGGGTTCTTCTGTCCTCTAGGAGATTAGGGCACATGCATAGCACATGCAGTATGTCTTCCTTATGTTGACCGCAGAGCTGGCACGTTTCCTGAGCACGATCTCTTTTCCATTTAGGGAGATGGCAGTTCATAGGAATCACCTCCATTCTCAGCCTTAAGAACTGGAGCTTAGTACGTGCATTGAAGGTGGTCGTTAGGTAGCTCTGAGGTTTCAACTGTGGATAGGTGCGAAGGGTCATCCAACCGTGACTCCGTACCGAAAGGCTGGCCCTGTCTCCTACTGAAGAAAGTCGTTTCGCACTGAGTTTTTCTAGCCTCTTAAACTCGTGTTGGCTTGCATGTAGGGCCCAATGGTTGCTCAGGCCAAGAGTGCTAAGGCCGCAGGACAGATAGCGGTTCCCTGCCTGCCATCGACTTGTGGCCAGCTGGCTCCAAAGGTGGGCCAAGCTGCCTTCCTTTGCCGCCCTCAGCTTATGGCAGCTTATTAAAAAAGTCACCATGCAGCCCAGTGACTGTCTGCAGATTCCAAATTCCAATCTGATTTGTGCTGGTGACGTGTGGGGAGGTAACTGGAAGATCGTTCTATAAGTTTTGCGACTGTTTTATCTATTAGCGTGCTATCCATACCTTTTAGCGCCTCACACCCATAGGTTAGAGTTGAAATGACCTTTGCCTGGGCCACCTGGATAATTGGAGCGAAAGTTGGGCCATTTAGTTTCTTTTGAATGGAGTTAAGTGCGAAGGACAACGCAATTCCTTTCTTTTTCAATTCACCCAGCTGGTTCTCATATCTGCCGTTGTTGTTAAAGAAGACTCCTAAATACTTATGGCATCTGGTTGCTTCTATTCTTTCCTGATTTAGGAACCATGCCGGATTTTTGGGCCCTGATGTATGAACCACAAGAATTTTACTTTTCTTGTTGTTTATCTGTAGCCCATTCTTGTTAGAGTACGTGGCAGTTGCGTCCAAGAGAAGTTGTAATCCTATCTTGGTATGGCTAAGAAGGACCAGGTCGTCGGCGTACAGAAGATTGGACAGACGAAGGCTACCTATCTTGGGTGGATGTGAGTTGACTAGATTTAGAGCTGCCGGAAGATCAGACAGGAATAGATTGTAAAAGTGTGGGAGCAAGGACGCACCCTTGCTTGAGGCCTTGCGTTGTTGGTACTGGTCGAGACAGTCGTGAGCCATCTCAGATCTTGATCCTGACCCACGAGTCCTGATGCAAGAGCTGCAAGGCCCTAAGTAAGCTATTTGGAATGTTCAGTAGGGAGAGTTTCTGCCACAGCTTCGTCCTGTTGACCTTTGTCAAAGGCCGATTTGTAGTCTATAAACCCCATATATATGGGGCTAGTACTGGATTCAACCTGGTCGATCAAGAGAGATAGTGTGATGAGGTTGACCGTTGTGCCAGTGTTGCTCATGAATCCAGTCTCATTTGGCGGAATTATTGAGCTTGCGTCGGCCCATTCCCGTAGAGAGTTTAGCAGTATGCCTGCGAAATATTTTGCATCATTGTCAATTAAGGCGACCAAGCGGTAGTTTCCTGGAAATTTTTTGTCGCCACCTTTGAAAATCGGAACGAGGATCGATCCTTGCCATGAGGCCGGGATGGTACACTTTTCTAAGATGGAAAGGTAGAGCGGGGCTAGCTGAGTGGCCCAAAAAGCTGGATCCTCCTTGAAAAGGGCTGGTGGAACGCCGCCCGGACCAGGGGCCCCGTCCTTGCGACCTTTACCAATCTGCTTTTGAATTGTTGTCACTGTGTATGAGTGCCTAAGAGGTGACTTGTCATAAGGCAGAGGTTGCGTCTCCGGGGCCATGCTGCCCACAGTATCATTAGACTGTTTGTATGTCAGATCGGGCTGTGGAGGGTCATTGAAATGGTTATATAGATAGAGGTACCACTCAGACTCCAGTATGTTGGACGATGCAACTTTGGGGGCCCTACCCCCTAAGCTATTTATGGTGCACCAAAACCTCACAGGGTTGCTGGACCTTATGTCGTATTGTAGTCTGGCCCAAAAAGAGTTCCAGGAGATCCTTTGTTGTTCCCGTTTGGCCACCTTCAGTTGACATCGTGCCTCTCTTAGTTTAGTTAAGGTAGTTAGGTCCATTGGCATCGTCTTCATTTTCCGCCACAACCGATTCATGCTTCGTTTGGCAGTCCGTATTGCGGGAGCAAGAGAGGTCGGTTGTTTGGGCCCCGTTGCTTGTACATGCTGTATCGGTTTTGCAAACTTGACTGCTAGGCAGTCCGAGAACATTGCCCAATTCGCAATTGGGTCCTCCATTGGCCTACGGGTGTTCACAACTATTTGCTTTGCTTCTGTCGCCAGGAGCTGAAGGTTATGAGCTGAGCACTTGATACGTTTCAGATTGAAGGTGAAGCTTTCAAAGCCCTGGTCCACTGCCTGGTCATATTGCAGCAGCCTGATGTTAAGGGAAAGTTCTTGGGACGGTGATCGCTATCCATTTTATTGCCAAAACCAAAAGAGGAGACTTGGTTCAACAGGGGAAGGCTGGCAAAAGAGTAGTCAATCAGAGAAGCCCCGGTTTTAGATAGAAATGAGAGACCAGGCGGCTTATCAGAGTAGAAATGGCCATTGAGGGCTCTAAGGCCAAGAAGTTCCAAATTGCCCTGGAGGGCTCGACCCTTTAGGTCCACTTTATCCCACCCGGGGTGGTCCTGTGATGGAATTGCCCAGTCGCCTTCCTGCGACCTTGTTACCTCGTTCCATTGAAGATCAAACATCAGCCACATGTTGAAATCTCCAGACACCAAAATGTCCGCGTTAGAATTTCCAGATGTCACATTTAGTACGGTAGAAGTCAATGCGTCGGTTAAGGCTGACCTGGAAGCCGAATTTAGGCGGATGTAAACATTCATTATAATCAAGGTCCTCAACTGACCATTTGAGGTTCTAAGTGAGGTACCTACTATCTGAAGCCCCTGGGAGTTGCTTACTAGATCCCAGGAGCTAATTGCACTGGTGGCCGATATGTAAATTACTAGACCACCACTGCAGCGGCCGGAGGACTTTGATTTGATTGCGGGGACTTGATGTATTTTGAACCCTTCCAAGTGCTGCGGTTCCAATAGCCATGACTCTTGCAATAGGATGATTTCGAAAGAGCGTAGATAGGATACTGTGGCCTCGTCCCCCAGTTTGTTTGCTAGGCCGTTAATATTCCAAGCACATATCTTTAATGGGCTGCCTTCGTGATCATTGTAGCCATTTTTTGTCATCGCAGTAATCTGGTTGAGTTTAGAGACCCCGCCAGCCATGAATAAGTATCAGCTCGCTCTGCTCCCATGGTTTGGGTAGTCTGACCATCTCTTGAATTTTTTTGGCTTGAGGTACGGGTTTTGCTTAGTGCGCTCCTCAAGACCGAGTATACCAGTCTTGGCAATGCGCTTGAACTCGCTTCGGCTGGCGCATTGTCAAGGACGTAGGGGTAGCCTGGTTCCTTCCCGGAGATAATGGAAATGCCCCACTGTTTGAAGGTTTCCATGTGCCTCAGAATCTTGTTTGCTGTCTCCGCAGATCGCCAGGTGGCTTTAGTGGATTTGTTTGACTGACCATGGCCTGGTGCGATAAACTCAATAAAGAGAATCTCTTGCGATGTAACTTCTTTCATCAGGCCTGTTGCTTGTATCAGCTTCAAGATGTTCCCACAATTTAAAGTGTCAAAGCTACCTTTTGATTTATACTCTGGGTAGAATAAGGTGAATGCTGGAGGTGCTTGAGCTGTCTTGGTAAACGGATGTTCTTTGGACTTGCTTGCAGGTTGATTAATCACTGGATCGCTGCTGGAGTGGCTTCTTTGGCCGGGATCCCTGAGGGGGTCTTCCCACCCCAAGGTTACCACAGAGAGCCCCAAAGATATCCCCGCCCCATAACCACAGCGCATAGACGAATTTGGAGGCCAGAACCGTTGTTGCTTTTGGAGAGGGTGGGGGGGTGGCACACTGGATTTCCTTGAGCACCATTGGGCTGCACCCGGGCCAGTGCGCATCCCACTGGGTTGGGCGGGATCAGGTAAATTAACGCTGCCAGATGGATCTGTTAGCCAGGTGCGCCTTGGCCCCTCAGCTCGGCACAGAGGTGTAGAATCCAAGGCTTGCCCCAATTGAGCTCCTTTTTCCTGTGGCCTCAGGGTCTTCCCCAACTGCTTCAGCCTTCGCCACGATAAGAGGTAGAGAAGCTGACTGCTGCTTTTCTGCCTCATTAAGTGAAGGAGTTGGGTTGCCCGCTTCTTTTACTGACTCATGTGCCCAGTTTGGATCCTTGTGTCCGGTCAAGTCTGTACGTGTGCGAGTGTTAAAGAGTGGATAGAGGTCTGAGTCATGTGTTATGCAGCAGATCTTGTTGCGACCCTTTCTCCTTTTTGTACATTTCCCCTTGCGGTTAGCATCCTCCGTGTCCTGGGCTGGTGGAAGTATGGAAGTAGACCCTGAGTTGTCGGCAGCTATGGGCTCTTGTGGGTTATTGCTGCCTCCGTACATGTCCAATGATCCCAGGGGCAAGGGTGAGGCCATCACCTGGTCCCCCCTTGGCCCTGGGTCTGGTGCCCCTTGCGCATTGCTTGCGTGTTTTGTGCCCGTGACACCGGCACTTTCGCAGACACCTACGCTTGAAGTGGTAGACTTTGCGTTAGTGAATTCCTTTACGTCTGCCAAAAGCTTCGACATCACCTCCGGGAGCGGACTTAATTTGCCTATTATTGGTGAACAATCGCAGCTTTGACGCGGGTGGTCAGCCGCCGCCTGGGCCCGTCTAATCAGATTGTTTAAGTTTGTGATTTTGTCATCTATATTGGCGACATACACGGCCAGTGTGTTTAATAGGCTGATTTGAATGTCCATTTTGTTGGCTTGGTAAGACATAGCGTCTACTGACCTCTGTAAGATATTCAGTGCTGTGGCCCAGGCCGATTCTTGTTTGAATTCCTCCTTCCCCTCGTTTGGCACCAGTGAGGGAGCAGGGTGATGAGGGGCATCTTTCCCATATGATGAGAGCATAATTTCCCACTCTTTAGATTTAATGTAGGAAATGTCCTTGTCCGGGTCAAAGGCGTCATCATCGTAAGGAGATAATAAGATCTGTCCCTGCCCCTGCCCCTGCCCCTGTGGTGTTCTTGGGACGGGCTCA